>JAHFWF010000173.1:0-607580 GCA_022545495.1 Chrysanthemum lavandulifolium | reverse complement strand
GGGAGTGATTTGTCCCTTGGAGATAGCTCCGTATGCTCCTCTAGATCCTCCTTGACTTTTCTCACGTTCTCTCGAATGTTGTGTGTGAAATGGGATGCTTTGAAATCTTGGAAATTGTGGGGTATTTGTAGGCGGATCTGTTACGGCGTAACTAATTATAAGAGTTACTGACGTAACATACAATTCTTCGTATTTTGCACTAATGATGTTGGTTACTGGCGTAACCTCGGAAAGAGTTACACCGTATCTTCAATAAATCTTGGTTCTGCCGTGGTTGTTGCATGAGTTCGGGCGTGGTTAGTAATGACTCGAAACCTCATTTGACCTAATATGGTTACGTCGTAATCTTGGATAGAGTTACGCAATAATCTTCTATGAGTTGGTCTTGAGGCCACACTGAAATTCTGGCGTAATGTGAGGTGGAGTTCGCCGTAACTTCAAATGAGCATACTATGATATATCTTCAACAAACTCTCCAAATCCGCGTCTCTTCAGCTCCAATGCTCATAATTTACCAAAAGTGAAATATAATGGAAAACAAGCGTAAATCCATATAAATGATATAAATTACAAACATTATCGGATGAAATTGACACTTAATATTCGAGGATTATTTGATGTTATCAAATATCCCCAACGAACTCTACTTGCCCTCAAGTATACCTTATTAGATAGATTCATAAAAGATATCTCCATTACCTAGAAAATATAAGTTCTGAATCCTTTATCTTTGAGATAAAACAAAGCCGAACACACCATAAAATGGGATCGAAACACTCAAATCTCTCAACTACTCTATGTGTCAATTTCGGGTGATCACTCAATCGGCTATTGGAATCACTCCTAAGCAATATTTCAAGTATTTATATTTCATATGTAATAGGTAGCTTTATTATGGCCTTTATGTTTGTTTAAGGTCAAGCTTATATAGAAGGCCCATAAGCTTAGGCCCAAGCCCAATAAGGAATAGGGAAGGAGAGGGAGTGTTGCCCTAGCTCCTTGCCTATATAAACAATGTAATAACCCTCACTTGAGGGTTGGTTGTTCAAGTTATTCTCTCTTTCACTCTATATGCTTTAACCGTATTATTGTTTGTATGTGTGTGTGCGTATAACTTGTTCATCCGCCTTCATCTCTTTCTCTATAACTTGTGTTTGTAAAACTAGTGACCTAACAGTGGTATCAATCGCCTAATAGTTGGGTGAATCGTTATTGCTTGAAGTGGGTTTTGGTCCTCTGGCGTAAGGCTAACAGGTGATACTTTGGTTACGCAAAACACGTTTTTACACTTTTTAATCCAAGATTCTTGTACTTTCAATGTTTTGAGGTGTTAAAATACTTGTTTTTGGCAAAAGTTTCAAACTTCTGGCGTGGATCTCGTTTTTAAGCTTGTTTTTGTTCGTGGGTGTCGTTCTCTGGCGTAACCCGTTTAGAGTTTGGTACATCAAGTTTCACATTTTTGTGTTCTTTTGGTACTATTGAAGCTATTCCATAACAAAAATGCGGTTTAGAAACACATTTGGGCAAAATCAAAGTTACGAGTAATCTCACGCGTATCAAAACCCTAAAATTACGGCGTGAATTTTTCATTGGTTTGATCTTCATTTTCTGGTTTATTCCGTGTTTTCTTAATTGGATAAGTTAAAATCGTCGACTTTGGATATCTTTTGCCTTTGTGATAGTGTAAAAGATCATTTGAGAAAAAACCTAAAATTACGCATAAGCATAAGCTACAGCGTGAAATTCTACGATAAGATTCACTTTCTGCGTAAACTTGGGTCTACATAAAGGTAATCCTCCTTTAACTTTCTAAGCCTAACTTTTGTCTCACAGCATAACTTTAGTGCTTTTATCCTGCTAGCGTAGCTAAATCCTCTGGCGTAACTCCTTATTGTTAGGCGTAACTTTTGGTGTTTTACGCTTAAGTGCTACTTGGTTTCTTGTCTTTTCTATCCTCTGGACACTTCATCAACAAAGGTTCATTCGACTACAAAGATCCATTCTTACTACACAAGTTCATCAACATGTCTCAACCACCACTCTAACTATTTCTTCCTCACACTTATAATCATCAACAACAACAACAATTAACTCCACAACATCAACAATGGAATCAACAACAAGCTATTTATCAACAACAATTTAATCGACAACATACTCCACAACTTGGTGCAATTCCACCACCACAAATGGTTCAAACACCACCAAGTCTTCAAGTTCAACCCTACACAAACGATTTCAATCAACATCCATCAAGGAACACTATGAAGGAACCCACTTGGTTTGCAAAGATGTGTGAAGCTTTAGCGACCAACAATCAATTCATGAAGTTGGATCTTGATAGACCTCAATGCTCACTCCGAAACTACGATCAATGGGTGATAAGGTTCTTTAGGTTTTGTGATCTAAAGAAGCCACATGGAAAGTTCTTAAAGAAGGTTATCTTGGAAGGTCCATTTGAGATGCCTACCGTCATTGTGCAGGAGATCCAGCTTTGTTCCACCAAGAGATGAACAAACCAACATTGCTCTTATTGTGATTTAAATCCTCTGAACTTCTAAACTATGAAGGCGATGAACTTGCAATGGAATACATCCTCTTAGAATTACCAAACCCAATTCTTACGTAGTGTTGATGCTCAAAAGATGCACAAAAATGTGGGATCATATTCGTCTTCTTATGGAAGGATGCGTACTCAATCGGGAGGATTTGGAATCCAAAATTTACTTGGCTTATAGACACTTCATGATTGAACACGGAGACACTAGAGTCCTATCATCATCGATTTTCGAGACATCATCAATGATTTGGATAAACCAACATCATCATGCCAAGAATTGCGGTGAATACTAAGTTCTGAGTAGTCTTGGTCACGAATGGGAGAAGTATGTCATCTTTCTCCGTCAAGCAAAGAATATGCATCATTCTACTTATGGATTGTTGTACACGATTACTTGAAGCCTCATGAATGAAAAGTTGATCGGGAAAGGATTCTCCGTGCTCAAATTGCTAAACGGTCACATCCGGATAATCAACAACTTGTATGCTATGCTCAGCAATTATCCTCTCGACCCGGCAACTCAACCGCTGCTTCAAACACACCTTCACGGCAACAACCTCAACAAAATCAATCGGTTCCATACAACAACAACAATGCTCAAGCATATGTCGATTGAAGCGGTAGAAACCGATCCGTTTGAAGCATTGCAACAAGGATTTGTGATGATTGCTAATGCTTTTGGCGTTACACCAACAAATCCAACAATCGTATTCGTTCCTCATCTAACTTGGGACTCAATTGTTGTGAACAATGGGCGTGTTGAAGTTCGAAATCGTGATTATGGTTGCGTCGGATGGGCGGTGGTCAAGGGTTTAATCTTTGTGGGTAGGAATAACAACGAGCTCAAGTGGTGGAGCAGGAAATGCTCATAATCGGTTAAATGGTCTTAGATGCTACAACGCAATGAGAAGGGACACACAGGCTAATGCATGCCCAAAGCCAAGGACTAGGGGCGATGCTTATTTCAAAGAGGCTTTACTTTTGGCTCTTAAGGATGAAGTGGTGGATCTCTCATGAGACAAAAAGCGAGCTTTATGGCGGATCTGCAGACTCGGATGATGATATGGAGTACTTGCGGGTCATCACGGTACATTATGTTGATGGCTAACTTGGTGCAATTCCACCACCACAAATGGTTCAAACACCACCAGTCTTCAAGTTCAACCCTACACAACGATTTCAATCAACATCCATCAAGAAACACTATGAAGGAACCCACTTGGTTTGCAAAGATGTGTGAAGCTTTAAGCGACCAACAATCAATTCATGAAGGCTGGATCACTTGATAGACCTCCAATGCTCACTCCGAAACTACGATCAATGGGTGATAAGGTTCTTTAGGTTTTGTGATCTAAAGCCACATTGAAAGTTCTTAAAGAAGGTTATCTTGGAAGGCCCATTTGAGATGCCTCTTTGTCATTTGTGCAGGAGATCAAGCTGCTTTGTTCCACGAGATGAACAAACCAACATTGCTCTTTATTGAGGATCTAAATGCTCTGAACTTCTACCACTATGAAGGCGATGAACTTGCAATGGAATACATCCTTTTAGGATTACCAAACCCAATTCTTCATAGTGTTGATGCTCAAAGCGCACAAAAATGTGGGATCATATTAGATCTTCTTATGGAAGGATGCATACTCAATCGAAGGATTTGGAATCAAAATTTACTTGGCTTATGAACACTTCATGATTGAACACAGAGAGACACTAGAGTCCTATCATCATTGATTTTCGAGACATCATCAATGATTTGGATAAACACAACATCATCATGCCAAGAATTGCGATGAATACTAAGTTCTGAGTAGTCTTGGTCACGAATGGGAGAAGTATGTCATTTTTCTCCGTCAAGCGAAGAATATGCATCATTCTACTTATGGATTGTTGTACGATTACTTGAAGCCTCATGAAAAGGAAGTTGATCGGGAAAGGATTCTCCATGCTCAAATTGCTAAGCGATTCGCATCCGGATAATCAACAACTTGCCTTGTATGCTCAGCGAATTATCCTCTCGACAAGCAACAATCAAGCTGCTTCAAACACACCTTCCGACAACAACCTCAACAAAATCAATTGGTTCCATCAGACAACAATGCTCAAGCATATGTCGATTGAAGCGCGGTGAAATCGATCCATTGACATTGCAACAAGGATTTGTGATGATTGCTAATGCTTTTGGCGTTACACCAACAAATGCAACAATCGTGTTCGTTCCTCATCTAACACACGGACTCATTTGTTGTGAACAATGGGCGTGTTGAAGTTGAATCGTGATTATGGTGCGTCGGATGGGCGGTGGTCAAGGGTTTAATCTTGTGGGTAGGAATAACAATGAGCTCAAGTGGTGGAGCAGGAATGCTCGAAATCGGTTAAATGGTCTTGATGCTACAAGCGCAATGAGAAGGGACACACTGGCTAATGCATGCCCAAAGCCAAGGACTAGGGGCGGTGCTTATTTCAAAGAGGCTTTACTTTTGGCTCTTAAGGATGAAGGCTGGTGGATCTCTCACGGACAAAACGAGCTTTATGGCGGATCTGGAGACTCGAGATGATGATATAGTGGATTCTGAGCCAATGCAAGCTGTTATGTTGATGGCTAATATGCAAGAGTTACACATGGGTGAAAGCAGGCCCGATGTATGACAACGATGGCTTCTCTCAGTACTGAACAAACCATCATCATATACGAACTAATATCTCCATCAATATACGAATCCGTACGGCTCAGAATGTTCAAAATGAGTCATCTACATCTCATTACGCGATTTTCAAATAAACCCGTGGTTACATTTGGCGATCGGATGACCTTATGGTTTCCCTTGATAATCAAATTGACTCGGTGGTTATACGAGGATCTACATAATGATCATGTGGTGACTGCATTAAACAAGATGAACCTTTGCCCCATCGGATCTTGTTACATTGCCAAGATCAACAATCCCAAATTCTTGAATGTGTTGCATTAATCGGTCCTTAAAAAGTAAAATGCCTTTGTTAACCAAGGATTTTGAATGCTTACAAATGCAACTCAACTTTTCAAAGCTCGAAAACGTGAAAAAGGTTTTGAAGCCGCTTTGCAAAATCTCATCAAAGCGAAAAATATTTAGAGACGGATCGTGATCTAGCCGCCTCGAAGAATTCTTTGTTATGCGAATTAGAACAAGCTGAAACACGAACATAAAAAAGCAAATTAACGCTCTACCTTGGATAATCAAAAGCTAAGGCCGAGTTGTTAAATTGTCAAAAAGCAGTTCTCCATACAAAAGCATTCAGCAGATCGGGTAGATGACCTTCTTGAAGAAATTATCGACTTGCAAAACAAACTTAAAGAGTTTAAAAGCATTGTTTACAAACATGGTGAATCGATGTGACTATTGAAAAGTTTACCTTAAAACCCGATCAAAGGATATGGAAAAATCTAGGCGATTACAAACCAAAGCTTTCACTAAAACATTCAAACCAACTCACGAAGTTTCCGGTCACGAATACAAAATTGATAATCTTGTCATGAGTGTTGTTGAATATCATCGTCAAGAGGAATTAGATCACGAAGGCGAGTCGATCAAAATTAAAAGCGTTGTTTACAACAAACCTTTTAATTATAAAAGCGGTCACTTTAAATCGCGCCAGCAGTTCTTCTAACACACCAAGGATTATCATCAAAACACAGAGTCTTCTAATGTTAATCCCAGCAGTTTTGCACAAACTTATGGTCCTTTACCTTAGTGAAGTAAACTCACAACTTTGAAAATCAAAAATTCTTGATATTTTGACATTTTCATGGTGACCTCAAAATTTTACAACATGAGATAGAATATCGATGCGAAATCAAAGTTGAACATTTTCAATCGCCTCTGGCGCGAGAACAAAGAGACATTTTCGGAAAAATCTTTTACCTAATGTTAAAAACTTGAAAAGTTGTGCAATTGCACAGGAAAAGGATTTTCATAAGGAACTTGGGTCTTGAAAAGCGTTTTGAAAACATAAACATCTATTTCTAACACTAAGCATAAAAGCTGAGAAAAGATGTTGATCGACTCTTGGAAGATGTTATCATGTCTGATATCCATAATGTTGTGTTACTTCATGCTTTGCCATTTGCATCGATTACATCTCTGCTTGATATTGTTGAAGCTATTTATGTATTGGTGAGAACACCGATAATGTAACTTGGATCGAGTCTTTAACGGTGAAAATAAACAATTACTCAATGAAATTTACAATGCAAGCGTCGTCTTCATTGGTGTGAAAAGATATTCACAATCATCAACTTAGTTTTCAAAAGAAAATCGCTCGATTGAGTGCAAAATTTTACGATCCTAAAATTGAGCATCTGGATGATCAAAAGCGTGTCTTTGAAAAGTCAAATCTCAAAATATGAACAAGAACTTTTAAAAGTTAAGCAGGGAATATGGTGTCATATTTGATTTACTCAAAAGACTCGACTTGAAGCATCAAGCGAACTTGATCACTATCTTGCTCACACTAGAGATGTCATGAATTTTCTTTGAAATATTAGTTACGAAAATCAAGATCGATTCACTATCTCTAAGTTACGGGACATGTTAGGAAAGTATGAACAACTTAGCCCTCACGTGATTAAGAGATTAGCACAGTCACACTTAGTAATCGTGAACCTAGAATTCCCATTGCCAAATCACAAGTTGCTAATGTGTTTCCCTCTCTTGAAGCAAGAATAGTTGTATCTTTTCCAAGCGTCCGCACCACGCCTAAGAGCACTCCATCGGCGAATAGGAAGTTGCGACCTGAAAAAGATCAATAAGGAATGCTAAAGTAGAAGAACACCTAGGACTCGAATAAAACTCATGTTGCTTCCACTATAGATGTTGCGTGCGGAAAATGTAATACAAATAGTGATGTAACGAATGCTAAACCATTAAGTACTTTTGATATTGATCGATGCACCTTGTGTTATTTGTTGGAAGAGTATGAATTCGATTGTCATGACAAATGTGTTGCTAAAGCTATAATCTCGATTACGAAATCTAAGAATCGAATACCTCTAGGCCCACTAATCATTCTAAGTACATGCTTGGTAGACCACCTTTTTAGATTCTAAGGCAACCATTGCTATCGCAATAGCTTCCGCTTCACTCTAAGAATATAGTACCACCTAGTGTTTTCACTAAGACTAAAGCAAAGAAGCGATTATAGATGGCGAAATGGATATATAACACACTAGGATTTAAATGGATGCCTAAAATTATCAATGTGTGTATGTCTAACATACACCTTGGAACCCTCTAACATTTGGGTTCCACATCTACTTCTATTCCATCCGTGCAAATGCATGTGTAATGCGGTGATCAGATCATTCTGGATTGTTGATAACGGATGTTCCCGACACATGACGAGCAACCTTAAAGCTGTTATCAAACTTTATTGCAAAGTTCATTGCCACCGTCGGGTTCGGGAGCGATCACTTGGCGACTATCATGGGCTACGGAGATTATGTCAATGGAACATCGAAATTAGCGGGGTTTACTATGTGGAAGGCCTCGGTCACAATCTGTTTTCGATGGGTCAATTTTGTGATGGAGATTTGGAGGTTGCTTTTAGGAGAAAACTTGTTTCATTCGTGATCTACAAGGAAATGACCTTATATACGGCTCGCGTAATTCTAGTCTCTACACTATCTCTATGCAAGACATGGTTGCTTCCTCTCCCATCCGCCTTACTTTCTAAGGCAACATCAACAAAATCCACGGCTATAGCACGTCGTCTCTCACATCTAAACTTTCAAACCATCACCAACCTTGCTCGACACAAACTAGTTGAAGGTCTCCCACGATTCCGGTATTCAAAAGATCACCTTTGCTCGACCGTGAACAAGGAAAAGCACTCGTGCTCATTTTCCTTCAAAGATGGAACACGACTCTCGGCATGTGCTACATCTTCTTCACATGGTTGTGTGGCCCGATCGTGTGCAAGCGATCAATGGCAAGCTACATCTTAGTAATTGTTGATGACTACTCGCGTTGGACTTGGGTCTACTTTTGTAGCAGCAAGACCAAGCTCACAAATGATCATCACCTTTCTCACAAAATCTGAGTTCGACTCCGCAACACCGTCGGGATAATTCGGACGAGACAAAGGCCCTGAATTTGTTAACAAACCCTTCGTGAATTTTATAAGAAAGTGGAATTGACATCAAACATCTATTGCGTACACACGAACAAAGCGGAGTTGTTGAAGACGAAACCCGAGCGTTAGTGGGCGCAGAACAATGTTAATCAATGCTAAACTTCGGATTACTTATGGGCGAAGTGTATCTCTGCATGCTATACTCAAACCGTTCTATGATCACAAAGCGCCACAACAAAACACCTTTCGAGCTTGTCCACAACCATAAACCGAATCTCAAACACCTTCATGTATTTGGATCCCTTTGCTATCCGAATAATGATCGTGATGACTTTGAAAGCTCAAAGCCAAAGCCGAGCATTGGAGTCTTTATTGGATATTGTGAGAATTCTAAAGGTTACGGATCCGGAATCGATCGTACAAAGCGGTGATGGAAGCGATTCATGCTCATTTGATGAACTCACGGAAATGGCTACGAGTATCACGGCTTAAAACCGGTCACAACCGTTTAAACTTCCCTCAACCCCATCATCGGTGAACAAAGCCCCCACTCACTCGTCAACAAATGGAAAGGTTATTTGCTCCTCATTCGGTGTGATATTGATGAGCGTGCTCGGTGTATCCATTGTTTTCATTGCACACGATAATACTCGTATACGAGATACTGCTACAACAACTCATCGTTGAAGATGCACCTACACCAATTGACTCAAACACAGTGAGTTGAACACACGCTTCCACCAATGATGAACGGTGATGATATTACGAATGAAGTACCCCCTGCAGATTTTGATCCAAATCGTTCTTGAACCCGTTTGCCAATGAAATGCGCACGGATGTCGTAGAATCTTCAACAAACCATTTGAATCATCGAATCGCACAATGTATACCAACATCAACCCTCTACACATAGATGGAAAAAGACCATCCTCGGCTAACATTATTGGCAACCCGAATCAACGGTCGTTCACGAGACAACGTCTTCACACGATGGTGAACATTGCATTTATGCTCTCACCATGCGCGATCGAGCCTAAAAACATTAAAGATGCAATGACAAAGACAATGGATTGAATCCATGCGGGAAGAACTCAACCAATTCAAACATCTTGAAGTATGGGAGCTGGTTGAAAGACCAGCGGGGTCTCGTCATTGGTCTAAAATGGTTGGAAAAACAAATTGGATCTTTGAAGGAGCGTCATCGAAAACAAGTCACGTCTAGTTGCTAAGGGTTATCATCGAGAAGAAAGAATATACTTTGAAGAATCTTTTGCTCGGTTGCTCGTCTTGAGGTCGTTCGGATATTTCTCGCGTTATTGCTCGTATGAATATGACGGTCTATCGGATGGATGTCAAAGCGGCGTTTCTCAATGGACAACTTAAAAAGCGGTCTATGTACCAACGGATGGATTCGTTGATCTGAGTTCCCGAACCATGTCTACAAAGCGAACAAAGCTCTTTATGGTCTCAAACAAGCCCCTCGGGCATGGTACAATAAGCTATCATCTTTCCTCATTGCCAATAATTTCACCAAAGGCTCGGTTGACCCAACTCTTTTTATACAATATCACGGGCACACATCTTAATTGTTCAAATTTACGTGGATGACATCCTTTTGGGTCTACACATAAAAGTTTTCAATCACTTTTGCAAAACTAATGAAGAAATTTTTGAAATGTCCATGATGGGTGAACTTACGTTCTTTCTAGGATGCAAGTTCATCAATCACCCTCGTGGTATTTTCTTGAGTCGGTCAAATATGCCTTGAACTATTAAACAAATTTGGAATGACAACTTTGTGACACTTATGCCACACCAATGGCTCATACCAAGAAGTTAGATCTTTGATTTACATGGGAAATTGGTTGACCACCAAATCAAAGTATTATTGGGTCCTCATGTATCTAACGACTAGCACACACGATATTGTCTTTGCCGTTTATCTATGCTCCGTTATCGATCGCGACCAGCTGAAACCCACCTCTACGAGGCTAAAAGAATCCTCCGATACATCAAGGGAACCATTAACTTGGGGATGCGGTATCAGAAGGATTACGGTTTTGAACTAATCGCTTTTTCAAGCGATCACGGGATGCTTAGACTCAAGAAAAGTACCTCGGGAGCACTACAATTTCTCGGTGATAAACTGGTGTCTTGGCAATCAAAGAAGCGGATTGTACATCATTTGTCATCAGCAAAGCGAGAATATGTAGCCATGTCCGTGTTGTGCTCAAGTCATCGGATGAGAACACAACTCAAAGACTATGGTTACGTGTTGTGAATCGATGTCTTTGCGACAATCGGTGCCATTGCAATCTCGTGCAACTCGATTCGGCACTTTCGAAATCAAAGCACATCGATCTACGCTATCATTTCATCAAGGACCACGTGGAACAAGTGCCATTGAATTATACTTTGGAGTCTGAATACCAATTGGCGGATCGCTCACCAAAGCCTTGCCTCCCGCTAGGTTTAATGAGTTGGTCCACGAATTGGTATGAGGTGTTTGATTCAAGAGGAATTGGATGACCTCTTAAAACAGCCTTAAAAACCTGTCAAACACCAAAACATCTTTTGTAAATAATTTTTTCAAAAACAAAATACAAAAATATAAAATCCGATAAAACAACAAAATATTCTCCTAATCTATCTTTCTTTCAACATGGCAAGTACATCTCTTCCGTCAACACATTAACCTTTCAAAATTCAGTATTTTTCCGATCAAGTGTTGAGGGGGAGAAAATAATCTCTTAACTGTTACAAAACATCTGTGTACTTGCATGTTATCATATCTCGGTTGAATCTTTTAAAAAATGGTGGCACATTTTCTGGTTCAAATACACTCCTCGGACTTAAATTAATAACCTTTCATTATTTTCTCAAGTCGAGGGGGAGTGTTGTCATGTTTCTTTCCTAAAAACTTTGTTTGGTAACCAAAATGGAAGTTAAAAGGCTTTGTTTGAAAAAGGAAAAGGTGGAGGGACCAAAGCATCAAAGGTTAAACTCACTTTTAATAAAACACCCTCCCACCTACTTTCACTTCTCATTTATTACTAAAACCTAAAACCATCCTCGCATAGAATTCACTCAAGAAATCCGTGTTTGGATCATCATTTTGTAAGTGGATTAATGTTTCTAACATGTTTTTGAACATTGGTTTTGATTTTCAAATGAATCCAGCGGTCAAATCTCTTGATAGAGGTGATTTTGTGTTCTTAAACTTCGCGTAAGAACACATGATCATGTGTTATGTGTTTGTGGCTAAAAGATAATGTCAAAATGTTTTAAAACATCAATGATATGTTTACATCCTCAAAACAAACCCGAATCACGAATTGATGAATTTTGAATATTAGGGTTTATGAGTCGAATTGGGTATTTTGAATGTGAAGTGTTTTGGTCAAAAAGATTGTTGGGTTATGCTCTTGTGTTGTTGAATTAATGATTTTCAAGGTTTCTAACCACCCAGAAACACGAATTGGCTAACAATTTGAAATTAGGGTTTAATGTTCATGACTTTTGGGTATTTTTGATTCTCAGCAAACTAAGTGTTATAACTTGGCCTATAGACTCTCAACATATCTTAGGACTACCAGAATCAGTTTTATGCATATTCCATGGCTAGATCTCATCTGGCGTAGAATTAGGGTTTAGACTATCGTAAGATTTTCTACAGTGCGTGGCGACAATTTGTCCAATTGTGTTTTGATCATCATAAAATGAATGTTATGTGTTAAACATTGATGATATGATGCTTTGTTTCGGGCTTGCTACACTTAATATTGAGAATCAAGGTTGTTGTTACTCTACGCATAAGGATCACCTTACGCGTAGCTTGTTATCGTAAGATTAGTCTTCTGGCGTAGCTTCTACGCATAAGGTTCTACATGGGACTACGGCGTATCACATGAAGGATATCGTAAATGCATGACTCTCGCATAAGGTCAACTCTTACGGTAGCCTTCAGCGTAAGGTTGATATGTGCCTCGGCGTAACCTCTACGCATAAGGTCGATTTTCTTACGTAATATTTCTTACGGCGTAAGTTAGGATCTACGCGTAAGTTTCAAGCCTCAGCATATATCATTTACATCTCGCATAACTCTACCTATCCTCGCATAAGCACGGATCACACCTTCGTTATGAATTGTTCGTGTACAAACTTGTAAATAAACTAATCATATCGTCACGAATCCAATAATGTCACTAATAAACTTAAATCGTTTGATATGTTGTGAACAATAAGTGATAAAATAAACTTTAAAACTTAAAGTTAACTAACTCATGAAACATTTTACTACGTCATTGAACTATTGAACATACAAGTGACTTAGGACTCGTAACAATCATTGACCTTTGTACATTCAATAACTAGACAATAAGACCTTACATTGACTAACATTATGTCTTCGATATGTTGGTTCTTTTGGCTAATGTTATTTCGAGATCACGACATGGTGAACAAATGAATGTGGATGCATAAAGTTCTCTCCATTCTTGATATCTATCCTCATGGCTATCCAATGAAGATAGGAAAGAACAATCTCCGTGTTGACTTTGACACCTCACTTGCTGAAATCTTCGTGTTTAATTGCTATTGACATTACGAGGACTCATCAGTATCGTGAATATGCTCACTCACTCTGCAAGCTGTTCACGAGATCTATATCCAGCAGTTACGGAACACTATGGAAAGGGTCAAAGGATGATTCTTTGTGGGTGACTACGAATCACAAACAAGTCACCATTACACTGCGAGACTTAAGGTCATTCTCCTAATTCACAGTCGAACCAACCAAACTATATGCCACACTGTTGAAGAGCTCACTCTCGATTCTTAATCGATATCGGTTATGGCGAGGCTACGGAGTAATCACCAAGCATTCTCACGTAGAGCTTAAGAGTATTCCTCAACCATGGAGAACTCTACATGATCATCACCAAGTCTGTTTACGGTGTGACGGTGGCTATGAGCATCCTAAGCTAATGGAGCCGCAAATATTTTGGGCACTTGTCAACTTGAAACACATCGCTATCGAAGCTCGATTTGGGATGACATGATGTCATTTCTCAACAAACTTGGCTCAAAGATTCCCTACATCGGATATACTAAATTGTTGATCCAGAGCACTTGGACTTCATCACGATATTCCCGAAGAGGCTCAATGACCCCGACAATCACGATATGTTGTGGAACCTATTCTATCATCGAGAATCAAGGAATCGTCTACAAAGAAACAAGGTTACATCTTTGATTTCCTTGGCGAAGATGTCGAAGCTCAAAGCGTACAAAAGGTATCTGGAAGCAGTTAGACAAGGCAAAGTTGGTCATCTCGACGAAAAATCTTGGAACACCTATAAGGAGAACCGTAAAAGGAAGTCTTGGAAGTGTCACAAGTACGAGATAGTCGAGGAATGTTCCAAAGAAGAAGCCTATTCCAAAGAGGAAATCTACCCCTAAGAAGAAAGTTCCTTCTCGGAAGCCACCCGATCCCTTCCTACACACCGAACCGAAAAAGCTCATTGACGAGGACTCGAAGCTCACGGACACGGATGAAGAGATCACATACTTTGAAGCGCAAGGATGAAAATCCTCGATGCCAAAACCTCAAGTCCTCAAACTAATAAAGGAAAGGAAGACTCACACTTGTGCCACATGATGAAAGCTACGAAGATGAAGAAGAGCAACTGGATCAATCATACGGGAAGAAGTATCACATCGTCGACACCTTCAAAAGGATGAAAAATTTGCTAAAGATCAAATGGGTGGCCGGAGGATCAAGTGGTCTTGCCCACCCTCACCGGATCGATCGGTTAATCGACCGGTAAGGGATGCGGTGCCACCTCTTCGCAACAACAACGACTGTGGAGGATACTATCGTATATGAGTTTGAGAACCACAGGCGAGAAGTCGAGAGAGATAAAGATGATGATTATGACAAGTTGCTACAGGCGGTCCCATAGTCTCGAAGGAAACTTACGAACCGCCTAAGGACCCCAAGCCTCCTCATGTCTCCTCCTCATCGACTCATCATCTCACTCATCACCACCACCATCAGCGAAGTCAACGGATCATCATCCAAATCGGTGAAGAAACCACCTAAATCTTGGATTTCTCGGACTCATGAAAGAATTGTAAAAAGTCATCCAACAAGTCGGAAAGAAGGACATACTTTACGTAAAACCTGAATTGGTTTCTTGACCAAATACAGTAATTAAATGATGAGAAAGACAAGATGGAGAAAGAAAGGAAGTTGTTCGAAGTTCATGAAGAGTCATCGTAAAGAGGAACTGAGCGAAATGATCGAAGGTTACACTAACAAGTACCTTGAGGATATCGTTCCTAAAGTCCAAAAGGAGCTGGAGAAGACATCAAGAGATCATACCCACAAGTTTCTTCTCGACCTTTGTCCCGGTGTGACTAGAGAAGTATTTTCGAGACAAATCACCCCTAACATCGTCGCATTGGTTAAACACACAATGGCCAAAGAAGGCGATCTCTCGAATCGGGTTAATCGCTAAACTAATGATGCAAATGTCAAAGCGATGCGGGCGTTTACTCCGGATGAAGCTAAATTTTCGAAAGTCCGCTTGATTTTCAACTCGGATCATCATGCAAGGAGTCGGTGATCAACCCAAACGGCCAAGAGATGGCGATGATAAGGACAAGGACTCTGCACCTAAGCGTCGGAAGCAATGCGGTGAATCTGCTTCGATGCCACCCTCCACCACGGACTTCTTCTCAACAAAGTCTCCTCCACCTCGGTCTTCTCTTGATAAACCTCGGGACGATTCCGAGTTACCACCCCGACTCAAAAAGCGGTGATTACTTTGAGTATCTGGGTGGTGACGATGAAGAGGTCCTTGAGCCCCAACAACAACCAACCTCTCCCAAACAAGTGCGAAACCATTATCATCATCAAGGCCTTCCAAAAGAAGAAGAAGACGACTCGGCTGAAGTCGTATCATGGCTAGATGACGATAAAACCGAAGAGTTTGAATGGTTCTCCACACTTGTCAATCAAACTTCCTACCGATGAAGGTCAAGACTTGGTGAGCGGTTCTACATTGAGCACGCAAAACTTTTGCAAGAAAAGTTCCATGTGAAGAAAATGATTTAAATCGGGTTGAAGCGAATCAAGAATGAAGCGTTTCAACTTCTAAAAGACTACGAAAGCGCCCTCGGTCGAATATCATCTTGAGAACATCGCTCGAGCTATGTCTAACAACATGGATTGGCTCAATCCGAAGCAAACATTGACTTCACACAAAGGACAACCCTTCATACTACACGATTGGACCAAACCCTACAGACCATTGGCCAGCGAGCGAACCACGGATTCCCTTCCGATACTTCTTTACTTGAGACACGGATTTTCTCTTACGGTAGCGATGGTTCGCGAAAATCGCTACATCATTGATTCTTCCATTCCACAAGACTATTTACTCAAGCGCATAGCTATCGAGGAGCGTGCAAATCACTTGTTTTAAAGCGTGCAAGCATACGACCAAGATGCATTGTATGGGATTCATCATTGGCACGAGCAACGAAGAATCTACTAAGTGTGCACGGTTCGAAGTCTCAACACGCGTGTATAGTTCTAAGGACATCGTGGCCATCAAACACGTTGATCTCAAGTCTAAATGGGACTATACATTCTTGAAGAATATCATAGTCAAGCGACAAGATGAGCAGGACTATGGATTCTCCGAGGTGACTTTGAGAACTTATCTCTCAGCGACATCGAAGACATGTACCTTGCCAAAGTACGGTGCGTATGAGACAATTCTCGGTGACGTTCAACGTGAATTTATCAAGTCGGTTCTCATCTTCATTAGGCGCATCGTGATCAAAGAGCGTGTTGAAGATATCCGGATGGTGCTGAATCTTATCGGGCGCGTGTCAACCTCACTCCTCAAACGCTTACTCTTCCCGATCTCAACCATATATCTCAATATACACTCATCAACAAACCTTTCGTTGTTTACCATAGTGAACTTCAAAGAAACTATTAATGGCGTGTAGTGAGCTCCACAAATTCGGGATCATACCTTGAAGATGGTTAGGGATGGATTGGCGTCTGATGTTGAAGGATATCGCACGAAAGTTGGGTCTCCTAAGCGGTGGAATTCTCGGGAAAGGAGGGATGTGAAGGATCATCACCATGATTGATGAGCGGTTGTTGAAGGATCGATTCGAGACGATTCGAGAGCTATGTTGGTGGTCGACCGGAGAAACATCACGGTTTCAACTCCTGTCGCTCACAGGAATATCACCGCACTTCACAGTACCCTTGAATTGTTTCCTTCATATAATTTTGGATGTGTGATTATATATGTCTATGGCTTGTGCACACATAACGATGTACAACCCGTAATTGTCAAGAAAGGACCACGTAGTGCGCCTCGGTGCCACAATCCTTATAAAAGGAGCGAAAGCTTCTTATTTTGAGTAAAACCTATCAAACCTTTCATTTTTCAAGGTTTTGCTCAAAAGACAAGTACTTCCCATATGATTTTAAAACCTCAACCGTTTATATCACTAGTTGAGGGGAGTATTTAATTTAAAACTTTGTTCACAAATTGTTCATAGTGGTCATCTTCCCTTGATACTCGAAATGGTCATATTTATTCTCAACCATTCAAAAATAACATTTTACATGCCATTTTTGAGGGGAGAAAATTGTGTGATAAGAAATATGTTGTACAAAATGCAAATGAATCATGTACCTCGGACTTAACCAACAATTGACGGTACTAAACTATTAGTAACTCGAAAAGACTTGTCTGGACGGGTAATAATTTCAAGCTAGTTCGCTAGTAATGTAAGCGTGTCTCGCAAAGGACTTGTCCAAGTAGAAAGTACCATTAGAAACTCTTGATAGACATGAACTCGTGGGTATGACAACCTTTAGAGGTTTGTCTACACCTTCAAGGTAGTTATTAGAGCTAGTTGTCACTAAAAGCGACAATGTAACTCTTTAACTATGCAACGTAACCGTGTCTCGCTGGGATTGTCTATCTTGATGGATCAATTCAAAAGTCTGCGCTTCGTTCCTCACTTCGTGCATTTAACCATTAAAACTATTAAGCACATGTGGAGGGAGTATTTATACAAAACATCATCTCTCACCGTGGTTCAAACATGTTTTCATTAACAAACCCTTTGAGAGATATTTTCATCTGATGGTTTTAATGGCAAACATAGGTTAGTCATGGGTTATAAGGTGACTAAGGTTAGGAATAACCGTCCTATGATCTGCCGAGGCGGAGGATCTACCCAAGGACACTACCATTATTTAGTGTTAGAAGTCCTTAGGAATGATTGTAAAAGGAGAAATGAGAATCGGAGAAAGAAGGAGTTGAAGAATCAAAAGAAATGTAAAGTAAAGGGTGAAAAGAAAGCGACCTCAGTTATTCAACTTAGGACGGACACGGGTTCAATTCATATACTCTTGGTTGTCACTTAGTGACACCGGTATTGAAGATCAAAAGTCGTCATGGACCCGGTGGCGCATGCACTAAACCTTCTTAGCCACTCAAGTTTTTCTCAACGAAGCTTGTTTCATTCTCACCGAACCCACGTAAACTATTGGCTTTCTATTAGAGATCACCGGTATTGAAGAAGGAGACCCTCTCCTAGTCTCCGCTCGGAAAACCAAAATGCACTATTGAGTCTAGAGCCACGAGATTCATCAAAAGATCTCTTAGGAACACTTGACATTTAATCACTTGATGATCAACAAATAAGATCATCGGTGGTTCATATCGAGTCCTTCAGGATCTTAGCAATCATCGAGAACATTTATGAGAGGTTCACATCATGATCCTCGGTGATTGAATGGAAACTCCCGCCGGGTCAACATCAAACGACCACGGCGGTCACCCGGTAACTCCCGTGGATTACGCGGAGTGTGTCTCAAACGGTCTGATCGTGAGGTGATGCTTGATGTACCTCGACTCATCGAAGCGTAGATGTACCCGATACATCGCGTTATCTCACTTGTGGGACTCGGTTCGAGACGACCTTTGTAAAATTAGAGTTGTGTTTTCACACTATCTTTATTAACACTCTCGAAGTTCAAACTTGTAAGTCTGGGAAACCGCTTATTACTAACCATTTGAAATGTTTTCTTCTTATGGAAGCTCGGGCGGAATGATCGTCTTGATTCTTCTCATGCTCACGCCAACATCATCACTAATGGAAGTTCTATTCAAATGCAACACAATAGTCGAATGATTCTTCATCTATCAAAGAATCTACAAAGTCAAAGACTTACAAAACTTCATCGATATTGATTTCCAACGTCAAAGGCGTGTGATCATGTTGAAGAATGACGTGGAGACACAAGAGCAACGAAGCGACTGAAGGCGGTGATCGATGCGGACAACAACATACTATCACTTTCACCACAAAGAACAATGATCAAAGAACAAAGTTAATGATGACGTCGAGCATAACTGTTCAAAGATAACTATCTCTCTACCTTTGGGAGATTGTTCGAATCGAGGCAATTCCTCTCACAAGAAAGAAGAATGTCGAAGGCGTCATAGCTACTATTACATCAACGCTTTCACCGTTTACATTCATATATACTTGAGGGAGATTGTTGGAATCACTCTAAACAAGATTTCAAGTATTTATATTTCATATGTAATAGGTAGCTTTATTATGGCCTTTATGTTTGTTTAAGGTCAAGCTTATGTAGAAGGCCCATAAGCTTAGGCCCAAGCCCAATAAGAAATAGGGAAGGAGAGGGAGTGTTTCCCTAGCTCCTTTCCTATATAAACAATGTAATAACCCTCACTTGAGGGTTGGTTGTTCAAGTTATTCTCTCTTTCACTCTATATGCTTTAACCGTATTATTGTTTGTATGTGTGTGTGCGTATAACTTGTTCATCCGCCTTCATCTCTTTCTCTATAACTTGTGTTTGTAAAACTGGTGACCTAACACGAACAGTCATAGCATGTATTCTATCATAAGCTTGGCGGTTACACAAATCTCCACCACTAGAGTTAAGGGCTAAACAATTCTCGAAGGCAATATGGGTAGACACGACAAAGGTTAAGGATGACTCGTCATTACTAACATGTCAAGGCGAAGTGGACAAAACCAATGGTACATGACCAAATCCATGGCCAAGACACCAAAGATTGCTCGCTGCATCACCTAGACATGCTTCATGACTAAAGGGTAGGATAATACATGGGATATAAATGGTGTAAAATAAAAAATCAAGCAAATAGTCTAACTCTATAACAAAGTCATCACCACTTACCGTCCGCCCAAAGTTCAAGCTTCGAAGTTAAGAAACTGGATCATGGTATACTAGGTAGATGTGTCATTAGAGGGCGTCATGATGGGCACACTACCTTCTCTCCAACTGTTGGCGCAATTACGAACTCTAATCTTCAAATGTGACCGAGGTGGCCTCCTCGATACTAAATCTATATTAAGCTCATAACATAGTGCTTATAACATCGCACTTTACAATCAACTGAATAACAAATACATAACCTTTTTTCTTCCGAACACATCTTTTTTTTTTTTTTTTTTTTTTTTTTTTTTAAAGATAAATATAACAAATAAACATAACATCCCCCCACTTGAGATGGGAATTCGGAGGGTCTTCAATGATCTTTAAGAATAAGTCGTCGACGAAAACGTGATTCCCGAACCTTTCCACTTGAACCTTGAACTTAGGCAAATGATGACTTCCCAATCACAAATAAAGACTACAAGGTAGGCTAAGGTGTATAGGTGTAACGAATATATTTGGTTAACAAAATGAAAGGAATGGCTCAGATAGGTGTATCTAGGGGTATCTTGAACTAAAGATGAGTGCAACAAAAGGGTTTCACATAGGGGTCGAGAAGTCGAGGTGACTAATCGATAGACACACAATGGTAGGCTATTTGGGTGATAATCCTATAATACTGCCTTCTTAAACTGAAAAGTCCAAATACATCGAGCTAACTCAACATACCTCATCTATGGTCTTGAAATGATGCAAAGGCCAAGTTCTAAAGTTTACAAACTACCGGCACACTCATAATTTGGTGGATTTGGGGTAAAAATTTGGAAACGGATAAGGCTAATCTCACCATAATATAACAAGGATTATGTGTGCTCGGCTAAGGTCTACTCTAGTTAGGTTAAGAAAAACATGTCAAAATTTTAAAAATGGCAATTTTTCAAAATAAACTAGAAAAACGAGGGAAAAATAAAGTTCAAGAGACAATTCTAGTCCGGTCCCCCCACTTGAGTTGTACAAAGTCCCTTTTGTACTAAGCGTTAATTAAAATTGAAGAGAAAAGTAGAATTAGAGCGAGAACTTCCCTGAAATTTGCTCCAAAAAGAAAAAAGGCCCATGAAAGAGAGTCATGCCTTCGCATAAGCATCCACGAGCAAACTTCAATCCCTGAAATCACACTACCGACAAGCATAATTCTAAAAAAAATGAAAAATGAAAAATAAACCTAATTCACTTTCGTAGGAATCACGGTTGCATTTAGCGCATGCAACAAGCCTTTTAAACCACTTGGTGTCCCAAGTGGATGAGTGTAGTCTCGTGAGGGCTTACAGGGAACATACCCACAAAGTTCATTTAAGAGACTAATACAAGGTTATTGTCTTTTAAATGAAAGAAGTAATGCAGAGGATAGTTACGTCGTAACTCCAGAAGGAGTTACGCCGTAACTAGGAAAAACCTTGCATACGCTGCAAAAGTGTAGCTACGGCATAACCCCTAAATGGGATTACGCCGTAATTGGTAATGCTTCTGAAGTTCTGCTGCAAAAGGGCCTGTTACGGTGTAACCATGAGAATGAGTTACGCCTTAACTCTGATCGGATCGACATCTTTGTAGTAACAAGTTTTCTTTGTTTCACCAAAAATGGTTGAAAACACAAAACCCAGCAGAAAGGAAATAAAACAAATGAAAGGGATAATTTCCCCGGGATTTTACAAATTTAAACCTTTAAATTTAAAAAATTTTTAAAAATTTTTTTGTCTTTCATCTTTGAAAGAGTTCTTTCAATTCCCAAAATTTTTTTCAAAAAATTTTCCAAAAGGGCGGAAAGGTCTTCCCAATTAATTGTAATCCCTTTTTAATAACCAAAATGGGGAAAAGGATTTAAATTTTAAGGGAACAATCTCCCTGGTACAACTTTAAATCAAACATTTCTCCCATTGTTGTTTCTTTTAAAGGAATTTTATTTTAAAACAATTGGGTGGGTTTCCGGCCCAAATGACAACAATTTTAAATTTATTGGGAAAAACTTTCTAAATTTTGGAATTGGCTTCTTTCATCTTGATTATTCTTCTTTTAAATTAAGGAAATTTGGTTTCGCCTTTTTGTTCGACTGGGGAACTTCATTTTTTTAAGTGTTTATAATTCCCAATTTGGGGGATTTTAACCATTTTTAAAGCATTTCTTCTTCTTTCCTTGGACCACTTTGAGATCCCTTTTAATTCCCATTGTTTTGTTTTTTTAATTGGTTAAGTTTTATTTTTATAAACCAAGGGATTTTAGGTTACCCCAGCCTTAAGGGACTTATCCAATTTTATTCCAATCCTTTTAAACCTCTTGAAAGATTCCTTAAGGAAGTCCTTGGGGTTTTTCAACTTGATTCACATTTTCCTTCTTTTATGTTTTCAAGATTTCATTTGGTTTATTTGAAGGCCTTTCTTTTCCCTTGTTTTTCCTTGTGCCATTTTGATGGTCCCATCTTTTTTCAAGAATGTTAGTATTCCCATTGGTCCCGGAAGATTTTTTTGGGAATGTTCAAATTTTTGGTTTCCTTTACCTTGATAATTTTTGTACCTTTCCCTTTGTAAAATTTCATATTTTGAATTTATTTCTTCAAGTTTGGTCAGGAGGATTTTGTGAAATTTTTTAGGACCCGGGTTTTTCCGGTTCGATCAACCCTTTTTAAACCCGTGGGAAAAGGGAAACTAACTCCATTTTAACTCTAAATTTTAAACCTGTTTAGGCATTCCTAAGTGGGGCTCCAGGGGTTTCAACTTTAAATTGATTTTTTTTGAGCTTTCTGGGCCCCAAAATCCCGGTTTTTTTTCTTGCAACCCAAATATTCCTCAAATGATTAACTTCCTTCCATGGCCAAATTGGAGTGTGGAATTTGGAAAATTTTCAAAACAAAAATGGATTAATTCTAATTTTAACAAAACATTTTTTTAAGGGTTTTAAATTTTAAAGGTTTCCTTGGATTGTGGGTGTTTTTATTGAAAACTTCCCAATTACTTCAAACTAAGTTGGTTCAATTTTTAATTGATTAGAATAATTCTCCGAATAAAATTTTTAGGAGGGGTTTTGTTATTCCGGGTGTTTCGTTTAAACTTCTTTACTTGGGTGGGGAAAGTCCAGGACAACATTTTGGTTGTTTTGAAAGGGTACAATGGTTCCCCTTTCATTGCTCCCTAAGCCAATCATTCCGTAATGCTTTCCCGAGGGGTTGCCAAAACTCCCCAATTTTAAGTTATCAATGGGGATCTTTCAAATGCCAATAAAATCGTCTTTTTCTTCCCTTTGTCCGCTATTCTTAGGGTGGGTCATATCTTAAGAACTCCTTTAAAACTGAAAAAAATCTGAAATTGAAAAATTTAAAAAAAACAAAATAATTAAGGAATCTAATAAACCCCGGGGGCGAAAAACTTTCAAGTTTCTTTGAACTTGTTAAATAAAAAAATAAAAAGTTTTATCTATGTTTCTCCTTAATGCCCTTTCAGGCCTTTGTTCCCGTTTCGTTTGTGTGTGTAGTTTGAAAAAAGGGGGGCCGATATGGTTGGAATTAAATAAAGTTAGTCATAAATTTTTATTTTGATAATAATTTTTCGGCCAGGGAAAAGGAGTTTGTATCCAAATTTGGGGAGGTTCATAGTTCCAATTAGTAGGTTTTACCTTTTTTTAATCTTGGTGGGGCCAAAGTTGGCAGGCCCAAATTTGGGGTGGTTGTTTTAACTTTTAAAAGGCAACTAGAAATCTTCCCTCCAAATCCGTTTTCAACTCCCTAAACAAAAGTAAATTAAGGAAAACGCTAAATCCTTAAAGATTAAAATAAACATTTTTGACACAATAAAAATTTAGTTATCCAAACTTTAATCCTTGAAATGGAAAGGTTTTAGAAAATAAAAGTGTGTTTACTTAATTTCTTCTCCTATTACTTTAGGTCAATTGGTCAATCCTTGTTTTAATTAGCCTTTACCGACAAGGGTGGTCCAAACCCAACTATGATGATAACTTGAAAAAACCGGAGCCAAGGGGTACCCAAAATATTTAAGGAATCCCAATAAATAAAGGGGCCGGCACCTAGGGCTTAATGCTATTTAATTAAACTAAAATAAAAAATCATTTTTCAATTGTTAACCAATTAAACAAACAGCAATAAAATAAAGGGGAAAAGTAAAACCTAATTTTTATTCCTGGAGTGAAAACCTTGGTTTATCGTACCAGGGATTTGCCTTTGAACTTTTTTCCGTTCTTCTTAATTTTTTTTTATTTTGGTCTTTGGGAAAATCTTTGGAATGTGAATTTTGGGAAAATGTCTGGAAAATTAAATAAGATAACCATCAATTCAAAATTTGGGCCCCAATAAAGGCGATGGCCCTAGAAGATAAAAGATCCCGGTTAGTGGTTTTGCAAATGGTTCGGGCTTTAAAAGAAGCGCCTGGACTTTTCATTTGGGCCCCTAATATGGTACGGTGGGTAAATCTAAGGTCTGCCGTCCATATTGGCCGAAAACCAAGCTTGGGTCCGATAAGGTGAAGGGACTTTAAACTTTTAAAATTTTAGCATTTAGATAAATTTTTAAAACCCTCAATCCGCGGGTTTTTTCCCAAACCTATTTTACACGAAAGTGTTTTAATAAAACATTATTCTTAATTGATATTTATCTCTTTTCAAATTAACTAAATTTCGGTTTTATTGTTATAAACCTATTATTAATTATTTTAGGTTGTTTTTTTAATTTAATTGGCTTAGATCAACTAGGTTTCGTTTTTTAATGTTAGTAATCTTTTGGCCTTTATAAATGTTTAAGGCTTGGGTTTTGCCCAAAAACCCTAAAATTCGGGATAGGCCCCCCAAGGAAAACAGGAAATAAGGGTACAATTCCCGAAATAAAATCTGGGTAATTATTAGGAAACACATTTTAATTTTCAAGGACCTAAATAGTGCACCTGCTTAATAATTGTAAATTTAAGGACGGTAAAAACCACCCCAACCAATTGGAAAGATATTTTTCTTTTAAAAACCAATTAAAAAGAAAGAAACCCAACCCCACCTTATTAATAACTTGTTTTCCTTTTGGAATTAAAGTTAAAACTAATAAAATTAGGTTCACCTTGGTTAAAAATTGCCGAAAAAAGTTTTGATAAAGGGGCCGTACTTTTAGGGCCAAAGAATAAAATCGAATTTTATTTCCGGTTCCCTTAATTTGTTTTTCTTTTCACTTTTTAGTTTTCCTTCTTTTGGACTTTGGTGAATATCACTTTTTTGGAAAGTGAATACCAATTGAGAAAATTTGGGAATCAGACCGAGCCACCAAGGCTAAGGAAACCTTGGCTCCCCAATCAAAAGGCCTGCATCCCTCTATCCGGTTGGTAAAGCGGAGGCTTATAATTTTCGTTTCGACTTCGGGCTTTTTAAAAGAAGAAGCTCCACTCGGGGAACCTTCTCTTTAATTCCCGGGACCAACATTTTGACGACTTCCAGGACCATCCAAGTTAGGTATCCCCACCATTTTCCCCTTTTTCCCAAGAACAAAACTTAATGACACTTATGTTCCCCTTAAGGTTTGAAGGCCGTTCGGCACTTAAATCCCTATATGGATCGATTTTTTAATCCAAATTTTTGAAGTAATTTTGGAAAAACCCTAAACTTTTTAGTGGAACTGGGGCAATAGGGCCCCCTTTTACAACCAAAGGGAATAATCGCAACTCGCACGGCCTAGATTTGATCCGCATAAATGCCGAGATCGAAGGGACTACCACAAGCATAAGGTGACGCCGCAAGACTAACGTGCCAAGACGAAACCCTAATGACGGCGACCCGACAAATCACAAATCAAAGGTCGACGTCGTCGCTATTGTAATCTTATATATAGAATCCAAATTTTTAGTTTTAGGGTGTAGTCTTTTGGAGTAAAACCTAAACCGAACCAAGGTCTGTCTTGTACAAGATTTTAGGGTTCCAAACCCTATCTTACATCAAGATAAGTGTTTTACTTCATTAATTTAATTATGTCTTCAATTATTTGTGTGTATGCTTGTATGTTCTCCATGTCCCATTAATTTACTTGTGTGTTTGCTTAGGAATATGAAAATTAATTATTGAATATTGATTGGTTGTCTCTTATCTTAATTGTTAATGATCTAGTAATGCGATAGGTCATTCGTTGTGTAGTTAATGCTTGATTAATCTTTGTGAACCTTAGACTATAACACCTAGAGTAGTTGTAGGCTAAACCATCCAAAGAGTACCTTAGAGTTAGAGTTTATAATTCCTAGAGATTTTGTAGACGAGACCCTTTGGTAGTTTCAAAGAGTTAGGGACAAACGCATACCCTACGACTTTAGACACACAACGCGATTAAGAATAAGGACATGACAATTCAACCATCAATAGGAGATAATTAAGGAGTAATAAAACCTAAGTAAACACATCTTTAAACCATCATACGAGCACACAATAATTAGACATAGACTACATACACCTTAGACTAGATAATTAGATAAGTAGATTAATCGATAGAAATACCAACCCCCAAATCCAAACCCCAAGATTCGTACCTTTCCAATTCCTTAAAAAAACATAAAAAGATAAAAAATAATCTTCCTTAACCCCAACCTTAGCATAGTAACTTCTCACTAGCATACCTATTCCCCTAGAGAACGATATCAATACCCGTGGCTTACCCTAATACTACACTACAACGATTAGGTTCACTGCCTAGGTGTTATAAAACTTGCTCAAGAAAAGGAAGTTCCTTTGACCCGCACGACGCGTGTAGCGTTATCAAGTTTTGGCGCCACGGGAATAGAATAGCTAGTTAGTATTCCACCGCTTAGGTTTCTTTGCTTGATTCCTATCAAGTAAAATTTTTCTCATTTTAGATTTCTCATAGTCTATCCCCTTCTTCGTGACCTTTGTTCAGAATCGATGATGTACCCTCCGAGTAGCTCAAGGACACCCCACGAGACGTGTCGAAGCCCTTCCTTACGAAGGCCCAAGTTAGGATTCTCAAATATCCATAGGCGCAAACCATTCGTTGGTACGAAGGTTACCTAAGGGAATTCGCCACTGGCCTTAAGCCCTTCTGGTATGGTCGATTTAAGGAATAATGGATAAGGAACCTCCCGACTTAGTCAAACCCACGATCTCCTCTCTCTTGGCTTCCCGTCAAGTCCGAGAACGTGGTCACTAACCCCTAGCGGTTACCCACAATCATGGGACGCCCCATGATCTCCGACATTTAAGCGTATGTTTCAACCCTATTTCATTCACTATAAATAGGTCGGACGGGCAATGGATTATGGTACGCTCATTTCACACTCATCTCTTTACTTTCATACACTTATACAACCATAACTCATACTTACTCTCACACCGGAGGTGGTTCGCAAGGTCCTACCCCGCGCAATCACTTAACGTAGTGTCTTAGTATTTCTTATTCTTAGGTTACAAAGTAGTCTTGACCGGACACACACCCTCATTACTTTGATCCTCATCAAGCCTCGGTAGTGCAATCTTTGCACAATCGGTGGCGCCATCCATGGACCACAACTATTAGTCCCAGAATCACCCGGTCCCCAATACCTTAACCAACTACGCTACTTTTCCCAAGATGGAACTGTGAAGAGAAGATTCACCTCCACCGTGTTTCTACTCGGTCCCACTCACCACAACCAACACCGATAACCTCGCCCCATAACAACCTCAACCTTCACCACACGATCTCGCTTGGAAACTACTCCTGCATCACGCCTCAACATCCGCTAACCCTATCTCGACATCACCCCGCCTTTGTAGGCAAACTTTGAGGCCTTAGATTCTCTGCTAAGGGCTCAAGTGGACAAGTTCAGAATACGTAAATGCGGAGGGAGTTGGAATACTCCAGCGAGGAGTATGACGAGGAGATTGAAGTGGAGGATAGGCCTCAACCTATAGGCAGGGACGCCGGCCCTACGAATGGTTCCTCCGTTAGAAGGTCAAATGGAAGGACGGTGGGTTTTGAAGAAGGACTTGGAGGAAACCGAGTGTAAGGGACAGAATGCATGGTGAAAGAAGGAGCGAGAACTCCAACGGAGGAAGCAACCCAAGAGGAAATGGAGGGGTAAACCTACCTCCTCTTCTAGCACCCCATTTGGGAAGAGAATGGACGGGGCTCCAAGATGCCACCCTCTTATGTTTCGAGTATCGGAGATCCATCTCCCTACTCCAACATGAACCAATTACTCCTCCGGAATGAATCCCTATTTACCTACTCAAACCTACAACACTTACCCTCCAAATGGTTCTATCCCAAACCGAATTACTAAAGCAGATGCCCTACGGACGATTCCCACATAATCAATGGAATATACCCTTCTGCACTCAAACTTCCACTACATACCCTACCTATTCACAGCCATTTCCTAACCCGTATAACCCTACACCGCTTATCCACCTCCAGACAACCCTTACGGTGTCAAGCCTCGGAGCTTGCACACCCTTCGTGAAATGGATCGAGGATTACCCTTTACCGACGGCGCCAAGATGCCTACTCATATAGGCACCTACGATGGAAAAGGTGATCCCGATAACTTTCTTCACTTATTTGAAGGCGCTATCAAAATGCAAAAGTGGGTCATGCCTAGCATGCCATATGTTCACTTACACGCCGTGAGACTCCGCAAGAATATGGTGGAACGGATGGTCGGAAGCATTGTGAGTTTAGATGATCTTAAGGCTAAGTTCGGTTACACTTTAGCCGCCAGTAAGAAGCACACTAAAACTCACTTAACCGTGCACACCATCAAACAAAGGGACAACGAAGCACGAGGGCCTTCGCTACGTGATACACCGATGAAACTTTACAGATTATGGGTCTACACAAGATCGAGGATCTCCGGTTTGTACATGGCCTCCGAACTCAAGCTTGGTGGAATTCCTTTCCACCGATCTTCCCAACACCTACAAGGCCTTGATTGAGAAGGCTTACACCGATTGAGTCTAAGGAGGTAGCAGAAACGGGGTCTGATAGAGCCAAAGGAAGCATCCGACAAATTCTCTGAGGGTCCTCCCGGAAGGATCCGAAAACAAGAAGAAGAACAAAGATCGCTTCACCCCTACAACAAAGGCTCGAACCATGAATTTCGCAAATTTGGTTAAATCTCCCGAGAAATCCCGGCAACAGAGAAGGCCGCAAAATCCTTCGATCCCCGCCTCGATGATAACACGAGGCAAGGCCGAGACATGTCCAGCATCGCCATTTCCATGAAGATCATGGACATGACAAGAACAAATTGCAGGAATTAAAGAAGCGATCAAGAAGCGGTGCGGTCCTGACAGCTAGCACACCGGTCAAAGGCATAAAGAAGGAAAGGACAAATTCTCGATACTCAACTAGGAGAATGGAAGGGTAACAAGAAGGAAACTACGCCCGCAGAAGTTCGACATCGATGGTACACAAACGCGATACCACTTTGAAAAGGAAGGAAGCGTAAGAAGAGTTAGAAGTGCTGGGGAAATAACCTTTCCCCACATATTAGAGGCGTACACCTTCGACCGATCCGTGATCATCAAGGTACACATATCCAACAGGAGGTGAACCGAGAGTATATGGATTGCGAAGCCCTCGCGAAATCATCTACGAGCATTGTTTCCTAAAGCTCAATTCATCCATACGCCACGAGGGTCGACTCAAAGCACCGCTAGTAGGGTTCTCTCGTGAACACTCATGGCCTCCGGGAGAAGTACTGCTGAAAGTCACCATAGGCAAAGGCCCCTTATCCCATACGAGACACTCATTTTCGCTATAGTAAGGTCGATTCTCCTTATAATTTATTAATAGGAGAACAGATATGCAAAAATGGGAATTGTTGTTTCTACTATACATGTCGCTATTAAGTTCCAAACCCCCTTCGAGTAGGAACTGCTCATTCTAGTTATGGAGCGGATAAGGGTGTATATGGTGTCAAACGATCAGAGAGGAATCGGAGGAGCCTCCGATGGCAATTTTAGTTGTACAAATGCAGAGGAGCGAGTTGTCGAAACCCTAGCTATCCCGAATGCATAAAGGTAGTAGGAAGCAACTCCCGATTTAATTTCAAGGCGAAGCTCACGTAATCAAGTACGTACTAACCTTGATGTCTTTGCTTGGAAATATTTTGACATGACAGTGTTCCAAGAACATTGATGATAGATGGACAATTCTTCGAACGAAGCATAAACTCAATGAGTACAAGCACATTGAGCCCATAAAGCGTAAAAAGAGAAGCCTTGCCCCTCAAGAGAAACGCCGCAGCTTGCAAAGAAGTTAATGAACTTACACAAGGTGCATCCCGAGGGAGGTTAAATACCAAACTTGGGTGGCCAACACGGTCGGTAAAAAGAGCGACTTGAGGGTGGTGCATGTGCGTGGATTTCATCGACATCAACAAAGCATGCCCTAAGGATTGCTACCCCCACCCGAAATCGACTGAAGGTAGATGTTGGATCGATATACTTTAATCAAACTAAACTAGCTTGTTAAGGTTTAATAACCTCGGATAAATCCTAAGTTATTAACAAAGAAACACCGAGCAATCTTTATCAAGTACGCGAATTTACTTAACAAAGCTAAAAAGAAACTTTATTAATAAAACTCTAAATCGCTTATTATGCGATACTCTAATACAACTCTAAGATATTCGAACTTTCTCTAAACTCTTAATTCAGAAACTCTAAAACTCTTTTTCGAAATCGCACTCTAATGCCAATCTAGGAGTCCTTTTATAGGCTCAAGGATATCCTAGTCGGTTTACAATTGATAACCTTGTACGACAAGTAAACTAAACATGGAATACAATACTTTCCATAAACGAATATAACAGATCTTCTAATCTAGCAAGATTTTGACTTTATCTGCAAGATTTTGACTTTGTCTTTAGCAAGATTTGACTATTTGACTTCTTCCAAGATTTTGCAATTTACAAGATTTCCATATCTTCAAGATTTTGATATCTTCAAGACTTTCATATCCCAACAATCCTCCCTAACTTGAATTCTACTTGCTTGACTTCAAGTTCCTTTGTGAATATATCTTTAATGACTTCATCTTTAAAATGGATTGTTCTTTAGTCTTTAGATTATATCTCTTATAGAATCGTGCTTTTGTCAAAGTATCTCTTAGAATTGTTTTCTTCACAAAGAAGATCCAAAGAATCTCCATCTTTTCAAAGAACACAAGAACATATGACAATGTGTACAATAATTCAAGTTTAAGTTGCATACTATTCTCATCACATCTAAGTGAATCATTGAAAATTCAATGGATTTAGAACTCTTTACCAAAGCCATTATCTTTGGAGTAGCCAAATGTTTTGGTGTGTAAGACCATGGTACATTGATAACCATATGATTTTTAGCAAACCACCGCCTATCAATGATTTGTTTTGTCTTTACCAAAAGTCGCACCTTCCGGACTAGTTAGTTCTTTTATCTAATGGTGAACTAATTACCAATAATGGTTTTTCCATCGCCTTTACCACAAGCCATTTCTTGTGGGCTAGCCAACTCTTCACATTATCGATATGGTGAGTTGATAACCATCCAACTTATTAGCAAGTTGTCAACTAAAACGGATTTGATATATCTTTACCGAGCCGCTTGCTCATGGATTAGTCAATCCTTTTGTAACCATGGTGGATTGATAACCTATTGATGTTATCATCACAAAACCATTTATTCAACCTTTATTTCGTAAAATATTTATTATTTAGCAAAAGGTTTCTTCTAAAATTCATTTAATCGGTTTTATTAAAAGAACAAGATTTTGATGAAAGTATCGTTCGACTAGCAAGATTTTGAATAAAAGTACCGATATATCAAAAAGTATATATTCAAATAAACTTCATACCGCTTAAAGATCATCCTCAAGAATGGTAGTCCAAATAATAAACAATTTGATCAAGATGCAAGCGCTTTCATTATCCTCTTCAACTTCCAATCCATGTTCTAGCATTCTTCTCATGAGATCCACTGTAAAAGGATATCTTCTTTCTACAAACATATGTATCAATGTTCCATTTTCTAGCTCCAAGACATGAACTCCAGATTCTTCAAAGAATCTCCAGCAAACTATCTCCCAGTTTTCTTGATTATTCCAAATATCATCAGGACTTTCTTCATCAGTTTCCCACATGGTTATGAGATCACCATGTAAAACCAAACCAATTCCTTCTAATGGATTATCTTCAAAATAAGCCTTCACAACATTATATAAGTAGAATAGATCTACTCTGTCTATAATATGCAGCAAATCCCATAGCCTTTTGAAAACTTTGAAACTTCCATCTTCTTTATGAAATACCATGTAATCTCCATTCTTAGATTTCTCAACTTTGAAAACACTAATCATTGATCTGTTCATCTTCATGTCTTCATCTTCCTTTGTATAATCAAAATCTACTATTCGAGATAATTCTTCAATTCATCACTAGTCTCGCATCTTAATTCAACCTTCTTTCTTTGAAGACCGAACATCCAGATCATCGCTTTTCTTTTTCTCTTTAAGCTTTTCTTCCTTTCACCTTCAAATTCAAAAAGCTTCTTCTAAAATCTTTAATGCCCGCAACATCTTTCTTATAAGCTTCTCTCTCAAGATCATATAATCTCTTCATATCCACATAATTTAGCTTCAGAATCCTTTAAATCCTCTCGCTTTTAGATATGCCATCATTGCATTCCTTTCTTTAGCCAAATTAGGTCTTCTTGACATGAATCTAACAGTGTTGAGATCAGAAGGTTCAAGAGCTTCAAGATTCAATTCATCTTGCACTTTTGAGTCGCTTCTATTTAGAGCTTCTTGAGCTTCTTGCTCTTCTCTATCTTTTGCATTTAATTCTTCTTGAACTTTTCTAGTCAGCAGCTTCATTCCTTGCAACTTCAAATGCTCTAAGTTCTCGCTAAAGTAAGCTTTTTTTTTAACTTCAACCAAAACACCTTTACCCTTGTCTTTGGATCAATTGCAGTTGATCGCTTCTTGGTTGTTCTTCTTCTTGTACATCTCTAAAAGTAACACCTCCTCTTGGTTGTGACAAATCAAGAATTGTAGCAACTAATTCATCATCACTAGGTGAATGAATAGGTTTAAATCTAGGTTCCTCCTCTTCCTCTATAACAACAAAGAGAAGGACCACTTTCTTCTTCAAAATTCAACACCCTTGGAGTAATTGGTGTTATAACTTCCGCATAGATGTATCATGAAACTCAAGATTTTGATGTTCAAGACTTTGATCATCAATACTTTGAACATCAAGACTTTGATTATCGCACCTTTAACTTGTACTTCTTCTTCTTGTTCCTCCGAAATAATCTTTTCTCGCAGAGCTTACGTAGTCTTTCTTCTTTGTAATATCTTCTTCGATTCTTTCTTCTTCATAACATCTTCTTTCAAATTATCCTTTTCTCAATTCCTCCCAAGTTGATGTAAGATGGTTTAGGAACCGCTTTTCTTTTAATTCCTTTCAAGAGCTTTGCGACGCTTATTCTCCTCTTTAACCCATAAGTTGAATCCTTGAATATAAGGTTTAACAAAATTCCTTAACCAAAAATAGTTACGCTCAACTTCCTAATCGCTTTAGCTTGACGCTCAACAGCCTTGTTCAACCTAGCTAGCGCCTTGTCAAAGCATAGTTATCCATAGTTAAACCTTCACGAGGTATAGTAGGATCAAGACTTTGAAGTGGTGAATGAGTTTCAAATGTAATGTTGTGGAGATGGAGTAGGTGTTCTCTCAATCTCTACTTGAACCTCGTGGACCAAGAATCATCACCGTAATGAAGCAAGACTTTCACGAGAAGCAAGATTGCAGATGCAAGACTGTGAAGCAAAGACTTTGTGAAGCAAGACTGCAGCATGCAAGACTTTCACTGCCTTCATCCTCTTCAAGACGCATGCTTGAACAACTTCCATCATAGAAGTAGTTAAAGGAATATCTCCACCTCTAAACAAATCATCGCGCCTAGCCATGAATGTATAAATTTTGGCTTGTTGCACAATAACAGTAGTAAAGCAAGAGGTTTAGGAACATCACCAATTGTTTATTCAAGAAAACCCAGATGAACCTTGGATACATCAACCAAGTAGCCCCGTGATGATATATGTGATAACATTCCATCCAAAATTAGCCGTGAAAGTTAAACACTCGCCTCAGTAGCTAAACCAACGATCGCAGATGCAATATTTGACCCAAACTGCTCCCAAGAAGTGCTTTTAGAACTTATGCAATGGAGCAAAACATGAATCAAAACTTCCATTGAGGATGTAATAAAGCCTTCTTAAAAGTTTGTTCACCAAAGAACCTTCATAACCAAAATTCCTAAAAGAATCCCAAATCGCTTGCTTATCAAATCTAATAGCCCCATCTTCATCAAGAAATAATAAATCTTCACGAATGGAGGCTTCGTGATCTTGATAGTGCGCCCAAAGAACAGCTGATCTAATATAATATTCATCTTCCTCCATATTGTCTTTAGCATTAGCCCAAAATTCATTAATCCATGGTTCAATTATATCCGGCTCCACTAAAAGAGCATAACTAAGAGGCGACCCAGTAAGATAATCAATGATATCATAAAACGCCACATTTGCCTCAGTCTTATCCAAATTAGCCACCATATTGTGCTTCGAAACAGTTAAACGATTCACCATTGTTGAAAGAATAAGCACAATAGAAAGATTGTAAAGAGATGGTAATTGGAAGAGAAGTATGGAAAAGATATGAAGTAATAATATGAGAGGGAAAATCGGAAAGAAGTTATTTATAGGTGAGATTTGAAAAATCACAGCCTAAATAACAAAGTTACCGTTATTACCAATTACCCTTCAATATTACCGTTGGAACAGTACTTTAATACGACAAACAGTATTTTCCACATAAGCAAGATTTTCCCAAGCAAGATTTTCCCAAGCAAGACTTTCAGAAATACAAGATTTTGCCAAAACCTTCATATACACTAAGTATAAACTAACATCCTCCCTCAGCAATACACGTGACTATATCTAACACCTTATAGTCCTCCCTTAAACATAGCTTAGTAGTTAATCATTCCAATGCTCACGACCAAATGATTGAATCGTGACACATCAAAACCTTTGTGAGTAGATCACCACATTGTCATCCGTGTGAACTTTAACCACATTAATGAGCCTATGCTCATAACAATCTCGATAAAGTGATGCCGAATCAATATGCTTTGTCTTGGAATGATACATGATTCTTCACAATACAAATAGTACTCTCATTATCAATGTTGATAGGAGTATTCTTAAAGTTGAACCCATAATCCAAGAGTTGATTCTCGCATCCATAAAACTTGACCACAACAACTTGCGCAGCCTACATATTCAACCTTCAGAGATGATGTTGCCGCAATTGTCTCGCTTCTTGCATTGCCATGAAACTAACCTTCTTCCAAGATATTGGCATCCACCAAGAGTGGATCTTCTATCATAATTATCACCGCATAGTCACTATCCAAAAAGCTTCTAAGTGAAAAGGTGACTCTCTAGGATACCACAACCCCAACTTAGGTTGTTGTTTCAAATAATGTAAAATTCTCTTGACAAAGATTCAGGTGAGAAATCTTTGGTGAGACTTGATATCTTGCACATAAGCAAACCGCAAACATGATATCGTGCCTTGATGCAAGAAGATACATAAGAGAGCCAATCATAGATCTCAGATAACTTGACTTCAACAGTCATCCATCTTCATCTTTTCCCAATGAATTGATAGATTTTATTGGTGTAGTAATGCCTTCATACCATCAAAATTGAACTTCTTAAGTATGTCAAGAACATACTTGTCTTGGCTAATGAAAATTCCTTCCTTGACCGCTTAACTCAAGTCCTAAAAGAATGTTAACTCTCCCATTGAACTCATTTGAAATTCCTTCGCGCATCACCGCTCAAACTCCTTAACCATGGACTGCTTGGTAGCCCCAAAGATAATATCATCAACATACACCGTACTAACATGATATCTTTCTTGTCTCTCTTGATAAACAAAGTCTTGTCAATGGCTCCTCCCGTATCCATGTTGTAATAAGAATGTAGAGAGCCTCTCATACCAAGCTCTAGGTGCCTGATGAAGACCATATAAAGCCTTCACCACCTTATAAACTTTGTTAGGATGCTTAGGATCTTCAAAACCGGAGGTTGTTTCACATACACCTCTTCCGTAATAGTGCCATAAAGAAATGCACTCTTGACATCCATCCGATATACTTGAAAACCCATATAAGAAGCAAAAGCAAGAAAGATTCTAATAGCTTCAATCCTTGCCACAGAGCAAAACCTCATCATAATCTACCCTTCCTCCTGCCTATAACCCCGAGCAACTAACCTTGCCTTGTTCTTGATAACATTGCCTCTTTCATCTCTTTTAACTCTAAAGACCCATCTTGTTCCAATAACTCTCTTCCCATCCGAAGATCACATAAACCCAAACTCTTGAAGTTTAAATTGAAGAAGTTCTTCCCGATAGCTTCAACCCAACTTTCTTTAGTCAAAGCTTGAGCAATGTTCTTGGGTTCTTCTTGAGAGATAAAACAGTGAATAAGGTGTTTGATGATCCTTATGATTTAGCCTGCTTTGTTTATACACAAAGCTAAGTAAAGCATTATGAGGTTTTGTGAAACCCATAGCTTTGTGTCTTGTCATAACTCCGTAAGTAGAAGGACCAATGATTTGATCTGTTGGATGATTCTTATGAATTCGTAAGATTGAGACCTGGAACTTCATATGTATCATCTAAGTTAGTATAATCAAGACCTTCATTGGAATTTGTGAAAATACCTTCATCTTCAAGCTCATCATCGCTTCTTCTAGCTCGTGCATGGTTGGATCATCCAAATCATCTAAAGTATCATCAACAGTGCATCAAGATTTTGGTTGAAAGTACCGTCCAAAGCATCGGAAGAGAACTCTGCAGCCTTGTTCTTCTTCTTTGCCTCTTCATAAGCTTTCCTTTGTTCATCCGTAAGAATGTGCTAAAACATCTTGAAGAAGCATCCGATTAAGTTCCTCTTGAATAGATTGATCCTCGCAGATAATGAGGATTGTGGTGCATCAAGATTTTGTTTTGGAGAAACAAGATTTTCTTTAGAACATCAAGATTTTGGTTTGAACTCATAGGATCTTTATCGTGAACACCATCGATCGAATATGAACATCATGAACAACATATTGAATATCTTCTTCATTATGCAAAGGTTGATTTTCTTCTCTAACAGTACATAATTCATTGAAGGAGATAAAATCTCAAGATCAAACATCCAATCAGACCCTTCCTTTCTCATTGTCTTGATCTTCTAAGAACTCAACATGAAGACAGCCTTGAATCTTCTTAGTAACTCGTTGTAGACTCTAAATCCTTTATCGTTAGTGCAATATCCCAATAAGTAACCTTCTTCGACTTGCCATCAAACTTCCCCAAATTATCAATAGTGTTTAAAATAGTAAGAGGGCATCCAAAAGGCTTCATAAAACGAATGTTGGGTTTATTGCCCATCGAATTCATAGGGTGTCTTCATCTGAGGTTTGGTGACAGAGACCTCATATACATAGCATGCAAGATTTACGCCTTCCGCCCAAAATTGAATAGGAGATGAGAATCACTAACATGGTCCTTGCACTTCAATCAAGGTTCTATTTTTCCTCTCTCGCAACACCATTTTGTCGTGGTGTTCTAGCAATACTAAACTCCCTTTTATGCCTTTATTTGCACAAAAGTCATCCATAGGCTTGTTCTTGAATTCGGCCCATTGTCACATCTAATACCTCTAACCTTGAGTCTTAATCGATTTTCAAGTGCTATTATAAGAGTTTGAATAGCATCAAAGGTATCATCCTTAAAGCCCAAAAGAAAACCCAACCGAATCTACTACAATCATCAAGAATAACCAAACAAGATTTCTTCTTATTTAAACTTGTCACAGAGACAGGTCCAAATAAATCCATGTGTAATAGCTCCAATGGTTCTCTAATATTTCTTTCATCAAGCTTCTTGCAAGAAGCTTTGTGTTGTTTACCCTTCTTGCATGCCAAACATGATTGATCATTCCTGTAAGTCTTTGAAGGTAAACCTCTAACTAAATTGCCTTTGACCAGTTTGTTGATGTTCTTGAAATTCACATGGCCCAATCTTCTATGCCATAGATGTGCCTCTTCAGATGTTGCTTTAGCCACCAAACATGTGGCTCTACCATACGAATGTAGACTCTTCATGTCTAAACTATACACATCATTTGTCCTTGGTACCCTTAGTACTACCAAGTCTTCATCAATGTGTTGAAGTCGAAGAAAGGATAAGACATTCTCGTGTCGTTGAATAACACAGATGCTTTTATCACAAATTTGAGAGACCGACAACAAGTTGAACTTTAGCTCCTTCACATATCCGACATTCTCAAAATCAATTCTCCCAGCCTTTAATTGTTCCTTTCCCTGTAATCCTTCCTCCATTGGGATCATTCCCAAATGCAACTTTACCTCCACTAATACTTCTAAAATCGACAGATCTCTTTATCACTGTCATACTTCCGAGCAACCACTATCCACAATAAGATGATCTTTAAGCTCCTCTTCCGGGTTGCCCCGCACACAAAGAAAAGAGTTAGAACTTTAGGAACCCAAGCCATTATCGACTTGTGTTCCCTCGAGAAGTTACAAACTCAAATTCCTTGAGTATGTAGTTCTCACTATCTCTTAGATTATGATCCAAAATTATCTTTTGATGTTTAGCATGTGGATTTTCAAAACTCTCTCGGTTTTTCAACATAAATTTCTTTCACCGATTATTAGCCTTTTCTCTTGACACAAAACATCTCGATTCACTTTTGTTGAACGATCGTATGTCTCCTGCCAGCTTCTTTCCTTTTAACCCATTCGCTTTAACAGAGGTTCTTGTGATCTAGATCCCTATATGAACTGTGATAACTTCTAGGTTGATAATGAGGTCTCCTAGAATTTCTATCCCAAGTATGGTTTTCAAGACTTTCTCTCGAGCAAGATTTTGGAAAGTACCGTGAGATAATCAAGTTCTTCTCTCGATGTGGGTATCTATGATCCGTGTGAAGTTTCGTGATTAACCCTATTTGAATTAGTCCAAACCGGTTTGTGCTCTCTAGGTCTCGATTGTTAGACTTATTCCTTGAAACTTGCTTAGATATTCGAGTGTCTATCACAATCTTTGATTAAATGAGTAGGACTATAACACACAAAACACGCTTTTGACCCATATGACCAAAGTGATTTCTTCTATGTCTATGCCCAAAATTGTTTTGCCTTCTTGAGGACCGATAAAATTTGTTTTGACCAAAATTATCCCAAAAGGTTTAGCAAGACTGCTTTTGAAAAGGTTTTGCGTATGTATCGCTTGTTGAGCAAGACTTTGATTTAAAGGTATCACTGGATTTTGAACATTGTTTTCAACAGCTTTTGGGTTTCTCGATCTAGATTTAGCAATTAGCTTATTCCTAAACTCTAGACTATCTACTCCATAACGAGAAACATCGTGCCTAGAGGGTGATGACTAATGGGATGAGGAACAAGATGATAACCATTGTCTTTCTTAGAGGTGGTTCACTTATCGAGCCTTCATTACTAGATGAATCTAAATAGTTAATGAGCTCATCATCACTAGTAGTTATATCCTCAAAATCACCATCATCCCGATCACTAGGTTGATTTTCTTCACAAGACTAAAGTCCATTCCAAATCCTAAGCCTGCTTCTAATGTAAGCCCTTCTCTGCTTTTCAACATAAGCAACATGGGACAAGCCGACTCTTTCCAAGCATCAAACTTAGCTACCAAATCATCTCTTTCCTTAGTTAATTTCTCAATTTCAAGAATTTTACGCTTTAGTTTCCATTCACTAAGTTTCAACCGATAATCCTCGTTGTTCATACTTTTCACCCAAGCCATTTCATTATTTTCATGTGTTATGATTTTAGCTTCTATAGACTCTAAAGTGATTTGATAACCTCGCTACCTCGCACCTAGCCCTAATACAATTATCTCTTTCAATCACATAATCATAAGCAATTTTGATAGAATTCATAACAGTTTGAGCATACCTCGAGATAGGAGACCGAGTTGGTGAAGTAGCCACCATAGCAAGAAGAACAGATCATCTTCACTTTCTTTGCTCCAATCAAATCCTCCAAAGCCATCATCGATTCCAAAGCAAAGATGTTCGATTCTTCATCAAAAGCAAGGTTCCAATTCAATGCTTCCACCGTGTCTTCAATCGCATCTTCCATCGCTACCATACAAGAAGTCACCGGTTCATCATCAAACTCTTCACCCACCACTTCGATAAATTCTCTTGAGCAACCAAAGCCTTTGTGTCGCCATCGAATTTCCTTGAGCTCAAGTTTAGGCTTCTCGATGTCCTGCTTGCTTGATACTTAGCAAACCCGCACTCCTTGCAAAGTGACCGCCTTTTGACAATTGAAGCATTCAATTTTAGATTTGTCAAAAGTTATTCCTTGTTTTGGTTTGAAATCAATATTTTTGCCTGCCTTCTTCATGTACTTTTTGATTCTTGCAAGGATCAAAGCAACTTGCCACCGATATCAATTTCCTCAAGTGCATCTTCTTCAACTGTGCTAGATCCTCTTCATAAGTGACAGTGTAAGCTTGCTTGTTGTGCAAAGAAGGAGCACACAACTTCATCCGAGTTCAAAGTGGTTGATGGTGGGGCTCACGAGTATATGATGGGGATTGTAAATGCAGATTTTGAGAAACAAGATTTTGAGGAGAAGCAAGATTTTGAAGTACCGCTTCTTCTTTCGATGATAGAAAAGCAATACTGTGAGATTTAGAATTTGGTTGACCACTCATCTCATGTTCATACACCTTTAATTGATGATAAAGATCATCAAAGTCCATAACCTCCAATCCTTGTTGTCCTCTGATCATAGTAGCAATCACATGCCATGTAGATGGCAAACTCCTTAGAAACTTTAAATTTGCATCCTCAACTGATACTTCTGCCTTGTATAACTCCAACATGTTGAGGAGATTCTGAAACCTATCATATGCAGCATCAAGACTCTCTTTCTCCCATCGTGAATGTTTCAAACTGCTTTAGCAAGTTTCACAGCATCTTCTTAGAGGCTTCATTCCTCCAACTGGTCTTGAGTGCAGCCAGAGTCGCTTAGCATCTTTAGCATCGTGAAATTTGAGAAGATGACCATCCGAATAGCGACAAAGAGAATGTTAAGAGCCTTCTTGATTCCTTAGGGTTGCTTGTGGTAAACCGCTTTTGGTGCTAAAGGTTGTCCAGAACTTGAATGTGTTCGAACAACTTCATTCCCATTCACAATTACATTCCACGAGCATGGTCTCAGAATGGCAATATATCGCCTCATCTTCATGCACCGTAGATCATATTCTCCTTCTTAATGACCGGAATTCGAGTGAGGTGATTGAGGGTGGTGGAACAACTTCAATGACATCTTGAATAGTTTAGGTTTCTTCCTAGTCGAGTTTCCACACAAGCTCGATACCACTTGTTGGATCGATATACTTTAATCAAACTAAACTAGCTTGTTAAGGTTTAATAACCCTGATAAATCCTAAGTTATTAACAAAGAAACACCGAGCAATCTTTATCAAGTACGCGAATTTACTTAACAAAGCTAAAAAGAAACTTTATTAATAAAACTCTAAATCGCTTATTATGCGATACTCTAATACAACTCTAAGATATTCGAACTTTTCTCTAAACTCTTAATTCAGAAACTCTAAAACTCTTTTTCCAAATCGCACTCTAATGCCAATCTAGGAGTCCTTTTATAAGCTCAAGGATATCCTAGTCGGTTTACAATTGATAACCTTGTACGACAAGTAAACTAAACATGGAATACAATACTTTCCATAAACGAATATAACATCTTCTAATCTAGCAAGATTTTGACTTTATCTCGCAATATTTTGACTTTGTCTTTAGCAAGACTTTGACTATTTGACTTCTTCCAAGATTTTTGCGTACTTACAAGATTTCATATCTTCAAGACTTTGATATCTTCAAGACTTTCATATCCCAACAAGCATCGATATTGTAGGCCTATGCCTATAGCTCCCGGAGGAGTCAAGTTCTTGCTAGTAGCGATCGACTACTTCACCAAGTGGGTGGAAGCAAAACCCCAGCCTCGGTGACGGGAAGATGATCGAGAAGTTTGTATGGGAACACATTGTGTGCGATTCGAGTACCCACATCATCATATCCGACAACGGAAACAGCTTTGTCGAAGGAGTCTTCTATGACTTCATCAAGGGCTCAACATAAAGAAATCTCGACATCCGCTCATCACCCACAAGGTAATAGACAAGTGGAGGTTACAAACAGAGAAATCGACAAAGGGATCGAGAAAAGGCTAGGTCGAACTCATCATGGATGGGTGGACGAGCTTCCTCAAGTCTTATGGGCTCACCAGACACATCCTAAGTCAAGCAACGGAGAAACCCCCTTCAGCCTAACATACGGAACATAAGCGGTCATCCCTTCGGAACTAATTGTACACACGGAACGTGTGGCAACATATGATGCCTCCCAAAATGACGATAGGATCAGGGAAAACCTTGATCTCCTAGAAGAATGGAGAGAAATAGCCTCCATCCGAGAAGCAATACACAAACATAAGATCGAAGGCTACTATAACAAAAGGGTCAGACCTTCCACTTTCAAGCCCGGAGAATATGTACTGTGCCTCAACAGTGCAAGCAAAGCAGAGTATCAAGGAAAACTGGGACCAACTTGGGAAGGACCCTACATGGTAGCTGAGGCCTACGGCAATGGAGCATACAAATTGGCTACTCTTGTCGGAGAACCCATCGACAGGACATGGAATGGTATGAACCTTCGAAAGTTCTATGTTTAAAAAGTACTTTAACTTTTTTCTTGTAATCAAAAGCTTCTCAAAGGAAACCACACATTATTGGTAGTTGTCTTAGTTTTTATTTCAAGAATGATGTAATCCTCCCTACCAATTCAATGATAACTAAGACATTTCCCACAAATCTCTTGCTTCGTTTCTTAAACACAAAGATTTGTTCAACCAAGTCATTAATGAGTTTCAATGTCGAATGGCTTGAGGTATAACATATGCCTTATTATTCAAAGCCAACTTAAACATTCACATTAACTCTCCTAGTAGATTTTGGCGCTTGTAAAAATTTTTTACAAAGCCATGCTATGTAAAGGATCCGAGATAGAGTGGGTCGCGACCTCTATCAATGGTCAAGTTGGCCATTATATTCTTGGTGTTGTAATTTACACACAATGAGGTTGTTGAACCTTAGGTTGTAAAATTTAAGCGTCAAAAAATGGCATAAGAGAAGTTTACATAACAAACTTAAGCTAAGTATGTAGAGGTATGTCCTCTACACTATTGCATTCAAAATACAGCTCACGCCTTATACCGTGATAAGGAGCATAGACTCCGTCAAATTGTTTTTGGCCCATGGCCATACATCACAAGCATTTAAATTGTTTGGGAAACAAGACACACATTGTCACATAAAATAAATTGTCTTAAGGTACATGCCACCCTTTGGAACCAAATTATCGCTAATGAGTAACCTTCATTCTTGTTTCTTCGAGAGGGGAGTGAGGAGGTTGCATCGAGACCGGCTTAGTAGACATGGTCTTCTTGGTTGGAGTGGTAGGCTTGGTTTCGAGGTTTCTTAGACAAGGGATCTTCAAGGGTGCCATTGGATCTTTGGTTGCCTCAACAAGGAAGGAGTACTGCAGCTTGCAAATGCATTTCCGCCTCATCATATTCAGCCTTGAAGTGGGACGGTAGCATTCAATCTTGGAGAGGTCCACAAGCTTACTGTTTGGGTGACCTCCTCCGAGCCAAACACCGCCCATGAAATAGGGCTAACTTGATGACCTTCCACATCCGAGCTCCCAACTCGTCACTATGATAGAGTTCCATGGCTATGTAAGGCACCACCTTCAAACAACTTCGCACGATTTTTCTCGCAAAGATCTTATACCTCATTTGCAGCCATCGATCTCCTCCTCAACTTTACCTCTACCTCTCCAAGCCTAACCTTCTCACTTTCCAACCCAACGACTTAGCCTCGAGAGCAAGATTCGACCAATGAGAGTAATAACCTTGGCTTCTTCCAGTTTGAGATTGCCACGCCCACGGTCAATCGAGCTATCTTTTCTCGAAGGTCTTGGACGACGGGTTCTTCTCAACGCCCCTCAATCTCGCCACACTTTGCTTCCAGCTTGGCCACGGTTCTCGAGCAACCCCTGGTCCGGGCATTCAAGTGATTATCCATCACCGCCTCGCAACCCCATTATCATGCATATCACGTAACTTCTCAATGGACATGTTCTCTAGCATACTCTTCCACCGTGGAGGATCACATGGTCAACAATCCGATGACGGGCTAAGGCATTTAGAAGCTCCTTCGTCTCGAAGACCTACGAGCAACAAAATATACACAAGTTAGCATAATGCTATATTTTTACCTTCACAATGTCTCATAAGATGCGAAATACTTACCATGAACCTCAACGGATTCATCGGGCAATTGAAGGCGACTTGATAAGCTTTCGCCTCTCGGTACTTTTATGCTTCACAACTCTACTCCCGTGAGGTAGGCGGAGATTCTTCCTTTGTTGGATTTCACGCCTTGGTCATTGTCCCTTTCCTACTCTTTAGCCTATCGCCTATTCCCGTTGAGCCAACGACAGTACATCCTCATCCGCAGGATCGTCCGAGTCGAGAATGTTCTCCACCGGTTGGGATGTGACCGCCACAAAGCAGATTGTGGGGTCTTGATGAAATAGGCTCGCTTCGAATGCTTACCTCATTATTATTCACAGATGTTGAAGGGAGCCAACGCCATAAGACTCCTCGGCTTTCTCGGCGGGCATGAAACTTAAATCTTCATCAAATTCTTGGAACATGAAGTTTTGAACGACATCTCTGCAAAATCAAGCAAAAAGAAATAAATATCGCTACATTGGTCCTATTTAAATAAAAGTGGATAAACATACTTTGTCCTTGGTATATGATCATAGGCTTCTTGGGAGACCCTCCCAACTCGAGCAATCCCACCATGTATAAGATGGCTTGTGGAATACTTGCACATCCATAGGATACTTTGCCAAACGCAGTAACAAGGATCACTACGAACCTCGTAGGCGGGGGTCATTATACCGCTTAGCATTATACCTATTCTCTTTGTTCAACAAATCTAAATATGTAGGGGAACAATAGTGTCTTGCACGTAGAAAAAGCTACCCTTCCAACTCGATATGTTTGTGTAAACTTTTTCAAACAGATTGGGTACATCCGCTCGTGTCTTTTGCTAGTGTCAACCAATTGCCCTCGGGTACAAGTTCAAGAATCCTCTTAAAACTGCAAGGTTGGTTCATATCCGTAGGCTTTGCACAATACTATGAATGTAGTCAATTTGGCAAACCCAAAGGGATTAAACCTAGAGATGTGAACTTTGTAGTATTGCATAAACTCTAAAATCAGTGGATGTAACGGAATCCTAAGGTTTGAGTGACTAAATGCATGTGTATACAACCCTACGAAACATGTAGGAGCATCAAAGATACCCTGAGAAGGTTTGGGTAGCATCACTTTGGGTTCTAGTGGGATGGGATAATCGGCTAAATGATCATGTAAATCTTTAGCAGACAAAGTACACTTCTGTTGTTTTATAATAAACTTGGAATCCATGTTTTTATCTTTCACAAAAATGACAAGAAAAGAGAAGCACTTACTTTGTTTTCGAAGATGGTGTCTACTGAAAAGATTACAAATGTAAAATTAGACGAAGAGAGTAAAATGAGCTAGGGTTTTATCTACCCTCTTTTATACTCTCTTTTGCCTCTATTATCTACCGCACACGTGTCCCCACATTTACTCTTATCCGTGTAGATTTTAAATTTTAAAATAGAGAAGACTTTTGGTCTCCGGGTATTATGGGAAGTTGTGATTCTGTGAAGGGCAAGGATAATGATTAATTAGCATTTATTGCGTTTAGTTAGTTGTGCGCTTTTCTTCCAATTAGTATGTTTAATAGCGGGATGGTGTTTTTCGAAGCATATAGTCGAAAGCAATGCCTCCTCGCTCATATGCATCACTTTCGACCGGGGCTTGATGATGTACCCTCCGAGTAGCTCAAGGACACCCCACGAGACGTGTCAAGCCCTTCCATACGAAGGCCCAAGTTAGGATTCTCAAATATCCATAGGCGCCAAACCATTCGTTGGTACAAAGGTTACCTAAGGAGAATTCGCCACTGAAGCCTTAAGCCCTTCGGGTATGGTGACGAAGGAATAATGGATAAGGAACCTCCGACTTAGTCAAACCCACGATCTCCCTCTCTCTGGCTTCCCGTCAAGTCCGAGAACGTGGGTCACTAACCCTTAGCGGTTACCCACAATCATGGGGCGCCCCATGATCTTCGACATTTAAGCGTATGCTCTCAACCCTATTTCATTCACTATAAATAGGTTGGACGGGCAATGGATTATGGTACGCTCATTTCACACTCATCTCTTTACTTTCATACACTTATACAACCATAACTCATACTTACTCTCACGCCGAGGTGGTTCGCAGGTTCTACCCTTGCGCAATCACTTAACGTAGTGTCTTAGTATTTCTTATTCTCGTGTTACAAAGTAGTCTTGACCGGAACACACACCCCTCATTACTTTGATCCTCATCGAAGCCTGGTAGTGCAATCTTTTGCACAATCAGTAACCCCATCACTTTTCATCATGGAAGGTGATAATCAACCACCATTCATCAACCTATCACCAAATGACCCGCCAAGAGCCCGTACTCTTGGTGAATACTCGAGACCAAGCTACCTAGGCTATAGGAACACCATTGAGCTTCCCGATCAAGCCCAAACTACGGCCCTGCGATCTGACACCATCCGGTTGGTGCAAAATGGATGTGCATTCTGGGACTTCGTTCAAGATCCTAATCCGCATCTTAAGGATTTCCTTAAAATTGTCGATTCCATCGACCTTGATGCTACTACTCGGGAGCCACGCGTCTGCGTCTCTTCCAATTCTCTCTACGGGACAAAGCTAGTAATTGGCTTGAGCGACTTCCCGCCGGCTCCATCTCGATTTGGGATGATTTCACCTCTCGCTTCCTTGCTTACCTTTTTCCCACCGGGAGAACCACTAAGCTTAGGAATGACATCTTGATGTTCCAACAACGTCAAGGTGAATCTCTCTGAAGCATGGACTCGATTCAAGGACTTACTTCATAAAGTCCTCATCACGGCATTGATCTTTGGCTCCAAGTCCATCTTTTCTATGATCATGTCAACTTCCCCACCAAGCGATCCATTGACCAAGCGGCCGGTGGAAAACTTAGTGATCTCACCATGGAAGAATCATGCGGTATAATAGAGGACCTTGCTCTCTATGACAACGAAAGTTGGAATGACCCTCGTGAGTTGCCCAAACCGTTAAGGCAATCTCCTTGCCTCCCATTGACTCACAACCTTCCGACCGTAGGATGCTCGAACTTGAAGATCAAGTTAAATTCCTAATGAATTCCTACGAAAATCCTAAGTCTTCACATCAAGTGAATAAAATCACTCTTCCTTGTGAGTTATGTAGTGGTCCCCATGACACTCGTGATTGCACAAGACTCCCGAACAAGCTTTTGCGGACTACGCCTCTGCGCGTGCACGACGGAGCGGGAGAGAAGTGGTACACTTTCAAGCTCGAACAAAAAAACTTAGGAAACTCTTACAACCCCTCATGGAGAAATCACCCTAACCTTAAGTGGAACCAAAACTCAAGCACACCCCAAAGCTCATCTAGTCCACCTAATAGGTTTAATTCTCTAAACACCGGGAACCCCACTAATCTTGAGGCAATTGCATCTAGATTCATGTCATCTCAAGAGAGTCGATTGACTAAGCTTGAAGCCGATTTTAAGCGAAGACAAGGCGAGATGACAAACAAGCTTGATGCCCTCTTAAAAGCCTTTAATGAATGGGAAATTGGAGCACTCCCAAGTGATACTATAAAGAACCCAAAAGTGAATTCGATTTCATCAACTTCATGTTCTTGTTCACCATGGGAGAGTGCAGATCCATGTCCCTCATACCCAACGGTTCACTCGGTAAATGCTATCAACAAGGGTTCCAAGCAATCCAAAATGAGGTACCAAGGCCCTGCACCATTGGTAGAACCTACTCTTGAGAAACCCGTCAACCAAGAACCCAAACATAATCTAGAGGAGGAGTACAAGGAACTCCATCAAGAAAATCCAGTTCTTGAAGTCTTAGCTCATGCACCTTATTATAATGCTTTAAAAGAAAAATATGAGTTAGAACTTAAACATGGAAAACATGGGTCCACCTTTGTGCGAAATAATCTACCTAAGAAGTTAGACGATCCCGGGCTATTTACTCTTCCGTGTAGGCTTGGAACTTCCAAACCTCTCGATGCTCTAGCCGACTTAGGATCATGCATCAATCTTGTTCCGTTGTCCTCCATAGAAGCCTTAACTTAGGTAAGATAGAACCAACGGAAACCATCTTAGGTCTAGCGGACGGTAGTGTTGCATATCCGTAGGGATAATAAAAGACATGGTAGTACACGAGGAGAATTGACTCTTTGGCCGACTTCCATGTGCTAGACATGAATAAGGACCCGACATGCCCATTACTAGTAGGTAGAGGATTCTTAGCTACAGCTAGTGCCATCATCGATTGTAAGATGTCAAAGATAGTGGTAAGAGAGGGAGTGCTAGGTCAATTTACAATGTCAAGAAGCATACGACTACAAAGAAGAGGAAATCCCACATGAGATTAGGTTGGATAGAATGCCTTCTAGATATGGACCTTGGATAGATAAGAACCTCATAGGTCCCCAAGGACCTTTCTACTTAGATGAAGCCTTTGCTAGTAAAGCAACTTTCCATAAAAAGAAATGGCTAGGGACATGGAAGTGAACCCGCTCAAGGACGCCTTTAGTATTTAGGAAGATGACCGAGTTCCTAGGAAGTTTTCCCACAACCTTGTCATGAATAAGTGGAAAATTGAGAAGCCTAAACATAAGTGGGATTGGGATAGACCGCCTAGTGATGGTAATGGAGAGTGGCACATTAGGATAGCGATCTATGATCCCGATGGAGAGAAGTTTGAAAAGGCATATCGAATCGAACGTACTACTAGGAACTTAAATGATAAGTTTGATCCTTATGACATTGTTAAGGATATGCTTACTTATATCGGCACGTAGGAGCACACCCACGAGTCTAGCTACAAGACTCATAAATAAAGAAAACGCGCTTAGGAGGGAGGCAACCCATGCTTAATTGATTTCTTTTAGTGTCATATATCTTCTATTGATTGCTTATTCTCATGTTTAAATTTGTAAAATGATTTATTTTGTTTTTAACCTCGCCTTAATTGCATATAAAGGTATTTTACATAAAGGATAAGTGTAGGAGGATTACACACGCTTTCAAAAGAAACGTGAACATGAGAATTGCAATTAATTAAAATATATATATGTGTGTTTGTTCGAGTCAAATGCTTGTATCGAGTCATAATAGATGTTTTGCGAAATTTTTCCAGATTCTAAAGATGTAAATTTTCCGTAACTTTTTCCGTAAAATCGCAGACCGCTTTTTGTCGGGATAACCCGACGCATCAGATCGCAACCGACGGCGCGTGAAGGAGTAAAACAATGATTACTTTTTTCTCGTTTTATGAGCTACTTATAAAATTTTTGGAATTTTCGTGTCTTAATTTTCCGAAATTGTAAACATCCATTCCACAAGCATTATATCCTAGTTTAATAGAGTCTTATATATATTATTACCACGATTTTACGCGAAGGTTTCGCTTTGTTTTCTTCAAGTGTGCATGTTTAATTTATTAAGAAGAAGATACATAAGATTGGAAGGAGCTTTTCACGATACATTCTTCTTGAAAAGGATTTAACCACCACTTTACACGGATCCTACCGAGCTAATAAGGGGAGTACTAGTTTCTTTCATTTTTTACCTTCTATTATCATAACTTTAATACTTTCGGGAACATTGGGGACAATGTTCAGTTTAAGTGTATGGAGGGAAAATAAACGGAACTTTGAAACTATGCTTATCCTTGATTATTTGCTTTGTCCAATTGTATTTATGTAACAAACCATGAGAAAATGTCGGTTAGGGTAATTTTGGCACCAAATTTAAAATTTTTATGACATATAGGAGTGGGCCATTAGTCTTAACAAAAGCGCCTCACGGATAGGAAGTTGCATGACTAGCACAAAAACCCTTTACCACCCAAATTCCACCCAAAATGTGAGGATCGCCTTTAGATTAGTAGGAATTAAAGCATTCATCTTTAATGCTTAGTGTGTGAACCGTAGTATAATAGATTCTAGAACTTGTTTTGTGATGCATCCCGAGATCGCTAGTAAGACTACACTTGTGTAGTTAGGAATAACTAAATGATAAGAGGCATTAGGATAACCCTTGTTTGATACATGTAATATAATTACTTCTTCCACATCGGTTGAGTAATTCCCCCACACCTTTGCGTTGTACTCATCTTTAGTACACGATACCCCTAGTTAACCCCTCGAGCCTATTCTTTTCACGGTTCTCGTGATGTTTCGGTTTTCCGAATATCAATGAAAAGCATTGTTTACACCCCACCCCAAATGTACACCCAAATCGCCTTAGCCTACCCCAGTATGCACTCACTTTTAGTGCATTTTTGTTATCACCCTAAACCCTTAGTTCAATTATCTTGTTGCTTGCATAAGTTGCTAAGTCGAGTCATATCCTTTGTATACGCTTTGGGACGATTGGGACTCATGGGAAAAGTTAAAGTTTATGAAATGACGGAAGGGAACGTTAAATTCAAATTCCTTTATTTACGTAATAATGTACTCTAAGTGTTTTGATATTTTCAATTCGGGGTCAAATTAGTGTTAGAGTAATAAAACTCAAGTGTAGGATGTGCCTATAAATCCCTATCATTTTGATGTTACCATAGAGGATGGTAGAGTAAAGTGTATGAAAAAAAAATGTACGGGCTACCATCCTACATCTATCTTTAAATTCATGTTTGTTTGTTTCAGCTTATATAGAGTTTAGAGTGTCGAGTCTTGGCTTAGCAACGCCATTCTTCGTATGCTTGTAACATAAAGATTTTGACTTGCCACTACTAAATAGCCTATCCCACCAAACCCTTTGTTTCCTACCGTAAGCCTAACATTACAACCCTTTAAAGACCTCTTTGATAGTCTTTCCTAGGTACTTACGCCAAAGCGATGGAGGTTTGATCTATTCTCAAGCTTATGGTAATCTATGTACTAGGACCGTTAATGAGTGTTTATCTTCCATTTCCAACTTGTTATATTTCATATACACCGAGAGATGTGAGTGTCCAAACACCCCATGCAAGGTGCTAGTATGTAATTTCGTGCTTGTTATGACTTTTGTGGGGCTTATATGTGTTGTGGATTGTTCTAAACCAATGCTTCATGACCCCTAACTTATAAATTAATTGGCTAAAAGCACATTTGCTTGAGGACAAGCAAATACCAAGTGTAGGGATATTTGATAAGGTTTTAAATGTACCTTTTGAGGGTCGTTTAAGCCCTTATTTGATCACTTTTGTATCCGTTATTACTTAATATCGCTCCTTTTCACTTTTAGGTCTCTCAAGGTAAATTGTTGGAATGGAACTTATTTGGACGAAAAGGCGGATATACGAAGAAAATGGCCAAAGTCAAGAATCGAGACACTCAAGTCATTGAAACATAATGGGACGGCGCAGTGTTACCTGTGACGCCGTCGCATCACCTTTGTGACGGCTCAAGAGCCAAATTGCTTATTTTCAAGTGACGTGTCGCTTTAAAAGAGTAGGTCGTCGCAACTCAAACGGCCTAGATTTGGACCAGACGGCGTCGAGATCGAAAGGACGGCGTCACAAGCTTAAGGTGACGCCGTCAAGAAGACTAACATGGCCAAGACGAAACCCTAATGACGGCGACCGACGCGGCCACAAATCAAAGGGTGACGCCGTCGCTATTGTAATCTTATATATAGAATCCAAATTTTTCCGCTTTAGGGTGTAGTCTTTTGGAGTAAAACCTAAACCGAACCAAGGTTGTCTTGTACATTATTTTAGGGTTCCAAACCCTATCTTACATCAAGATAAGTATTTTACTTCATTAATTTAATTATGTCTTCAATTATTTGTGTGTATGCTTGCATGTTCTCCATGTCCGGCTAATTTACTTGTGTGTTTGCTTAGGGAATATAAAACTTAATTATTGAATATTGATTGGTTGTCTCTTATCTTAATTGTTAATGATCTAGTAATGCGATAGGTCATTCGTTGTGTAGTTAATACTTGATTAATCTTTGTGAACCTTAGACTAACACCTAGAGTAGTTGTAGGCTAAACCATCCAAAGAGTACCTTAGAGTTAGAGTTTATAATTCCTAGAGATTTTGTGGACGAGACCCTTTGGTAGTTTCAAAGAGTTAGGGACAAACGCATACCCTACGACTTTAGACACACAACGCGATTAAGAATAAGGACGTGACAATTCAACCATCAATAGGAGATAATTAAGGAGTAATAAAACCTAAGTAAACACATCTTTAAGCCATCATACGAGCACACAATAATTAGACATAGACTACATACACCTTATATTAGATAATTAGATAAGTAGAATAATCGGTAGAAATACTTGTACCTTTCCAATTCCTTAAAAAAACATAAAAAGATGAAAAATAATCTTCCTCAGCCCCAACCTTAGCATAGTAACTTCTCACTAGCATTCCTATTCCATAGAGAACGATATCAATACCCGTGGCTTACCCTAATTGTTAGGAATTAGAAATTACAGGTATTAAAGAGTCGGTCACCTCAAGTATATGTAATCGTTAGAAAGCTCGTAGTCGTAGTTATTTTAAGTTAAGTAGTATTTAGTTAAGTAACACCGTGGAGGACGGACGGGTCTTTACCCACCGTATGCCCGATCCACACCCCGATGTGTGGCGATTTATGTAAGACTATAAATACTCTACCTTCCAAGGTAGAGAGTTGAGCTCATAATAATATCTTTCACTTTCTCTCACTAAGTTCCCTAAACCTCTAACTTTCTCTCGCTAGAATTCCATCTATACGCTACTTTGTGTTATGGTTTGATGTGTATGTGAAAACTTATATCTAACAATTGGTATCAAGAGCCATGGTTAGATCATATCTTGCACATCTTTGGATTTCTAGTGGTTTTAGGTGGTCTTTGAGTTTGAAAAGTTTAGTGGTTTTTGCATCATTTGGTTGATTTCTTGTGTTAAAGTTTGATTTTGTTAGTACTTTTATGTTTAGAATCATCACAAGTGTGTAGGTTTTCATTTGGTAAGCTTTAATCATCTTGGTTGGGTTGTTTTGGATTGAAAAGTGATGTTTACGTGGTTTTTCTTGCTAGCGACTTAACTCACGGATTACTTTCTTCGTAGCGACTTGCTTTACAAATTTGTAGCGAGTTACGCTTTAGACCTAGCGACTTAGATCTAGCGATTTACAAGACAAGTAGTGGAATTTCCACCACGGGTAGCGACTGGTGGTAGCGACTTGGTCCAGAGCGAGTTGCTCTTTAGCGACTTGTATCTTTAGCGACTTGAGTAGCTTAATTGTCGCCAAAATTTAACTAGCGACTTGAGGCTTAGCGAGTTACTACTTAGCGACTTGCACTTGTCTAGCGACTTGGGACTCTAGCGACTTAGTGGTGTAGCGAATTAAGTGTTAGCGACTTGGTGCATTATCTTCTAGCGACTTGGGTGATTGTTTACGGTTTTCTCTGATTTAGTAAAATCCCGCGAAAGAATCTATTTCTCGGTTTAATCATAGAGTTATAAAATCCGTATTATCTCGTTAACATGTCTACCAACGCTCCTTCTATCATCTCCACTGCTGCGAGAGGATGTTCAGCAACGTGGTCGATACTGCCCACCCATGCTTGACAGAATCGACTACGATTCTTGTGCTCAACGAATCGATTGTACCGCCTTGGAAAGGAAAATGGTGTCAACATTCTCAAATCCATTGATGAAGGACCATATCGAGTTGAGACGACTAGAGACATACTTGATACTAATGAAGATGGTACTCTGCTTTACGGAATGGATGACCTAAGATGTATGATGAGCTTGATGATAAGGAGAAAAGAGATTCGATGCGTATATCGTGGCTTCAAACATTGTTCTTCAAGGTCTTCCTAAAGACATCTACAAGTCGATCAATCATAACACCGATGCAAAGGCGCTTTGGGATAATGTGAAGATGCTTCTCTCGTGTTCGTAATTAACTATGGAAGACAGAGAATCCCAACTCTATGACTAATTTGAACACTTCAAGATGAAACCGATGAGAATGTCTATGAGTACTATGTGAGATTTCATAAGTTAGTGAATGACATGAGGAACATCGAATGACTACGCCTAACATTCAAATTGAACTCAAAATTTGTGAACAACATGAATCCCGAATGGCACAAGTTTGTCACCGTGTGAAGCTCACTAAAGGATTGAAGAATACAAACTATGAGCAACTCTATGCCTTCCTCCTTCGAATGAGAGACATGCTATGTTTGAAAATTGATTCTCAATCGCTTCAAAACCAACCGTGGAGAGACAAGCTCGCCTAATGACTCAACCGCCTTCTACTCAAACATCGGAATCACAACCAAAGCATCACAAGTCATACCCTTGGGTAATGGTAATCACAAACTCATTCCCGATCCTATGTTCAAACAAGTCGATGCCGATGCACACGTGGAAACTTCATTAATCAACTAGCTCTTCCGATTAGTCAAAACATGAATTCTCCCACAAACCAACAACAACCTCGTATCAACATCTAACCCACACAATCAAGCCACCGTTAAAGATGGAAGGATCGTGGTGCAACCATTCAGAAAGACAAGATGATCGGGGAAGAGGTGGAGTGGTAGAGGTTATGTTGGAAACCGTAATCGAGGAAGGAATGGTAACCAAGGTCAAGCTAAGCCAATCAAATGTTATAACTGTGGTGGTGAGGGACACATTGCAAGGAACCGCACATCTCCAAAGCGTCCATGTAATCGCCGATTTCTTGTAGATAAGATGTCACTGTACAAGCTCGTGACAATGGTGTCGCTTTGGATGAAGAGGAATTGTTGTTTCTTCGAGGGCAATGCCAAGACCTATGATGCGAGATGTGGATGAGCGACCAATTCAGAGATAGGTCACAATCATCGAATGCCTTTCAAGTCGCCGATTGTGATGCATACGACTGATGTGGATGATGGACCTCGACACACACAATTTTATGGCTAACATTTCTCCAATGGTTTCTCCCAAGGTCTCTTCTTCACCACTAGTGGCCCATCCCAAGACAAACTCATCTCGAGGTATTAAAACTATACGATAATGCTTGATGTGCAACATATGCATGACAAAGTACAATCAATCGAACTTTTGAATCAATGTTGAAAATATGGGTAATATCGATATTATCCCATATGATCAATACGTGAAACAAAGTGAAAGTGAAGGTGTACCAAGTGATGCATCTTCTGCATCAACAATAACTATGTTTTGATGAATACACCGCATGTGCCCACGATGATTCCGTAATTTCAAATAAATGCCTATAAAGAACGTGTTGCTATCTATGAACAACGTGCTAAATTTGAGTTGACCACTCATGAGCGGAAATGGATGACCAAGTGCGTACAATCATTAGAAAAGTAATTTTAGAGAAGAAGTATTGAAACAAGAATTAAATTCCTTGCAAGAAAAACTTTCTAAAACAAATAAGCAAAACAAGAACTTCAAGAAAATGTGAAAATGCTTAAACAAGAATTTAATGCAAAGGAATCAAAACTCTTGAGAGATTTTTCTAATCTGAAAACTTTGAAAACAAACTTGAAAACAAGTTGTACATACAAGGTAACACCATTCGGACTACTCACATGGTCACTAAACATAGAGTTCTAAGCGATAAGCATAGTGTTCCCATTATAGATATACCCAACCCCGAGTACGGAAAGATAGCAAAAGCAACTCAAAGTGTGATCTATGATGGCAATGAGATTCTTAAACCTAGACAAAACCCGCTTGCGTTGAGTGCACCGAGGAAGATAAGAAATCGATGAAGTCACTAGGAAAGGATGAACAAAAATTAGATGATCCTAAATGCAAAGGAAAAAAATAATTATCACTCCCCATGACTACAAAAAGGAAAACTGGATTTCCTTGAACATGTTTAAGCCTCGGACATTGTTGACTCCGCACAAGTTTTCTCGAAAAAGATTTAGATAAGCGTAAAGTGAAAACATTGTTGAAACAAACCTCCCCTATGGAGAATGCCTAGAGCGACTGTATCCTCCTAATACACCAATGCATCTTGTTCCTAGAACAATTGCCACTAAAAGCAAGACCTTAATTAGCCAATATGTTATCTTTCAACTATTTGTTGATTTTGAGAAAACTTGCAAGAAAAGGATCACACCCACCGTATAATGTAAGGAGAAAGGGTTTTGAGCAAATGAAAGAATGTTATTTAACCGAGGTATGCCTTTCTTTAAACTTCGAAAGATCACTTTGAGAGTCTTAAAAGGGATAGAAACCGATATCAAGGGAATGGAAAAGGAATTTGATGCAATGGTAGTTGAAGTTAGTGATTATGAGCGTGCACTAAAATATAATGAGATTGAGAGGAAGAACTTGCATACCTTAAATGAGACTCTTATTATTGAATGTGTTGCTCAAGACATTTTTTCATCGCTTCAAATTGCTCTATTAATGCTTCCAAATTTCATGAACTATCTCATGCCTCGAAAGTCTCCCATGATCGTGTCATTGAGCTTGAAAAACTAATTCTAAACTAACCAAGAAAATTGAACCGATGATCACGACAATTTGGTTAAACATTTTCTAAACTAGAAGTTGAGCATTCTAATTTACAACTCAAATATCAACATCTCAAAGAAAATGTCAAAACTTCAAATATCAAGACATCTTCGGATGCTCCGAGTTTGATGCGCTTTTCAAATTAACAAACGTGATGAATGATTCAAGCTCGGTGCAACACGATCGAAAGTTGAAAGCCCAAATCTCTCAATTAAAGGGTCAAACGAACAATATGACAGCTCCCAAATGCCTCCTCCTTTAGATTCTCGTAATTCTCAAACATTTCATCTTCAAAACCTAGTAAATGCTTTACAAAAGGAAAACGAAAGTTTTCTAGAAGAAAATGAAAAGTTAAACGTCATTTCAATGAGTTATTTGAATCAATTAAAGTCACTCGTAACAAAAAATAACGAACAAATAGCTTCATTGCAAAAGGAAATTGAGAATCAAGAGTCGTAAAAGGGAAAATGCCAATGACCAATGGGGAGAATGTTGTATCAAAGGTTCACTCTTATAATAAATATGCTTTATCTGTGACATATGTCCCTCCTCATCTAAGGAACAACAAACTTGCTATTCAAACATACTTCTCATCCCTTAAGGATTGCCTAGAATGTCTCATGTGAGATTGTTGAAGAGGATAAGCTAGAGAAACCACATGATAATGCAATTAGACATGCATGCTTATATGCCAAACGATCTCAAGAAATCTTAGAATGCTTGATCACAATATGCCCAAAGTCATTAGGAGAGAGAGTTAATCCTTTGATTCCATGCTCGATGCCTAATGCCAAGTATGATATGCATTCGATTCCCAATGTTTTGAATGTGAACCGTAGTGTGCCTTTAAGTAGTTCAGATTCCAGATCTGTCAATGCTAAGAAAGAGAACTCAAGTGTGCCTTCTAGGAGTACAAATCTCAAGACTCTAGTTTTAAGAAAGTGAACCTTAGTGCACCCGCATGTAGTTCGCACCCCAAAGACATCTAAACAGTGATGCAAAGAGTAGTTAAACCAACTAATGTTCCCATTCCATCTACAGAGTAATCAAGTGACATTAAATGGAGCAGTCAAAGTCTCAAGACAATACAAGGAATGATAGGACCTCCCAAGCTAAGAATGTGCAATTTGGAAGAGAGTAAGAACAATCTAGGAACTTTAAGCTTGAATTGAATAAAACGAATCGTGTTGATTCTAGTATTAGCCATAGGCGCATCAGTAATTAATTCAATTCGATACTATTTGCAAACCTTGTATAGATGTCTTGAATTCGCTTTCTAATCATGAATGTGGTGTTAATGTTCTCGCTAATGATGTTAATTGTCCAGTTAATATTGTTAATGCAAAATTCATGCTAAGAAGGCTAAAAGGCAAAAAGAAAGAAAGTTAGAAAACAAAGTGAAACCCACAGAAGAACATTCAAGAAAATAGGCTTTTATTGGATACCGTTGGTCTTAAGACTAATCGATAATGCCCACTAGAAAATGGATGCCTCTTGGTAGAACTATTCCTTAAGAAGTGATCACACCGTGCTGTGGCTAATACACGACACTAGTATCGCATCTATTCACAATGATTCCATTGCCTCACTTTCGATATGAATGCTTCTATTTCGATGTGGGTGTTCCAAACATTGTTACTAACCAAATGGAACCCATTCTTGCATGGGGATCCCAATTATCCAGCTTATCCATTCTTGTCTCGTGTTCAACTACGCATCGCTCAAATCGCTCGTGGTACCGGACTCAGTCGTTCCAAGTATATGACCGAGACCGGTCGCGCTCATGAACTTCGTGAGCAAATTCATCGGATCGTTAGATTTGGTAATGATCATTTCGGTGCTATTATGGGTTATGGAGATTATGTTGTTGGTGATAGTGTCATCTCTAGAGTTTACTATGTGGAAGGTTTGGGTCATAACTGCTCTCTCGCTGGTCAATTCGTGATTCGATCTAGAAGTAGCCTTCGAAAAACATACCGCTTTGTTAGAGATCTTAATGGTAAGGAACTGTTAAAAGGAACTCGTGGCTCAAATCTCTACACCATCTCTATCGATGACATGATGAGGGCTTCTCCAATCGCTTGTTATCAAAGGCTTCAAAACAAAGTCATGGTTATGGCATCGCTGCCTCAATCACTTGAACTTCGGCACCATCAACGATCTTTCCGTAAAGGACTTAGTTGTAGGTTTACCTAGACTAAAGTATGAAAAGGATCATCTTTGTTCAAGATGCCAATTGGGTAAAAGCAAAAGTTTGCCCACAAACCCAAACCTACTAACTCGTCACAAAAGTTCTTCATATGATTCATATGGATTTATGTGGACCAATGAGGTGCGAATATCTTTGGGAAGAAATATGTGTTAGTTGTGGTTGATGATTACTCTAGATTCACCGGTCAAGTTCTTAAGGACAAAGGATGAAACTCCGATATCATCATCAAACTCATCAAACAAATTGCAGTTCGACTTAACAAAACCGCCGTAATTATCGTAATGCATAATGGAATTGAGTTTGTCAACAAAAACTTAGTGAATTCTATGAAAGCGTTGGAATCAGCCATCAAAGAAGTGTACCACGAACTCCTCAACGAACGGTGTAGTTGAAAGACAAATCGAACTCTTGTTGAAGCCGCTAGAACAATGGTAATTTACTCAAAGGTTCCAATGTTTCTCTGGTCGAAGCAATTGCCACCGCATGCTACACACAAAATCGCTCCCGATTCACACCGTATATGGAAAAACTCCATATGAACTTGTCCACAACAAAAACCTAATCTCTTTCCTTCGTGTGTTTGGTGCATTGTGTTATCCAACTAATGAGGGTCAAGACTTAGGGAAACTTAGGGCTAAAGTCGACATTGGAGTATTTGTAGGATATGCACCAAACAAAAGGGATACCGAATCTACAACAAAAGAACCCGAAATATCATGGAAACCATTCACGTTACGCTTGATGAGTCGACGGTCAAATGGCTCCTGGACACCCCACTCGGACCCGCACTTCAAAACAGTCCCATTGGTTCATCTCTTGTTCCAAACTCTTCTCAAGAAACTCCATATGTACCTCCATCTAAAGATGATTTAAAGAAATTGTTTGATCCTATGTTTGATGAACTGTATGATTCAATTACTAATGAGGTGTTGATCCCTACAACAGAGGATGCTCATATTCCTATGAATGAAGTCAATCCTTCGCCTCAATATCTTTAAGTCAAGAAGCACTGCTCACGATCCTTCGCCTCATCAACAAATCATCATCCTTCAAATGTACATCATGGAAATGTTTCGCATCAATGATGAAGTTAATCCCTTTGCTACTCCCAAGATGCTCCATTTGAAAACATATTTGCTCTCGAATCATCATCGTAACCATCTTCTTCGTGAGACATCGACTCGCTACTTCAGTCCCTCAACAACCGCCACACGAACACCTCGTAAAATGGACTCACGATCATCCATTAGACAACATCATTGGTAATCCTCTCGTCCCAGATCAACCCGGAAACAACTTGCAACCGATGCCTTATGGTGCTTCTTCAACTCCGTACTATCTAAGATCGAACCAAAAGATGTTAAACCGCCATGAATGAAGATAGTGGTTCAATGCCATGCAAGATGAAATTCATGAGTTTGATCGTCTTGATGTATGGGAGTTAGTACCGCCCAGATCGTGCTATGATTATAGCTCTTAAATGGATCTTCAAAGTGAAACTTGATGAGCATGGTGATGTGTTGAAGAACAAGGCTCGATTAGTTGCTAAAGGATACCGTCAAGAGGAGGGTATTGATTTTGAAGAATCTTTGCTCCTGTTGCTTGAATCGAGGCAATCATAATCTTTCGGCTAATGTCGCTAGTAAGAACACGGTAGTCTATCGATGGATGTGAAAACGGCATTTCGAATCGGAGATCTTAAAGAAGTCGTCACGCCGGCCAACCTGAAGGATTTGTGAATCAAGAGCATCCTACTCACGCTTATCGTCTTAAGAAGGCTCTTTAAGGTTTAAAGCAAGCTCCAAGGGCATGGTATGATACATCGTCAAAGTTTCTTCTATCAACCGGATTCAAAGAAAGGAGCAGATTGATCCTACATTGTTCACCGTGAAGTCGTGAAAACATTTAACTCATGTTCAAATTTATGTTGATGATATTATTTTGCCTCGATGCACCCAATGGAATGTGATCGTTTTCTAATGAAATGAGTTCAAAATTTCAAATGTCAATGATGGGACAAATGTCATTTTCTTGGGATTACAAATTTCACAAAGTCCCGAGGCATTTTCATAAATCAATCTAAATATGCAACCGAGATCTTAAAGAAATTTGGATTTGATTCAAGTGACCTGTTGACACCCCCATGATTGATCGAACCAAACTAGATGAGGACCACTCGTGGATCATGATTGACCAAACGAAATATCATAGTATGATTGGATCCCGATGTACCTCACGCCTAGTAGACCGTACATCTTGTTCATTTGTTTGCATGTGTGCTAGATACCGTGCTAAGCCTACTAAAAAGCACCTTGAAGCGATTAAACGGGTCTTCGGTATCTCCAAGGAACCATCAATATGGGACTATGGTATCCGAAGGACACCGATATGTCACTAACGGCCTATGCAGATGCCGATCATGCAGTTGTCAAGATACACGTCAAGTACATCCGAGGTGCTCGGTTTTGGGTGATAAGCTTGTGAGTGGTCTTCAAAGAAGTAAATGAGTACTTCTATTTCCTCTGAGGTGAATATATAGCCATGTCATCTTGTTGTGCTCAAATATTATGGATGAGATCTCAATTATCGACTATGGCTTTGAATTCAACAAAATCCTCAGATCGTGATAATAAAGTGCTATTGCTCTCTCATGCAACAACGTTCAACACTCAAGAGCAAAGCATATCGACATTCGACATCATTTCATCGTGGAACAAGTGGAAAAGGTGTGGTGGATCTATATTTTGTGAGGTCTCGAATATCGCTTAGCGACATCTTCACCAAAGCTCTTCCAAGAGAACGTTTGAGTTTATTCTTCCACGCCTTGGTTTGAAAAGCCTTCAACCGAAACTCTCAAACTGTTAGGAATTAGAAATTCCGGTATTAAAGAGTCGGTCACCTCAAGTATTTGTATTCGTTAAAGCTCGTAGTCGTAGTTATTTTAAGTTAAGTAGTATTTAGTTAAGTAACACCGTGGAGGACGGACGGTCTTTACCCATGTATGCCCGATCCATGACCCGTTGTGTGGCGTTTATGTAAGACTATAAATACTCTCTACCTCCCAAGGTAGAGAGTTGGAGCTCATAATAAGATTTTCTTTCTCTCACTAAAGTTCCCTAAACCTCTAACTTTCTCTCTAGAATTCCATCTATATGCTACTTTGTGTTATGGTTTGATGTGTATGTGAAAAGTTATATCTTACAATTGGTATCAAGAGCCATGGTTAGATCACATCTTGCACATCTTTGGATTTATAGTGATTTTAGGTGGTTTTGAGTTTGAAAAAGTTTAGTGGTTTTTGCATCATTTGGTTGATTTCTTGTGTTAAAGTTTGAATTTTGTTGGTACTTTTATGTTTAGAATCTTCAAAAGTGTTTAGGTTTTCATTTGGTAGCTTGAATCATCTTGGTTGGGTTGTTTTGGATTGAAAAGTGATGTTTATATGGTTTTTCAAGCTAGCGACTTAGCTCACGGAATATTTTCTTGGTAGCGACTTGCTTCACATTTTGTAGCGACTTACGGTGTTGGAACTAGCGAGTTAGATCTAGCGAGTTAAAGTACAAGTAGTGGACTCTACACTACGGGTAGCGACTTGTGGTAGCGACTTGGTCTCAGAGCGAGTTGCTCTTTAGCGACTTGTGTCTCTAGCGACTTGTGTGGCAATTGTCGCCAAAATTTGGCTAGCGACTTGGTCCATAGCGAGTTACTACTTAGCGACTTGCTTTTCCTGCTCAGCGACTTGGGACTCTAGCGACTTAGGGGTGTAGCGAATTAAGGTTAGCGACTTAGTGCATTATCTTCTAGCGATTTAGTGCTTTATCTTCTAGCGACTTGAGTGAGTGTTTACGGTTTTCTCTTGATTTAGTAAAATCCGTGAAAGAATCTATTTCCGGTTTAATCATAGAGTTATAAAATCCGTATAATCTGTTAACATGTCTACCAACGCTCCTCCGTCATCTCCATCATTGCCGAGGATGTTCAAGCAACTGGCTCGGATACTGGCCCACCCATGCTTGATGTAATCGACTACGATTCTTAGGCTCAACAAATTAGATCAGTATTGCCTTGGAAAGGAAAATGGTGTCAACATTCTTAAATCCATTGATGAAGGACCATATCGAGTTGAGACGACTAGAGACATACTTGATACTAATGCAGATGGTACTCCTGCTTACGGAATGGATGACCTAAGATGTATGATGAGCTTGATGATAAGGATAAAAAGAGATTTGATGCGATATCGTGGCTTCAAACATTGTTATTCAAGGTCTTCCTAAAGACATCTACAAGTCGATCAATCATAACACGATGCTAAGGCGCTTTGGGACAATGTTAAGATGCTTCTCTCGTGTTCGAATTAACTATGGAAGATGAGAATCCCAACTCTATGACGAATTTGAGCATTTCAAGATGAAACCAGATGAGAATGTCTATGAGTACTATGTGAGATTTCATAAGTTAGTTAATGACATGAGGAACATCGAATGACTATGCCTAACATTCGCTTGAACTCAAAATTTGTGAACAACATGAATCCCGAATGGCACAAGTTTGTTACCGTGTGAAGCTCACTAAAGGATTGAAGAATACAAACTATGAGCAACTCTATGCCTTCCTCCTTCGTAATGAGAGACATGCTATGTTTGAAAAATTAATTCTCAATCGGTTCAAAACCAACCGGGAGAGACTAGCTCGCCTAATGACTCTACAACTTTCTACTCAAACATCGAATCACAACCAAAGCATCACAAGTCATACCCTTGGGTAATGGTAATCACAAACTCATTCCCGATCCTACGTACAAACAAGTCGATGCCGATGCTCACGCTGGTAGCTTCATTAATCAACTAGCTCTACTCATTAGTCAAAACATGAATACTCTCCCACAAACCAACAACAACCTCGAATCGCATCTAACCCACACAATCAAGCCACCGTTAAAGATGGAAGGATCGTGGTGCAACCAGCTCAGAAAGACAGATGATCGTGGACGAGGTGGAGCCGGGAGAGGTTATGTTGGCAACCGTAATCGAGGAAGGAATGGTAACCAAGGTCAAGCTAAGCCAATCAAATGCTATAACCGTGGTGGTGAGGACACATTGCAAGGAACCGCACATCCCCAAAGCGTCCGAGAATCGTCAATACTTCGAGATAAGATCTCACTGGCACAAGCTCGGGATAATGGTGTTGCTTTGAATGAAGAGGAATTGTTGCTTTCTTGCCGAGGGCAATGCCAAGACCTATGATGCGTATGTAGATGAGCAAACCTATTCGGAGATAGGTCACAATCATCAAAATGCCTTTCAAGTTGGTGACCGTGATGCATACGACTGATGTGGATGATGGACCTACAGCACACACAATCTTTATGGCTAGTATTTCTCCAATGGTTTCTCCCAAGGTCTCTTCTTCACCACCGGCTGGCCCATCCCATGACAAGCTTATCTCGTGAGGTACTAAAACTATACGATGATGTTTGATGTGCAACGGATGCATGACAAAGTACAATCAATCAAGTTATTGAATCAAATGTTGAAAATATGGGTAATAACAATATTGTCCCATACGATCAATACGTGAAACAAAGTGAAAGTGAAGTTGTACCAAGTGATGCATCTTCGCAGCTAACAAGGACTATGTCTTTGATGAATACACCGCATGTGCTCCGATGATTCCGTAATTTCGAGCTAAATGCCTATAAAGAACGTGTTGCTATTTATGAACAACGTGCTAAGTTTGAGTTGACCACTCGTGAGCAGGAAATGGATGACCAAGTGAGTACAAGAATTAGAAAAAGTAAGTTTAGAAGAAGTATTGAAACAAGAATTAAATTCCTTGCAAGAAAAACTTTCTAAAACAAATAAACAAAAACAAGAACTTCAAGAAAATGTGAAAATGCTTAAGCAAGAATTTAATGCAAAGGAATCAAAACTCTTGAGAGATTTTTCTAATCAAAACTTTGAAAAACAAACTTGAGAACAAGTTGTACATACAAGGAAACACCATTCGATCGCTTCACATGGTCACTAAACATCGAGTCTTAAGCGATAAGCATAGCATTCCCTTGTTGAGGAACCAAATCCAGAGGTAATTAAAAGGCTAGAAATGCTCATAAGGTGCTTTATGATGGTAATGAAATTCTTAAGCCTAGGCGTAAACCTAGTTGCGTTGAGTGCACCGAGGAAGATAAGAAATCGATGAAGTCACTAGGAAAGGATGAACAAAAACTAGATGACCCGAAATGCAAAGAGAAAAAATTGTCATCACTCCCCATGACTACACGAAGGAAAACTGGATTTCCTTGAACATGTTCAAGCCTCAAACATTGCCGACTCCCGAACAAATTTTCTCGAAAAAGGATTTAGAAAAGTCGAAAGTCGAAAATATTATTGAAACAAACCCCTTTATGGAAAATGCCTAGAGCGATCGAGTATCCTCCTAATACACCAATGCATCTAGTTCCTAGAAAAATTGCCACTAAAAGCAAGACCTTAATTAGTCAATATGTCATATTTCAACTGCTTGTTGATTTTGAGAAAACTTGCAAGAAAAGGATCACACCCACCGGTATAATGTAAGGAGAAAGGGTTTTGAGCAAATGAAAGAATGTTATTTAACTGAGGTCATGCCTTTCTTTAAGCTTCCGAAAGATCACTTTGAGAGTCTTAAAAGGGAATTGAAACCGATATCAAGGGAATGGAAAAGGAATTTGATGCAATGGTAGTAAGTTAGTGACTATGAGCGCACTAAAATATAATGAGATTAAGAGGAAGAACTTGCATACATTAAATGAGACTCTTATTATTGAATGTGTTGCTCAAGATATTTTTTCAACGCTTCAAATTGCTCTATTAATGCTTCCAAATTTCATGAACTATCTCATGCCTCGAAAGTCCGCCATGATCGTGTCATTGAGCTTGAAAAACTAATTCCAAACTAAACGAGAAAATTGAAATGGATGATCACGACACTTTGGTTAAACATTTTTCTAAACTAGAAGTTGAGTATTTTAATTTACAATTAAAATATCAACATCTCAAAGAAAATGTCAAAACTTCAAATATCAAGACATCTTCGATGCTCCGTAGTTTGATGCGGTGTTTCAAATTAACAAACGTGATGAATGATTCAAGCTCGGTGCAACACGATCGAAAATTGAAAGCCCGGATCTCTCAATTAAAAGGTCAAACGAACAATATGACAGTTCCCATATGCCTCCTCCTTTAGATTCTCAGAATTCTCAAACGTTTCATCTTCAAAACTTAGTAAATGCTTTACAAAAGGAAAATGAAAGTTTTCTAGAAGAAAATGAAAAGGTTAAACGTCATTTCAATGAGTTATTTGAATCAATTAAAGTCACTCGTAACAAAAATAACGATCAAATAGCTTCATTGCAAAAGGAAATTGAGAATCTGAAGAGTCAGGTAAAAGGGAAAATGCCAATGACTAATGGGGAGAATGTTGTATCTAAGGTTCCCTCTTGTAATAAATATGCTTTATCTGTGACATATGTTCCTCCTCATCTAAGGAACAACAAACTTGCCATTCAAACATACTTCTCATCCCTTAAGGATTGCCTAGAATGTCTGCGTGAGATTGTTGAAGAGGATAAGCTAGAGAAACCTCATGATAATGCAATTGGTCATGCATGCCTATATGCCAAACGATCTCAAGAAATCTTAGAATGCTTGATCACAATATGCCCAAAGTCATTAGGAGAGAGAGTTAATCCGTTGATTCCATGCTCGATGCCTAATGCCAAGTATGATATGCACTCGATTCCCAATGTTTTGAATGTAAACCATAGTGTGCCGTTAAGAGGTTCAGATTCTAGATCTGTCAATGATAAGAAAGAAAACTCAAGTGTGCCTTCTAGGAGTACAAATCTCAGTACCTCTAGTTTTAAGAATGTGAACCGTAGTGCACTGCATGTAGTTCGGATCCCAAAGACATCTAAACAGTGGTGCAAAGAGTAGTAAAACAAACTAATGTTCCCATTCCTCTACAGAGTAATCGGTGACATTAAAGGGAGCAGTCAAAGTCTCAAGACAATACAAGGAATGATAGGACCTCAAGAAGCTAAGAATGTGCCTTTGAAAAGAGTAGAAGAACAATCTAGGAACTTTAAGTTTGAATCGAATAAAATGAATCGTGTTGATTCTAGTATTTGCCATAGGCGTCTCGTAATTAATTCAATTCGATACTATTTGCAAACCTTGTAATCGATGTCCGCTTGAATTCTATTTCTAATCATGAATGTGGTGTTCTTGCTTACGCCTAATGATGTTAATTGTCCGCTTAATATTGTTAATGCTAAAATTCATGCTAAGAAGGCTAAAAGGCAAAACGAAAGAAAGTTAGAAAACAAAGGAAACCCACGGGAAGAACATTAAGTAAAATAGGCTTCTATTGGATACACATTGGTCATAAGACTAGTCGATAATGCCCACTAGAAAATGGATGCCTCTTGGTAGAACTATTCCCTTAAGAAGTGATCACACCGTAAATGTGGCTAATCATCATCACTAGTATCGCATCTATTCACAATGACTCCATTGCCTCACTTTCGATATGAATGCTTCTATTTCGATGTGGGTGTTCCAAACATTGTTACTAACCAAATGGAACCCATTCTTGCATGGGGATCCCAATTATCCAGCTTATCCATTCTTGTCTCATGTTCAACCGCAGATCGTTCAAATCGCTCGTGGTACCGGACTCAGTGTCGTTCGTGAGCAAATTCATCGGACTGTTAGATTTGGTAATGATCATTTCGGTGCTATTATGGGTTATGGAGATTATGTTGTTGGTGATAGTGTCATCTCTAGAGTTTACTATGTAGAAGGTTTGGGTCATAACTGCTCTCTCGTTGGTCAATTCGTGACTCGATCTAGAAGTTGCCTTGAAAACATACCGCTTGTTAGAGATCTTAATGGTAAGGAACTGTTAAAAGGAACTCGTGGGTCAAATCTTTATACCATCTCTATTGATGACATGATGAGGGCTTCTCCAATCGCTTGTTATCAAAGGCTTCAAAACAAAGTCATGGTTATGGCATCGTCGTCTCAATCACTTGAACTTCGCACCATCAACGATCTTTCCGAAAGGACTTAGTGGTAGGTTTACCTAGACTAAAGTATGAAAAGGATCATCTTTGTTCAAGATGTCAATTGGGTAAAAGCAAGAAGTATGCCCATAAACCCAAACCTACTAACTCATCACGAAGTTCTTCATATGATTCATATGGATTTATGTGGACCAATGAGGGTGCGAATATCTTTGGGAAGAAATATGTGTTTGTTGTGGTTGATGATTACTCTAGATTCACCGGGTCAAGTTCTTAAGGACAAAGGATGAAACTCGATATCATCATCAAACTCATCAAACAAACCGCAGTTCGACTTAACAAAACCGTCGAATTGTCGAAACGGACAATGGGCCGAGTTTGTCAACAAACAACTTAATGAATTCTATGAAAGCGTTGGAATCGGTCATCAAAGAAGTGTTCCACGAACTCCTCAACGAACGGTGTAGTTGAAAGACGAAATCGTACTGGTTGAAGCCGCTAGAACAATGTTGATTTACTCAAAGGTTCCAATGTTTCTCCGGGTGAAGCAATCGCCATCGCATGCTATACACAAAATCGTTCCCTAATCCACACTTGTACATGGAAAAACTTCATATGAACTTGTCCACAACAGAAAACCTAATCTCTCATTCCTTCGTGTGTTTGGTGCATTGTGCTATCCAACTAATGAGGTCAAGACTTAGGAAACTTAGGGCTAAAGTGACATTGGAGTATTTGTAGGATACGCACCAAACAAAAGGGATACCGAATCTACAACAAAAGAACCCGAAATATCATGGGAACAATTCACGTTACGTTTGATGAGCTGACCGGTCAAATGGCTCCTGGACACTCCAGCTCAGGACCCGCACTTCAAGACAGTCCCATTGGTTCATCTCTTGTTCCAAACTCTTCTCAAGAAACTCCATATGTACCTCCATCTGAAGATGATGTAAAGAAATTGTTTGATCCTATGTTTGATGAACTGTATGATTCAATTACTAATGAGGTGTTGATCCCTACAACAGAGGTTGCTCATATTCCTGTGAATGAAGTCAATCCTTCAGTCTCAATATCGTTAAGTCAAGAAGCACCTGCTGCTGATCCTTCAGTCTCTTCAACAAATCATCATTCTTCGAATGTACATCATGGAAATGTTTCTGGCATCAATGATGAAGTTAATCCCTTTGCGACTCCTGAAGACGCTCCATTTGAAAACATATTTGCTACTCCCGAATCATCATCGAACCATCTTCTTCAGGAGACATCGACTCGCCTACCTCGGTTCCTCAACAACCGCCACATGAACACCTCGAAAAATGGACTCACGATCACCCTTAGACAACATCATTGGAAATCCTCTCGTCCCAGTATCAACACGGAAACAACTTGCAACCGATGCCTTATGGTGTTTCTTCAACTCCGTACTATCTAAGATCGAACCAAAAGATGTTAAACCGCCATGAATGATGACGGTGGTTCAATGCCATGCAAGATGAAATTCATGAGTTTGATCGACTTGATGTATGGGAGTTAGTACTGCTCAGATCGTGCTATGATTATAGCCCTTAAATGGATCTTCAAAGTAAAACTTGATGAGCATGGTGATGTGTTGAAGAACAAGGCTCGATTAGTTGCTAAAGGATATCGTCAAGAGGAGGGTATAGACTTTGAAGAATCTTTTGCTCCAGCTTGCTCGAATCGAGGCAATCGTAATCTTTCGGCTAACGCCGCTAGCAAGAACATGGTAGTTTATCGATGGATGTGAAGATGGCATTTCGAACGGAGATCTTAAAGAAATCGCTCTCGCCGACCAACTGAAGGATTTGTGAATCAAGAGCATCCTACTCACGTTTATCGTCTCAAGAAGGCTCTTTACGCTTTAAAGCAAGCTCCAAGGGCATGGTATGATACATCACAAAGTTTCTTCTATCAACCGGATTCAAAGAAAGGAGCGATTGATCCTACATTGTTCACCGTGAAGTCGAGCAAACATTTAACTCATGTTCAAATTTATGTTGATGATATTATTTTTGCCTCGACCGACCCAATGGAATGTGATCGTTTTCTAATGAAATGAGTTCAAAATTTCAAATGTCAATGATGGGACAAATGTCATTTTCTTGGGATTACAAATTTCACAAAGTCCGGAGGCATTTTCATAAATCAATCTAAATATGCAACAGAGATCTTAAAGAAATTTGGATTTGATTCAAGTGACCTGTTGACACCCCCATGATTGATCGAACCAAACTAGATGAGGACCACTCGGGGATCATGATTGACCAAATGAAATATCGTAGTATGATTGGATCCCGATGTATCTCACGCCTAGTAGACCGGACATCTTGTTCATTGTTTGCATGTGTGCTAGATACCAAGCTAAGCCTACTAAAAAGCACCTTGAAGCGATTAACGGGTCTTCGGAATCTCCAAGGAACCATCAATATGGGACTATGGTACCCGAAGGACACCGGTATGTCACTAACGGCCTATGCGCATGCCGATCATGCGGTTGTCAAGATACGTCAAGTACATCCGGAGGTGCTCGGTTTTGGGTGATAAGCTTGTGAGCTGGTCTTCAAAGAAGCAAATGAGTACTTCTATTTCCTCTATAGAGGTTGAATACATAGCCATGTCATCTTGTTGTGCTCAAATCTTATGGATGAGATCTCTATTATCGACTATGGCTTTGAATTCAACAAAATCCTCTCATCTTGTGATAATAAAAGTGCTATTGCTCACTCATGCAACAACGTTCAACACTCAAGAGCAAAGCATATCGACATTCGACATCATTTCATCGGGAACAAGTGGAAAAGGTATGGTGGAACTATATTTTGTGAGGTCTCGAATATCGGTTAGCGGACATCTTCACCAAAGCTCATCCAAGAGAACGTTTTGAGTTTATTCTTCCACGTCTTGGTTTGAAAAGCCTTCAACCAGAAACCCTCAAACGTCTTCAGGAGGAAGGCGAGGAGTAAAGGTCTATCTTCATCTATCTCTTGTAAATATTTATTCGAAAATCAAATAGAAAAATATAAAACTTTCAAAATCCATAAAAATTTGAAAAATTCGAAAAATCTTCAAAAAAATATTGTCATTTTGTCATGTTCCTCTCGATTCGATAATATCTACGGTCTTGATGTTGTCATTCAAAGAATGATACGGGACTTTAGATGTTGTTCGAATTCCTAAAAAAAAAAAAATAAATAAAATAAAATAAAAAAAATTGAGAGAAAGAGAAAAAATGGTTTATTGTCATCTTGAGCAATAACCGGTTTTAAAGAAAGAACGAGCCATGTTTTATCATGTTTTCAAAATTCCATGCTCGATTCTATAAACATTTATCTGCTTGAAAACTAAATGCTTTGAAAAATAACTCGATCTCTATTTTTGATAATCATCGAGACTTATTTGTCAAAATATCTATCTCTCAATCAACAACCTCGTCATTGATTGAGGGGAGAATGACTTCAATTAAATTAAAAAGTTATTTGGCATTAAATTGTTTTCAAAAGATATACATGCATGTTTTATCAATGGAGTTTAAAGTCTTAAAATCCGATCATTATCGATTAAGAAGCTTTCATAATCAAGTCACATTTCTCCTTAAAAGCTTTCAAAATCAATTTAAATCTATAAGAGATCACAAATCTCAAATGATTAGATAATTGTGATCGGGGGAGAATGTTGGATTTAAACTGATAATTCGGTAAATGGTTTTATAAGGATGTACATGCTGTCCTTCTCACATGTGACAAACGATTTCAATTTTTTCAATGCACATGTTGAGAGGGAGCACCTATATTAAACCTATGATTTGAAACGTGATCATTTATCCCAATGTGCAGGTTCCCTCTAGTATGTGCAAAACTCTTTTCTAACCTCGAGGCACATATTGAGGGGGAGCAAATTTATGGAAACCTCATCCTTCCTGGAAATACTTTATCTTCTTGATTTGATCAAGGAAGTGATGGTGATATTTTTAGAAAATGGTAATCAAAGAAGTAATTTCTTCCTCTTGCCTCCGTGTACAAAACGATTTCAAACATTTGATGCACATGTTGAGGAGAGCACTTATTCTAAAATATCAAAACAATCCTCGGTACAAAATGTTTTGATAATATATCACAAGTATCGGGATTGACTTTCAAATGGTTTTCAATTGGTTCCAATGGCGGATGAACAATACCGGATAGACCGACCAACTTTACTTTATGTACGGTGATATAAGGATGATAAGGTTAGGTATTGGTTCCCATGATCCGCCGAACCGGAGGGATCTACCGAGGACAATCCACTAGTTAGTGTAGAAGTCCTTAGGTATGATGATAAAAGGAGAAAAATGAGATATGGGAAGAGTGCGGACTAAGGCGAGCTAGTCTTGGAATAAACCCAACAAGGTTCTAGTTATGAAGTCTCGTAAGCAAAGGGGTTGAAGAATTAAAAGAATTGAATGAGAAAGGGTGAAAACAAATAGCCCTCCATTTATTCAACCTTAGGGCGAAACCGGTTCACTTCATATGCTACTCGATGGTAACATCGGTATTGAAGACAAGACGTCATGGACCCAAAGGACGCATTGCACTTCAACTTTCCAAACCACTCAAGTTCCTCTTAAAAGGACTTGTTTCATTCTCACGGGTAACCGACATTATCTATCGACTTTCTCTTAGAGATTGTTGATATTGAAGAAGGAGACCCTCTCCCTAGTCTCGGCATAGGATCCAAATATGCACAAATTGAGTCTAGAGCCACGAGATCATCAATAAATCTCATTAGGACACTTTCAATGAAGACTCTATATTTCACACAATGTGGAAAGAGAGATTATATCTTGAGTCCTCGCATTATCCTTGTGGTATTGCGGAACATCGAGTGATGTGTTTACACACTCACAATGAAGATGGAAAGCCTTCGAGCCAACATCAAACAAGCTCTGGTAGGTGGCATGTGAGATCCATTATATGGATCAACCATGTGACAACCGAATGCGAAACAATGGGCGATTCAATTTCTTGAATCAATCTCAGTTCGAGTTAGGATTGACGGATACCTTTGAAAACCGGTCTTTGTGCTTAACAACTCTTTCTTTAGCACATCGACCGTGTACGGTTATTTCAAATCAAAAGGTGTTTTATGATTGATAATTGATTTTCATTAAAACCTTCAACAGTATTGCAAAAACAATTTCTATTGAGCAATACTCGATTGTTTTTCAAATATATTTTCATCAATCGGTGGACTTAAATTATTGGTTCGCTCACTCCGTGTTGTCTTCTTTGAGGCGTTCGGTTTGAGAACGCCTAGAGCAAATGCGAAACCCTGTCAAGGAAGTTATTCGAATTATACCGATCACAGCAAGATTTGTCTTGATCAGCGGGAACCGTGGGCGTGTACCTCAATTCAACGAAGTGATCAAAGACACTTTCGTGCGATTTATTAACTAATCACAGTATGCAGTACGCCCGACGTTTGCGTTGTTCGTAATGAAGCGGTCAATCCACGACCGCATGCTCACTTAACACATTCATCTCAAAAGAAATCATGATTAGTGCATCAATGACTCGATATTTTCACTCCATGCTTCGCTACTGCTGCGCCAATATCATGAATCAACTAAAGCTTCCGCTACTCGATTAGAAGATTTCATGATCCGAATGTGAGCATGTCGGTCCTAATGTCACAACACCACAAAGGATGTCACAGATTTTTGATAGCGATGATCTCAAATGATGGCTCATAATTATTATCACGTGGATCGGTAAAGACCTCCACTTGAAGTAACCAAACATGCAATGTGATTAATCAATGACTACGAGCTCGGAACAAAGGACTACATCAAGAATGCAAGAACAATTTTAATGTAATATCTATTTGTATTCAATGTAATTTTGGTACATGATTGAGGTGACCTCCTTAGGGGAGATTGTTAGAATTAGAAATTCCGGATATTAAAGAGTCGGTCACCTCAAGTATTTGTATTCGTTAGAAAGCTCGTAGTCGTAGTTATTTCAAGTTAAGTAGTATTTAGTTAAGTAACACCGTGGAGGACAGACGGGTCTTTACCCACTGTATGCCCGATCCATGACCCGTTGTGTGGCGTTTATGTAAGACTATAAATACTCTCTACCTCCCAAGGTAGAGAGTTGGAGCTCATAATAAGATTTTTCTTTCTCTCACTAAAGTTCCCTAAACCTCTAACTTTCTCTCTCTAGAATTCCATCTATATGCTACTTTGTGTTATGGTTTGATGTGTATGTGAAAAGTTATATCTTACACAAACGTCTTCAGGAGGAAGACGAGGAGTAAATGTCTATCTTCATCTATCTTTTGTAAATATTTATTCGAAAAACAAAATACAAAATTATAAAACTCTCAAAAATCAAATAGAAAATTATAAAACTTTCAAAATCCATAAAAATCTAAAAAATTCGAAAAATCTTCAAAAAAATATTGTCAATTTGTCATGTTTTTCTCGGTTCGATAATATCTACGGTCTTCGTGATGTCATTCAAAGAATGACACGGGACTTTAGATGTTGTTCAATTCCAAAAAAAAAAAAAAAAAAAAAAAAAAAAAAAATTGGGAGAAAGAGAAAAATGGTTTATTGTCTATTTCAAGCAATAACCCGGTTTTAAAGAAAGAACGAGCCATGTTTTATCATGCTTTCAAAATTCCATGCTCGATTCTATATACAATTATCTCACGAAAACTAAGCGCTTTGAAAAATAACTCGGTCTCTATTTTTGATAATCATCGGGACTTATTTGCAAAATCTCTATCTCTCAATCAACAACCTATGTCATTGATTGAGGGGGAGAATGATTTCAATTAAATTAAAAAGTTATTTGGCATTAAATTGTTTTTAAAAGATATACATGCATGTTTTATCAATGGGGTTTAAAGTCTTAAAATCCGTTTTCATAATCAAGTCACAATTCTCCTTAAAAGCTTTCAAAATAAATTTAAATCTATAAGAGATCACAAATCTCAAATGATTTGATAATTGTGATCGGGGGAGAATGTGTGATTTAAATTGGATTTAAACTGATTATTCGGTAAATGGTTTTATAAGGATGTACATGTCCCTTCCCACATGTGACAAACGATTTCAAATTTTCAATGCACATGTTGAGGGGAGCATCTATCTTAAACCTATGATTTGAAACGTGATCATTTATCTCAATGTGCGGGTTCCTCTAGTATGTGCAAAATTCTTTTCAAAACCTCGAGGCACATATTGAGGGGAGCAAATTTATGGAAACCCTCCTTCACGGAAATGTTTTATCTACTTGACTTGATCAAGGAAGTGATGGTGATATTTTTTAGAAAATGGTAATCAAAGAAGTAATTTCTTCCTCTTGCCTCCGTGTGCAATACGATTTCAAACATCTGATGCACATGTTGAGGGGGAGCACTTATTCTAAAATTATCAAAAACAATTCAGGTACAAAAATGTTTTGATAATATATCACATGTATCTGAATTGATTTTCAAAAGGTTTTAAATTGGTTCCAACGGCAGATGAACAATACCAAATAGACCGACCAACCTTACTTTATGTACGGTGATATAAGGATGATAAGGTTAGGTTTTTGTTCCCAAGATCCGCTGAACCGGAGGATCTACCCAGAACTATCCACTAGTAAGTATAGAGTTCTTAGGTATGATAATAAAAGGAGAAAAATGAGGAATGGGAAGAGTGCATCGAGACCGAGCTAGTCTTGGAATAAACCCAACAAGGTTCTAGTTATGAAATCTCGGTAAGCAATCAAGGGTTGAAGAATTAAAAGAATTGAATGAGAAAAGGGTGAAAACAAATAGCCTCCATTTATTCAACCTTAGGGCGTAAACCGGGTTCAATTCATATACTATCAAGGTAACATCGGTATTGAAGACAAGATGTCATGGACCCGGTGGACGACTGCACTTCAACTTTCCAAACCACTCAAGTTCCTCTTAAAAGGACTTGTTTCATTCTCACGGGAACCGACATTATCTATCGACTTTCTCTTAGAGATTGTTGATATTGAAGAAGGAGACCCTCTCCTAGTCTCCGCACAGGGATCCAAATATGCACAAATTGAGTCTAGAGCCACGAGATCATCAATAAATCTCATTAGGACACTTTCAATGAAGACTCTCTGTTTCACACAATGTGGAAAGAGATTATATCTTGAGTCCCACGCATTATCCTTGTGGTATTGCGGAACATCCGAGTGATGTGTTTACACATTCACAATGAAGATGGAAAGCCTTCGAGCCAACATCAAACAAGCTCACGGTAGGTGGCATATGAGATCTATTATATGGATCAACCATGTGACAACCGAATGAAACAATGGGGCGATTCAATTTCTTGAATCAATCCTAGTTCAAAGTTAGGGATTGACGGATACCTTTGAAAACAGGTCTTTATGCTTAACAAACTTTTCTTTAGCACATCGACCGTGTACTCATTTTCAAACCAAAAGGTGTTTTATGATTGATAATTGATTTTCAATAAAACCTTCGTTGTATTGCAAAAACAATTTCTATTGAGCAATACACGATTGTTTTTCAAATCTCTTTTCATCAATCGGTGGACTTAAAGTTCACCGGTTCACTCACTCCGTGTTGTCCTCTTTGAGACATTCGGTTTGAGAACGACTAGAGCATTGCGAAACCCTCATCAAGGAAATTCTTGAATTATACCGATCACAGCAAGATTTGTCTCGATCAACGGGAACCGTGGGCGTGTACCTAATTCAACGAAGTGATCAAAGACACTTTCGTAAAATTTATTGCTAATCGTTGTATGCGTGTGCGCCCGACGCTTGCGGTGATCGAAATGAAGCGGTCAATCCATAGCCGCATGCTCACTTAACACATTCAACTCAAAAGAAATCATGATTCGTGCATCAATGACTCGATATTTTCACTCCATGCTTCGCTTTCGCCGCCAATATCATGAATCAACTAAAGCTTCCGCTACTCGATGGGAAGATATCATGATCCGTAATGTGAGCATGTCGGTCCGTATGTCACAACATCACATAATACCAACACCACAATGGATGTCTCGTAGATTTTTTATTGTCGATGATCTCAAAAGTCGGTTCAATATTATTATCACGTGGATCAAGAAAAGACCTCCACTTGGAGTAACCAAACATGCAATGTGAAGAATCAATGACTACGAGCTTGAGCAAAGGACTACATCAAGAATGCAAGAACAATTTTTATGTAATATCAATTTGTATTCTATGTAATTTTGGTACATGATTGAGGTGACCTCCCTTAGGGAGATTGTTAGGAATTAGAAATTCCGTGTATTAAAGAGTCGGTCACCTCAAGTATATGTAATCGTTAAGCTCGTAGTCGTAGTTATTTTAAGTTAAGTAGTATTTAGTTAAGTAACACCGTGGAGGACGGACGGGTCTTTACCCACCGTATGCCCGATCTGACTGATGTGTGGCGATTTATGTAAGACTATAAATACTCTCTACCTTCCAAGGTAGAGAGTTGGAGCTCATAATAATATCTTTCACTTTCTCTCACTAAGTTCCCTAAACCTCTAACTTTCTCTCTCTAGAATTCCATCTATACGCTACTTTGTGTTATGGTTTGATGTGTATGTGAAAACTTATATCTAACACTAATACTATACTACAACGATTAGGTTCACTGCCTAGGGTGTTATAAACTTGCTCGAAGAAAATGAAGTTTCTTTGACCCCGAACGACGCGAGTAGCGTTATCACCCATCAACCAAGAACCCAAACCTAATCTTGAAGAGGAGTATAAGGAGATCCACCAAGAAAAACCGGTTCTTGAAGTCTTGACTCATGCGCCTTATTATAATGCTTTAAAAGAAAAATATGAGCAATGGAGGTTTGATCTCTTTGACGGGAAGGGAACGTTAAATTCAAATTCCCTTTATTTCCGTAATAATGTACTCCAAGTGTTTTGATCTTTTCAATTCGGGGTCAAATTAGTGTTAGGGTAATAAAAACTCAAGTGTAGGGATGTGCCTATAAATCCCTATCATTTTGATGTTACCGTAGAGGATGGTAGAGTAAAAGTGTATGAAAAGAAAAAAAAAAAAAAAAACGTACGGGCTACCATCCTACATCTTTCTTTAAATTCATGTTTGTTTGTTTCAGTTATCTAGAGTTTAGAGTGTCGAGTCTTGGCTTAGCAACGCCATTCTTCGTATGCTTGTAACATAAAGATTTTTGACTTGCTACCACTAAATAGCCTATCCCACCAAACCGTTTGTTTCCCTACCGTAAGCCTAACATTACAACCCTTTAAAGACCTCTTTGATAGTCTTTCCTAGGTACTTACGCCAAAGCGATGGAGGTTTGATCTATTCTCAAGCTTATGGTAATCTATGTACTAGGACCAGTTAATGAGTGTTTATCTTCCATTTCCAACTTGTTATATTTCATATACACCCGAGAGATGTGAGTGTCCAAACACCCCATGTGAGGTGCTAGTATGTAATTTTCGTGCTTGTTATGAATTTTGTGGGGTTTATATGTGTTGTGGATTGTTCAAAACCAATGCTTCATGACCCCTAACTTATAAATTAATTGGCAAAAAGCACATTTGCTTGAGGACAAGTAAATACCAAGTGTAGGGATATTTGATAAGGTTTTAAAATGTACCTCTTTGAGGGGTCGTCTAAGCCCTTATTTGATCACTTTTGTATCCGTTATTACTTAATATCGTTCCTTTTCACTTTTAGGTCTCTCAAGGTAAATTCTTGGAATGGCACTTATTTGGACGAAAAGGCGGATATATGAAGAAAATGGCCAAAGTCAAGAATCGAGACACTCGAGCACGAAACACAATGGGACGGCGTCGGTGTTACAATGGACGCCGTCGCATCACTTTTGTGACGGCTCGGTAGCCAAATTGCTTATTTTCAAGTGACGGTGTCGGGCTTTAAAAGAGTAGGTCGTCGCAACTCGCATGCCCTAGATTTGATCTAGACGGCGTCCGAGATCGAAAGGGACGGCGTCACAAGCATAAGGTGACGCCGTCGCAAGACTAACGTGGCCAAGACGAAACCCTAATGACGGCGACCCGACGGCGTCACAAATCAAAGGGTGACGCCGTCGCTATTGTAATCTTATATATAGAATCCAAATTTTTCAGTTTTAGGGTGTAGTCTTTTGGAGTAAAAACTTAAACCGAACCAAGGCTGTCTTGTACAGTATTTTAGGGTTCCAAACCCTATCTTACATCAAGATAAGTGTTTTACTTCATTAATTTAATTATGTCTTCAATTATTTGTGTGTATGCTTGCATGTTCTCCATGTCCGGCTAATTTACTTGTGTGTTTGCTTAGGGAATATGAAACTTAATTATTGAATATTGATTGGTTGTCTCATATCTTAATTGTTAATGATCTAGTAATGCGATAGGTCATTCGTTGTGTAGTTAATACTTGATTAATCTTTGTGAACCTTAGATTATAACACCTAGAGTAGTTGTAGGCTAAACCATCCAAAGAGTACCTTAGAGTTAGAGTTTATAATTCATAGAGATTTTGTGGACGAGACCCTTTGGTAGTTTCAAAGAGTTAGGGAAAAACGCATACCTTACGACTTTAGACACACAACGCGATTAAGAATAAGGACGTGACAATTCAACCATCAATAGGAGATAATTAAGGAGTAATAAAACCTAAGTAAACACATCTTTAAGCCATCATACGAGCACACAATAATTAGACATAGACTACATACACCTTATATTATATAATTAGATAAGTAGAATAATCGGTAGAAATACCAACCCCCAAATCCAAACCCCGAGATTTGTACCTTTCCAATTCCTTAAAAAAACATAAAAAGATAAAAAATAATCTTCCTCAACCCCAACCTTAGCATAGTAACTTCTCACTAGCATTCCTATTCCCCTAGAGAACGATATCAATACCCCGTGGCTTACCCTAATACTATACTACAACGATTAGGTTCACTGCCTAGGGTGTTATAAACTTGCTCGAAGAAAAGGAAGTTCCTTTGACCCCGAACGACGCGTGTAGCGTTATCACCCATCAACCAAGAACCCAAACCTAATCTTGAAGAGGAGTATAAGGAGCTCCACCAAGAAAAACCGGTTCTTGAAGTCTTGACTCATGCGCCTTATTATAATGCTTTAAAAGAAAAATATGAGCAAGAACTAAAATTAGGAGAACGTGGGTCCGAATTTGTGCAAAATAAGCTACCTAAGGAGTTAGATGATCCCGGCCTATTCATTCTTCCGTGTAGGCTTGGAAATTCCAAATCTTTTAAAACATTAGCCGACTTAGGATCTGATGATGTACCCTCCGAACAGCTCGAAGGACACTCCTCCGAGACGTGTCAAAGCCCTTCTATTCGAAGGCCCAATTTAGGTATCCAGAATACTCATAGGCGTCAAACCATTCGTTATCACGAAGGTTACCTCAGGGGAATTCGCCATTCGAAGCCTAAGCCCTTGAGGCACGGTTGACGAAGGAGTAATGGATAGAGAACCTCGACTTGGTCAAACCACGATCTCCTCCCTTTCACGGCTTCCTTCCAAGTTTGAGAACGTGGGTCACTAAGCCCTAGGGTTACCCACAAACATGGGACGCCCCCATGATCTCTGACATTCATGCAGAAGTGCCTCTAACCCTATTTCTTCCACTATAAATAGGTTGGACGGGCAATGGATTATGGTATGCTCATTTCACACTTATTCCATTACTTACACACACTTATACAACCATAACGCATACTTACTCTCACGCCGGAGGTGGTTCACAAGGTCCTACCCCTGCGTAATCACTTAACGTAGTGTCTTCGTATTTCTTATTCTCAGGTGAAAGAAAAGTCTTGGCTGGAACACACACCCCTCATACCTTTGATCATCATCGAAGCCTGGTAGTGCAATCTATTGTACAATCAGTGGCGCCATCCGTAGGACCTCTACTTTTAGTCCCGTAATCACCAAGTCTTAAAACCCTAACCGATTACGCTACCTTTCCGGCATGGAACCATGAAGGGACGATACACCTCCACCGTGTTTCTCTACCGGTCCTCTCAACACAACTAACACCGATAATCTCGCCCCATAACATGACCTCAACCTTCACCACACGATCTCGTTTGGAAACCACTCCCGTACATCATGCCTCAACATCCACTAACCCTCTTCTAGAAATTAGCCCCGCCTTCGTTGAGGCAAACTTTGAAGCTTTAGAGTCTTTACTGAGGGCTCATAAGAGGCAAGTTCGCAACACTGAAATGCGAAGAGAACTTGAATATTCCAGTGAGGAGTATGATGAAGAGATTGAGGTAGATGAGAGGCCTCGACCAGTTAACAGGGGGAGCTCGGCCCTACGAAATGGTTCTCCTTCCATAAAAAGGCCTAATGGAAGGACTGTGGGTTTTGAAGAAGGTCCCGGAGGAGATCCGGGAAGAAGGGAAAGAGTACAAGGTGAAAGAAGGAGCGAGAACTCTAACGGAGGAAGCAATCCAGTGGGGCTAGCAAATACCAAGTGTAGGGATATTTGATAAGGTTTTAAAATGTACCTTTTTGAGGGGTCGTTTAAGCCCTTATTTGATCACTTTTGTATCCGTTATTACTTAATATCGTTCCTTTTCACTTTTTAGGTCTCTCGAAGGTAAATTGCTGGAATGACACTTATTTGGACGAAAAGGCGCGAATATACGAAGAAAATGGCCAAAGTCAAGAATCGAGACACTCAAGCCATCGAACACAATGGACGGCGTCCAGTGTTTCTGTGACACCGTCGCATCACTTTGTGATGGCTCAAGAGCCAAATTGCTTATTTTCAAGTGACGGTGTCGCTTTAAAAGAGTAGGTCGTCGCAACTCGACGGCCTAGATTTGATCCGAACATCGTCGAGATCGAAAGGGACGGCGTCACAAGCATAAGGTGACGCCGTCGCAATACTAACGTGGTGTCACAATTCTCAATTTCCGGTCATTTTTCAAATTTTACTATTCATTCCCGGAGAAAAAAAATTATATTTCATTAACGTATATTTTTCTTATTAAATAAACGCTATCGTACGATCATTTATTTTGAGCAATTGATCCGACACTTCCCAAAACTTATCTTGATATATTTTTATACTCAATTTAAGACCATAAAAATTATATTATTAGTTTACCCGGTGTTTTAAATTTATTTTGTATATAAATTGTTATATATAAATATTTACGATGGTTTTCGTAAATTCAACTCGACAATTATTATTTCACTCAATTCTTGCGAGAATTGTATTTTTATAATTTTTATGACTTCAATATATTTTATTTTGATCCGTTAAAATTTATGTGTAGCTAACGCTACCCTAAATGCTCAAATATATATACAAGTTACTAATAATTCTTAACTAACTACACTTCTACTTATACACACAAGTACTTAACTAAAACAAAACACATCTAGTCTTTTTTTTATATATGTCGACCAAGTATGGTGACTCAACCATTTTGTGTACTAAATATCTAGTATAACACTTATACATATATTATCTTATTATAACCAACACATAGTTATCATTATACAAAGTGTGAAAAAAAAAGCTACTCTCTTCTTCCTTCATCATATGAACCGGCCATAAGGGTGATCAAGCAAGGATTGCATATTTTTTTAAGTCAAGCTAATTTCATAATCCTAACATACTCTTAAGTAAGGTTTTGAAATAAAAACCTAGGGTATATAGGATAAACCCTTGTTCATTAAACCTCATCAAGTAACTAGTAAGCATTTCATGATCATTTTCATCTTTCATATTCATTTTATGGTCATTTTATCATGCTTGAGTAGAACATGCAAGTTATATGGTTATCTATACCACTTTAATTGTTTTTAAGTGCTATAAATTAATATATGTCATCCTATAATAAATCCTTGAAACATACTATTTTTGATGATGCCTAGGAACCCATGACACCCTAAGAAGGTGTATGGTAGGTTTAGAATAGCTTTGGCGTTGGTTTGAAGTGGTTAGAATAAGTATTACGCGAGAAAAACCCATTTCGACAACTATAAATAAGGGTCTGATCATTTTTGCTAAATCTGGAAAATTCGACAGTTTGTAAAATATTTTGGGCTAGATATTCAGAAAATATACTTTAAAACGAAAACGTGGCCGCTTGAACGGGTTAAAACGGAGTTATAACGAAGAAGTTATCTTTGTTTTCAAGTTTAGCGATGAAAACTATTTTCCGGAAAACTCAAAGATGTTGTCCATATTTTTACGAGTCAAAATGAGTCTTAAGCGTTATTAAATGAGTCGATTTATCAAAAATATATTAGTACACGTTAACCCGAAGCTAAGGACATATAAAACGTAGAAAACGGACTTGTAACGATTAAATTACGCGCGTTTAAACAAGGTTGTCGTAACTATTTCATATAAGCATAATTAATATATTTTCTAATAGCCAAGAATATCGGCCGCGAATGACTATGTTGAGGGTCGTTTTAACATTGATGTGGTACTTTTTATAAAATGATGTCTTCTAGTAAAAGTAAGTTCGCCTAGCCTATTTTCCAAAATGTTCAACCGTTCGTCAAACGGAGTTGTAACGAATAAAATACGGTCACTCAAACTTTGCCGAAAGTTACCCTTAAACAATATTTTGGATACAAGTACTCTACTTTACCTATGTTTTTCTCCATGATCGGAACCTTTATGATGAAAATTTAAAAGCTAAGACTTTTAGATAATGCTACAAGCTTTCCAAAACCGTTGAGTTTGTTTCCTAACACTCGATGTGCACTATTTTACGACTAGCTTTTCGAGGCCATTTAGTCACTTTCATGAATTGTCAAATTATATTATTTTGCGACGAAAAGCTATAAATTCTTGATAAATCACTAAACGACTATCGTAGGAGGTTGTTTTAACGTAAATACTTGTAAAGTATTTTATAATATGACGAGATGTCATAAACAATATATTTTGACGATAAACATTATTTTCAAATGTACAAGTGGCATGGATTTCATATGAGTTTGCATGCACGACATTGTTTCATGACTTATATTAGATCATATCATTCATAATAGGTCGCGGTTAGAGAGTTGCATCTCATTTCTGTGCATCCACTTTGTCATCGTAACTATTGCAACAGTGAGTTCGTAGCCCACTTTTACTCGCTTTAATTGTTTTATAAACTCTTTGGGGAGATACATGCTCAACTACTTGCTTTTACTTTACATTTATATGAACTTAAATATCTTTTGTTTCACTCTATATGAACGTAAGTAGATTATGCCCGAACTAAATTGATCATTATGTTATGAACGCTATTAGTTGAAACACTTTCCTTGATTTTGAACCCTTCGACATGTATATTTGAACTCTTTTAAATTGATTCGGACCCTTTAACATATAAGTGAACAATTTGGACTTGATTTGAACTTTTTGACATATAGTTAAACTCTTTTAACTTGTACAAGGACCCTTTTGATATATTTTAAACTTGTTTGACGTGATTTTGAACGCTTCGACTATCTTGAACCTTTTGATATTATTCGAGCTCTTTGACTGTTCTGAACTTTTGAACTCGACTTAAATCTTTGAACTTAATTAGGAACTTTTGAATGGAACTTTTGAACTTAAATACAAACTTATGACTTGTTTGAACTTATTGAACCGTACGTGTTATGACCTTGACCTAAAGTCTCCCATGTTTGGAGCATCACTATAAAGTCTCGCCTTATTGGTGGAGCGTTCTCAATAATTCTCGCCTTATCGGTGGAGTGTGCAAAGTCTCGCCTTATTGGTGGAGCGTTCTTAATAATTCTCGCCTTATCGGTGGAGTGTGCAAAGTCTCGCCTTATTGGTGGAGCGTTCTCAATAATTCTCGCCTTATCGGTGGAGTGTGCAAAGTCTCGCCTTATTGGTGGAGTGTTCTCAATAATTCTCGCCTTATCGGTGGAGTGTGCAAAGTCTCGCCTTATTGGTGGAGCGTTCTCAATAATTCTCGCCTAGGTGGTCGAGTGACAAAGGAGTCTCCCTTGTTGGAGCAGTGCAAAGACTCCCATGTTCGGAGCATCCCTGAATTATTATATACATGGTGTTATATAGGAACTATTATGACATCGTGCACTTGCTATTAAACTATATATATATTTTGTGCAATGGGTTGTGAACACACAGGTTGCAAGTTTTGTATGGGCGGAACTTGGAACTGAGTGGATTTACAATGCCTTTGCTTTGTGAACTATTATGATAATGTGCACTTAACTATTAGACATAATACTTTTGGCGGTGGGTTGTGAACACACAAAGTTGCAAGTTTTGTATGGGCGGAACTTGAACCGAGTGGATTTACAATGCCTTTGCTTTGTGGACTATTCTAAATGACCAAAAATTTGCCTTTGTTGCATGAACGCTCTTTAAAAGCTTTACTTGTTAACCAAACTCTATGAACTCACTCAACCATTGTGTTGACACTTTTAGCATGTTTTATCTCGGTATCTAAGGCATTCACTTCATGGCATGCATGTGACTTATCATAGAGTCGCGGTGTCGACGCGCCTCACCTATATTTTATGCACTTAACTATCGCTTGATTGTAACAAACTCATTTTGATATATTGGAAATCTTTTGGGACCTAATCTTTGTAAACTCGATTATTTTAATGAATCAAACGATATTTTCAAAACGACACCTTAGGTCGCTCGATATAATCTTGTAACTTTGATGCTATGACAGCCCTCCCAAGGTATTCTATTCCGTCAGAAAATGTAATTTGGGGTGTGACACGTGGCAAGACGAAACCCTAATGACGGCTACCCGACGGCGCACAAATCAAAGGTGCGCCGTCGCTATTGTAATCTTATATATAGAATCCAAATTTTTCAGTTTTAGGGTGTAGTCTTTTGGAGTAAAAACCTAAACCGAACCAAGGCTGTCTTGTACAGTATTTTAGGGTTCCAAACCCTATCTTACATCAAGATAAGTGTTTTACTTCATTAATTTAATTATGTCTTCAATTATTTGTGTGTATGCTTGCATGTTCTCCATGTCCGGCTAATTTACTTATGTGTTTGCTTAGGGAATATGAAACTTAATTATTGAATATTGATTGGTTGTCTCTTATCTTAATTGTTAATGATCTAGTAATTCGATAGGTCATTCGTTGTGTAGTTAATACTTGATTAATCTTTGTGAACCTTAGACTATAACACCTAGAGTAGTTGTAGGCTAAACCATCCAAAGAGTACCTTAGAGTTAGAGTTTATAATTCATAGAGATTTTGTGGACGAGACCCTTTGGTAGTTTCAAAGAGTTAGAGACAAACGCATACCCTACGACTTTAGACACACAACGCGATTAAGAATAAGGACGTGACAATTCAACCATCAATAGGAGATAGTTAAGGAGTAATAAAACCTAAGTAAACACATGTTTAAGCCATCATACGAGCACACAATAATTAGACATAGACTACATACACCTTATATTAGATAATTAGATAAGTAGAATAATCGGTAGAAATACCAACCCCCAAATCCAAACCCCGAGATTTGTACCTTTCCAATTCCTTAAAAAAACATAAAAAGATAAAAAATAATCTTCCTCAACCCCAACCTTAGCATAGTAACTTCTCACTAGCATTCCTATTCCCCTAGAGAACGATATCAATACACGTGGCTTACCCTAATACTATACTACAACGATTAGGTTCACTGCCTAGGGTGTTATAAACTTGCTCGAAGAAAAGGAAGTTCCTTTGACCCCGAACGACGCGTGTAGCGTTATCACCCATCAACCAAGAACCCAAACCTAATCTTGAAGAGGAGTATAAGGAGCTCCACCAAGAAAAACCGGTTCTTGAAGTCTTGACTCATGCGCCTTATTATAATGCTTTAAAAGAAAAATATGAGCAAGAACTAAAATTAGGAGAACGTGGGTCCGCATTTGTGCAAAATAAGCTACCTAAGGAGTTGGATGATCCCGGCCTATTCATTCTTCCGTGTAGGCTTGGAAATTCCAAATCTTTCGACACATTAGCCGACTTAGGATCTGATGATGTACCCTCCGAACAGCTCGAAGGACACTCCTCCGAGACGTGTCAAAGCCCTTCTATTCGAAGGCCCAAGTTAGGTCTCTAGAATACTCATAGGCGTCAAACCATTCGTTATAACGAAGGTTACCTCAGGGGAATTCGCCATTCGAAGCCCTAAGCCCTTCGGGGTACGGTTGACGAAGGAGTAATGGATAGGAGAACCTCCTGACTTGGTGAAAACCACGATCTCCCTCCCTTTCCTGGCTTCCCCTCCAAGTTTGAGAACGTGGGTCACTAAGCCCTAGGGGTTACCCACAAACATGGGACGCCCCCATGATCTCTGACATTCATGCAGAAGTGCCTCTAACCCTATTTCTTCCACTATAAATAGGTTGGACGGGCAATGGATTATGGTATGCTCATTTCACACTCATTCCCTTACTTACACACACTTATACAACCATAACGCATACTTACTCTCACGCCGGAGGTGGTTCACATGGTCCTAACCCTGCGTAATCACTTAACGTAGTGTCTTCGTATTTTATTCTCGTGAAAGAAAAGTCTTGGCCGGAACACACACCCTCATACCTTTGATCATCATCAAGCACGGTAGTGCAATCTATTGTACAATCGGTGGCGCCATCCGTGGGACCTCTACTATTAGTCCCGTAATCACCAAGTCTTAAACCCTAACCGATTATGCTACCTTTCCGGCATGGAACCGTGAAGGACGATACACCTCCACCGTGTTTCTACCGGTCCCTCTCAACACAACTAACACCGATAATCTCGCCCCCATAACAGCCTCAACCTTCACCACACGATCTCGTTTGGAAACCACTCCCGTACATCATGCCTCAACATCCACTAACCCTCTTCTAGAAATTAGCCCCGCCTTCATTGAGGCAAACTTTGAAGCTTTAGAGTCTTTACTGAGGGCTCATAAGAGGCAAGTTCACAACACTGAAATGCGAAGAGAACTTGAATATTCCAGTGAGGAGTATGATGAAGAGTTTGAGGTAGTTGAGAGGCCTCGACCAGTTAACAGGGGGAGCTCGGCCCTACGAAATGGTTCTCCTTCCATAAAAAGGCCTAATGGAAGGACTGTGGGTTTTGAAGAAGGTCCCGGAGGAGATCCGGGAAGAAGGGAAAGAGTACAAGGTGAAAGAAGGAGTGAGAACTCTAACGGAGGAAGCAATCCAGTAGGGAACGGAGGGGTAAATCTACCCCTCTCCTAGCCGCTCACTTAGGAAGAGAGGGATGGGGCCCGATACCCCATCATATGTCTCGAGTGTCGGAGGCCTCCTCCACTCGTGTATGAATCGCCACCCCTCCAGGAATGAACTCCTACCTACCTGCTCAAACCTATAACACCTACCCTCCGCATGGTTCTCTCCCCAACTAGAATTACCAGCAAATGCCCTATGGACACGTTTCTACACAATCGATGGGTGGAAACCCTTCGTATCAACCTTCTACAGTTTTCCCTGCATACACACAAACATTTCCTAACCCATATAACCCTACACCTGTTTATCCACCTCCATATAATCCTTACTACGCCGAAGCCTCTGGAGCTTGCACACCTTTCGTGAAGTGGATCGAAGACAACCCTCTGCCTGATGGTGTAAAGATTCCCACTTACATAGGCACCTACTATGGAAAAGGTGATCCTGATAACTTCTTACACTTGTTTGAAGGCGTATTCAAGATGCAAAAGTGGGTCATGCCCGTAGCATGCCACATGTTCACGTACACACTCCAAGACTCCGCAAGGATATGGTGGAATGGTCAGAAGTTGGGGAGCATTGTAAGTCTAGAAGACCTTAAGGCTAAGTTCCGATCACACTTTAGCCAACAAAAGAAGTACACCAAGACCCATCTAGCCGTGCATACCATCAAGCAAAGGGACAACGAAAGCACAAGGGCCTTCGTTATAAGGTATACCTATGAAACTTTGCAAATTCTGGGTTTGCATGAGGATCAGAGGATCTCTGGTTTTGTACATGGCCTTCGGACTCGAAGTTTGGTGGAATTCATGTCCACCGATCTTCCTACTACCTACAAGGCACTGATGGAGAATACTTACACTTGGATTGAGTCTAAAGAAGTAGCAGCAAACGGGGCTCCGATAGAGCAAAAGGAAGCTTCTGACAAGTTCTCTAGAGGGTCCTCCTGGGAAGGATCCAAGAGTAAAACGAAGAACAGAGATAGCTTCACTCCGTACAACAAAAGCTTGAATCATGGACTCTTAGCAAACTTAGTCAAATCTTTGAGGGAGATTCTGGCTATCGAGAAAGCCGCAAATTCCTTCGATCCACCACCTCGGATGTCAGCGCAAAGCAAAGCCAGGGACACGTCAAAATATTGCCACTTTCATAAAGACCATGGGAATGACACAAACAGCTGCAGGGAGCTGAAGAAGCAGATCGAAGAGGCGGTACGATCTGGGCAATTAGCATACCTGGTTAAAGGCATCAAAAAAGGAAAAGACAAGTTCTCCGATACCCAACTGGGTGAATGGAAAGGGAACAAAAAGGAGGCCACACCTACAGAGGCTCCGATACTAATGGTGCAAAAGTGATCCAACCTTGAAACGGAAGGAAGCGGATGGGGAGTCAAGCGTGGGAGGATAACCTTCCTCCATCCTAGGGCGACACCTTCGATCGACCCCGTGGTCATCAAGGTACGGGTCTCAAACAGGAAGTAAATCGAGCGATATGGATTGTGGAAGCTCCTGCGAGATCATTTATGAGCATTGTTTCCTAAAGCTCAAGTCATCCATACGCTCACGAAGGGTGGACTCAAAAACACCTCCGGTAGGGTTTTCCGACGAGCACTCATGGCCCCTTGGAGAAGTACTGTTGGAAATCACCATTGGCGAAGGCCTCTTATCCCGCACGGAGATGCTCACCTTCGTAAGGCAGGTCAGATTCTCCTTATAATTTGTTAATAGGGAGAACAGCTATGCAAAAGATGGGCATTGTCGTTTCTACCATACATGCTGCCATTAAGTTCCAAACTCCCTTCGGAGTAGGAAATGTTCATTCCAATTATAGGGCGGATAAGGGTGTATATGGTGTCAAGAGGATCAAAGAAGAATCGGAGGAGCCTCCGATAGCAATTCTCAGCTACACCGATGCAGAAGACTGAGTTGTAGTTAACCCTAGCTACCCTGAACAAACGGTGGTAATAGGAAAACAACTCCCGGCGAATTTCAAGGCGAAGCTCACATAACTGTTGCGGGCTAACCTTGATATTTTTGCTTGGAAATATTCTAACATGACAGGGGTCCCAAGAACATTCCTAATAGACGGACAGCCCTTCGGCACGGAGCATAAAATCTGTGAGTACAAACATATTGAGCCAATAAAATAGAAAAGAAGGAGCCTAGCCCCCAAAAGAAACACTACAGCCTGCAAAGAAGTTGATGAACTAACACAAGCAGACATTCTAAGGGAAGTTAAATACCAAACCTGGGTGGCGAACCCAGTAATGGTTAAAAAGAGTGACGGAGGGTGGCGCATGTGCTATGACTTCACTGACATCAACAAAGCATGCCCAAAGGATTTCTACCCCCTCCAGAAATTGACTGGAAGGTAGAATCCTTGGCAGGTTTCTGGTTAAAATTCTTCTTAGATGCCTATAAAGGGTATCATCAGATCCAGATGGCAAAGGAGGATGAGGAAAAGACAGCCTTCTACACAAGCAAAGGTGTCTACTGTTACAGGAAGATGCCCTTAGGATTGAAGAATGCAGGGGGAACATACCAACGTCTCGTGGACAAAGCCTTCAACAAACAGATAGGCAGAAATATCGAAGCATACGTTGACGACATGGTTATTAAAAGCAAGACATAGGAGGACCTACTCCTCGATGTGCAAGAAACCTTCGACCAGCTTCGGGCGATTAACATGAAGTCGAACCCTAAAAATGCTCCTTCGTGTCAAGAGGCGCTTTCTAGGGCATTTAATCACTGCTGTGGATAAAAGCTAATCCTCCAAGGTCAAGGAAATTACGGATCTCAAGCTCCTAAATGTTTAAAAGATGTGCAGAGTCCGAATGGAAGTCGTCGCTCTAAGTTGATTTTTGTCGGCAATGGACAGTCCCTACCATTCTTCAAAACACTTAAAGGATGCGTTTATAAGAAGACTTTTCAGTGGAGTCAGGACGCAGAAGCTGCTTTTCAAAAGATGAAGGAGTTCATCGAAATCCTTCCAACACTTACAGCCCCAATCAAAGGTGAGGTGTTGTTCATGTACTTAGCATCCTCAATGGAGAGTATTAGCGCAGTCCTTATGGCAAAAAGAGACAAACGACAGATCCCCATTTACTTTGTTAGCAGGGTCTTGCAGGGGGCGAAGATCAACTATCCAACATTGGAGAAGTTAATACTAGCTCTAATCTACGCAGCAAGGAGGCTCCAGCGATACTTCCAGGCCCATCCGATCACAGTCTTAACCGACAAGCCACTCAAACAGATCTTTTCGAATCCTGAAAAGTCTGGAAGGGTGGCTAAATGGGCTATCGAACTTGGAGAGCATGAAATAGAGTTCAAGGGTCGAAACTCTATTAAAGGGAAAATTCTCGCAGACTTCTTGGCAGAGACGCCTTCCAAGCCAGACACAGAAAAGGAAGAGCCCAAAGCTAAACTCACTCAAGTGCAGGATGACCGGAAACTTTATACGATGGAGCATCCACCTTGATGGTTCTAGAGCGGTCTAATCTTTGGTTAGCCTCGAAGGAAGAAGCATACATATGCTCTTCGCTTCGAGTTTGAAGCCACAAATAATGAAGGTAGTATGAAGCCCTATTAGCAAGCCTCCGTTAGATAAAGATATGGAGGTCAAAGCTCTTGCCGTTTTCGTAGATTCTCAATTGGTAGCTAACCAAGTGACAGGCTCTTATGAAGCAAGGCAGCCCGTCATCAAATAGTACTTAGAAAAAACAAAGGAGATGCTGGAGAGATTCGATTCCTACACTATCCAACACGTTCGTAGGAATCAAAACAAGAAGGCAAATGCACTGAGCAAGTTAGCCTCTATGGCCTTCGCACATCTCACCAAAGAAGTACTTGTCGAAGTCCTACCTGAAAGGTCCATCATTGGCAAGGAAGTAACGGACGTGGTTCATGAAGAAGGAGAAACATGGATGACTCCCATTAGGGAGTATTTGATAAGTGGTCTTCTCCCTAAAGATCCCAAATTAGCAAGGAAATTACGGGTTAAATCTCCACAGTACCGGCTAATGGGGGAAACCCTATATAGAAGGTCATTTCTATCGCCTTGGCTAAGATGTATGGGACCCAAGCAGCTACGAGCATTATCATTGAAGTCCACGAAGGATCCCGCGGCCTCCATGCGTGGCCTCGCCGCTTGTCTCAAGATAATGAAGTTGGGCACATCGCCTTCGATGCATGTGGATGCGGCAAATCATTCTCAAACGTGAAGCTTGTCGATACACTCAAACGTTCCCAAGATTCCAAAGCAGGACATGAAAAATGTGACATCCGTATGGCTCTTCTCTCAGTGGGGAATTGACATCGTAGGACCTATGCTTGTGGCTCTTGTAGGAGTCAAATTCTTGCTGGTAGCAATCGATTACTTTACTAAGTGGGTAGAGGCTAAACCTTTAGCCTCCGTTACGGGGAGAAAGATCGAGAAGTTTGTGTGGGAGCACATTGTGTGCAGATTCGGAGTCCCCACATCATCATATCCGACAATGGAAAGCGGTTTCTTGAGGAGTCTTCACGACTTACGTCAAGGGCTCAACATAAAGCAGTCTTGGACATCCGTCTACCATCCACAAGGTAACGGACAGGTGGAGGTTACAAACAGAGATATCGTCAAAGGGATCGAGAAAAGGCTGGGACGAACTCACCATGGATGGGTGGACGAACTCCCTTAAGTACTATGGGCTCATCGAACACACCCTAAGTCAACCAATGGTGAAACCCCCTTCAGCCTAACATACGGAACATAAGCGGTCATCCCTTCGGTACTAAGTGTACACACGGAGCGTGTGGCAATGTATGATGCCTCCCAAAACGATGAAAGGATTAGGGAGAACCTTGATCTACTAGAAGAAAGAAGAGATAGCCTCCATCCGGAAGCCATGCACAAGCATAAGATCAAGGCTACTATAACAAAAGGGTCGCCTTCCACCTTTAATCACGGGAATATGTGCTACGCCAACAAGGCGCAGTAGAATACTGTGAAAGCTGGGACCTACTTGGGAAGGACCCTACATGATAGTTGAAGCCTACGACAACGGACCCTACAAATTGGCAACTCTTCTCGGAGAACCCATCGAAAGGACATGGAATGGTACGAACCTTCGAAAGTTCTATGTTTAAGAAGTACTTTTAGTTTTTCATTCTTGTTATTAGAAGATTCTCAAGGGAAAGCAAACATTATTGTTATTCTTGTTATTAACTCTCCTTGTAGTTTATGACACTTGTGAAAATAAAAACAAAGTCATACTACCTAAAGGATTTTAGATAGAGAGGGTCGCGACCCTCTGTCAATGATCAAATTTGGTCATTATATGCTTGGTGTTGAAATTTACACACAATGAGGTTGTTTAACCTTAGGATGTATAAAAAAATATAAAAAATAGCTAAGTGTTTAGAGCTACTCCCCCACACTATGTTATTCAAAATGAGGGCTAGTGCCCTTGTACCTGCATAAGGAGCCTAAGCCCCAATTAAGTTTTCTTTGGGCTAGGCCATACATCACATATATTTAAATTGTTTGTAGAAACAGACAAGCATCATAAAATAACAAAAATTTGTCTTAGAAAGGGTACATGCCACCCTTGAAACCAAATCACTGCCAACATGGCAGCCTTCACTCTTGCTTCCGGGGAGATGGAGTTGGAGATGGTTGAGCTGAGGCAGGCTTGGTAGAAATTGTCTTCTTGTTAGGAGTCGCAAGCTTGACCTTGCGTGGCTTCTTTGAGAGGAGGTCTTCCAGAGGTGCCATGAGGTCTTTGGTAGCTTCAGCCAGGAAGGAGTACTCTGCGGTTGCAAACACATTTCCCGCATCATCGTATTCAGCCTTGGATGTAGGACGGTAGCACGCAATCTTGGAGAGGTCTACGTGTTTACCTGTTGCAGCAGCCTCCTCCAAAGCCAAGCACCGTCCATGGAAGATAGCTGCTTTGATGACCTTCCACATTTGTGCTCCCAACTCATCACTATGGTAGAGTTCCATGGCAATATATGGCACTACCTTGGACACGACCTCCACACGGTCCTTTTGCAGCATCTTGTGCCTCATTTGCAAGCCATCAACCTCCTCCTTTAACTTAACCTCCTCACTCTCCAAATCGCGCGACTACCTCCGGACTGCTTCGACTGTTAGGCTGAAAACATTGGCCTCTTCCAATTTGAGCCTGCCACATTCAGCTGTTAATTGGGCTATCTTTTCACGAAGGTCTTGGACGAGCGGATTCTTCTCAACATCCCTCTCAATCTCGTCGCACTTAGCCTCCAGCTCGGCATACTCTCGGTCCTTGTGCTTCTCCCTCTCAAGCATGACATCCATCTCTTGTCTTGCCTTGGTAACTGCCCTGAGTAGTTCCCTGGTCCGACCATTCATATGGTTTTCCAACACCGCTTGCCTAGCAACGCTCTTGTCATGTAGATCACAGGCCCCTTCGATGGACATGTTGTCCAATAATCCTTTCCACTTGGAGGGGGTAACATGATCCACGATACGGTGGCAGGACAGAGCATTAGGAAGCTCCTTTGTATCGGGAAAGCCTGCGACCATTACATTACACAGGAGTTCAGTTAATTACCATATTTATAAATTCATACAATTTACAAAGGAGACATTGCTTACCATGCATCTCCACAGCACTCTTTTGTCGCACGGCCTTAGATTCGGAGGCGGGGAGGGGATTCTTCCTTTTGTTGGTCGACTTAACTGCCTTGCCAGCTGTTCCTTTTCGGCTTTTCAACCTGTCAGCTATCCCATTGTAACCTGCAACCTGAACATCCTCCTCTGCAGGATCGTCCGAGTCTGCCACATTCTCAACAAGTTGAGAAGGACCCTCCAGCGCAGCCTGGGGGCGGGTGCTGAGGCAACAGGCTGTGGTTGCGGTGTGTCTACATCATTGTTGTTGACGGAGGTGGAAGGTAATCCAACACCGTAGGACTCTTCGGCCTTCTCAGCGGGCATGAAGCTCAAGTCTTCATCCAAATCTTGGTACATAAAGTTCTGAATGACATTTCAAAAAAACGAAACAAGAAAAAATAAATATCGATTGCTACATTGGTCCTACTTAAATAGAAGTAGAAAAACATACTTTGTCCATGGTACATGATAACAGGCTTGTTGGGAGACTCCTCCCAGCTCTGGGTAATCCCAGCCATGTACAAGATTGGCTCAAGGAATACTTTCACATCAACAGGATATCTAGCCAAATGATGATAGCATGGTTCCCTTCGCACCTCATATGGCAAGGGGTCACTGCATCGTTTTGCATCAAACATGTACTCCTCATTCAACAACTCCGGATAGTTGGGGGGGGGGGATAATGGTGTTTTGCACATAGAAAAAGCTGCCTTTCCAAGCTGTTATATTGGTATACACCCTCCTAAACAGATTTGGCACATCCCCTTCAGGACTTTTAGCTAAGGTTAACCAGTTGCCCCCAGGATACAAGTTCAAAAAACCCCTTAAAACCTTTAGAGTTGGTTCATAGCCATATGCTTTACACATTACTATGAATGTGGTCAGTTTGGCTAAACCAAATAGGTTGAACCTAGAGATATGCACCTTGTAATATTGCATTAGCTCTAAAATAAGTTGGTGTAGTGGAATCCTAAGGTTGGAATGGCTAAACGCATGAGTGTATAGTCCTACGAAACTTTTTGGAGCATCAAAGATGCCCTGATTAGACTTGGGTAACATAATTTTATACTCTGGTGGGATCGGGTAATCAGCTAGATGGTCGTGTAAATCTTGCGAAGTTAGCGTACACTTTTGCTGTTTAATGATAAACTTGGAATCCGTACTTCTATTTTAAATTACAAGTAAAGGGGAATATTTACCTTTGTTTTCGAAGATGGTGTGCGCTCAAATGGTTTACTGCGTGAGAAAGAAGACGGAGAGAGTAAAATTGTTTTAGGGTTCCAACAACTTCCCCTAAAATACTCTTTTTTACCGTCTTTAAAGCCGCACACGTGTCCCTAATATTTACTCTTATCCGATTTAAATAGTTTTTAAATTTTAAAAGAAGTCTTTTGGTCTCCGGGTAAAGTGGGAAAATGTGAAAACTGTAGCGGGCAGCTTAGGATTTTAGTTGGCATTAAATGCGCTAGTTAGGCACATAGTTATCTCCTAAGTGATAAGTATAGCCGCGATAGGAAATTTTTTCTCATGATGAAGTCAAAAGCAATGCCTCTTCACTCACATGCATCACTTTCGACTGGGGGCTTGATGATGTACCCTCCGAACAGCTTGAAGGACACTCCTTCGAGACGTGTCGAAGCCCTTCTATTCGAAGGCCCAAGTTAGGTCTCCAGAATATTCATAGGCATCAAACCATTCGTTATCATGAAGGTTACCTCAGGGGAATTCGCCATTCGAAGCCCTAAGCCCTTCGGGGTACGGTTGACGAAGGAGTAATGGATAGGAGAACCTCGACTTGGTCAAACCCACGATCTCCTCTCTTCCCGGCTTCCCGCCAAGTTTGAGAACGTGGGTCACTAAGCCCTAGCGACACCACAAACATGGGACGCCCCATGATCTCCGACATTCACGCAGAAGTGCCTCTAACCCTATTTCTTCCACTATAAATAGGTTGGACGAGCAATGGATTATGGTATGCTCATTTCACACTCATTCCCTTACTTACACACACTTATACAACCATAACTCATACTTACTCTCACGCCGGAGGTGGTTCGCACGGTCCTACCCCTGCGTAATCACTTAACGTAGTGTCTTCGTATTTCTTATTCTCAGGTGAAAGACAAGTCTTGGCTGGAACACACACCCCTCATACCTTTGATCATCATTGAAGCCTGGTAGTGCAATCTATTGTATAATCAGATCAAGCATCAATCTTCTTCCGTTGTCCTTCCATAACTAGGTAAGATAGAACCAACGGAAACCATCTTAGGACTAGCAGACGGTAGTATTGCATATCCGGTAGGGATAAATAAGGACATGGTAGTGCACATAGGTCGATTAACTCTTTTGGTGGATTTCCATGGGCTAGACATGAATAAAGACCCGACATGCCCATTGTTACTAGGAAGAGGATTCTTAGCTACCGCTAGTGCCATAATTGCTTGTGAGATGTTTAAGATAGTGGTAGGAGAAGGGAGTGCTAGGTCAATTTACGATGTCAAGAAGCATATCTACTACAAAGAGGAAGAAATACCCTATGAGATCGTGTTGGATAGAAAGTCATCTAGATATGGACCTTGGACTAATGGAGATTTTGTAGGTCCTCAACGACCTTTCTATCTAGAAGATACCTTCATAAGTAACTCAACTTTCCATGAACAACAATTGGCTAGGGACATTGAAGTGAACCCGTTCGAGGATACCTTAGTGTTTAGGAAGATGACCAAGTTTCTAGGAACCTTGCCCATTAGTCTTAACATAAATAAGTGGAGAGTTGAGAGTGAGAAGCCTAAGCTAATTGGAGTTGGGATAGACCACCTAGTAATGGAAATGTAGAATGGCACATACCGGACTAAGCGTACCAATAGGAAGATAAACGATAAGTTTGATCCCTATGACATTCTTGAGGATAAACTTACTTACATAGTGATGCAGGTTTTACGGACCAAGTTTTAATATTTATATAGTCTCGTTATACCTATGGCCTACCCTAATGCACTAACTGGCAGTGTACCCGGTCATGTGTAGTGTAGTATTCGGTAAAACCGAGGTCGTCCAAAGAGCTATGTGTGTTGGATTAATACTAAGTCTATGTGTCACAGATTTTAATAAATTTTGATAAGGAATTAATTAATTAACTACTAAAGCAGATAAAAGCAAATAAAGGCAAAGGTTCAATCAATAGAGGAGAGTGGTGCTAACCTAGTTAATCATCCTAGCTAGTAATGTCTACGTCTAATTACTTCCAATTACTTGGTGGGGTCAAAGTCGAGAGGACAACATTTGGTCAATTCGCCTAACCTATTAGCAAAGATGCCACCATCGGAGAAGTCGGTGTCCCTCCTTAGTTCATTTGTTCCCGGTCCCCTGCCGAGTCATTAAGTACCGCTACATGCTAGACTTATAATAGTGAGTGGCGGGCGTTAGCAACTTAAACACTCACCCCGATTCTTAAGTTCATCCAAACGGTAGGTGATCGGTTGGTCAAATCGCACAAGTAGAAAGGGTCGCCGGGTTGGTCATATCTTACCCTTCCCGTCTCGGCCTACTCAATTAAGGTAAGTTGGTCATATCTCCTAAGCAACTAGCCTCATCGCCATTCAAAACTACCAAACAAGGGTAGCTACCAATAAACTATGCATGCATACACTTAGAAATAATTATACGGAAGTAATGTAAACGCAAACAAAACAATTAAGGAATCATAACTGGGCCAGCACCAAGAGGTGCTTAGCCGCTCATATTAACCATAAAAATCAATTCAATATTCAATGTTACTAAATACATGAATCGAAAGTAAAGAAAAGATAAAATGCTAATGCTTATCGTAGGGGAGTAAAGAAAAGATAAATGATAAGTTTGATCCCTATGACATTCTTGAGGATAAACTTACTTACATAGTGATGCAGGTTTTACTGACCAGGTTTTAATATTTATATAGTCTCGTTATACCTATGGCCTACCCCTAATGCACTAACTGGCAGTGTACCCGGTCATGTGTAGTGTAGTATTCGGTAAAACCGAGGTCGTCCAAAGAGCTATGTGTGTTGGATTAATACTAAGTCTATGTGTAACAGATTTTAATAAATTTCGATAAGGAATTAATTAATTAACTACTAAAGCAGATAAAAGCAAATAAAGGCAAAGGTTCAATCAATAGAGGAGAGTGGTGCTAACCTAGTTAATCATCCTAGCTAGTAATGTCTACGTCTAATTACTTCCAATTACTTTAGGTGGGGTGAAAGTCGAGAGGACAACATTTGGTCAATTCGCCCTAACCTATCAGCAAAGATGCCACCACTAGAGAAGTCACGTGTCCCCTCATAAGTCTAGTTGTTCCTGGTCCCCTAAGCCGAGTCATTAAGTACCGCTACATGCTAGACTTATAATAGTGAGTGCTCGGGCGTTAGCAAATTAAACACTCACCCCCTGATTCTTAAGTTCATCCAAACGATAAGTGATCAGTTGGTCAAATCGCACAAGTAGAAAGGGTCGTCAGTTGGTCATATCTTACCCTTCCCATCTCAGTCTACTCACTTAGGTTCAGTTGGTCATATCTCCTAAGCAACTAGCCTCTACCGCCATTCAAACCTACCAAAACAAGGGTAGCTACTACTAAACTATGCATGCATACACTTAGAAATAATTATACGGAAGTAATGTAAACGTAAACAAAACAATTAAGGAATCATAACTGGGCCAGCACCAAGAGGCGCTTAGCCGCTCATATTAACCATACAAATCAATTCAATATTCAATGTTATGAAATACATGAATCGAAAGTAAAGAAAAGATAAAATGCTAATGCTTATCGTAGGGGAGTGATTTCTCCCTTGGAGATAGCTCTGTATGCTCCTCTAGACCTGCCTTTGGCTTCTTCCCACGTTCTTTGGTTGTGGTGTGTGGACTGGGATGCTTTCAAATGCTGGAAATCGTGGGCTATTTATAGGCCAAATCTGGTTTACGGCGTAACTAATAGAATAGTTACGCCGTAATCTTCTACTTCTTCGTAATTTACACTAGATCTACTAGTTACGGCGTAACCTTATAAGTGGTTACGCCGTATCTTCAATATTTCTTGGTTACGCCATAGTTTAACAAGAGTTACGGCGTAGTTATCAGCGGCATGGAAACTCATTTGACCTAATATGGTTACGTCATAGTCTTTTGTGAGAGTTACGCTGTAATCTTATGATGAGTTGGCTTTCTTAGTCACGCTTTAGTTATGGCGTAATGTGAGAGATAAGTTACACCGTAACTTCTTCAAAGTGAGCATACTCTGATAAATCTTTGATAATTCTCCAATTCCGCGTCTCTTTAGCTACAATGTTTGTAATTTACCTGAAAGTGGAAAACAACGGAAAACAAGCGTAAATCCATATAAATGGTATAAATTACAAGCATTATCGGGGAAAATTGACACTTAATATTCAGGACTATTTGATGTTATCAAATATCCCCCCACTTGAACTCTACTTGCCCTCAAGTAGACCTTATTAGAAAGATTCCTAAAAAGATATCTCCTATATACTGGAAAATATAAGTTTACAAATCCCTTATGCTAGAATAAAACAAAGCCGAACACCTCACGAAATGGGAACGAAACACTCAAATCTCTCAACTATTCTAAGTTTCAATTTCGCGTGATCACCAATCGCATACATAGCATGTATTCTATCATAAGCTTGGCGGTTACACAAATCTCCACCACTAGAGTTAAGGGCTAAACAATTTTCGAAGGCAATATGGGTAGACACGACAAAGGTTAAGGGGGTGACTAGTCATTACTAACATGTCACGGTGAAGTGGACAAAATCAATGATACATGTCCAAATCCATGGCCAAGACACCAAAGATTGCTCGCTCCATCACCTAGACACGCTTCATGACTCAAGGGTAGGATAGGACATGGGATATATAAATGGTGTAAAATAAAAATCAAGCAGGTAGTCTAAATCTATAACCAAGTCATCACCACTTACCGTCCGCCCAAAGTTCAACCTTTGAATTCAAGAAACCGGATCATGAAATACTTGGTAGATGCGTCATTAGAGGACGTCATGATGAGCACACTACCTTTTCTCCAACTGTTGGCATAATTACCAACTCCAATCTTCAAATGTGAACAAGGTGGCCTCCTAGATACTAAATCTATATAAAGCTCATAACATAGTGCTTATAACAATGCATTTTACAATAACTAAATAACATAACATTTTTTTTTTCGAATCATTTTTTTTCAACATAAATATAACAACTAAACATAATATCCCCCCACTTAAGATGAACAATGGGAATTTTGGGGGTCTTCAATGATCTTCAAGAATATGTCGTCGACAAAAGCGTGATTTCTGAACCTTTCCACTTGAACCTTGAACTTAGGCAAATGATGACTTCCCAATCACCAATAAAGACTGTTGGGTCTATTATAGATTTGATGATACAAAACAAGAAGAATGAAACATGAAGGACTAAAAGTGACAAGAAGGAAAACTACAAAAAGATGGAGGATTTGGAAGATTCTAGAAGATATGCTTAAAAGAATATTTAGTTTCCTAATTGCATTATGATTCCTCTTGTAAACCCTAGATGTCTCTAGTATATAAAGAGACATAGGGTCATTAGTTTCATTGTATGTACAAGATGTAAACCTAAAAGGTGTGTTTGTGGAACCTAGGCGTAGGGATTTGGGAAAACGCCTAGGGTTTAGTGGTTTAGTTAGTTAGTGTTAGATCAAGTCTTTGATCTTTATTATTGATAGTTAGTTAGTTTATGATAATGAAAAACCTTGTTCATAATAATATTGATCCTATGTTTGAATATTCCGCCTTTATTATTATGTGTTCCTAGATATAATATTAGACCTAGTCTAAGAGTTACAACGATCTTCACATGTGGTATCAGAGCCTAGGGATCGTGATATCTAGGATCTACAAGGTTTTTTCGAAGAGAAAAGAAGAAAAAAAAAATTTGAGTCTGAAATTTTCAGACACTTTTGCAAACCTTGCTTTTAAGAGGCCATAACTTTTATTGAACTGTTGGATCGAGCTAAAATTTTCTTGGTGCATCTCAAGATATCCATCTAACTTTTCACCGGAGGGATTGTGAATTGAGCTCGCAATCAAAAGTTATAAAATGTCAAGTCTCAATAAACCGAAAAAATTTCCGTAAGGCTTCGCAGGATGCTTTCAAACGATCATAACTTTTTCGTTAACCGCTGGATCGTGACGAAATTTTGGGTGGATGTTCTCTATATATCAATCTAACTCTCCACTAGAGGGATCTTCGATCTAACCTTTTATATGAAAGATATATCTTTGTCGGTTGGTCACTGTGAAAGTATCACCGAACACGCAGTAATCGCTACCCTTTTCAAAGTAATCGCTAGGGCTTTACAAAGTCTTGCTCCGAGTTCAAATCATGCGCTTGGACACAAAAGTACCGCTCATTAGGATGAAAGTATCGCTTTGAATTAAAGTATCGCTCATTGGACGCAGTAATCGCTTGGAGTTTTAAAGTCTCGCCCAGATATTTTCAAAGTATTGTCTTTCGCAAGTCTCATTCAAAGTACGGCTTCTCGTATTCATTCAAAGTACTGTTCTTACAAAGTACCGCTCAAGGTTTTTACATGGCGAAATTTATTTGGCAGTATCATGGTTTATTATGAGGAAAATTAGAATTAAGGGGAAGTCAAGCAAAATTATTGTTATGGTTTTTGGACGACACACACACAAGTTGTTGTTCACACACAGAGGAAGAAGTTTATGTTCTTAAAGGATTAAAAAAAGGCTCATATTTGATTCTTATGGATTAATTGATTACGAAGAAGGTTGAATATCATTTATTGGATGTTGTAGTTGAGTTTCACAGGTTTGTGTTCTTATCATATAGCTTGATGAATCTAGCAATGTGTGATTTTTCTTATGATGCTCTATGCACACATTGGCTATCACTTAAAGGAGTTACATTGTAGTGCTCAGTGTCTCATATTAGTTGAGGATTTTGTCAAGGGATTGCGGTCTACTTATATTTGGTGATTCGTATAAGTATGGAGTTCCGTGGATAATACAAGATTTAAGACATAAGTTTGGGAAATTCTACTTCTTCATCAAATTCATTATACTCGGTTTTCTTCAGAAGTAATCATTACATAAAGCCTACAGATTTGAAGAATCAAGAAGATGGTTAACATATGGGTTTCAGGGGAAGCTTATTGTTAAATGTTTAACCATCTACATGCATCACTCAAGGGGAAGTGTTTGATTTTTACTACTGTTGATCATTATTCCTATTGCTAGTTGGAGTTTTCTACTATTTTGGATCCATTTTTCTTATGATGCGTAATGGTGGGCGATTTGAAGCATTGGAAGTCTTAGATTGGAAGTATGGTATTGGTTCGTGGTGGTCAAGATCATTATTTGCATACTTTCCCTATTTGGATAATAACAAAAAGGGGAAGAGATGTTTGAGTGACATGTTCAAGTCAAGGGGAAGCATGGAAGACAAGATTGATTCATTCATGGTGAGATCTAATTATCTCAACTTCTGCTACTTCGTCTAGGGAAGTTCGTACAAGAATCGTATTTGTTTTGTCATCATCAAATAGGAGAAGATTGTTGGGTCTATTATAGATTTGATGATACAAAACAAGAAGAATGAAACATGAAGGACTAAAAGTGACAAGAAGGGAAACTACAAAAAGATGGAGGATTTGGAAGATTCTAGAAGATATGCTTAAAAGAATATTTAGTTTCCTAATTGTATTATGATTCCTCTTGTAAACCCTAGATGTCTCTAGTATATAAAGAGACATAGGGTCATTAGTTTCATTGTACGTACAAGATGTAAACCTAAAAGGTGTGTGTGTGTGGAACCTAGGCGTAGGGATTTGGGAAAACGCCTAGGGTTTAGTGGTTTAGTTAGTTAGTGTTAGATCAAGTCTTTGGTCTTTAGTATTGATAGTTAGTTAGTTTATGATAATGAAAAACCTTGTTCATAATAATATTGATTCTATGTTTGAATATTCCGCCTTTATTATTATGTGTTCCTAGATATAATATTAGACCTAGTCTAAGAGTTACAACGATCTTCACAAAGACTACATGGTAGGCTAAGATGTAAAGGTGTATTGAGACAATATATTGGGTTAACAAATTGAAAGGAATGGCTCAGATGGGTGTATCTAAGGGTATCTTGCACTAAAGGAGAGTGCAATAAAAGGGTTTCACATGGGGGTCGAGAAGTTGAGGTGACTAATCTATAGACACACAATGGTAGGCTATTTGGGTGATAATCCTATAATATTGCCTTCTTAAACTGAAAAGTACAAATATATCGAGCTAACTCAACATACCTCGTCTATGGTCTCGAAATGATGCAAATGCCAAGTTCTAAAGTTTACAAGCTACTGGCACACTCATAATTTGGTGGATTTGGGGTAAACTATTGGAAATAGATAAGGCTAATATCACCATATAATATCAAGGGTTGTATGTGCTCGACTAAGGTCTAATCTAGTTAGGTTAAGAAAAACATGTCAAAATTTTAAAAATGGCATAATTTTTCAAAATAAACTAGAACAACGAGGGCAAAATAAAGTTCAAGAGATAATTCTACTCCGTCCCCCACTTGAATTGTACAAAGTCCCTTTGTACTAAGCGTTAAATAAAGGTGAAGAGAAAAGTAGAATTAGAGAGAACTTCCCCGAAATTTTCTTCAAAAGAAAGAAGGCCCACGAAAAGAGACGTGCCTTCAGATAAGCATCCATGAACAAACTTCAATCCACAAAATCACACTACCGACAAGCATGATTCTAAAAGAAAAATGAAAATAAAAACAAACCTAACTTACTTTCGTAGGAATCACGGTTGCATTTAGCATATGCAACAAGCCTTTTGAACCACTTGGTGTCCCAAGTGGACGAGTGAAGTGTCGTGAGGGTTTACAGGGAACACACCCACAAAGTTCATTTAAAATACTAATACAAGGTTATTGTGTTTTAAAATGAAAGAAGTAAAGCAGAGGAAAGTTACATCATAACTCCAATAGGGAGTTACGTCGTAACTAGGCAAAACCTGGCATACGCTGTAATAGTGTAGCTACGGCGTAACCACGGAGATGGTATTATGCCGTGTCGAATGCATCCAAATTTTGTCGCAGCAAGGGTAGGTTACGGTGTAACCATCGAGATGAGTTACGCCGTAACTAAGGTCGATCAAGAACCTACAACAACAATCACCTCGCTTCTGCAAAATGGTTAAAAGACAAAACCCAATGAAATGGAAATAAAACAAAGAAATGGATAATTCGGGTTGTCTCCCGAAATATCACTTTTTTTTATTTACGAGTCTTTAAGTTAGACTCAGAGCCGCGGGCTTTATGGGGGCCTTTGGACTTGGCTGACTTCCTCAACTAGTTGGCGGCACTCATTATTCCATTTGTTAAAACCCTTTTTTTCTTGCAGTGTTACCGATGCCATATGTTCCAAATTTTTGTGAAAGCCACTCATTACATGATCTTCCCCAGTCATCACCTTCAGTTATAAGACTGCTCGTCATACTTATGCTTGATCTTTCACCAGTAGTTATTGCATTAGTAGGACGATAGTCATTGTACTTGCATTTTAATTGCTTAACCAATCCCTTATCGATTTCTGATTCTCCAAATCTTATTTTGTACCAATCTTCAAATGCTAATTTCTTAAATGTAATATCATGTCTTTCAGTCTTGTGATGGTATATCCATTCGTCAGTCTTTCTTTCACAAGATTCTCGAAAAGCATTACACGAGGGCCATCCTGTTACTGATTCGTTATCCTCGGTTAATATCGGGTTGCAGAAATGTTTGTTTGGAATCAAAGCATCCTTAATACCTTGGATCAGGACAGTCTTTTCCGGTTTCTTCTTACAATTATCAACATTCTCACCACTATTATTAGTACTAAGATCATAATGTAGAGGAGGATCGGGTGATTGAACATCAACAATATCAACATTATTTGAACTTCCAATTTGGGTTTTAAATGCTCTTTCATACTGAAAGTTATTCGTTCATTTTCCGTTCCCAAAAAAATTTGTTTTTCAAAAACCTTAATTTGAGCCCTACAAGTGGCCAGAAAAGGTCTTCCAACAATTAAGTTGTAAGCCTCCCGCTTCCCCATGTCAATTACCATAAAATCAGTGGAAAAAAGAATTTTCCAATTTTTAGGAGCACATTATTTACTACTCCCCTAGGTACAGCCTTAAAGGAATCAACCATTTCTATCATTATTGTTGTTTCTTTTAAATTAGTAAGTTTTATTTTATCAAACAAAGTGTTAGAAATAAGGTTTACCCGGCCCCCAAATAAGCTAATGCGAGAATCGTAATATTACCAATAGTCCATGGAAGAATAAAACTCTCCTGGTATTGTTGCTTCTCAGGAAGTTGGCTTGGCAGGATCTCGTTGTCTTCCGATTTACCATCTTCTTTCCGGTAGTTAATCCCGGATAGATCATTGGTGATAGTAGATGTGCACTGTTCTCTCTTTGCCTTATCTTGCGAAAATATGGCTTTGCAGGCAATAGCTTTGGCATTACTGGTCTCGAGGTTTTTGGCTAATTGCCCAATTTATGTTTCGAGGTTTTTAATTGCAGCATCTTGGTTCCTCAGGTTCATGTTGGTGTCTTCTTTCACCTTGACCATCCATTCCTTGAGCTTATCTCCTTTTTTTGTAGATTCTTCGATATGCCTATGCATTATTTCTTCAAGGCTTGGTCTAGGAGGATTGTTGTTGATTCTTGTGTAGAATCCTAGGGACTTTTCTCGATATCTGGGCCCGTTATCATAGTATCTGTTGAAAAGGCTCCCACTTACATATTTTACTTCTCCGATCCTTTTAACTTCCTCGTTGGAGGAACATTCCTTAGTAGGTGGACCTCCATTTTGTTCTACTTGAATGGAATGCACATTTTCCTTGAGCTTCTTCATGTCTCTTCCGAGGCTTTCTAATTTGTTGTTCGTTGTTGCAAGGCCTTCCAAATTTCCATTCTTACTTCGGTTGCTCCCCCTATTGTGCCATTTGTGAAAGTGGCCAGCCATCTTTTGAATAGTTTCCAAAGCCAATGTTGGAGTCATCCCAGGAATCGGCCCTTGAGAATCGATCATTTGTCTTGAGGAGATGTTCAAACCTTGGTAAAAGACATTCAACTTTTGTTGGCTGTTGAGGTCGTGAGTGGGGCATTTATATAATAATTCATTATACCTCTCCCATGCCTGGTACAACGTTTCATCACCCTAATGTTTGAAGTTATGGATTTCTTCTAATTGCTTAGCAGTCTAAGATGGAAGACAGTATCTCTAAATGAAATACTTTTTTAGGATAGGCCAGGTGTTGACTGTTCCGACAGGTAATCGATCAACCCATCTTCTAGCAGCTCCCGTAAGAGAAATAGGGAATACCCGTAACATTACAGCATCGTTTTAGACTCTAGGAATTTTGAACAGGCTGACAATGTATTCCACGTTGTCAATATGTTCATGATCATCATCGGTAATGCTTCCAGAGAAGGAATTTGCACGCAATTCCCTCATGAATTGAGGGTTGATTTCGAATTAAGTATCTTCTGCGATAGCCGGCCTAAAAATCCCTGGTCCTTGTTCTTCCCTTGTTAATGCTAAATATTCCTCAAGAGTGAGGTCATCAATGTTAACAACTTCCATAGTACCTGAAAACTTGAATAGTGATCGTGAGAATTTTAGAAATTTAAAAACAAAACCAAAATGAAAGACTTAATAGCAATCCTAATATAACTCCCCGGTAGCGGCGCCAAAAACTTGATGCGAGTTTTTGATCGACTGTGTTTTAATATTTATATAGTCTCGTTATACCTATGGTCTACCCTAATGCACTAACGAGCAGTGTACCCGGTCGTGTGTAGAGTAGTATTCGGTAAAACCGAGGTCGTCCCAAGAGCTATGTGTGTTGGATTAATACTAAGTCTATTTGTCACAGATTTTAATAAATTTTGATAAGGAATTAATTAATTAACTACTAAAGCAGATAAAAGCAAATAAAGGCAAATTTTCAATCAATAGAGGAGAGTGGTGCTAACCTAGTTAATCATCCTAGCTAGTAATGTCTACGTATAATTACTTCCAATTACTTCAGGTGGGGTCAAAGTCGAGAGGACAACATTTGGTCAATTCGCCCTAACCTATTAGCAAAGATGCCACCACTGGAGAAGTCAGGTGTCCCCTCATTAGTTCATTTATTCCTGGTCCCCTAAGCCGAGTCATTAAGTACCGCTACATGCTAGACTTATAATAGTGAGTGGCCAGGCGTTAGCAACTTAAACACTCACCCCCTGATTCTTAAGTTCATCCAAACGGTAGGTGATCGGTTGGTCAAATCGCACAAGTAGAAAGGGTCGTCAGTTGGTCATATCTTACCCTTCCCGTCTTAGTCTACTCACTTAGGGTAAGTTGGTCATATCTCCTAAGCAACTAGCCTCTACTGCCATTCAAAACTACCGAAACAAGGGTAGCTACCAATAAACTATGCATGCATACACTAAGAAATAATTATACGGAAGTAATGTAAACGCAAACAAAACAATTAAGGAATCATAACTGGGCCAGCACCAAGAGGTGCTTAGCCGCTCATATTAACCATACAAATCAATTCAATATTCAATGTTACGAAATACGTGAATCGAAAGTAAAGAAAAGATAAAATGCTAATGCTTATCATAGGGGAGTAATTTCTCCCTTGAGACACTCAGATGCTCCTCTAGACCGCCTTTGGCTTCTTCCCACGTTCTTTGGTTGTGGTGTGGATGGGATGCTTTAAAATGCTGGAAATCGTAGGCTATTTATAGGCCGTATCTGGTTTACGGTGTAACTAATAGAATAGTTACGCCGTAATCTTCTGTTTCTTCGTAATTTACACTAGATATGCTGGTTACGGCGTAACCTTATAAGTGGTTACACCGTATCTTCTTTATTTCTTGGTTACGCCATAGTTTAACAAGAGTTACGGCGTAGTTATCAGCGGCGTGGAACCTCATTTGACCTAATATGGTTACGTCGTAGTCTTTCGTGAAAGTTACGCCGTAATCTTATGATGATTTGGCCTTCTGAGTCACGCTTTAATTACGGCGTAATGTGAGAAATAAGTTACGCCGTAACTTCTTCAAAGTGAGCATACTCTGATAAATCTTTGATAATTCTCCAATTCCGCGTCTCTTTAGCTACAATGCTTGTAATTTACCTGAAAGTGAAAAACAATGGAAAACAAGCGTAAATCCATGTAAATGGTATAAATTACAAGCATTATCAGGGGAAATTGACACTTAATATTCAGGACTATTTGATGTTATCACATAGGTACGTAGGAGCACGACTTCGAGTATAGCTACAAGACTCATAAATAAAGAAAAGCGCTTCATGGGAGGCAACTCATGCTTAATTGTTTGCTTGTTTGTGTGTCATATATCTTTTTCATTGTTGTATGTTCTCATGTTTGATTTTGTGAAAATGCTTAATTTTGTCTTTAACCTCGTCTTAATTACATATAAAAGTATTTTACAAAAATATAAGTGTAGGGAAGATCACATACGTTTTTGAAGAACGTGAACATGAGAATAACAATTAGTGAAATTGATATATATGTGTGTTTTTTAGAGTCAAATGCTTGTATCGAGTCATAATGGATGTTTTGCAGGAATTTTTCCAGGTTTTAAAGATGTAATTTTTCCATATTTTTTTCAGGAAAACGCAGTAAACCAGTTTCTGTCATGACAACCTGATGGCGTCAGGATTAAGGCCTGACGACATCAAGTCAAGCAGAAACAGCTTATCAATTTTTTTCGCTTTATGTGCTACTTATAAATTTTTGGTAATTCTCGGATCTTAATTTTCCAGAAAAACTGCAAACATCCATTCCACAAGCATTATATCCTAGTGTAGTTGTGTCATATATAGTTTTACCGTTGATTTTACGCGAAGGTTTCATTTGTTTTCTTAAAAGTGTGCAGGCTATATTTGGCAAGAAGAAGAAACACAACATTGAATGGAGCTTATCACGTATGCTTTCTTCTTGGAAAAGAATTTAACCGCAACTTCACACGGATCCTACTGAGCTAATCAGGGGAGTACTAATTTCTTTCTCTTTTACTTACCTTCCTTTATCATAACTTTGATACTTTCGGGGAACATTGGGGACAATGTTCAGTTTAAGTGTAGGGAGGGAGAATAAAACGGGAACTTAGAAACTAGTCTTATCCTTGATTATTTGTCTTGTCCTTGGTCATTTGTGTAATAAACTATGAGAAATATTTGTTAAGGCAATTTTAGCACCAAATTTAAATTTTTTTATGACATGTACGAGCAAAAACTTTTGTCTTAATAAAGCGTCTCACGGATAGGAGTTATATGACTAGCACAAAAACCGTTTACCACTCAAATTCCACCCCAAAAATATGAGGTTCGCCCCTAGATCTCGGTTGAGTAATTACCCCACACCCTTGAAATGTACTCATTTTTAGTACACGATACCCTTAGTTAACCCCTCATAGCCTATCCTTTTCGCGGTTCTCGTGATGTTTCAGTTTTCCAGAATATCAATGAAGAGCATTGTTTACAATCCACCCCCAAATGTACACCCAAATTGCCTTAGCTTACCTTGTATGCACTCACCTTTAGTGCATTATTGTTATCATTACTAAATCCTTAGTTCAATTATCTAGCTACTTGCATGGTTGCTAAGTCGAGTTATATCTTTTGTACACAGTTTTGGGATGATTGGGACTCATGGGTAAAAATAAAATTTATGGAGTAACTGGAAGGAACGTTAAATTCAAATTCCTTTGGTCTACGTAATTAAATACTCCAAGTGTTTTGATCTTTTCAAATCGGGTCAATTAGTGTTAGAGAAATACAAAATCAAGTGTAAGGATGCTCCTATAAATCCCTTATATTTTTATCTTATCGTAGAGGGTGTTAGAGTAAAAATATGTTAAAAAAATTAAGAAAAACATATGGGATACCATCCTACATATATAATTATGTTTATGTTTTTAAATTTATGTTTCTTTGTTTCAAGTTGGTTAGAGTTAGTGAGTCGAGTCTTGGCTTAGTAACGCCACGTTTTTCATGCTTGTAACATAAGATTTTTGACTTGCCACCACTAAATATCGCCTATCCAACAAAACCCTTTATTTCCCTGCCGTAAGCCTAACGTTACAACCCTTGTAAAGAACTCTTAGATAGTCGTTCCTAGGTGCTTACGCCAAAGCGGTGTAGGTTTGATCTAGTCTCAAGCTAATGGTAATCTATGTACTATGCCAGGTAATGAGTGTTTATCTTCCAATTCCATTTATTATATTTCATATAAACCCGAGAGATGAGAGAATCAAAACACTCCTTGTGAGGTGCTAGTATATAATTTCCGTGCTTGTTATGACTATTGCGGTGCTTTTATTTGGTATGAATTATTTTAAACCTATGCTTCATGCCTCCTAACTTATAAATTGATTAGCCAAAAGCACATTTGCTTTAGGACAAGCAAATACCAAGTGTAGGGATATTTGATAAGGATTTAAAACGTACACTTTTAAGGGCTCATTTAAGCCCTTAATCGACCACTTTTATATCCGTTACTACTTAATTTCATTCCTTTTCACTTTTTAGGCCTCTTGGAAGCAAAATGCTGGAATGATGCACATTTGGACGAAAAGGAGTGAATACATGAAGAAAATGGCAAAGTCAAGATCGAAACCACTCAAGCTGCTCAAACTAAACCTGACGGCATCCTAATCAAAGGGTGACGTCGTCTCTCTATACAGACTTGATAAAAACATGCACCAGATGGCTCAGTGAAATTTTTGCTTGTATAACCTAACGGCGTCAGGCTTTGAAGAAAAAGGGCGTCACTCAGACTTTTCATCTCAGACGGCCAAGATCCAGAATCATGACGACGTCCCACCTAAAGACTGACGGCGTCACAACTCTAAGGTGATGATATCCCATCGATGACTTGGCCAAGAGGAAAACCCTAATGACGGAGAGCTGACGTCGTCCCACCTATAAGGCGACGTTGTCGCACTTGTGAATCTATATATAGAATTCGATTTTTCTGCATTTAGAGAGGCAGACTTTTTGGAGTAAAAACCCTAAACGTTTGCAGTCCGACTTGGACAGTATCTTAGGGTCCCAAACCCTATTTTACACATCAAGATAAGTGTTTTAATCCAAAGTATCATTATGTCTTCAATTGATTGTGTGTATGCTTGCTTGTTCAACATGTCTAGCTAAATTTCTTGTGTGTTTGCTTAGATCTATAAAACCTAGTTATTAATTATTGTTAGGTTGTCTCTTATCTTAATTGTAATTGGCTTAGGAGTACAACTAGGCTTTCGTTGTGTTTAATGCTTGAGTAATCTTTGTGAAAGTTAGCTTATGAATGAAATAGTTTAAGGACTTGCGGATTTCGTAGGCTAAATCCAAAGGTAACCTCAAAGAGTTAGGGCATAGGCACACCCTACGACCTTAGGAAATACAACGCGATTAAGATAAGGTGTGACAAATCAACCGACCAATAAAAGATAACTAGGAGTAATAGTATCTAGGTAAACACATTTTTAATCATCATACGAGCAAAAATCAAATAGACATAGCTACCCCTAGTAATTAGATAATTAGATAATATAGATAAGTAGAGTAATCGGTAGAAATACCAACCCCAAACCAATTGTCCCGAGATATTTACCTTAGCTTTATAAAAAAAACAATAAAAGATAAAAAATAATAATAATCCTCAACCCCCACCTTAGCGTAATACATTTCTTGCTAGCATTCTGTTAGGATTTAGAAAATCTTGTAGTTAAAGAGTCGGTCAATTAGTATTAGTAAGTAGTTTGTTAAGTAACACCGTGGAGGACGGACGGGTCTTTACCCACTGTATGCCTGATCCACAGCCCCGTAGGAGGTGTGTCTTGTAAGAACCTATAAATACCCTTTGCCTTGCAAGGTAAAGGGTTGGAGCTTCATAATATCATTTTTCTTTGTCTTACTAAGTTCCCAAAACTCTTCCACTTTCTCTCTCTAGAACTTATTCCATACGCCCCATATACTTGTTTTGTAATGTGTTTATGGAAACCAATATATTTCAAATGGTATCAAGAGCCATGGTTTGATCACTCATCTTTCATGTTCTTGTATTTCTAGTGGTTTTCATAAGGTTTTTGGGTTTGAATGAGTTAAGAGTAGTTAGCATCATTTTTCTTGTGAAAGTTTGGATTTTGATAGTACTTTTGTGTTTAGAATCATCATAAGTGTTTAGGTTTTGGTTTAGAAGGCTTGAATCATCGTGGTTGGGTTGTTTTTGGATTGCAAAGTGGTGTTTTGAATATTTCATGCATGCGATTTGACTCTCGTTAAGTATTTCTTCTATGCAACTTGTCACTTTAACTATGCGATTTGTCTATCTAGTGATTGCTTATTGAAGCAATTTGTCACGTATTTTATGTGATTTGTCAGTTTCTGTGAAGCGATTTGTCTATTATGCGATTTGCCTATTGAGACAAAAAGACAAGAAAGGACAAAGTAGTGGAAGTAGTGGGTGTACTTGTGTACTATGCGATTTGTCTAAGGTGCAATTTGTCTATGGTGCGATTTGTCTAGGGTGCGATTTGTCTGAAAGTGCAATTTGTCTGAAAGTGCAATTTGTCTGGCGTACGATTTGTCTGGCGTGCGATTTGTCTAGGGTGCGACTTGTCAAGTGTGCGATTTGTCTATTGAGACTTGTCATTTCTTCGTGTTACGTTTTACGGTTTTCTCTTGATTTTGTAAAATCCCGTAAAAAAATCTATTTCTCGGTTTAATCATTGAGCTGTAAAATCCCGTGGAACTTGTAATCATGTCTACAATCACTTCTTTCATGGCTGATGACGTTCAAGCTGCAGGATCTGATACTCGTCCTCCCATGCTGGATAGAACCGATTATGACTCTTGGGCTCAAAGAATCTGACTGTATTGCTTAGGTAAGGAAAATGGGGTTAACATACTTAATTCAATTGATGAAGGACCATATCAAATTCAGACTACTAGGGACATCCTCGAAACTGCTGCTGATGGTTCAGTTGTATTGGGATTGGACAAACCAAAGATGTATTATAAGCTTGATGATAAGGAGAAAAGAGATACGATGCGAACATCGAGCTTCAAACATCATACTTCAAGGTTTACCTAAGGATATCTACAAGTCGATCAATCACAACATCGAAGCTAAGGCAATATGGGATAATGTTAAGATGCTTCTCTTTGGTTCGAATCGACAAAAGAAGGCAGGAGTCTCGACTTTATGATGACTTTGAGAATTTTAAAATGAAACTAGGGGAAAGTGTTACTGAATATTATGTAAGATTCCACAAGCTTGTGAATGATATGAGGAACATGAAAATGACAATGCCAAAATATCCAGCTTAATTCAAAGTTTGTGAACAACATGAATCCCGAATGGCACAAATTTGTCACTGCACTCAAACTGAACAAAGGATTGAGGAACACCAATTACGAGCAATTGTAGGCTTATTTGCTCCAAAATGAGAATCGTGCTGCATTTGAAAGAATTGTCATGGAAAAGTCTGGTACCAGTACTGGAGATGCAAGTTCTTCAAATGATTCAACTACATTCTTCACTAATGTAGGAATAACCACCAAAGCATCACAAGTCATACCTACTGGGGATGGTAATCACAAACTGATTCCAGATCCAAGCTATAAGCCTTTAGACTCATTCTTGGAACAATTAGCTCATCAAGTGGCTCTAATAGTTAAGCAGAACCTGAACTTTACCCCACCTACCAACAATCATCTCAGAACTGCTTCTAATCTTCACAATCATGCTACAATTAAAGATGGAAAGGTAGTTGTGCAAAACGTGCAAGGAAGACAAAATGCTTATCTTCCACATAATGAGCAAGGAAATGTTGGGGTTGGTGCTGGTTATGGAAATGTTGGTATAGGTGGAGGATATGTGAGTAATCAGAATCGTGGAAGGAACGTGGTCCAGGGACAAGTAAAGCCAATCAAGTGCTACAACTGTGGTGGAGAAGGACACATAGCAAGGAACTACACTCTTCCAAAACGTCCACAAAATGCAGAGTACTTCAGGGACAAAATTCTACTAGTGCAAGCTCAAGATAGTGGAGTTGTGTTGAATGAGGAAGAATTATCGTTCTAGGCGAGGAAATGCCAAAACTTAAGATGCGAGATGTGGATGAATAGCGATGCAAGGTATGGGTCGAACAATCCCAATGCATTTCAAGTTGCGACTATGATGCGTTTGACTCGATGTCGACGATGAACCAACCGCCTGCACCATCTTCATGGCTAGCATTTCACCAATGGTCTCTCAAAGGTCTCTTCACCACAACAGGCGATCCTCCAAGGAATCGATCATATCAAAGGTATTAAAATTATACGATGAGATTGATGGGCAAAAGATTCAAGACAAAGTACAATCAACTGAAATCATTGAATCAAATATTGAAAATATGGGTAATAGCAATGTTGTCCCATATGATCAATATGTCAAACAAGATGAAGGTGAAATTGTACCAAGTGATGCATCTTCTGCAGTCAATGATGACTATATTTTTTATGAATACACTGCATGTGCTCGTGATGATTCCACAGTCTCTGAACTAAATGCCTATAAAGAACAAGTTGCCATATATGAACAGCGTGCTAAATTTGAACTAACTACCCGTGAGCAGGAGATGGATAACCAAATACGTACAGTTATTAGAAAAAGTAATTTTAGGGAAGAAGTGTTAAAATAAAAGTTAAACTCCTTACAAGAAAAGCTTAATAAAACTGTTAAGCAAAAGCAAGAACTTCAAGAAAATGTAAAGGTGCTTAAACAGGAATTTAGTGCTAAGGAATCAAAACTTTTAAATGACTTTTCCAACCTAAAAACGTTGAAAAACAAACTTGAAAACAAACTGTACATACAAGGGAACACCATTCATACTGCTCACATGATCACTAAGCATCGAGTCTTAAGCGATAAGCATAGTATACCCCATGTAGAGGAACCTAATCCCGAGTATGGAAAAGCAGCTAAAGCTGCTCAAAAGGTAGTCTATGATGGAAATGAGATCCTTAAACCTAGGCAAACACCATCATGTATAGGAAGCACTGAAGCAGATAGAAAATTAGAAGATGCCTCTAAGGAGAAAAAGGCAAAGAAGGTAAATGATCCTTGGTGTATAAAGCATAATATTAAGCTTAAATCCCATGATTGCACCAAAGAAAATTGGATAGCCTTGAATAATTTTAAACCTCAAACTCAATTAACCCCTGAGCAAGTATTCTGGAAGAAAGATTTGGATAAACAAAAAATAGATTATCTTATTGAGAAGAATCCTCCTTGTAGAAAATGCCTCCAGCCACTATGTATCCCCCAAATACACCTATGCATTTAGTGCCTATAACCCTTTCGACTCAAAGCAAGACCTTAATCAGCCTATATGCAGTTTATCAATTATTTGTTGATTTTGAGAAAACATGTAAGAAGAGAATTACACCCACAGGGATTACTGAAGGGGAAAGGGTTTTGAGCAAACTAAAGAGTCTTATTTAATTGAGGTCATGCCTTTCTTTGAGCTACTAAAAGAACAATTTGAGAGTCTTCAAACGGGCATTGATACAGAGATTAAAGAAATGAAAAAGGTGTTTAATGAAATGGAAATTGAGGTCAAAGATTATGAATATCAGCTTAAAAGTAATGAAATTGAGAGGAAAAATCTGCATATCTTAAATGATAACTTGATTTCTAGATGTGTTGCTCAGGATGTGTTCTATATTGTTACAAATTATTCTATCACTGCTTCTCAATTTCATGAATTATTTGTTGCCCTGAAAGTTTCTCATGATTGTGTCATTGAGCTTGAGTCAAAAAATTCAAAATTGTAAGAGAAAATAGAATAATATGATCATGATAACTTGGTCAAACATTTTTCTAAATTGGAAATTGAACATTTTGCTTTACAATTAAAATATCAACATCTAAAAGAAAATGTTAAAACCTCAGATGCCAAGATGTCCTCGGATGCTCCTGATCAAAGAGTAATAAGAATGATGTGACTGGCTCCCAAATGCCTCCTCCTTTAAATTCTCAGAATTCTCATAATTTTCATATTCAAAACATCATTAATGCATTACAACATGAAAATGAATGTTTTCTAGCAGAAAATGAAAAGGTTAAATTGCATTTCAAAGAGTTATATGAATCAATTAAAGTCACTCGTGACAAGAACAACGAAAAGGTAACTTCTTTTCAAAATGAAATTGAGAATTTGAAGAGTCAGGTAAAAGGGAAAATGCCAATCACAAATTGGGAGACTACTGCACCAAAGGTGCCTGTTTGTGAAAAATATGTTATGACTGTGAAGTACATTCCACCTCATCTTAGGAATAATGAACTTGCACTTCAAACATATTTTTTGTACCTTAAGGATAGTCTAGAATGTCTCCGTGAGATTGTTGAAGAGGATAAGATAGAGAAGCCACTTGATAGTGCGATTAAGGATGCATGCTTATATGCCAAACAATCTCAGGAGATGTTAGAATGCCTAATAACTATATGTCCTAAATTTGGTACTAAGAAAGATAGAGTAGTTATGCCTTGCTCTATGCCCAAAGCAAAGAAAGTGTCCTTTGATGTGCCTCCTATTTCTTCAGATCCCAGTACTTCTAGAACAAGAATGCAGAAAGTAGTGAAACCAACTAATGTTCCCTTCGTTCCCTCTACAGAGTAATCAGTGACACTAAGGCAAGCAGGTCAAAGCCTCCAGGAAATAAAAAGCAAGATAGGACCTCGCAAGCTAAGAGTGATCAAAGGAAGGAAGTAGAAGACCAACCTAGGAACAATAAGTTTAAGTTTAATAAGACGAATCGTGTTGATTCTAGTATTAGCTATAAGCGTACTGTAATTAATTCAAATTCTGCTACGATTTGCAAAACATGTAATGAATGTTTGGTTTTTGATACTTATCATGAATGTGATGTGAATGAAGTAAAATATGTTGCTAAGTCTCCAGTCGAAACTGTTAGAATTGCTAAACATGTTAAGGATGTCAGAAAACCAAGGTGGAAAAAGATTAAAAAAACATTGGAAACTAACAGGAAGAAAATTTAGTAATGTAGGTTATCAATGGAAACCTACTAGCCGTAAATTCAATCTTAATGAATTGTATCCTAAATTATCTAGATCAATGCCCATTAGGACATGATGAAGTCCTCTCCAATCTGCTTGTTGTCAAAGGCTTCAAAAACAAAGTCATGGTTATGGCATCGTCGTCTCAATCATTTGAATTTCGGAACCATAAATGATCTTTCTAAAAAGGACCTCGTAAGAGGCTTGACCAGATTGAAATATGAGAAAGATCATCTTTGTTCAGCATGCCAATTGGGAAAAAGCAAGAAATACGCCAATAAATCCAAACCTGCAAACTCAATTATGGAAGTTCTTCATAATCTTCATATGGATTTGTGCGGACCCATGAGAGTGCAAACTATAAACGGGAAGAAATATGTGCTAGTTGTGGTTGATGACTTCTCTCGGTTTACTTGGGTTAAGTTTTTGAGGTCAAAGGATGAAACTCCATATGTCATCATCAAACTTATCAAACAGCTGCAGGTTCGACTTAATAAAACTGTCAGAATTATCCGAATAGACAATTGACCTGAGTTTGTTAACAAAGAACTAAGTCAATTTTATGAAAGCATTGGAATCAGCCATCAAAGAAGTGTTCCACGTACTCCCCAACAGAACGGTGTAGTTGAAAGACGAAATCGGAATCTTGTGGAAGCTGCAAGAACTATGCTAATCTACTCAAAGGTTCTAATGATTCTCTAGGCTGAAGCCATTGCCACTGCTTGCTATACCCAAAACTGTTCCCTTATCTGCACCACTCATGGGAAAACTCCATACGAACTAGTCCACAACCAAAAACCAGATCTCTCTTTCCTTCATGTATTCGGTGCTTTGTGATATCCAACGAATGATGGTCAAGATTTAGGTAAGTTGAGAGCTAAGGCGGACATTGGAGTTTTTGTTGGTTATGCACCAAACCGGAAGGGTTAACTAATCTACAACAAAAGAACCTGAGATATCATGGAAACTATTCACGTCGTGTTCGATGAGTTGTCTGAGCAAATGGCTCCTGGACAATCTAGCTCAGGACCCGCATCTCAATATTTATCTAGTAGTCCTATCAGTTCTTCTCTTGTACATAACCCCTCACCTACAGTTCCATATGTACCTCCTTCTAAATAAGATTTGAAGAAATTGTTTGATCCGATGTTTGATGAATACTATGAACCTCTTGATAATGATCATTCTACACCATCAACTGAGGCAGCTCCTAATCCAGTCAACACAGATAATCCATCAGTTTCTATATCACTATTGCAAGAAGCGCCTGATGCAGATCACTCTTCATCATCCTCAAATCCTCAATCTTCAAGCGTACATCATGGTAATGTTACTGCCTACACTGATGGAGAAAACTCTTTTGCCACTCCAGAAGATGCACCGTTTGAAAACATTTTTGCCCCTGATCCATCATCCGAACCATCTTCATCAGAAGACCCCAACTCTGCTACTTCAGTTCCTTAACAACAACCACACGAGCATTTCAGAAAATGGACACCTGATCATCCATTGGACAATATCATTGGGAACCCTTCTCATCCGGCATCCACTCGTAAACAACTTGCTACTGATGCCTTATGGTGCTTCTTCAATTCCGTATTATCAAAAGTCGAACCGAAAGATGTTACAACAGCAATGTCTGAGGACAGTTGGTTTAATGCAATGCAAGAAGGAATTCACGAGTTCGATCAACTTGATGTTTGGGAATTGGTACCTGCTCCTGACTATGCTATGATCATTGCTCTCAAATGGATTTTCAAAGTAAAACTTGATGAGCATGGTGATGTGTTAAAGAACAAGGCAAGACTTGTTGCAAAAGGATATCGTCAAGAGGAGGGTATTGACTTTGAGGAATCATTTGCTCCAGTTGCACGTATCGAAGCAATCAGAATCTTCTTGGCTAATGCTGCTAGCAAGAACATGGTGGTTTATCAGATGGATGTGAAGACTGCCTTTCTTAATGGAGATCTGAAAGAAATCATGTATGTCAGTCAGCTTGAAGGTTTTGTGGATCCAGAACATCCTACTCATGTCTATCGCTTAAAGAAGGCCCTCTATGGCTTGAAACAAGCTCCAAGGGCATGGTATGATACACTGTCAAAGTTTCTCTTAGCTAATGCATTCAGCAAAGGAGCAGTTGATCCCACATTGTTCACCAGAAAGTCAGACAAACACTTAATTCATGTTTAAATCTATGTTGATGATATTATTTTTGCCTCGACTGACCCTAATGAATGTGACCGTTTTTCAAAAGAGATGGGCTCCAAATTTCAAATGTCTATGATGGAACAAATGTCATTTTTCTTGGGATTACAAATTTCATAAAGTCCCGGAGGCATTTTCATTAATCAATCTAAATATGCTAATGAAATTTTAAAGAAATTTGGATTTGATTCTTGTGACCCTGTTGACACTCCCATGGTGGAGCGCACTAAACTGGATGAGGACAACTCAGGGATCATGGTTAATCAAACGAAATACCGAAGTATGATTGGATCTCTGATGTACCTCAAAGCCAGTAGACCTGATATTCTGTTCGTTGTATGCATGTGTGCTAGATACCAGGCTAAGCCTATCAAAAAGTATTTTGAAGTGGTTAAACGGGTCTTTCGGTATCTCCAAGGAACCATTAACATGGAACTTTGGTATCCGAAGGACACCAATACGTCACTAACAACATATGCAGATGCAGACCATGCAGAGTGTCAAGATACACATCGAAGCACGTCAGGTGGTGCTCAATTCTTGGGAAATAAATTAGTAAGCTGGTCTTCAAAGAAACAAATGAGTACGTCTATATCATCTACAGAGGCGGAATACACAGCCATGTCATCTTGTTGTGCTCAAATTCTATGGATGAGATCACAATTATCTGACTATGGCTATGAATTCAACAAAAGCCCTCTGTATTGTGATAACAAAAGTGTCATTGCTCTCTGCTGCAATAATGTTCAACATTCAAGAGCAAAGCATATAGACATTCGACATCATTTCATCAGGGAACAAGTGGAGAAAGGTGTGGTGGAACTATATTTTGTGAGAACCGAATATCACCGCGACATCTTCACTAAAGCTCTTCCTAGAGAACGTTTTGAGTTTATTCTTCCACGACTTGGACTAAAGAGTTTACAACCGGAAATACTCAAATGTCTTCAAGAGGAAGAAGAGGAGTAAAGGCTTTTCTTCATCTATCTCTTGTACAAATCTTTTCAAAATATATATATATATATATATATATATATATATATATATATATAAAAATATAAATTTTCAAAATCCATAAAAATCGGAAAATCTTTGAAAAAGCCCAAAATATTATTTTCAAATCAATTTTCGGTTCTTCGATAACATCTATGGACTTTGATTTATCACTCAAAGAATGGCACGGGTCTTTAGATGACCAAACTTAAAACCGCTATTTTCAAACACGAATGCAATGAAGATCCGAGGAGTATAGTGTTTCCCGGTCGTTATGTCCCAAATGAGTTAACCACAATGGATTATCAAACGCTATAGTGATCGAGAAATTTGAACGGAAAAGGATTCGCGAGATATGATTATAACTACGGAAAAGCCAACAAATTAAAACGGCTTAAATGCAAATTAAAGAAAATTAAAAGATAAAATCTATTAAATAAACGCTATCACTATTTTTAAAATGATGAACGTTTTTAACTTTTTACTAAAACTTACGCTTAAATAAAATCTACGTAAACGCACAAAATAAAAAGTGAAACTTACACAATATTAACCCTAAAAATATGAAAATTATATTTTACAAACCTAATGATAAAAGAAAATATTTAGAAAAAGAAAATTATTTTTATAACTAATTATCTAATTATTATTAATTAAAACTATTTTTAACTATTTAATAATTACCTAAAATACAAGAAATTAGGAAATAAAGCTAGAAAAATAAAATTAAGACTTGGAAAAGTCTAAAATAACAAACTAGAATTTTCAAAACTATTTTTGTATTTTTCTGATTATTTTTCTATTTTTATGAATTTTAAACTATTTAAAACTAATTAAATTATTTAAAATACAAATTTAACTAAGAAAATATGGAAAATACTTTTTGGCTTTTTATATTTATCTTAACTTAAGAAAATTGAAAATTATTTTTTGAAGCTTTTCTTAATTTTTGTATTAAATGCTATTTAAAAATGCTTAAAACTAATTTAAATTAAGAAAATAGCAAATGAACTTGGAAAAATCTGAAAATTTCAGGAAAAGTCTAAAATGATATTAGGAATATAAGAAAATGGAAAACAGGTGCTTATGTGGAGAAATATGAATCGATGAGGAAGTGCTTATTGAAATAAGCACTTATAAGCAAATGGAGAAAAAAAGCTACCAAACTGAGAACAGAAGCTATAATAAGCTAAAAGAACTAAAATGCAACAAAGATCAACAAGCTACAACCACTGATTAGCAAGATATAACGGATTTGATGAATTGAGTTTTAAAAGCTAAAACAGCTCGGGTACCAACTTTAGACACAAGTACAAGCTTAAAAATAAGCTCAAAATGAAAACTAAAATTGGAACTTGAAAAGACCTGGTTGAGACCAATTGTACCAAAATTCAGACCATGGTGAGCTCTTTTGAGCCCTATGCACTGAGCAAAAATCGAGAAAATCTCAAGATATATCGAGTTTTGTGGAGCAGGCACACTAGGCCAAAAGAAAGGCTTGTTTGAAGCTTAAAAAAATTGTAAAATTTAACTAAAATGAGGATAAGAAAGAAGACCAAGTGAAGTTTTGAAACAACAAATTTCACCTAATTTGGCCTAAAATGAGTCAAGAAAAATCCTTGCATTTTGGCTCAAAACATGATTTTCATTTTGACTTTTGAAGAAAGTGAAAACTTTGACTTTTATGAACTTTGAATCCAATTTTAAGACCGATATTGATGTTATATGATGTAATAAACTTAATGCAAGCAATATTTATGATTTCTAAACACAAAACAATGATTTGCAATTCCTAAAACCCAACAAGGATGAGAGATGGATTACAAAAGAATGTTTGACTTTTGTGCTGTTGCACACCAAACTAAAACTCAATATGAGCTCAAATATACTTAACAAACATGAACCAACAAGACTTAACTAATGAATAAACCTCTAGAGATGCTAAATATCAAGAACCAAACACCCTTTTAACCAATCGATATGTAATTAAAACTATACCAAACACTTAAGCAATCTTGTATTAATGATCAAACTAACTTAATACTAACCTAAATACAACTATTTGAGCAGATTTTAACTAGTTTTAACTACAAGAGTAGATTATGCAAAGAAACTTGAAAACAACTTACAAAATGTCCATTAGCCACTATGGCTTGCAATCCAAGTAACCAAGAACCACTAACCTAAATTATCAACCCAACTAACTCAAATCAACCCAATCCACCTCTGATCAACCCATTTCCATTTCCATTGCCATTTTTGACCCATTTGACTTTTGTTGACCAAGGATCAAAATGATAGGAAACTTGAATGCGAGCTTGTACAAAGCTATGATAAGCTTATATAAGCTTATATGAACTTTAAAATAAGCTTTATGAAGCTTGTATTTAAGTATTTGAAATTGCAAATTTCAACAAAGGACTAGAAACTTGAATTGTAAATATAAACTAAAATTGGTGCTTGAATTAAGTCTCAATACACTTAAACACTTAAGTTTGATACAATTTAACAAAATAATACAAGTCTTACACTTAATTAAAACATTTTAGCTAAAACGACATAAGTAAAAAAATTAAAACTAGAAGACTCCTTCTTTGCTTCCTTTTGCTTTCTTTTTATAATCCAATCTCATTTCTCTCTCTTCGAATGTATCCCACCAATCCTAGCCATTGGATGGCTTTGAATTAATCTTGACCATTCAAATCGATTTTGGCGCCAATTTTCTTTTTAACCCCATGGGGTTGAGTGAGGGGTTAGGAAGCATTAAATGAAGTTTGGATGTTAGTTGTGGAGTGGGGAACATGGTGGAGTGGAATAGAGAGGAGGGGGATGGGATATGGTCCGAGTTGCGTGAAGCAGCTGAGAGAGAGAAGACTTTGGCGGGTGAGATTTTGACCAGTTTGACCAAGTGGTAAATAATAGGGGGTTCACAATTCAATTTTGACAGGGGTCCAATTAGATAGGTAGGGTCCAAAATGAGTTTAAAGGGTTTTAAACTTCAAGGACTAATGTTGTAAATTCGAAACTCAAGGGACTAAGTCGCCAATTCATCAAAGTTGTTCCAAGGGACCAAAAGTGACAACCTTCAAAAGTATAAGGACCAAAATTGCCATTTTGCAATTTTCCAGGCCATTTCGCCAATTTTCAAACTCAAGGACCAAACTTGTAATTTTCTCAAACTTTTCATATTTTTCACCAAAGGACTAAATTTGACAACTTTTGATTTTAAAAGGACCTTTGGTGACTTTACTTTTGAAATTATGCGCTCAGGGACTGCTTTTTGACAACTTTTGAAACTGGGGACTAAAACCGCAATTTTGCAAATTTGATATGTTTTTCATCCGATTTTGATATTTTTGCATTTAAAACACATAAAACACCGATTTGTGATATTTTGATCATTTTGATGTGTTTCGAGTGTTTTCGATGATTTTGCGCTTATTTTGGTACAAAATGATGAGTATTTACACACTCATCAATCCCCACATCGAGATATTGCTAGTCCCTAGCAATGATTTGAGAAAACATAATGGATTTTAATCTCTTTACCAAAAGCCATTACTCGAGTAGCCAAATGTTTCAGCTTCAAGTAAGAACCATGGTACACCGATAACCATGTGATTTTGAGCAAACCACCGCCTTTCAACGGATTTGATTTTGTCTTTACCGTGCCGCACCCTTCCGGACTAGCCAACTCTTAGATAAATTATCAATATTATCTTTGGTGAGTGATTACCAATTATGGTTTTTCCATCGCCTTTACCACAAGCCATAATCTTGCGGGCTAGCCAACTCTTCACTTTTTAGGATATGGTGAGTTGAGACCATACAATTTTGGGCAAATTGCAAGCCATATAAACGGATTTGAGAAATCTTTACCAAGAGCCGCTTGCTCTCGGATTAGCTAATCCTTTTGTCTTACGTATATGGCGGATCGATAACCAAATGAGAAAGTGTAAAACACTTACTCCAAAAAAAATTTTGGCCAAAACGGGAATTGGTATAATTATATGATAAAATTCGTGAGAATTCCCCCACACTTAGAAATGAATATTGCCCTCAATATTCAAAGTACCGCGGTTATGCCGAAACAAAGAACGAAAAGGGAAATACTACGCCATTATTTAGAAAGAAGATTTTTTTTTTTTTTTTTTTTTTTTTTTTTTACAAACATGTGGCAACCCCCACACTAGGGTGGTAGAAAGAGGTAAGAAGATGTAAATATGGGTGAGAACCCATATGGCATGCTATCGTTTTTGATTACCGAGTCGCTAGCTTGACTCGATCCCCGCATTCATTGGTTCATGGGAAAGTTTGTAGATCCGGACAACCATGGGGGGAATGTCCTCTCCAAAATAGTGCTTCAACCTATGTCCATTCACTTTGAAGTTTGGCCCGTCTGCTTGAGATAATTCGACGGTGCCATATGGAAAAACTTTGGCAATGGTGAATGGACCAAACCAACGGGTCTTAAGTTTCCCGAGAAGATCTTCAATCTAGAATTGAAAAGAAGGACTCGGTCACCAACGTTGAAAACGCGGTTCTTAATCTTTGAGTCATGGATCTTCTTTGTCTTTTCCTTGTAGATCAAAGAGTTCTCGAGGCTTGATTACGGAGTTCATTTAATTCGCTGAGTTGAACTTTCCGATGATCACCAAGACTTGAGGTCGAAATTTGCCCGCTTCAAGGCCCAATAGGCTTTGTGCTCAAGCTCGATCGGAGATGACATGCCTTTCCATACACGAGCTTGTAAGGAGTACACCCGATGGGTGTTTTGTAAGCTGCACGGAAGGCCCAAAGTGCATCTTCAAGTTTGTCCGACCAAGAGGCACGATTTTCACCTACGGTCCTCTCCAAGATTCTTTTCAAACCACGGTTCGAAACTTCCACTTGCCCACTAGTTTGTGGGTGATACGCTGTAGAGAGACGGTGGGTGACACCGATTTTAAGCATCACTTTGCGAATTGGTCATTGCAAAAGTGTGTGCCGCGATCACTAATGATAGCACGAGGAGTTCCAAACGGGCAAAGAGAGACTTTAAAACTTCACAACTACTCAAGGCCGTTGGTAGGAGTGCCGCTTCACCCATTTAGACAAGTAATCGACCGCCACGAGTATATACTTGTTCCTCGAGAAGACGGGAATGGCCCCATAAAGTCAATGCCCCATACGCCAAAGATCTCGCACACTTGAATGGCATTTTGAGGCATTTCATCTCGCTTAGAGATGTTACCATGACGCTGGCAAGAGTCGCAAGATTTGACGAGGTCATGGGCATCTTTGTAAATTGTGGGCCAATAGAAACCGGAGTCAAACACCTTCTTGGCGGTGTAGTTCGTCCATGATGTCCCCCATGGGTCCATGATGACAAGCCTTGAGAATATCACGCTTTGTCGTGAACACACCGCCGGATGACTTGATCCGCATGATTTTAAACAAGTAGGGTCGTCCCGTAGTAATGCTTAACATCTTTGAAAAATTTGTTCTTTTGTTGGGACGACATCCTTTCACAACAAAGTTACCCGCATGATAGTTTGCAAAGTCGGCAAACCATGGGGTACTAGAATCTCCATGATGAGATACCACATTAAGTGTCTCGAGAGGAAATGTTTCGCTTATCTCCTTTTTCTCGAGCACACCTTGATGAGGATTTTCAAGACGGAAAGATGGTCACCGCTAGGTTCTCTCGCTCCTTTTTATCACGGATGGTGATATCAAATTCTTGTAGAGGAGAACCCATCGGATCAATCTCGGTTTTGCATCTTGCTTAGCAAAAAGATATTTGAGGGTCGAGTGATCCGTATACACTATGCTTTTGGACAAGATCAAGTATGGCCGAAACTTCGAAAGCATACACCACGGCTAGTAATTCTTTCTCCGTAGTGGTGTAATGTGCTTGAGCTTCGTCAAAGTTTTGCTAGCATAGTGTATAGGCCGGAATGTTTCGATTTTCGCTGTTCCCAAAACCGCACCTATGGCGAAATCACTTGCATCGCATATAAGCTCAAATGGTAGGTCCCAATCGGGGCAACTAGAATTGGTGCTTCCGTGAGCTTTTTCTTAAGAGTTTGAAAAGCTTCAACGCACTCACTAGAGAAGATGAACGGAGTGTCTTTTTCAAGAAGTCGGGTCATAGGTCGATATTTTTGAAAAGTCGTGAATGAAACGACGATAAAATCCGCATGACCAAGGAAACTTCTAACCCTTTAACGGTTGTGGAGGAGGTAATTTCAAATAACATCGACTTTAGCTTTATCAACCTCAATCCCACTCTTAGAAATTTTATGGCCAAGGACAATTCCTTCTTTAACCATAAGTGACATTTCTCCCAATTTAGACTAAGATTCGTGTTTTACAACGCTCAAGCATCTTTTCTAAATGGGATAGACATGTTTGGAAAGAATCCCCAAAGACCGAAAAATCATCCATAAAGACTTCCATAGTCTTTTCGATCATGTCATGGAAAATGGCCATCATACACCTTTGAATGTACCGAGCATTGCATAAGCCAAAAGGCATGCGTCGGTAAGCAAATGTTCCATAAGGACATGTGAATGTGGTCTTTTCTTGATCTTGTGGATCAATGGAATTTGAAGTAACCCGAGAAACCATCGAGAAAGCAATAGTATTCGCTTCCGCTAATCTCTCAAGCATCCGTCCATGAAGGGTAAGGAAAGTGGTCTTTACGGGTGGCTTCATTTAACTTTCGATAGTCAATGCAAACACGCCATCCCGTAACCAATCGAGTAGGAATCAACTCGCTTTCATCATTTTCAACAACGGTTATACCACCCTTTTGGGTACACAATGAACGGGCTCACCCAAGGACTATCCGAGATAGGGTAAATCAATCCTCGCATCAAGAAGTTTGAGAACCTCTTGTTTGATAACATCATGGATTTTTGATTCACTGCCTCGATGTTGAACTCATTGGTTTAAAGTCATCCTCCATTAAGATTTTGTGAGTACAAAACTCGTGGTTGATACCCTTAATGTCGGAGAGTTTCCAAGCAATTGCTTGCTTGTGTGACTTCAAGACCTTTATGAGAGCAGCTTTTCATCCTTACTCAAATCTCGAGCAATAATGACGGGTAATTTATCATCACCCTCAAGAAATGCATACTCGAGATGAGGTGGTAAGTCCTTAAGTTCAACCTCGTGAAATTCTTCGCTTTTCTCAACCGACTTGACTTCCTTGTTATGAAGCTCGATGGGAGGGAGTGATAATGGATCATTATTAAGCAACTTCTCAATGAGAAGAATATCTCCTCGATGTCAATTGAGCGTGATCAATTTCCCATGGAACCGAATCACTAGACAAGTATGCTTCAATCTCTTCCAAGATGAAGTCACTTTCCTCAAACGGAGTAAGAGAAGGGTGGAAGAGTTAGAATTAATAAGACTAGGAGATGATGGATCATTTTGAGAAATTCTTCAATGGGAAGAATGTCTCCCATTGGATCACAATCATCATCATCCAATCCGGATGAAATCAAGAGAGTTTGGTTTCATCCACGAGTTAACAAACTCGATGCGACAAACCGATTCCGGAGGTGGGACAAGTGGTGTGCTCTTAGAGCTAGCAGCTTCACCACTCCGATGAAGTCTCCGATTCTAGATCATCATCATCATCATCAAGAACACTCTTGACTTCCCCGGTACAACTTTCAAACCATTTGTTTGAACCAGGGTAATTTTCAAAGCTTTGAGCTCAAGACGCTTTTGGTGAACACTCTTAACCGTGAAATTTGAGAGTGTTGCATTGATTCTTTCGCATTTTGATCAATTGTGGCAACACTGCTTGTATAGAGGTTTGGAGTTCGTTGATATTCAATGCGAGCTCTTCGTTGTCAACCCGTATGGTCAACTCTTCAAAGAAACACATCAATCGAGCACGACTGCTCTTAAGAAAGCTCTCCTAAGATAAGGGGAACTCTAGGATCCGTGATCAAGTCTACTACAACAAAGTCAAGATGAAAGTGAAATTTTCCCACTTTCATCACGACATCCCTGCTATCCCAAGTGGACGAGTTACAGACGATCCGCTAGCTCGAGTGTCATACGAGTGGATGAAAGTTCGTGAAGAGATGCTTTCCCACACCGAGAGTGGCATGAGGTTAATGCTAGCGCCAAGATCGCCAAGGCGGAGCATTGAAACATCCCCAAGAAATCACACGGATTAAAACCGCCAGGTCTTCAAGCTTTTCGAAGCTTATTAAGAATGGTCACGAGCATTGCTCATTTAGAGGAGTTTTAGCCATCTCGATAGCTTATCTTTGTTGGTGAGTAAGCCTTTAAGCGTGGATGCAAATTTAGGCATTAGAACGAGAGCATCAACGAAGCTTATATCAAAGTGAAGCTCATTGAAGATTTGGAAAAATTTTCCATTTGCTCTTTGTTTTGTCTTTGAGCTTCTCATCATTCATTCTTGATGGGTAAGGAAGTCGACTAGACTTTTGAGCCGGATGGAAGTGTTTTCGCTCAAGATTTTCTTCGAACATCGGGTTCCGGACTTAAAGCTTGACCACCGGGTGGGACGTGCGGTACTTCGGGGCTTGAATAATGCACCTTGTCCGTTGTCTCCTTGGTAACTTGACTAAATGCCACAGAGGAGGGGCATAGGAGTCGAGGGTCCATTGTGCGCCTTACCACTACGAGTGGTGACGGCTTTCAACTCGGCATTGGGATTGGGAATAGTATTGCTTGGGAGTCCTCCGTAAGATGATGAAGCTTTGTTCATATTCATGTTCATGAAACCGCTCATCATATTCTTTAACTCATTTGTCCGCCGAGATAATGTGGTATCAATTTCCTTTTAGCTCACCTCTCATGTTATTGATCCGAGTTTGCATTGAACGATGTTTGACTCACCATTTTCATGAAGTCATTTGGCATGGGAGCTTGAGGAGGTGGTTGATAACTTTGATGATTAGGAGCTTGATAAGGTTGGTTGAAATTGTTCCGCTTTTGATTGAAATTTTGAGAGTTATTGAAATTTTGTCCTTGATTCGAACAAAGCGATTTTGATTTCCATGGTTTTGATTGCCATGGTTTTGCACGGAGGAAAACCAGTGGTGTCATACCGCTAGGTGCACGGTAGTGAGGATCACCGTGGTCGGTATTGATTGTGGTTTACCGGGCTACGGAGCTTGGTAAAAGGAAGCATCGGTTGCTTGACAATCATAATACGCATGTGGACCACTACAAGTTTCACACACCTTGTTTACGGCTTTGATTGGTTCCGCTTATGAATTTCGCTTTTGATTTCCTTTACCTCTTTTATCATACAATGGATGATGTCCGTTAGAGCGTTAATCGGAGCGCTAACTCGGAAGAGTTACCGGATGAAGAAGCAGAGTGTTCGAACATTGACTTTGTTATGAGAAATAGGAACTTTGATTTTGCTCGCAAATCTCAATCACATCTTTAGGTTTACGATTCAAGATATTGCCACCGCGGATGCATTCAAGGAATCTTGATCATTACCGCTCAACCCATTGTAAAAGATATTGACTTGTTGAAGCTCTGTGAATTCATGATGGGGCATTTCGAGGAGATCTTTGAATCTCTCCCATGCCTCTCCAAAATTTTCATTGAAATTTTGACGAAATCCGTAAATTTCATTTTTAAGATTAGTCGCCTTTGATGGAGGAAAGAAATAGTTGACAAACTTTTGAACAAGATCCTCCCAAGTTTCGATGGATCGAGGGGTTCTTTTTCCACCAAACCGGCCGCCCCTCAAGTGAGAATGGAAATAGCATCAACTTGATCACTTTTTGTGGCACATCCTTGAAATTGATAGTTGAAGTCAACTTGTTAAACCAACGGATGTGTGCATACGGGTCTTCTCGATCGCACCATGCGAATTGATTTGTAGACACAAGTCGATCAAATGTGTCTTCAATTCAAGTGATCGAATTGATAACCGGTAAAACGATGGCATCTCCATAACCCTCGGTGGGTGCTCGGAGCATTTCCGCCATAGTACGCTCGTCTCGCCATGGTGTTGTTAGAAATAGTACGAATCTCGGGTTCGACTATTCGGGCAAAGACGCCCACGAGAACGCCTTCTAGAATTTCGCTAGATCACGCAAAGGACTCAATGATCTAGAAGAACGAAAAGATGCACTAGAGTTAACTCTAAGGACTCTCGAGTTAAGGAGAGAAATGGAATTATGAAGATATTTCGATGAGAATGAGAATTATGAAGACGCTTTTATAAAAATGGGGTGAGGAGAATCTTTAGGGTTTTCTCGTTCAAACGTCGATATCACAACAAAATCAATTAACACAAGATCGAGGCAAAACAACAAAGAACTTAACCAATAATCCAAGATGAATGGCTTTTTGAAAAGGTACACCAATCACAAGGACACAAAGGCAAGTTTTAAATCTTTAGTTCGAACTTATTATGGTCGCACCCCAGCTAGGTAGTGCACCGCCTTGGTTTATGTGGTAATCTTTTAAGTTGTTATTATTAAAGAAAACGACGAATCTTTTGTATTTTTATTATTTGATACATATATATAAACAAAAGAAAAATATTTTTGTGTTTTATACGCTTTTGGATGTTTTTGGGTTTTGGATTTTTAAAGAAAAATATGGATATATATATAGATAGATAGATGGATGATATGAACAAATGAGTGAGTATTCAAACAACTAACTGCTAGACGAAGACAATTAGCACAACCCCGGCAATGGCGCCAAAATTTGATGCGTGTCAAACAAATAAGTTTTCACACAAGCCCGCCACTTGTGAATGGCGGACCGTAATCGACTTAAAACACTAAGCACGAATGCAATGAAGATCCGAGGAGTATAGAGTTTCCCGTCGTTATGTCCCAAATGAGCTATGCAATGAATTATCAAACGCTTAGTGATCGAGGAATTTGAACGAAAAAGGATTTGATTATGATTATAACTACGGAAAAAGCCAACAAATTAAAACGGCTTAAATGCAAATTAAAGAAAATTAAAAGATAAAATCTATTAAATAAACGCTATCACTATAATTAAAATGATGTTTTGTTTTTAACTTGAAACTAAAACTAACGCTTAAATTAAAATCTACGCGACGCATAAAATAAAAAGTGAAACTTAAACAATATTAATCCTAAAAATATGAAAATGATATTTTTACAATCCTAATGATAAAAGAAAATTATTAGAAAAAGAAAATTATTTTTATAACTAATTATCTAATTATTATTAATTAAAACTATTTTTAACTATTTAATAATAACCTAAAATACAAGAAATTAGGAAATAAAGCTAGAAAAATAAAATTATGAAATGAAAAGTCTAAAATATCAAACTAGAATTTTCAAAACTATTTTTGTATTTTTCTGATTATTTTTCTATTTTTATGAATTTTAAACTATTAAAAACTAATTAAATTACTAAAAATTACAAAATAAACTATGAAAAATATGGAAAATTACTTTTTGGCTTTTTATATTTATCTTAACTTAAGAAAATTGAAAATTATTTTTTGAAGCTTTTCTTAATTTTTGTATTAAATGCTATTTAAAAATGCTTAAAACTAATTTAAATTAAGAAAAATAGCAAATGAACTTGGAAAAATCTGAAAATTTCAGGAAAAGTCTAAAATAATATTAGGAATATGAGAAAAATGGAAAACAGGTGCTTATGTGGAGAAATATGAAATCGATGAGGAAGTGCTTATTGAAATAAGCACTTAATAAGCAAATGGAGAAAAAAAGCTACCAAACTGATAAAGAAGCTATAATAAGCTAAAAGAACTAAAATGCAACAAGTTTCAACAAGCTAATACCACTGATTAGCAAGTCTATAACAGATTTGATGAATTGAGATAAAAGCTAAAAAGCGCTTTAGGGTACCAACTTAAGACACAAGCACAAGCTTAAAAATAAGCTCAAACCGAAAACTAAAATTGGAACTTGAAAAGACCTGGTTGAGACCAAGTGTACCAAAATTCAGACCATGGTGAGCTCTTTTGAGCCCTCATGCACTAGATGCAATAATCGAGAAAACTCAAGATTATATCGAGACCAATGAAGGGCAGGCACTTGAGCCCAAAAGAGAGCTTGTTTGAAGCTTATAAAAAATTGTAAAATTTAACAAAATGGTGATAAGAAAGAAGACCAATTGAAGTTTTTAAAACAACAAATTTCACCTAATTTGGCTTAAAATGAATCCAAGAAAAATCCTTGCATTGAGCTCAAAACCATTTTTTGCATTTTTGACTTTTGAAGAAAAGTCAGAACTTTGACTTTATGAACTTTGAATCCAATTTTAAGACTGAGATTGATGTTATATGATGTAATGAAACCTAATGCAAGCAATATTTATGATTTCTAAACACAAAACAATGATTTGCAATTTTAAAACTCCAACAAAGGATGTGTGAGATGGATTCAAAGGATTTTGACTTTTGGTGTTGCAGCACCCAAACTAAAACTCAATTGAGCTCAAATACACTTAACAAACATGAACCAACAAGAATTTTAACCATCGAATAAACCTCCTAGACATGAGAATTCAAGAACCAAACACCCTTTATTAACCCGATTGAAGATTAAAACTGATAAAACACTTAGCAAATTTGTATTAATGATCAAACTAACTTAATATAACCTAAATACAACTATTTGAACAGATTTAACTAGTTTTAACTACAAGAAACAGATTATGCAATGAAACTTGAAAACAACTTACAAATGGTCCATTAGCCACTATGGCTTGCAATCCAAGTGAACCAAGAACCACTAACCTAAATTATCAACCCAATTAGCTCCAAATCAACCCAATCCACATCCGAATCAACCCATTTCCATTTCCATTTCCAATTTTGCCTCTGTTGACTTTTGTTGACCAAATTCAAAATGAATTAAAACTTGAATGCGAGCTTGTAAAAGCTATGATAAGCTTATATAAGCTTATATAAACTTGAAAATAAGCTTTATGAAGCTTTGATTTAAGACTTTGAAATTGAAAATTTCAACAAAGGACTAAAACTTGGAAATGTAAATATAAACTAAAATTTGTGCTTGAAATAAGTCTCAATACACTTAAACACTTTAAGTTTAATACAATTTAACAAAATAATACAAGTCTTACACTTAACTAAAACATTTAAGATAAAACGACATAAGAAAAAATTAAAACTAGAAGACTCTCTTCTTGCTTCCTTTTTCTTCTTTTATAATCCAATCTCATCTTCTCTCTCTCGAATGTATCCCACCAATCCTAGCCATTGGATGGCTTTGAATTAATCTCAACCATTAAACCGATTTTGGCGCCAAATTTCTTTTTATCATTGGGGGTTGAGTGAGGGTTAGGGAAGCATTAAATGAAGTTTGATGTTAGTTGTGGAGGGGAACAGGTGGAGTGGAATGGAGAGGGGGAGGATGGGATATGGTGAGTGATCAGTGTTAGCAATTGAGAGAAGACTTTGGCGGGTGAGATTTTGACCATGTTTGACCAAAGTGGTAAATAATAGGGGGTTCACAATTCAATTTTGACAGGGGTCCAAGGATAGTTATGAAAGGTCCAAAATGAGTGAAAGGGTTTAATACTTCAAGGACTTAGTGTGTAAATCCAAACTTGAGGGACCTAAGCGCCAATTCATCAAAGTTGTTCCAAGGGACCAAAAGTGACAACTCTCAAAAGTATAAGGACCAAAATTGCCATTTTGCAATTTTCCAGGGCCATTTCGCCAATTTTGAAACTCAAGGACCAAACTTGTAATTTTCTCAAACTTTTCATATTTTTCACCAAAGGACTAAATTTGACAACTTTTGATTTTAAAAGGACCTTTGGTGACTTTACTTTTGAAATTATGTGCTCAGGACTGCTTTTTGACAACTTTTGAAACTGGGGACTAAACCGCAATTTTGCAAATTTGATATGTTTTTCATCCGATTTTGATATTTTTGCATTTAAAACACATAAAACACGATTTGTGATATTTTGATCATTTTGATGTGTTTCGAGTGTTTTCGATGATTTTGCGCTTTATTTTGTACAAAATGATGAGTATTTACACACTCATCATGATGATTCCATAGTCTCTCGAACTAAATGTCTATAAATAACAAGTTGCCATATATGAACAGCGTGCTAAATTTGAACTGACTACCCGTGAGCAGGAGATGGATAACCAAATACGTACAATTATTAGAAAAAGTAATTTTAGGGAAGAAGTGTTAAAACAAAAGTTAAACTCCTTACAAGAAAAGCTTAATAAAACTGTTAAGCAAAAGCAAGAACTTCAAGAAAATGTAAAGGTGCTTAAACAGGAATTTACTGCTAAGGAATCAAAACTTTTAAATGACTTTTCCAACCTAAAAACGTTGAAAAACAAACTTGAAAACAAACTGTATGTACAAGGGAACACCATTCATACTGCTCACATGATCACTAAGCATCGAGTCTTAAGCGATAAGCATAGTATACCCCATGTAGGGGAACCCAATCCCGAGTATGGAAAAGCAGCTAAAGCTGCTCAAAAGGTAGTCTATGATGGAAATGAGATCCTTAAACCTAGGCAAACACCATCATGTATAGGAAGCACTGAAGCGGATAGAAAATTAGAAGATGCCTGTAGGGAGAAAATGGCAAAGAAGGTAAATGATCCTTGGTGTATAAAGCATAATATTAAGCTTAAATCCCATGATTACACCAAAGAAAATTGGATAGCCTTGAATAAGTTTAAACCTCAAACTCAATTAACCCCTGAGCAAGTATTCCGGAAGAAAGATTTGGATAAACAAAAAATCGATAATCTTATTGTGAAGAATCCTCCTTGTAAAAAAATGCCTCCAGCCACTGTGTATCCCCCAAATACACCTATGCATTTAGTGCCCATAACCCTTTCAACTCAAAGCAAGACCTTAATCAGCCTATATGCAGTTTATCAATTATTTTTTGATTTTGAGAAAACATGTAAGAAGAGAATTACACCCACAGGGATTACTGAAGGGGAAAGGGGTTTTGAGCAAACTAAAGAGTCTTATTTAACTGAGGTCATGCCTTTCTTTGAACTACTAAAAGAACAATTTGAGAGTCTTCAAACGGGCATTGATACAGAGATTAAAGAAATGAAAAAGGTGTTTAATGAAATGGAAATTGAGGTCAAAGATTATGAATGTCAGCTTAAAAGTAATGAAATTGAGAGGAAAAATCTGCATATCTTAAATGATAACTTGATTTCTAGATGTGTTGCTCAGGATGTGTTCTATATTGTTACAAATTATTCTATCACTGCTTCTCAATTTCATGAATTATCTGTTGCCCTGAAAGTTTCTCATGATCGTGTCATTGAGCTTTAGTCCAAAAATTCAAAATTGTAAGAGAAAATAGAATAATATGATCATGATAACTTGGTCAAACATTTTTCTAAATTGGAAATTGAACATTTTGCTTTACAATTAAAATATCAACATCTAAAAGAAAATGTTAAAACCTCAGATGCCAAGACGTCCTCGGATACTCCTGATTAAAGAGTAATAAGAATGATGTGACTGGCTCCCAAATGCCTCCTCCTTTAAATTCTCAGAATTCTCATAATTTTCATATTCAAAACATCATTAATGCATTACAACATGAAAATGAATGTTTTCTAGCAGAAAATGAAAAGGTTAAATTGCATTTCAAAGAGTTATATGAATCAATTAAAGTCAGTCGTGACAAGAACAACGAAAAGGTAACTTCTTTGCAAAATGAAATTGAGAATTTGAAGAGTCAGGTAAAAGGGAAAATGCCAATCACAAATTGTGAGACTACTGCACCAAAGGTGCCTGCTTGTGAAAAATATGTTATGACTGTGAAGTACATTCCACCTCATCTTAGGAATAATGAACTTGCACTTCAAACATATTTTTCGTACCTTAAGGATAGTCTAGAATGTATCCGTGAGATTGTTGAAGAGGATAAGATAGAGAAGCCACTTGATAGTGCGATTAAGGATGCATGCTTATATGCCAAACAATCTCAGGAGATGTTAGAATGCCTAATAACTATATGTCCTAAATTTAGTACTAAGAAAGATAGAGTAGTTATGCCTTGCTCTATGCCCATGTTAGGAATTAGAAATTCCGTGTATTAAAGAGTCGGTCACCTCAAGTATATGTAATCGTTAGAAAGCTCGTAGTCGTAGTTATTTTAAGTTAAGTAGTATTTAGTTAAGTAACACCGTGGAGGACGGACGGTCTTTACCCACCGTATGCCCGATCCACACCCGCTGTGTGGCGCTTATATGTAAGATTATAAATACTCTCTACCTTCCAAGGTAGAGAGTTGGAGCTCATAATAAGAATTTTCTTTCTCTCACTAAAGTTCCCTAAACCTCTAACTTTCTCTCTAGAATTCCACTTATACGCCACCTTGTTGTTATGGTTTGATGTGTATGTGAAAACTAATATCTTACAATTGGTATCAAGAGCCATGGTTAGATCATATCTTGCACATCTTTGGATTTCTAGTGGTTTTAGGTGGTTTTGAGTTTGAAAAGTTTAGTGGTTTGTGCATCATTTGGTTGATTTCTTGTGTTAAAGCTTGATTTTGTTAGTACTTTTATGTTTAGAATCATCACAAGTGTTTAGGTTTTCATTTGGTAAGCTTGAATCATCTTGGTTGGGTTGTTTTGGATTGAAAAGTGATGTTTTATGTTGTTTTCATGCTAGCGACTTGACATACGGATTTGTTTCTTAGTAGCGACTTGCTTTACAATTTTGTAGCGAGTTGCGCTTTGGAGCTAGCGACTTAGGCCTAGCGACTAACAAGACAAGTAGTGGACCTCCACCACGGGTAGCGACTTGGTGTTAGCGACTTGAGGCTTAGCGAGTTGCTATTTAGCGACTTGAATCTTTAGCGACTTGTCTAGCTTAATTGTCGCCAAAATTTTGCTAGCGACTGAGGCTTAGCGAGTTACTATTTAGCGACTTGCATTTGTTTAGCGACTTGGGACTTTAGCGACTTGGTTGTATAGCTAATTAGGTGTTAGCGACTTGGTGCATTATCTTCTAGCGACTTGGGTGATTTTTACGGTTTTCTCTGATTTAGTAAAACCCGTGAAAGAATCTATTTCCGCTTAATCATAAGAGTTATAAAATCCCGTATAACTGTTAACATGTCTACCAACGCTCCTACTATCATCTCCATCGCTGCCGAGGATGTTCAAGCAACCGGTTCGACACTCGCCCACCCATGCTTGATGAATCGACTATGATTCTTGGGCTCAACGAATCGATTGTACTGCCTTGGAAAGGATAATGGTGTCAACATTCTCAAATCCATTGATGAAGGACCGATCGAGTTGAGACGACTAGAGATGTACTTGATATCAAGATGGAACTCGATTTACGGAATGGATGCACTAAAGATGTATGATGAGCTTGATGATAAGGAGAAAAGAGATTCGATGTCGATATCGTGGCTTCTAACATTGTTCTTCAAGGTCTTCCTAAAGACATCTACAAGTCGATCAATCACAACACCGATGCAAAGGCAAGATGGGATAACGCCAAGATGCTTCTCTCGTGTTCAATTAACTATGGAAGACAGAGAATCACAACTCTATGACGAATTTGAACACTTCAAGATGAAACCAGATGAGAGTGTCTATGAGTACTATGTGAGATTTCATAAGTCGGTGAATGATATGAGGAACATCGAATGACTATGCCTAACATTCAAATTGAACTCAAAATTTGTGAACAACATGAACCCGAATGGCACAAGTTTGTTACTTCGTGAAGCTCACTAAAGGATTGAAGAATACGAATTATGAGCAACTCTATGCCTTCCTTCTTCGTAATGAGAGACATGCCATGTTTGAAAAGATGATTCTTAATCGCTCAAAACCAACCAGGAGAGACTAGCTCATCTAATGACTCAACCGCCTTCTACTCAAACATCGGAATCACAACCAAAGCCTCACAAGTCATACCCATGGGTAATGGTAATCACAAACTCATTCCCGATCCTATGTTCAAACAAGTCGATGTCGATGCACACGCTGGTAACATCATTAATCAACTAGCTCTTCCGATTAGTCAAAACATGAATTCTCCCACAAACCAACAACAACCTCGTAACAAAGATCTAACCCACACAATCAAGCTATCAAAAAGATGGGAGGATCGTGGTGCAACCAGCTCAGAAAGACAAGATGAACAGGGAAGAGGTGGAGCCGGTAGAGGTTATGTTGGTAATCGTAATCGAGGAAGGAATGGTAATCAAGGTCAAACTAAGCCGATCAAATGCTACAACCGTGGTGGTGAGGACACATTGCAAGGAACCGCACATCTCCAAAACGCCCACGTACGCCGATTATTTCGTAGATAAGATGTCGCTTGTACAAGCTCGTGATAATGGTGCCGCTTTGATGAAGAGGAGTTGTTGTTTCTGTCGAGGCAATGCCAAGACCTATGATGTCGATGTGGATGAGACCTATTCGTGAAATAGGTCACAATCATCGAATGCCTTTCAAGTCGCCGATTGTGATGCATACGACTGATGTGGATGATGGACCCATCGCACACACAATTTTTATGGCTAGCATTTCTCCAATGGTTTCTCCCAAGGTCTCATCTTCACCACAAGTCGCCCATCCAAAGACAAACTCATCTCGTAGGTATTAAAACTATACGATGATGCCGATGTGCAAAAGATGCATGACAAAGTACAATTAATCAAACTATTGAATCAAATATTGAAAATATGGATAATATCAATGTTGTCCCATATGATCAATATGTGAAACAAAGTGAAAGTGAAGTCGTACCAAGTGATGCATCTTCCGCAACAACAATAACTATGTTTTTGATGAATACACCGCATGCGCCCGATGATTCTGTAATTTCAACTAAATGCCTATAAAGAACGTGTTGCTATCTATGAACAACGTGCAAAATTTGAGTTGACCTCTCGTGAGCAGTGAAATGGATGACCAAGTGCGCATAATCATTAGAAAAGTAATTTTCGAGAAGAAGTATTAAAACAAGAGTTAAATTCCTTGCAAGAAAAGCTTTCTAAAACCGCTAAGCAAAAACAAGAACTTCAAGAAAATGTGAAAATGCTTAAGCAAGAATTTAATGCAAAGGAATCAAAACTCTTGAAAGATTTTTCTAATCAAAACTTTGAAAACAAACTTGAAAACAAGTTGTACATACAAGGAACACCATTCGATCGCTCACATGATCACTAAGCATAGAGTCTTAAGCGATAAGCATAGCATTCCCTTATTGAGGAACCAAATCCGAAGTTATTAAAAGGCTAGAAATGCTCATAAGGTTCTTTATGATGGCAATGAAACCTTAAACCTAGACAGAAACCTAGTTGCGCTGAGTGCACCGAGGAAGATAAGAAATCGATGAAGTCACTAGGAAAAGATGAACAAGAAATTAGATGATCCTAAATGTAAAGAGAAGAAAATAAAGATCACACCCCATGATTACAAGAAGGAAAACTGGATTTCCTTGAACAAGTTTAAGCCTCGTACATTGTTGACTCCCAACAAGTTTTTGGAAAATAGATCTAGATAAGCGTAAAGTCGAAAATATTGTTGAAACAAACCTCCCTTTGAAAATGCCTAGAGCGATCGTGTATCCTCCTAATACACCAATGCATCTTGTTCCTAGAACAATTGCCACTAAAAGCAAGACCTTAATTAGCCAATATGTTATATTTCAACTATTTGTTGATTTTGAGAAAACTTGCAAGAAAAGGATCACACCCACCGGTATAATCAAGGAGAAAGGGTTTTGAGCAAATGAAAGAATGTTATTTAACCGAGGTCATGCCTTTCTTTAAACTTCTAAAAGATCACTTTGAGAGTCTTAAAAGGGATAGAAACCGATATTAAGGAATGGAAAAGGAATTTGATGCAATGATAGTTGAAGTTAGTGACTATGAGCGAGCACTAAAATATAATGAGATTGAGAGGAAGAACTTGCATACACTAAACGAGAACCCGATTTCAATGTATTGCTCAAGATGTGTTTTTCATCGCTACAAATTGTTCCATTAATGCTTCCAAATTTCATGAATTATCGGTTGCCCGAAAGTCTCCCATGATCGTGTCATTGAGCTTGAAAAACTAATTCGAACTAAACGAGAAAATTGAACCGATGATCACGACAATTTGGTTAAACATTTTTCTAAACTAGAAGTTGAGCATTTTAATTTACAACTAAAATATCAACATCTTAAAGAAAATGTCAAAACTTCAAATATCAAGACATCCTCGATGCTCCGAGTTTGATGCGCTTTTCAAATTAACAAACGTGATGAATGATTCAAGCTCATTGCAACACGATCGTAAAGTTGAAAGCCCAAATCTCTCAATTAAAGGGTCAAACGAACAATATGACAGCTCCCAAATACCTCCTCCTTTAGATTCTCGAATTCTCAAACGCTTCATCTTCAAAACCTAGTTAATGCATTACAAAAGGAAAACGAAAGTTTTCTAGAAGAAAATGAAAAGGTTAAAAGTCATTTCAATGAGTTATTTGAATCAATAAAGGTCACTCAGAATAAAAATAACGAACAAATAGCTTCATTGCAAAAGGAAATTGAGAATCAAGAGTCGTAAAAGGGAAAATGCCTATGACCAATGGGGAGAATGGTGTATCAAAGGTTCACTCTTGTAATAAATATGCTATGTCTGTGAAATATGTCCTCCTCATCTCGTGAACAACAAACTTGTTGCTCAAACATACTTCTCATCCCTTAAGGATTGCCTAGAATGTCTCGTGAGATTGTTGAAGAGGATAAGTTAGAGAAACCTCATGATAATGCAATTGGACATGCATGCTTATATGCCAAACGATCTCAAGAAATCCTAGAATGCTTGATCACAATATGCCCAAAGTCCTTAGGTGAGAGAGTTAATCCTTTGATTCCATGTTCGATGCCTAATGCCAAGTATGATATTCATTCGATGCCCAATGTCTTGAATGTGAACCTTAGTGTGCTTTTAAGTAGTTCGATTCCAGATCCGCAATGCTATGAAAGAGAACTCAAGTGTGCCTTCTAGGAGTACAAATCCCAAGACTTCTAGTTTTAAGAAAGTGAACCTTAGTGTGCTCGCATGTAGTTCAGATCCCAAAGACATCTAAACAGTGATGCAAAGAATAGTAAAACCAACTAATGTTCCCATTCCTCTACAGAGTAATCATGACATTAAAGGGAGCAGTCAAAGTCTCAAGACAATACAAGGAATGATAGGACCTCGCAAGCTAAGAATGTGCACCGAAAAGAGTAGAAGAACAATCTAGGAACTTTAAGCTTGAATCGAATAAAACGAATCGTGTTGATTCTAGTATTAGCCATAGGCGCATCGTAATTAATTCAATTCGATACTATTTGCAAACCTTGTATTGATGTCCGCTTGAATTCGCTTCTAATCATGAATGTGGTGTTAATGTTTTGCCTAATGATGTTAATTGTCCAGCTAATATGGTTAATGCTAAAATTCATGCTAAAAAGGCAAAAAGGCAAAACGAAAGAAAGTTAGAAAACAAAGGAAACCCACAGAAGAACATTTAGTAAGATAGGCTATTATTGGATACCGTTGGTCATAAGAATAATCGACAATGCCCACTAGAAAATGGATGCCTACCGTAGAACTATTCCTTAAGAAGTGAGCACACCGTGAATGTGGCTAATACGTACACTAGTACCGCATCTATTCACAATGATTCCAAAGGCCTTAATTTCGATATGAATGCTTCTTTTTCTCGATGCGGTGTTCCAACCATTGTTACTAACCAAATGGAACCCATTCTTGCATGGGATCCCAATTATCCGCTTATCCATTCTTGTCTCGTGTTCAACCGCAGATCGCTCAAATCGCTCGTGGTACCGGACTCAGTCGCTCCAAGCATATGATCATGCGACCGGTCACGGCTCATGAACTTCGTGAGCAAATTCATCGACAGCTTAGATTCGGAATGATCATTTCGGTGCTATCATGGGTTATGGAGACTATGTTGTTGGCAAAAGTGTTATCTCCGTGGTTTACTATGTAGAAGGTCTTGGTCACAACTTGTTCTCTGTTGGTCAATTTCGCGATTCGATCTAGAAGTAGCCTTCGAAAACATACATGCTTCGTTAGAGAACTTGATGGTAAGGAACTTTAAGAGGTTCACGTGGTTCAAATCTATACACCATCTCTATCGAAGATATGATGAAGTCTTCTCCAATTTGCTTGTCGTCAAAGGCTTCTAAAACAAAGTCATGGTTATGGCATCGCTGCCTCAATCACCGAACTTCGCACCATCAATGATCTCACCGTAAAGGACTTAGTTGTAGGTTTACCTAGACTCAAGTACGAAAAGGATCATCTTTGTTCAAAGATGTCAATTGGGAAAAGCAAGAAGTATGCCCATAAACCCAAACCTACTAACTCGTCACGTAAGTTCTTCATATGATTCATATGGATTTATGTGACCAATGAGGGTGCGTAATATCTTTGGGAAGAAATATGTGTTAGTTGTGGTTGATGATTACCCGATTCACCGGGTCAAGTTCTTAAGGACAAAGGATGAAACTCCCGATATCATCATCAAACTCATCAAACAAATTGCAGTTCGACTTAACAAAACCGCCGTAATTATCGTAATGCATAATGGAACCGAGTTTGTCAACAAACAACTTAGTGAATTTTATGAAAGCGTTGAATCACCATCAAAGAAGTGTTCCACGAACTCCTCAACAGTAACGGTGTAGTTGAAAGACGAAATCGAACTCTTGTTGAAGCCGCTAGAACAATGCCGATTTACTCAAAGGTTCCAATGTTTCTCCGGGTCAAGCTATTGCCACCGCATGCTACACACAAAATCGCTCCTCGATTCACACTGCTCATGGAAAACTCCATATGAACTTGTCCACAACAGAAACCTAATCTCTTTCCTTCGTGTGTTTGGTGCTTTATGTTATCCAACTAATGAGGGTCAAGACTTAGGCAAACTTAGAGCTAAAGGCACATTGGAGTATTTGTAGGATATGCACCAAACAAAAGGGATACCGAATCTACAACAAAAGAACCCGAAATATCATGGAAACAATTCACGCTACGCTTGATGAGTCGACCGTCAAATGGCTCCTCGGACAATCCAGCCAGACCCGCACTTCAAAACAAATCCCATTGGTTCATCTCTTGTTCCAAACTCCTCTCATGAAACTCCATATGTACCTCCATCCAAGATGATTTAAAGAAATTGTTTGATCCTATGTTTGATGAACTTTATGATCCAAGTACTAATGAGGTATCGATCCCTACAACAGAGGTCGCTCATATTCCCGTGAATGAAGTAAACCTCGCCTCAATATCTTTAAGTCAAGAAGCGCCATCACGATCCTTCGCCTCATCAACAAATCATCATTCTTCAAATGTACATCATGGAACTGCTTCGCATCAATGATGAAGTTAATCCTTTGGTACTCCTCAAGATGCTCCATTTGAAAACATATTTGCTCCTCGAATCATCATCGAACCATCTTCTTCGTGAGACATCGACTCGCTACTTCACCCCTCAACCACCGCCACATGAACACCTTAGAAAATGGACTCACGATCACCCACTAGACAACATCATTGGAAATCCTCTCGTCCCGTATCAACACGGAAACAACTTGCAACCGATGCCTTATGGTGCTTCTTCAACTCCGTACTATCTAAGATCGAACCAAAAGATGTTAAAACCGCCATGAATGAAGATAGTCGGTTCAATGCCATGCAAGATGAAATTCATGAGTTTGATCGACTTGATGTATGGGAGTTAGTACCGCCCAGATCGTGCTATGATTATTGCTCTTAAATGGATCTTCAAAGTGAAACTTGATGAGCATGGTGATGTGTTGAAGAACAAGGCTCGATTAGTTGCTAAAGGATACCGCCAAGAGGAGGGTATTGACTTTGAAGAATCTTTTGCTCCAGCTTGCTCGAATCGAGGCAATCGTAATCTTTCCGCTAATGTCGCTAGTAAGAACATGGTAGTCTATCGATGGATGTAAAGACAACATTTCGAACGGAGATCTTAAAGAAGTCGCTCACGCCACCCAACTCAAGGATTTGTGAATCAAGAGCATCCTACTCACGCTTATCGCTTGAAGAAGGCTCTTTACGGTTTAAAGCAAGCTCCAAGGGCATGGTATGATACATCACAAAGTTTCTTCTATCTACCGGATTTAGCAAAGGAGCAGCTTGATCCAACATTGTTCACCGTGAAGTCGTGCAAACATTTAATTCATGTTCAAATTTATGTTGATGATATTATTTTGCCTCGATGCACCCAATGGAATGTGATCGTTTTTCAAATGAAATGAGTTCAAAATTTCAAATGTCAATGATGGGACAAATGTCATTTTTCTTGGGATTACAAATTTCGCAAAGTCCCGGAGGCATTTTTATAAATCAATCCAAATATGCAACTGAGACCTTAAAGAAATTTGGATTTGATTCAAGTGACCCTGTTGACACTCCCATGATTGATCGAACCAAACTAGATGAGGACCACTCAGGGATCATGATTGACCAAACAAAATATCGTAGTATGATTGATCCTCGATGTACCTCACAGCTAGTAGACCGCATATATTGTTCATTGCTTGCATGTGTGCTAGATACCGTGCTAAGCCTACTAAAAAGCACCTTGAAGCGGTTAAACGGGTCTTTCGGTATCTCCAAGGAACCATCAATATGGGTCTTTGCACCAAGGACACCGGTATGTCACTAACAAAGATATGCAGATGCCGATCATGCAGGTGTCAAGATACTCGTCAAGTACATCCGAGGTGCTCGCTTTTGGGTGATAAACTTGTGAGTCGGTCTTCAAAGAAGCAAATGAGTACTTCTATTTCTCTACAGAGGTCGAATACATAGCCATGTCATCCTGTTGTGCTCAAATCTTATGGATGAGATCTCAATTATCCGACTATGGCTTTGAATTCAACAAAATCCTCTCGATCGTGATAATAAAGTGCTATTGCTCTCTCATGCAACAACGCTCAACACTCAAGAGCAAAGCATATCGACATTCGACATCATTTCATCGTGGAACAAGTGGAAAAGGTGTGGTAGAACTCTATTTTGTGAGGTCCGAATATCGCTAGCGTACATCTTCACCAAAGCTCTTCCAAGAGAACGCTTTGAGTTTATTCTTCCACGCCTTGGCTTGAAAAGCCTTCAACCGTAACACTCAAACGCCTTCGTGAGGAAGACGAGGAGTAAAGGTTTATCTTCATCTATCTCTTGTAAATACTTATTCGAAAAACAAAATACAAAATTATAAAACCTTCAAAAAATCAAATAGAAAAATATAAAACTTTCAAAATCCATAAAATTTGAAAATTCAAAATCTTCAAAAATATTGTCATTTTTGTCATGTTTCTCTCGATTCGATAATATCTACGGTTTTGATGTTGTCATTCAAAGAATGACACGGACTTTAGATGTTGTTCGAATTTTTTATAAAAAAAAAAAAAAAAAAAAAAAAAAAAATGAGAGAAAGAGAAAATGGTTTATTGTCATTTCAGCAAGAACTCCGCTTTTCAAAGAAAGAACAGAGCCATGCTTTACCATGTTTTCAAATTCCATGCTCGATTCTATAAACATTTATCTCGCCGAAAACTAATCGCTTTGAAAAATAACTCGGTCTCTATTTTTGATAATCATCGACTTATTTGTCAAAATATCAATCTCTCAATCAACAACCTATGTCATTGATTGAGGGGAGAATGATTTCAATTAAATTAAAAAGTTATTTGGCATTAAATTGTTTTCAAAAGATATTCATGCATGTTTTATCAATGGAGTTTAAAGTCTTAAAATCCGATCCTTATCGCTAAAACGCTTTCATAATCAAGTCACAATTCTCCTTAAAAGCTTTCAAAATCAATTTAAATCAATAAGAGATCACAAATCTCAAATGATTTGATAATTGTGATCGGGGAGAATGTGTGATTTAAATTGGATTTAAACCGATAATTCGTAAATGGTTTTATAAGGATGTACATGCTATCCTTCCCACATGTGACAAACGATTTCAAATTTTCCATGCACATGTCGAGGGGAGCATCTATCTTAAACCTATGATTTGAAACGTGATCACTTATCTCAATGTGCAGTTTCCTCTAGTATGTGCAAAACTCTTTTCAAACTTCGAGGCACATATTGAGGGGAGCAAACTTATGAAAACCTCATCCTTCCCAAAATGCTTTATCTACTTGATTTGATTAGGGAAGTGATGTTGATATCTTTTAGAAAATGGTAATCAAAGAAGTTAATTCTTCCTCTTGCCTCCGTGTGCAAAACGATTTCAAACAATTCATGCACATGTTGAGGGGAGCACTTATTCTAAAAATATCAAAACAATTCAGTACAAAATGTTTTGATAATATATCACAAGTATCCGGATTGATTTTCAAATGGTTTTCAATTGGTTCCAATGGCGTATGAACAATACCAAATAGACCGACCAACTTTACTTTATGTACGGTGATATAAGGATGATAAGGTTAGGTATGTGTTCCCATGATCCGCCGTAACCGGAGGGATCTACCCAGGACTATCCACTAGTTAGTGTAGAGTTCTTAGGTATGATGATAAAAGGAGAAAATGAGATATGGGAAGAGTGCGGATCGAGACCGAGCTAGTATCGAAATTAACCCAACAAGGTTCTAGCTATGAAGTCTCGTAAGCAATCAAGGGGTTGAAGAATTAAAAGAATTGAATGAGAAAAGGGTGAAAACAAATAGCCTCCATATATTCAACCTTAGGCGTAAACCGGTTCAATTCATATGCTACCGATGGTAACATCGGTATTGAAGACAAGACGTCATGGACCCAAAGGACGACCGCACTTCAACTTTCCAAACCACTCAAGTTCCTCTTAAAAGGACTTGTTTCATTCTCACGGGAACCGACATTATCTATCGACTTTCTCTAGAGATTGTTGATATTGAAGAAGGAGACCCTCTCCTAGTCTCCCAACAGATCCAAATATGCACAAAATTGAGTCTAGAGCCACGAGATCATCAATAAATCTCATTAGGACACTTTCAATGAAGACTCTCTTCACACAATGTGAAAAGAGAGATTATATCTTGAGTCCCACGATTATCCTTGTGGTATTGCCGTAACATCCGAGTGATGTGTAAACATATTCACAATGAAGATGGAAAACCTTCGAGCCAACATCAAACAAGCTCCCGGTAGGTGGCAGTGAGATCTATCATATAGATCAACCATGTGACAACCGAATGTAAACAATGGGGCGATTCAATCTCTTGAATCAATCTCGGTTCAGTTATGGATTGACGGATACCTTTGAAAACCGGTCTTTGTGCTTAAAAACTCTTTTCTATAGCACATCGACCGTGTACTAATTTTTCAAATCAAAAGGTGTTTTTATGATTGATAATTGATTTTCAATAAAACCTTCGTTGTATTGCAAAACAATTTCTATTGAGCAATACACGATCGTTTTTCAAATCTCTTTTCATCAATCGCTGGACTTAAATTACCGGTTCACTCACTCCGTGTTGTCTTCTTTGAGATGCTCCGGTTTGAGAACAACTAGAGCAACGCGAAACCCCGTCAAGGAAATTCTTCGAATTATACCGATCACAGCAAGATTTGTATCGATCAACGGGAACCGTGGGTCGTACTCAATTCAACGAAGTGATCAAAGACACTTTCGTGCGATTTATTGCTAATCGTTGTATGCGTGTACACCCGACGCTTGCAATGATCGTAATGAAGCGGTCAATCCATAGCCGCATGCTCACTTAACACATTCATCTCAAAAGAAATCATGATTAGTGCATCAATGACTCGATATTTTCACTCCATGCTTCGCTACGCCGCCAATATCATGAATCAACGAAAGCTTCCGCTACTCGATGAGAAGATATCATGATCCGTAATGTGAGCATGTCGGTCCGAAAGTCACAACATCACATAATACCAACACCACAATGGATGTCTCGTAGATTTTTGTTAGTCGATGATCTCAAAAGTCGGCTCAAATTTATTATCACGTGGATCAAGAAAAGACCTCCACTTGGATTAACCAAACATGCAATGAGAAGAATCAATGACTACGAGCTTCGAGCAAAGTACTACATCAAGAATGCAAGAACAATTGTTAATGTAATATCTATTTGTATTCAATGTAATTTTAGTACATGATTGAGGTGACCTCCTTGGGGAGATTGTTAGGAATTAGAAATTCCGTGTATTAAAGAGTCGGTCACCTCAAGTATATGTAATCGCTAGAAAGCTCGTAGTCGTAGTTATTTTAAGTTAAGTAGTATTTAGTTAAGTAACACCGTGGAGGACTGGACGGTCTTTACCCACCGTATGCCCGATCCACACCCGCTGTGTGGCTTTATTGTAAGACTATAAATACTCTACCTTCCAAGGTAGAGAGTTGGAGCTCATAATAAGAATTTTCTTTCTCTCACTAAAGTTCCCTAAACCTCTAACTTTCTCTCTAGAATTCCACTTATACGCCACCTTGTTGTTATGGTTTGATGTATGTGAAAACTAATATCTTACAGCCTCAATCTTCAAGTGTACATCATGGTAATGTTATCGCCACACCGATGGAGAAAATCTTTGCCACCCGTAAGATGCACCGTTTGAAAACATTTTTGCCCCTGATCCATCATCCAAACCATCTTCATCAGAAGACCCCAACTCTGCTACTTCAGTTCCTTAATGATATGTGCAAAAACACATATCATTTCTTTATCAAATAAAACCCAAAATAACCAAGAAAGAGCCGCTTATTGCTAATATCTCGTTGTTTTCTTGAGTCTCAGGTCAGGCAGTACGGATATGTAAAACACACAAAAGAAGCCAAATCGCACGAAAATCCGAGCACGAGAGAGTAAGAGAGTTTGAGTTGAGCCTAAGATCGAAATTGTGTATTTGTGAAGATTTTATTCTCGAGGATGATTTTAGAAGATATAATCAAGTTTGAAGAATTGTCAAGATCACCTCATCTTTGAGCTGGCAAGAATGACCCTCAAGTTTCGAAGTTGCAAATTCAGGGTCCAAGCCCAAACCGAAACCCAGCCCACACACCTTACCCTATTCTGTTGAGTTTATGATATATAAAATAACAATAAAACATAAAGACATCAAGAGTACACATAAACCCTAAAACACCCTTTGGTCAAGACTTAAGATCATAACAAATAAATTAATTAACCGAAAACAAATGTATGCGATGAACGCAAAGGCCTCTTGCGAATACACAAATCCCAAGACGAGCAAGTATTTAAAGACCCTAAAACCTATCCTCGAGCAAAGCAAACCAAAGAAATACTTATTGGTGTAAGAATAATGTCTTACAACCACGTTTCTTCATACACACGAATTAACCAAACGAATCAAGCGATTGCTAGATCTAACACAAGTCCTCGCTTCGAAAAGAAAACCCCGAGCGAAACCAAACTCCCTTACTTGGGGTGTTCGGCGAAATATAGGGGTGTTCGGCAAGAGAGAGAGAGAGAGAGATCTAGGTTAATTCAATGCACAAGTGTATGAAACCCTAGAACCTAACCCTCTTTATATACTAGTAGTTAAACTTTGGGAACAAGTTAGTGAATTAGGCTTTGTTTAGCCCATATGGCCGGCCACCAATGCAAGCCCAAAGCCCATTCCATAACTTTTCCAAGTTTCCATTTCTAGTCCTTCTCTTTTTCATTTAACGGTCGTTAGTCATTTTTCCGTTAAATACTTAACGATCGTTAACCGGACTTAATGTGTAATAATTAATCGTAAACATAAACATTAATTATTAACTTTAATTCTCATTCGCTAATGTGTGCATCCTGGTCACGAGTTCGAATCCGGACATTCACATGTTCAGAATATATACATTTCCAACAGCCCCACTGGATATGTTTACAAACGTGAAATGACATTGGTTAGCGCCTAGCAACACGCCAATGCCCCTAGACAACTCGTGTATGGTTTTCTGGAGAAAACCAAGTTTGATGATTCATCATCATATTCATCCTTTGTTTCTAATACCATGTTAATAAGAATATGGATCTCACTCATTTCTTAATTAACTACTGCTTCTCGCTTTATGTGATTGATTAAGATTACCAATTCTTCCGAACATATTCCGAAGACCTTGGGCATGGCCATGCAAACATCTTAACAACCCTACGAGGGCCCAAGAGTATTATACTTCAAAATAAATTTGAAGGAAACAAATCCCATTTTGACTACAAGCAGATTCATAAATTTCGCAACACTTCGAAAACAACCCTTATAACTACCAACCACGTGATAGCGTTAGATTGCTTCACAAAATGCACTACATCATGACATATCTCTTGTATCTCAAGTCGAGGATAAATATCCATGATATACTTAATGACAAAGATCCATAAAGTATCATCATGTGGGTGGATAAGTCCTATACTCAATTCATTGAATATCATCTCGAATTAGTCATGCTACGCATCAATATACTTTCAAGTATATTCTAACCAATACTCATATTTGTCTTAATTCAATATCATTCCCATGTTATTGATTGACAACGGACTATTTAGAATAACTTAAGTTATTCATGGATTTAAACATGCAAACAGAGGACACAATATTATAAATGAAATTAAACGATACCGTACTTTAATTCATTATAAATAATAATTGTTTAACATCCTTTATCCAAATACTAAATAGATCAATGCATGATAATACTAGTTAATGAATTTTGCCACAAGTCATGAGAATCATACTTGTTGACAAGGCATAATTTCAATTAACTTTGATCTATAGGAATTTTGAGAATACTTATTTCAAAAATTCAATAAGTGAATTTCTTGTATATGTTTACACATATCTTGATATTGTCATATCATTCCATAAGGTGCGTGATAACCCGAACCACCCTTTTATGACAATCATCTTTCAAAACTTTAAAGTTTTAAAGTATTCTTTTCTTTAATGTATAATGCAACTATGCTCCTAGTTGAGCATAACTAGTCAACATGGTCATCATCAAGGATACCATGACTAGAATTGAGTGTCATCTCAATTATACCAAAGATCATTGTGTACAACAATATGCTCTTTAAACGTCCGTAAACTTCGAATGCTTATAGTGTAATGTTGGTGCCTACCAAACTCAAGTTTGTTGGCAATGACAATTATGAAATAATTGCCATATTTCCATCCATAGAATCTAGGAGCATCTCCGCATGTGGAATGTGATTCTAAATCCAAACATATTCCTTTTAAAATATTTATTACACTAACAACTTTCAATGTTGTCAAATCATCTTGAAATCAAGCATGACACAACAATCTTATACACAACATGATGTTCATGATGAATCTTCAAGTTAAACTTTAAGATCTCATCTATCTTGTCAAAGATATGTATTCATCATGTTCTATTAGACTCATTTATTTTACCGCATATGTTTATAATAATAAACATATTTTTCAAGGTTATATATATCTTATTTCCAAATCTTACAAACGAAGTTTCATTCCCAACTAAAACTTAATTTAAGTGGAATGTAGTTGCCCATACAACATATAAGATTTAAAATAATACTCCCACTAGCTTTTAGGAATACTTATGAACTATCTTATTTTAATTATTAAATCAAACATGGATTTAATATTAAACATAAGAAACATCTCTTAGATGCTTGCATATATCCATTCATGGATTCTTGCGCTTGTACATATCCAAGGATTATTAAAATTCATAAAACTTCTTTGTATTACGATCGTCCTCGCAAAAGTAATTCCACAACAAAGAGTTATGACATTCATTGTCAAAATTTCATATCAATGAAACTAAGTATGACAATTATAATCTTTATATTTCTATTTAATGTGTCTAGTAAAGAATATTCAATCATAGTTAATTGCTTAAATATGATTAATATTATTATTACTAGACATGCATTAAATATGTGTACAATATTGTCCATATGATTTCTACACAAAGATTTAAACCACTAGGGTTTCCATCTTTTGAAGAAACTCATATTCATTATTAAGATAAACCAAGTATCTAAAGTTGATTATCTTTATGGACAAAGATCTCAACATTCATAGTATGATTGATTTACCACAATTCAACATTTGGTAAATTTATCATTATGATTAACAGCTTACCATGATCCCGTAACTCATATTCCTCAACATATTAAATATCTGAGATATCCTTACGGATCTATGAATGACAATTCCATCATATTGAGGTCTATCATATACATGTTTAGCCTCATCATGATATTTGCTAGTGCATTTTAGAAGATTATGTATTTTGTAATTCAATCTTTCAAGATCTAAACAAAACTCCCACTTGCCTTTAACAATTTAAAGATTACCTCTAAATAGTTTAGCAAGTAGAGCAACAATACATTGTTCTCTTTTGGGATATTACAAAAAACATTGACAGTTCCTGACTTTAGTTTGTTACAACCCACTCTACAAGTAGTTTAACAAAATCAAAACTTCATTATAAGACTTAATGTGATTCATCACATTCCATAAACAAATGGTGTCTTATCAATCTTCTAGGTTGGAGTCTTATTGAGTATATTCAATCTATACTCAATCTACTAACCTTGATAACATGTGGAAGAAACTATAGTTATCTTGAATCAAACATGCCAATAGATTTTGATTCTTCTAATCGAACATACCATAAAACTATGGTATTTCATTAGAATTAATATTGTAAGATAATCTAACAATATTTAAGATAACATCTACTATTTGGCTTACCTATTTACCAATAAAGTAAAACTTAATGGTACAATAGAATTACCAAGTCAATTGCATGTATTATAACACAAGAATTTTGACCAAGTCAAAAGACAAAACAGCTTATAATCCCACTATACGTTATAAGTCTTTGATCAACTCATTGACTTCATGCACATGTCTTAAAACATAGCAAGTTAACGCCTTACTTTATTTTGTAAGTCTTGTATTAATGTGACTTCATGTTTGTGACTTTACAAAATCATAAACATTTATAATTAAAGTAATTATGAACACCACCTCGGGTTTCAATTAATATTTCAAGTTAATATTTACTACATATATTTAAGTCATTCAACTAATACTCAAATTCAAAGTAGTATCGATTACTTCATTTAATTATGTCATTCCATGAAATGTTCAATGTAAGAAACCGCAGAATTATCCATGCTCGCTCACGACACGTGGATATTTTACCTTGGCTACAATCTAGTTCACGCTCACGCAACATAAGTTGTAACTACAAGTGTTTCTTAAATATTGAATAACATAAATATTTAAAATAAAGTAGTCTTTGTTATCATCTTGACATATGTTCTTAATACGGCAATCATACATATTTAAATGTATAATTCCTATTGAACGTTACTCTTTACCTTGGGTCAAGAGAATCATATTTATATGTGTTGTACCTTGCACACAATAAAAATTTCTCCCACTTGTGCATGGAACAACATCATGTAGCGTATAAACAACACGATACACGCTCATTTATTTGATTAATATGATTTGTGTCATAGATATAACAAGTAGATGTAGGACTATATTGATTAGTAAGGAAACGCACATGACAATCCTTGAAAACCATAAGTGCCTTCAATTGGAAAGTAATTATCTTTGAAGATAATCTGGGTTACTACACAGAAATAAGGCTTGTAGCTCCCAATCGAATTAGAAATCATTAAAACAACTTCTTATTCAAGAATGCAACACAAATGCTCCCACCGAATCGACAACATTGTAAGTGTTGCATAACCAAAGGAAAACAACTTGCTTGCTTTTTACTTTCCTACACCTTTAAAGAACCATACGTACTCATTACTAAGGTACTAAAAGGTGTATTCTACTCTATGAATGATGGGTTATCCATCAACGTTATTAACTTGAAAAATTGGGTATGCAATTTCTTCCTTAATGTGTCTACCATCCCCATACCGGTATGTAGCACCTTTAAAGGTTAAAGTAAACCAACTAGATAAATTAAGCTAGTTTTCCTTTACCAATTTTCGCGGTAATTAGTCTAGCTTCTAATTTAGTAACTTATATACATGTTTTCCAGCTAACCAACATTCATGTTTGTTACAAAAGGATTCATTCACCTAATGAAGGTAATGAAATCTTTATGGAAAATATGATGTGCAATTCATTGCTATGAGTTACATTAGAATTTAGACAATTCAAAACGTTCCTATTATACCTTTCTCATTCATGAAAAGGAATAGGATTGAGTCTAATGCTTCTCCATGGAAAAGATACTTCGCTTGTCTTTTCAAGAATTATTCTCTATCAAACATTTGTTTGAAAGCGAATGGAACAATTAATTGATCAAAGACTAAACTTCGCTTACGGTTAAATGTTGCAATTATACATTCAAAAGAATTACAAAATTCAATTTTAGTATTTTCGATAATTAACCTTTTCAAGAAAATTAAACACCCATGGTTCATAAACATATAACCATTTAATTTTCACCGAAAACTAGGATCCAAATTGTCATAATCTCATCACATCGCTTGATCCGCTAGTAATGAACCTTATACAAAATGGTAGAGCTTTTGCTCAATTGCCAATTTCAATTGCAATTCCTAGATTTATGGGATTTACATATAGCCAATTTCAATTGCCATGTAAACATGTTTTATCCCATCTTATGCCTTGAGTTGCCGCTCACTACAAAACTCAATTAAGTTGTCCAACTTAAGAAACCGCAAAATCGTCCATGCCCGCTCTCACGACACGTGACATTTTACCCTTTGATTACTATCTAAGTCACGATCTCACGCAAATAGAAAGTAATCTTAGGTGTTTCCGCTTCGTTGGATGGCATATAACTTAAATTAAAGGGTAATAGTTTTGATGTTAAATCAAATATGTACAAAGATGTCATGCATTCATCTTCGTAACATAGGTTTTATTAAAACATTTATATCTTGTTTTAATGTTTAAGCTTTTCATCATCAAACTTTAATTGAGGTATTGGTTTCACCAATCAAGGAATTTAGTGTTAATTATCATCCATTATACCGCATTTTTGCATAAGTGTAAACACTTAGTGTTTCGGATAATTACCACCTAAGTGGCGCATGGAATCAATACTAATTCGCCTTAAGATGAGCTTGCACATTTAATGACTTACTAAGTAGCTCCACTCGAACTTACTGTGGGGAGAGGACTGTGCACGTGCTAAAGCACAACCTTAGACATCCATTCAGTGATCATGCGCACTTCTTTAAACCCCTTTATTAGTTCATTCTCATGGGTGAGCTGCTCACCATTTGTACCAAAGTCATCAATCAATTAAACGATTATGATTACTATTCTTAAAATTACATGTTTCACCATTGTTTAGATCATTTTATTTTTCTTGTAAAATACCCTTGTTACAAAACACAAACAAGCAAGTATTTTAAAAATAAACAAATAAACAATAAATGCATAACAAATAAAGTCATGCATATCAAATAGCCACATGCAAACGGTTTTAGATAAATCTTATTAATTAACCAATTAATATATATTAAGGTCTTCCCCAATTTTAGATCTATCAAAATTAGTGTATATCACTTAACCACGAAAGACATACAATAAAAGAAGATCCATGATAAAACATGCATGTAATTATCATGGACATAAAATTACACTTAACAATTAATGCAATTAAATCAAAGTTACGATATACACATAAAGTTGTATGCATCTTAGGTTTCTAATCCAATTAAAACAATAGTTTACAAAACCTAATTAGGGCATATAAAAACGCCCCCCTCAAAATTAGGGTTTAGGTTAAGCAAACCCTAGATCTAAGCATACAAATAATAACACATTCATGTTTATTTTAATTATGTGTTTCAAGAATTAATTACTTGTTATACAAGGCTCGTGATGCCACCGTTGAGTTTATGATATATAAAATACAATAAAACATAAAGACATCAAGAGTACACAATGAAGACTTAAGATCATAACAAATAAATTAATTAACCGAAAGTATGCGTAACGTACTCTCTGCGAATAACAAATCCTCGAGCAAAGTAAAACCACCCTCGAGCAAAGCAAACCAAAGAAGTACTTATTGGTGTAAGAATAATGTCTTACAACCACGCTCTTGTACACACGAATTAACCAAACGAATCAAGCGATTGCTAGATCTAACACAAGTCCTCGCTTAAGAAAAACGAAACCAAACTCCCTTACTTGGGGTGTTCGGCGAATATAGGACAAGAGAGAGAGAGAGAGATCTAGGTTAATTCAATGCACAAGTGTATGAAACCCTAGAACCTAACCTCTTTATATACTAGTAGGTAAACTTTGGGAACAAGTTAGTGAATTAGGCTTTGTTTAGCCCATATGGCCGCCACCAATGCAAGCCCAAAGCCCATTCCATAACTTTTCCAAGTTTCCATTTCTAGTCCTTCTCTTTTTCATTTAACGGTCGTTAGTCATTTTTCCGTTAAATACTTAACGATCGTTAACCGGACTTAATGTGTAATAATTAATCGTAAACATAAACATTAATTATTAACTTTAATTCTCATTCGCTAATGTGTGCAATCCCGTGGTCACGAGTTCGAATCCGGACATTCACATGTTCGTAAATATATATACATTTCCAACACTATTTAGCTCATTTAAGCTTTAGATAGCTTATAGTGAGCTTATCTTCATTTCAATCTCAATTCACTTCAAATCCAAAAAGCAGTCAACAAAAGTCAACTGTGACTAATGTGAGCAGAAATGGATAGTTTGCTGGTGTTAGCTGTGGAATTGGGTTAAGTTTGGATTGATAATTGGTTTAGGATTAGTGGTACTCTTGCTGTTTTGCAAGCCACTGTGGCTGGACACCCGTAAGTGTCTAAAATCTGTTTTCAAATTGCTCTTTTCATTACTGTTACATTGCAAAAGTTAGTATAGCTTTAATCTGTTGTTATAATCATTGTTAGTTCATTAGATAGTTCATATTTGGTTGTTTAGACTTTTGTTCACTACTGCTTTGATTTGAAGTTGAGTATAGGATAGAGTAAATTAGTGAAACAATTCAGATAATTGCCGCTTGGATCGGATAGATAATCGAGTTTGAGATTTGTTTAGGTGTTAAGTTTCATTGCTTTAGGTTTACATATGCTTGATAAACTCATTTCGATCATCAAAATTCATCTCAGATTCACTTAAAGTCAAAATTGCATGTCGATCGTCCTTATGATCGATTTGTTTGAATCGTGGTTATAATTTTGCATAAAGGGTTAGAATCGGAACATTAGCTTCCATTAGTCTAGGTTCTACATTAAACATCATATTCAAGAATCAAATCGTTGTAATCTCTTAGGGTCAAATTTGGTTTAGCAAGTATTTGGTTGGTGGTCTTGAGAACCACAGCTTTGGTTTTCACATTAGCTTATTGCTAAAGCCTCGTGGATAAGCTCAAACATAGGAGTTAAGACTGTTTTAGTTAGTAATCGCTTAGTATCAATCATAGGTAGATTGCTTATTAGAGGTTAGGAATAGCGAATTAGTTGCTTTTAGGTCCTTTTAGTATAATATTAGCTTCAGAAAGTTTGGTAGCTTATTGTGCTTATTAGCTTATTTTCAATAGCTAATTTGAAAACGCTTAACACATCGCCTCTCATTTCTCACACATAAGCCATAGTATTTTATATTTTCATAGAATTAGAATAATATTTTAGACTTTTACTGAATTTTTCATAAATTTTCATCACTGCTTAGTATTTTTCACAATTTAAAACAGCTTTTAGGATTTTTAAATAGCTTTTATTGCAATTAATTCGTAAAAGTTCCAAAAATAAATTTTCAATTTTCATAGATTAAGATAAATACAAAAGCAAAAAATAATTTTTCTAGATTTTCCTAGCTTATTTTGTAATTTTAGCCATTTAATTAGATTTAAATAGTTTTAAATTGTGAGAAAATAGAAAATAATCGTAAAAATACAAAATTAGTTTTGAAAATTCTCTTAGATTATTTTAGATTTTATAAAAATAGTTTCATATTTTTCCTTTAATTTTCATAATTTTTAGTATTTTAAATTAGTTTTAAAAGTTAAAATTAGTTTTTAATTTGAATAAAATCCGAAAAATCCTAAAAATAGTTTTAATTCATAAATAGTTTTCAACTTGCATTTCTAGAGTAAAAGTAATTTTAGGCATTTTAGGATATAGATTAGACGTAGTTGCATTTTATTTACGCTTTCGCTTATTACATTTTAGTTAATCTCGCACTTAGGATTTCCGTAGATTAGATTTCCTTAATTACTTTCCCTTCTCCCGTAGTTTAATAAAATCAAATCACAAATCCAAAACATCGAGCATTAAATTCCAAACCAAAACGACGTTATAATTCACGCCTCGTTGGGAAACGATTCGGTTGACTAATCCGTATCAACGATCACACACGGATTTGATTTAATATTCTTTTCCTAAAGGAATTTTGAATCTATCTTCGTGATTATTTTTGATATCGATATTGAGGTTTTATCCATACACATACCCCTAAGCCTACATTACGGACATATCAAATTTTGGCGCCACGCCGGGAGGTTGTGTCACGACAATATCGTTAGAGGTTTGACGATTAGTGACTCGAGATCCTTCATTCGTGAAGTTACTATTTTTCTAAAAATTAAAAAAGTAAAAATATTTTCCTTTTTTTTGTATATATATATATCATATTAAAAATACAAAAGATTTTCTCTGTGTTTTTGCTAATAAATAGAAGACACCAATTATATAACATTCTCAACGGAGGTGTTATCATTAATAAGTTCCCAACCAAAGATCAAAAACTTGCCTTTGTGTCGCTTGTGAATCGATTTATTTCTATCGGATAAACAAACCGTGTGGTGGGTATAAGGACGGCCCGACATTAAATTGCGGTCGAAAAGAAGCGGTTTTTAATAAGCTTCACACGACCTAAAAGCTTCTCCGCCGCTTGTGCGTTTGTCTTATAGAAGTGATTTATTCACTTGGGATTATTGGTTAAGTTCACCGTGTTTTCGAATATCGGTCTCTTTTAATTGCCTTGGTTTTAAAGTGCATGCGCACCGCCTCAATCACGACGTAGACGTAATCAAAGAATAGACGCACCGAGTTACGCACTATCGTTGAAGAACCCGTCATGGCGTACACTCGAACGATGAACGAGTTACTTCAAGCTCCCGTGAGACGGCCACGGTGATGCTATCGTATTTCCACCAATTAACACCGAAAATTTTGAACTAAAACAAATTTAATACAATTGGTGTCTAATAAACCTTTTGTGGTTTAGATCATGAGAGCCCCACGCACACCTCCGCTGGTTTAATCAAGTTGCTTCTACAATTAACTTTCGGGCGCCTCTCATGAGTCGATTAAGTTGAGATTGTTTCCATTTTCCTTGAGGGGCAGCCCGGACTTGGCTAGAAAAAGAACCCCTCATTCGATTACAACATGGGAAGATCTTTCTAAGAAATTTGTGAACCAATTCTTTCCTCCGTCAAAAATAACAATGTTACGAATCAAATCATAAATTTTCAACAAAAATTTGACGAAAGTTTTGGAGAAGCATGGGATAGATTTAAAGAACTTTTACGAAAATGCCCAAATCATGGTTTTACCGATCTTCATCGATTGATACGCTCTATAATGCTCTTACTCCGTCCGATCAAGATTCGCTTAACGCGTCACGGTGGTAATATCTTGAGTCGTATGCCCACCGATATTAGAACGATTATCGAAAATAAGTCAAAAGTTTCTTCGCCTAGAAACCGACCGGTTGTTTCTAAGATCACTACGAACGACAACTACATCCGAGAAGTGAGTTAAGTGGGTGATCGATGCTATTAATTCTATGATGAGAGTTTAAGATTCATAAACCGAACCACCAAAGCCACATCAAACATGTGTTATTTGCGGTGGTCCTCATCCGCACTATAATTGTCAAGCCACCGATGGCGATCTCCGAAATGCTTCCGTAGCCTCTCGCTAATCCGGTTCAAAATCAAAACCAAGGATACCGTACAACCAAATGGGACCACCCGTTTTGCACCCGCTCTCAACAAAACCAAAACCGTTATCAAAACCAATCTTACAATCAAAACCGAGGAGCCAATCTCAATCATGGTAATCAAAACTACCAAGCTCCTCCACCTCAAGTTTATCAACAACCTCCTCAACAACAATATCAACCACCTCATCAAGTCGCTCCAAACAACGAGTTTCGCATCTTACATGAAGAATTCGACAACACCATTAAAAGTTTGCAAACTCAAATCACCAAAGATTAGGAATGATTTCAAAAGAGAAATGGAAGCTACGAGTAACAAGCGATGAGTGAAATGAGGAATATGATGGCTAGTTTCTTTCAAGCTAATCAAGCTTCTACGCCTTATTCTCAACCCTCGGGTTCCGGTTCTCTTCCGAGTAATACGATTCCTAACCCGAGAGGTGACATGAAAGCGATTACTACCCAAGTGGTGTTGCTTACGATGGACCCACGGCTCCTACCACTATTTCTTCTTCTCCGCCTTGTGTGGTAGACCGTGAGACCGGGTGACAAAGGACCCGGTGCTTCCTACTAATAAGGGGAGTACGAGAATGTCCAACCCACGGTTGTCCCGACGTCTCGAGCCCAAGGATGCTCCGGTTAGTGCCGAAAAGACTAACTCAAAACAACACTTCCGCATTCGCCAAGGATGAATGATCAAAAGCAACGTGAACAAGCAAATCTTCAAATGGAAAAATTCTTTCAAATATTTCAAGATCTTCACTTCAAATTAGCTTCATGGATGCTCTTCTTCTCATGCCTAAGTTTGTTTCGACACTAAAAGGAATGTTAAGTAACAAAGAGAAAATTGTGGATTTGGCAAAACGCCTTTGAATGAGAATTGTTCATGGTTATTCTCAAGAAACTTCCCGAAAAGTTAGGTGACCCCGGCAAGTTCCTCATTCCGTGCGATTTTCAAGGAATTATTCAGTGCTCCGCCTTGGCCGATCTTGGCGCGAGTATCAATTTGATGCCAAAATCAATTTACGATAAGCTTTCATTGCCCCCACTTACCCCAACATGTATGACCCTCGAGCTAGCCGACCGTACTACGACAAAACCAATCGGTATAGCCGAGGATGTTTTTGTTAAAGTGGGGAAGTTCGATTTCCCCGCAGATTTTGTTGTCGTTGATTTCGATGCCGACCCTCGTGTACCCCTTATTCTCGGAAGATGTTTCTAAGGACGGCCATGCTTATTGATGTTTATGAAGGAGAAATCACTTTAAGAGTTGGAAAAGAAGCCGTCACGCTCAACGTTAACAATACTTCTAAATCTTTTACCAAACAATATGATGTGGCCAAAATTAATGACACCGAGGTGACAAAGGACCCGGAATTCCTACTAATAACGGAAGTACTAAAACGTCCAACCTCCGGTTGTTCAAAAGTTGGGCCTAAGACATCGAGAATTGATCCGAGTCTTTCACGCTTTACGGTTAAGAGTTTATCGACGATACGTACGAGCAAAGGAAGAAATTAGAAAAGGAGACTACAACGGTTGTGGTGGAAAATGCTAGCTCTAAGAGCACACCACTTGTCCCACCTCCGCTTCTCGTATCGGATTGATCTTGTTCCTAAAACGTCGAGTTTTCTTTGAGTGGCAATCCCACTCCTTCTTCCGAAAATATGGAACTTTCTTCTAAACAAATCATTTCGATTCTTCCCTTCCTCACTCAATATGAGGAGGATGATTCTATCATGAAAGAAATTGAGGCTTATTTGAAAAGTGATTCAGCCACCGAAATTGATAACGCCGACATCGACATCGAAGGAGATATTCGCTTGATTGAAAAAATGCTTTACGGGATTCTTATATTCCTTCGAAGAAAAAGTTATTAAAGAAGTCAAGCCGCCTTTTAATCCTTCTGAGCCCGAGCTCAAGGATTCTTCCATTGATTTACTTCTCGAGGAGTTCGCCGATGAACTCGCTCGCATGGATCCTATTCCACCGGGAAGTGAGGATGACATCTTTGATTTTAGAGCCGACTTACGCGAAATTGAATATTTGTTATATCAAGATCCGTCGATTTACTTCGAGAAGTTCACCGATGAACTTGCTCCCACCGACTCGATTCTTTCCGAAAATAAAGAAAAAGAATACAATGATCCATTCTACCCGAAGAAAGATAAGGAAGTTAAGATTTCGACTGATGAGCTTGTTGATTCAGAGGTCCCACACTATTTTTTATCCGAGAGTGATTCCTCTTCTCGTGAGGATTTTCATGAAGATGATACGTTGATTTCGTTCCTTTCCGAGGACAAGATTTTAACCTCGATACTCATCGGAGAGGACATTCATAAAACAAAAGTTATCCGAAAAAGGATCCTCTCTTGGATGCCTTCATGTTTGAACCTTTGAAATACACCTTTTTGTACCATGGACTCCTTCTTCTATGGAGTCGCTTTCTTGTGATCCGTCATCCCGTCGTCCGCCCGCAAAACCACCGGATGATGGATCACTCTTTCTTGATATACCTTATGTGAGTTCGGGAGATGTTATCCCATTTGTGCTTGAGCCCGACATTTTCTTTCCCTCCCAACCCACCCATTCTCTTTCCTCCGGAGTGAGGATACCATCTTTGATCCGGTATCCTTTCCGCTTGTTTCCCAAGGACAAATGAATTCGGGACGAGTCGCTAGCGACTCGGTGACCAAAAACAAGAGCGCTTCGTGGAGGCACCCCATGCTTATCTCTATCTTCTTTCTATTTTCTAATAAGTGACGTGAAGGGTTAGCCTCTTCGATTTCTCGTGTTTGGTTGTTTGTGATGTTGTGTCTAGATTTTCCCGATATGAAGACTCTCGTGCTCAAGTTTGTCTTTTCTCCACTCGAGTTTCATGATCGTGTTGATGGAAACCGATATCCTAATCTTATCGACTAACGCTTATCTTCTAGCATACTTAATAAACGGCTTTTAGATTTTCGTGATACCTTGCTTTTAAACATTGAGGACAATGTTTCGCTCTAGTCTGGGGTAGGGTAATCTTCGATTTGATTTGACCGCACTTGCTTATTTTTGTCGTGTTTCTCTCAACCCCGCTTTTCCTTAGAAAATGAAAAATTGTGCAAAATGAGAAAATTTAAAATTTTTGTAAGCTTTTGTTAGTTTTATGATCGAAAAGTTCTTGCTAGTCTCGTAGAAGTTACTTTAAATATGCTTTTCTTGACATAGCCTTTGCTAATTGCTTAGACAAGAGGCTATAAAATGCGATTCTAGCTCACAAGGCCAAGAATTTGCAAGTCTCCTAAGTGATTTTATATATGCAAAGCTTAAACAAGAATTTGCTAGTTTCTAATAAGTGACTTTAAAAATGCGAGACTTGAGATTATTTCACTAAACATTTGCTAAGTTAATATATGTTTTGACACCTTGTTGACTTTCCACGGTGAGAGTAGGAATGGAATTCGACTTGACCGGGCGTGTTGAGCCCTAGCTTGTTCCTTAACCATAGGTAATCTAAAAATTATCGGCTAAGCATCCGCGGATCTCATTATTTGGGATATTAAATTTGCGGAGATCGAGAAATGATAGAGTTACTTATGAGTTTAGATGCTAAGCGTGGAGTAGTTGGTTCTCTTTAGAGCCCATCGAAGGTACTTATGGCTTTTTGTTCCCACAAAATTGTTTCACCCCATATCTCTCTAATAAATAATTAGAGATGTTGTGTTTTTGGCGATAGTTAGTTCTTTATCTTCTTAAAAGAATCTTTGTTTTAAAAATTGGGTACACATCAAGGATCCGTAATAAATAAATAAATAAGCAATAAGTGAAAAGTAATAAGTAAAGTTATGAGTCATGTGTCGAGATCGGACCCTTGGATCTTTAGCCGGATTGAGTGAGGTCTTAGTCTAGCCAACCGGGATCCTCATTTCATGAAGCCTATAGTCTTGGAATTACCCCGTGAAGCTCCGTAGTTCATAGCTCATATAAGTAAAAGTATAAGTGAAAAAAAAAAAAAAAAAAAATGAAATGAAAAAAAAAAAGTCAAAATATAGTGAATAAAATTCCTTGATGTGGACCTCATTTTGGGACAATGGTTCTTGAGAGAAGATGGATAACTAATTATCGACTTAGCTTTGTATCTTTATCGAATAAAAGTTATCGAAACGAGAAATTTGAAGAAATTCATTTCTCACAAAATAAAAAATCTAGAGGAAAATAGGAAAATGGGAGCAAAAGGTAATTACACAAGTAACTTCCATGGGTAGTGTTAGCATCTAGAATCATATTTAACAATGATTTCGATTTTACGCTTAGTTTGGGACTTGTGAAAATCGTGACGATGTATTCTATCCGTATGGTCACTTCACGTGTGTTGTGTTTTCTACTCCGTGATCCTAACGTGTCGCTTGAAAAATGTTGGAGTTATTGATCGACATGAAAGTTCAACAAACCGTCACCATAACCGGAATGTGCTTAATCGTAATATCTATACATGTGAATTAAAAGGTAAACGGGCATTTTAGAATTAAGGCTTTCTTAATCTCTTTTGAGGAATCTTTGCTACTTCTTCATAGGTTTAGTAGAAAGAGATTGAAATCCTTGGTTTTAGAAGTGTGAGTTGATTGCATTGCGTGAGGACACGACAATGGTCTCGTCTGGGTATTTTGATATGTGCAAAACACATATCATTTCTTTATCAAATAAAACCCAAAATAACCAAGAAAGAGCCGCTTATTGCTAATATCTTGTTGTTTTCTTGAGTTTGTGCAGTGCAGTACGGATATGTAAAACACACAAAAAGAAGCCAAATCGATTTAAAATCCGAGCACGAGAGATTAAGAGAGTTTGAAATGAGCCTAAGATCGAAATTGTGCATTTGTGAAGATTTTATTCTCGAGGATGATTTTTGAGAAGATATAATCAAGTTTGAAGAATTGTCAAGATCAGTCCTCATCTTTGAGCTTTGGCAAGAATGACCCTCAAGTTTCGAAAGTTGCAAATTCAGCCCTTGGATTATTTGACATTGACAAGATTGGCCCTTGAAAGAGATTTTCAAATTACAACTATGGTCCTTTGAAATTTCAGATTTTACACTTTGGGTCCTTAAAATACACTTTGGATCACAATATTAGTCCAAGTCCAATATTAGCTACTTATGGTCAAAGCCCAAAACAAAACCCAACCCACACACCTTACCCGGTCTAATATATAAACCCGTTTACCCATTTACCCCGGTCAACCCATCCATTAAACCCGTCAACAATACTCAAACAACAATAAACAAATACCCCGCTTTTTTCCCCCAATTTACCGCTACTACATGAACCCTAAAACACCCTTTGGTCAATTAGTCAAATTAGTGCAATTAAGGGCAAATTGGTACTTTCATCGACACCTTATGACACACCGACACATGTGGGGTGCCAGTCACTAATCTGTGCTACATTCCAATCCCTTGTCTCGATTGGTCGAAGATACGTGGCATTTGTAATCCAAGGGTTGTGATGAAAGATTGATAGCTGGGATTTGATCAAGGGCTCAGAATACAATCAAAGAAACACACATTTGGGATTTCTAGATGCTTCCAAGACCTTGAGCTCAAGTATTTAAAGACCCTATTCGTTCACAATTAGATGATCTCTCTATCCTTCATCTTTCAGTAGCATAGTTGTAGTTGTAATTTCATTTTAATGTTTTAAGTATTGTTAAGCTTTTGTAATTCACTTTTTGTACTCAAATTTCCTAGATTAATAAAATTCACTTTTAATTCTCAAGTAATTGTTTAATTGTTTATGTTTTAAATTTGCTTATTATAATTGTCTACTGCTTATTTCCTTATTTTAAAGTAAATTCAGATTGTTTCTTCATTAAATCAAAAATTAAAAAAAATCGAAAAAATAGTTGAAAAATAAAAATACTTTCAATCTATCTCTAAGCTTGTAAAAGCTATTGCTCACTCATCGTTCTATTTAGCTCATTTAAGCTTTTGATAGCTTATAGTGAGCTTATCTTCATTTCAATCTCAATTCACTTCAAATCCAAAAAGCAGTCAACAAAAGTCAACTGTGACTAATGTGAGCAGAAATGGATGGTTTGCTGGTGTTAGCTTTGGAATTGGGTTAAGTTTGGATTGATAATTGGTTTAGGATTAGTGGTACTCTTGCTGTTTTGCAAGCCATTGTGGCTGGACACCCGTAAGTGTCTAAAATCTGTTTTCATATTGCTCTTTTCATTACTGTTACATTGCAAAAGTTAGTATAGCTTTAATCTGTTGTTATAATCATTGTTAGTTCATTAGATAGTTCATATTTGGTTGTTTAGACTTTGTTCACTCTGCTTTGATTTGAAGTTGAGTATAGGATTGAGTAAATTAGTTAAACAAATTCAGTATAATTCTTTGTTTGGATCAAGGATAATCTTGAGTTTGAGATTTGTTTAGGTGTTAAGTTTCATTGCTTTAGGTTTACATATGCTTGATAAACTCATTTCACCATCAAAATTCATCGCATTCACTTAAAGTCAAAATTGCATGTTAATCGCCTTATGATCTCATTTGTTTGAATCGTGGTTATAATTTTGCATAAAGGGTTAGAATCAGTAACATTAGCTTCCATTAGTCTAGGTTCATCATTAAACATCATATTCGATCATCAAATTTGAATTGTAATCTCATTTTGGTCAAAGTTTCATTTCAATCTCAAAAGTCAAAGTGAAAATTATAGTTTTGCAAAACTTATTTGATCTCTCATTGATTCATTTTTGTTCATATTAATTGAAATTTTGGTTAATTAAAGTTTAGTTGGTCTAGTGTTGAAAACATGGTTTTGTGAAATCTTCTCAAGTCTTTACAATCTCTAAATAAGCTCAATAAGTCTTCGATTTCCTTGCTCACACTCAAAGACATATTGAGTGTGAAATGTGTTTGTTGCAAACCTTGCATGAGTTCATTTTTGATAGTTAGAAGCTCAAATTTGGTTTAGCAAATAGTTTGGTTGGTGGTCTTGAGAACCACAGCTTTGGTTTTCACTTTAGCTTATTGCTAAAGCCTGTGGATAAGCTCAAACATAGGAGTTAAGACCTGTTTTAGTTAGAAAGCCAATTAGTATCAATCATAGGTAGATTGCTTATTAGAGGTTAGGAATAGCAGTAATTAGTAGCTTTTAGGTCCTTTTCGTATAATATCAGCTTCTGAGAAAGTTTGGTAGCTTGTAGTGCTTATTAGCTTATTCATAATAGCTAATTTGAAAACAGTTAACACATCAGCTCTCATTTCTCACACATAAGCCTAGTATTTTATATTTTTCATAGAATTAGAATAATATTTTAGACTTTTACTGAATTTTTCATAAATTTTCATCACTGTTTAGTATTTTTCCCAATTAAAAACAGTTTTTAGGATTTTTTTTTTTTTAAAATAGCTTTAATTGCAATTAATTCAGAAAAAGTTCCAAAAAATAAATTTTCAATTTTCATAGATTAAGATAAATACAAAAAGCAAAAAATAATTTTTCTAGATTTTTCCTAGCTTATTTTGTAATTTTAGCCATTTAATTAGATTTAAATAGTTTTAAATTGTAGAAAATAGAAAAATAATCGAAAAATACAAAATTAGTTTTGAAAATTCTCTTAGATTATTTTAGATTTTATAAAAATAGTTTCATATTTTTCCTTTAATTTTCATAATTTTTAGTATTTTAAATTAGTTTTAAAAGTTAAAATTAGTTTTAATTTAAAAAATCCGGAAAAATCCTAAAAATAGTTTTAATTCATAAATAGTTTTCAACTTGCATTTCTAGAGTAAAAGTAATTTTAGGCATTTTAGGATATAGATTAGACGTAGTTGCATTTTATTTACGCTTGTTTATTACATTTTAGTTAATATCGCACTTAGGATTTCCGTAAATTAGATTTCCTTAATTACTTTCCTTCTCCCGTAGTTTAATAAAATCAAATCACAAATCCAAAACATCGAGCATTAAATTCCAAACCAAAACGACGTTATAATTCACGCCTCGTTGGGAAACGATTCGGGTTGACTAATCCGTATCAACGATCACACACGGATTTGATTTAATATTCTTTTCCTAAAGGAATTTTGAATCTATCTTCGTGATTATTTTTGATATCGATATTGAGGTTTTATCCATACACATACCCCTAAGCCTACATTATTCTTCAATTCAGTATTATCAAAATTGAACCGAAAGATGTTACAACAAAGAATGTCCGAGGACGCTTGTTTTAATGCAATGCAAGAAGGAATTCACGAGTTCGATCGACTTGATGTTTGGGAATTATTACCGCCTCGACTATGCTATGATCATTGCTCTCAAATGGATTTTCAAAGTAAAACTTGATGAGCATGGTGATGTGTTAAAGAACAAGGCAAGACTTGTTGCAAAAGGATATCGTCTAGAGGAGGGTATTGACTTTGAGGAATCATTTGCTCCAGCTTGCACGTGTCGAAGCAATCGTAATCTTCTTGGCTAATCTTGCTAGCAAGAACATGGTGGTTTATCGATGGATGTGAAGACCGCCTTTCTTAATGGAGATCCAAAGAAATCGTGTATGTCGACCGCTTGAAGGTTTTGTGGATCCGAACATCCTACTCATGTCTATCGCTTAAAGAAGGCCCTCTATGGCTTGAAACAAGCTCCAAGGGCATGGTATGATACATCAAAAGTTTCTCTTAGCTAATGGATTCAAGAAAGGAGCAGTTGATCCCACATTGTTCACCGTGAAAGTCGACAAACACTTAATTCATGTTCAAATCTATGTTGATGATATTATTTTGGCTCGACCGACCCTAATGAATGTATTTGTTTTCAAAGAGATGGGCTCCAAATTTCAAATGTCTATGATGGAACAAATGTCATTTTCTTGGGATTACAAATTTCATAAAGTCCGGAGGCATTTTCATTAATCAATCTAAATATGCTAATGAAATTTTAAAGAAATTTGGATTTGATTCAGTGACCACGCTGACACTCCATGGTGGAGCGCATAAAACGGATGAGGACAACTCGGGGATCATGGTTGATCAAACGAAATACCAAGTATGATTGGATCTCGATGTACCTCAAAGCCGATGACCTGATATTATGTTCGTTGTATGCATGTGTGCTAGATACCGTGCTAAGCCTACCAAAAGTATCTTGAAGCGGTTAAACGGGTCTTCGGTATCTCCAAGGAACCATTAACATGGAACTTTGGTATCCGAAGGACACCAATACGTCACTAACAACATATGCGTATGCGAGACCATGCAGTGTCAAGATACACGTCGAAGCACGTCAGGTGGTGCTCAATTCTTGGGAAATAAATTAGTAAGCTGGTTTTCAAAGAAACAAATGAGTACGTCTATATCATCTACAGAGGCGGAATACACAGCCATGTCATCTTGTTGTGCTCAAATTCTATGGATGAGATCACAATTATCTTACTATGGCTATGAATTCAACAAAAGCCCTCTGTATTGTGATAACAAAAGTGTCATTGCTCTCTGCTGCAATAATGTTCAACATTCAAGAGCAAAGCATATAGACATTCGACATCATTTCATCAGGGAACAAGTGGAGAAAGGTGTGGTGGAACTATATTTTGTGAGAACTGAATATCAGCTGGCAGACATCCTCACTAAAGCTCTTCCTAGAGAACGTTTTGAGTTTATTCTTCCACGACTTGGACTAAAGAGTCTACAAACGGAAACACTCAAATGTCTTCAAGAGGAAGAAGAGGAGTAAAGGCTTTTCTTCATCTATCTCTTGTACAAATATTTTCAATATATATATATATATATATATATATATATATATATATATATATATATATATATATATATATATATATATATATATATATATATATATATATATATATATATATATATATATATATATATATATATATATATATATATATATATATATATATATATATATATATATATATATATATATATATATATATATATATATATATATATATATATATATATATATATATATATATATATATATATATATATATATATATATATATATATATATATATATATATATATATATATATATAAAAATATATAAATTTTCAAAATCCATAAAAATCGGAAAATCTTTGAAAAAGCCCAAAATATTATTTTTCAAATCAATTTTCGAGTTCTTCGATAACATCTATGGACTTTGATTTATCACTCAAAGAATGGCACGGGTCTTTAGATGAAGTTCGAACGTACATAAACTATAAAAATAATGAGATGAAGAAAATGATGGTTTATTGTCATTTCCGCAAGAACCGCTTTTTAAAGAAAGAACGAGCTATGCTTCATCCAATTTTCAAACCTCACGCCTCGATTCTAAAAACAAAATTTTTATAAGGAATATTTGTTGCCAAAAGACAATATTTCCAACCAAATATTTTTCCTTCTAAAGATTTTTCGAAAATATTTGTCATCTAATGAAATCAAAATTGCTTTGGAAATATCACAATCTTTATTTTGAAAGTCATCGGACTTATCATCATCAACATCTCTATCACTCAATCAACAACTTATGTCATTGATTGAGGGGAGAGTGATTTCAAACATATCAAAAGGGATATTTTTCAAACAATTGGCTCGTGAATGTTCAAGGTCTAATTTTGGATAATCATAATGAACAATGCTTTATACAATTGGATCCAGACTAAGAGTGTGTTTTCATAAGATCATTAAGCATTTTTTTAAAAACTATGGAGTTTAAAGTCTCATACTCTGATCCTTATCAAGTTGATGTGTTTCAAAAGAAGATCACAATTCTCCTCAAAAAGCTTTCAAAATCAATTTAAATCAATAAGATCACAAATCTCAAAGGGTTGAAAATTGTGATCGGGGGAGAATTTGTGATTTAAATTGGATTTAAACTGATAATTCGATAAATGGTTCAGAAATATTATAACAACATCTCCTCCCTACATATGCACAAGTACCTTGATTGATTTTCAAATGGTTTTCAATTGGTTTCGAGGCTAAATGAACAATACCAAAAGACCACCAATTTATTTTATGCACGAAGATATAAGGATGGTTAGGTTAGGTATTCGTTCCCACGATCCAGCCAGAGCCGGAGGGGTCTACCTAGGGACAATCCACTAGATAGTGTAGAAGTCCTTAGGTATGATGAAAAAAGGAGAAAAGTGAGATATGGGAAGAGTGCGGACTGAGATAGAGCTAGAACCGGAATAAACCCAACAAGGTTCTAGTAATGAAATCTCGGTAAGCACTGAAGGAGTTGAAGAATGAAAAAGAAATGAATGAGAAAAAGGTGAAAATAAATTGCCCTCCATTAATTCAACCTTAGGGCAGAAACCAGGTTCAATACATATGCTACTGATGGTTACTAAGGTAACATCGGTATTGAAGACAAGACGTCATGGACCCAGTGACGCACTGCACTACAACTTCCCAAGCTACTCAAGTTCCTCTTAAAAGGACTTGTTTCATTCTCACGAGGAACCCACATAATCTATCGACTATCTCTTAGAGATTGTTGATATTGAAGAAGGAGACCCACTCCCTAGTCTCCGGCATAGGAACCAAATGTGCACTATTGAGTCTAGAGCCAAGAAATCATCAATAAATCTCATTAGGACACAATCAATGAAGACTCATTGTTTCACACAATTGCAAAGTGAGAATATATCTTAAGAGTCCTCGCATTATTCTTGTGGTATTTCCAGAACATCCGAGTGATATGTTAAATATTCACAATGAAGATGGAAATCCTTCTAGAGTCAACATCTAACAAGCTCTTGGTGGGTGGCATGTGATATCTATCCAATAGATCAAGCTTGTGACAACTGGATAGAAACGATGGGGCGATTCAATCTTGAATCAACCTTGGTCCAGGAAATGGATTGACGGATACCTTTGAAAACCGGTCGTTGTGCTTAAAAATTCTTTTTCTGTAGCACATCGACTGAGCATTAATGTTTCAAAATTAAAGGGGTATTTATGATTGATAATTGATATTCCAATAAAACTTTCGTTGTATTGCAAAACCCTTTATATAAGTAATACATGATTGTTTTTCAAATCATTTTTCATCAATCAGTGAATCTCAATTCGCTGGTTCACTCACTCCGTGTTGTCTTCTTTGAGATGTTCCGGTTTGAGAACAGCTAGAGCATCTGCGAAACCCTGTCAAGGAGATTCTTGAATTATACCGATCACAAGTAGTACTTGTCTTGATCAACGAGTAACCGTGGGCCGTGCACCTCAATTCAACGAAGTGATCAAAGACACTTTAAATGCGCTTTATTGCTAATCTGTTGTATCGCGGAACCCCGACGGTTGCGGTGATCGAATTGAGGAGTCAATCCATTGCCGCATGCTCACACATAACATTCACTTCTAAAGAAATCATGATAAGTGCATATCTTCATCAACGGCTCGATATTTTCAATCCATGCTTCGCTCTGACTTCTTGGAAATATTATGAATCAATAAAGCTTCCGCTACTCGATGAGAAGATATCATGATCCAAAATTTGAGCATGTCGGTCCAAAATTCACAACTTTACATGATGGCGACACTACAAAGGATGAGTCGAGATTTATGGTGGCTGGGTCTCCAAGTCGGCTCAAAACTCATCATCACGTGGATCAGTTAAAGACCTCCACATTATGATCACAACATGCAGAAAATGAAGAATCAAAGACTACGGGCTACAGAGCAAAGAACTTAATCAAGAATCCAAGAACACAAAAATGTAATATCTGTTTGTAATTGATGAAATTGAGGTGACCTCCCTTAGAGGGAGATTGTTAGGATTTATAAAATCCTGTAGTTAAAGAGTCGGTCACCTCAAGTGTATGTATTCGTTAGAAAGCTCGTAGTCGTAGTCTATTAGTATTAGTAAGTAGTTTGTTAAGTAACACCGTGGAGGACGGAAGGGTCTTTACCCACTGTATGCCTGATCCACAGCCCGTAGGAGGCGTGTCTCGTAAGAACTTATAAATACCCTTTGCCTTGCAAGGCAAAGGGTTGAGCTCATAATATCATTTTTCTTTGCCTCACTAAGTTCCAAAACTCTTCCACTTTCTCTCTAGAACTTATTCCATACGCCCCATATACTTGATTTGTTATGTGTTTATGAAAACCAATATATTTCACATTCCTATTCCCTAGAGAACGATATCAATCCCCGAGGCTTACCCAATACTACACTACAACGATTAGGTTCACCGCCATCAACAAGCAAACAATCGCATAAAGATCAAACATGGTGATATAATGGATAAACAAACTAATCTTTGATTGATAATGAGGGTTTAGAACCCTAAGAAACTATATAAGTCGGCTCCAAATGTTTTAGGGTTTGCTCTCCAAAATAACACACAAAATACATACAATTTGATGTCTATAAATAGATTTTACAACTGCGACGGCGTCGCCTTTTGCTGGTGACGCCGTTTGATCGCCACCATTAGGGTTTTGTCTTTGCCAAGTCATCACTGGGATGGCGTCGGGTAGAAGATAGTGATGCTGTCCGGATAGATAGTGGACTCCGTCTTGAGAAAGAGTTGGTCATATGGTGTAGAAAGTAAGTGCGACGGGCATGTTGAGAAACACATGACGTCATCACTTGTTAGGGTCTCAAAGTGAGCTGAGCCGTCACTTGGAATATTTTACTTGGTCTTGAAGGTGACGTGCCGCTTTGGGTTGGGACGTCGTCCTGGCCTCTAATTTTGCCTAGTTTTCTTGACTTAGCTGTTTTCTTCATATTTTCGCTCCTTTTCATCCAAAAAGGCTTCATTCCAGGATTTTGCTTCCAAATGACCTAAAATATGAAAAGGAACGATTTTAAGCAGTAACGGATATAAAATATGACGATTTAGGGCTTAAATGACCCCCTAAAAACGTATGTTTTAAATCCTTACCAAAATGCTTTATTTGGTTTGAATACGTTTTATGTGGACGCAAGTGCTTGAAAACTATTTTGATTAGACCTGGAAATGTTTTGTGGATTTATGGACGTTATTACGTGGTTAGGCTAATGTTAGTATCCCAAATTGCCCATTCATGGACCATTAGTTCTTGCGGGAAGCGCGAATGTTATAGATAGATCTATCTGGGGTGTCGCCCTGTCCAGAGTTGGTAGCGCCAACTGGTTGAACGTATAGCATGTCGGATATGGTGGTTAGGGATAAACACCGTTAAGGGGCTTGTATATATTTGTATGTCGAGTGTTGGTTGCATGACTTAGCCTGCGTAATAGATAACTTGCATGATTTTTAATTGGTCCAAGTTGTTGTTTATAAGCTATTTTGCGGATAAATGTTTTGATACTGTGAGTTAGACAGGGTATGCCTTAGTTAAATTTGACTTGTTTGTGAGAAGTGATTTGCACTTGAAAACCTTGTAGTCCACATTACTATTTTATGAAAGGTAAAGTCTGTTTTTGCGACAACATGGATGACACTTTGGTCGCAAAGCTCGCTTGGAACTCAGTATTTTACATAAACCTATGAACTCACAAACATCGTGTTGACACTTTTAGCATTTATTTTTAGTTATTGAGGCGATAGTTTACTTTTAGAGCGCTTTGGTCAATGGCATGGCATGGTCATGGACGACTCTGATATTTATATTTGGGACCGCTTTATTATAATGGGCATGTATTCCGTACTATTTTTAAATAATGTAAACTTTATACCTTTGTTTATGAATTTTCTTAATGTAAAATCGTTGCTCTATACTTTGTGTTGTGATATCAATTAGTAGCACCCATGGTTTGTATGCTTCCGCTGAACCCGATTTTTGGAGATGTTACACAAACGGTCGTTAGTTTAAAGGATGAACGTTGTAACCACTGTCTGCCAAAAAGGATGACATGTAACTGCTAACGGAATTTACTTAACACCGGTTAAAACCAGAGGCCAAAAACGATCCCAACTTTTCTCCACAGGGACGCCGCCCGCACTTAGCGAACCATAGGGATAATATTTTCAATCTGGGCGAACCACATGGACGATTCTTGCAATTTACTCTTATATTTATTAAAAGCTTTCTAATATAACTTCCATCCAAATCATCTCATTTTTTTAAAGAAAAAAAAATGTTTTGGAGAGAAATTTAGCCAAATTTCATCTTCTTTTCTTTTCTCTTTTTTCATGAAAAAAACTCAAGAACATGAATTTATTTTGTTTTCTTCTCACTTCTTCCTTTTTCTTTTTTTTCAAACAAAACTAAAAAACACAACGTTAGTTTTATCTATGCTTACTGATCCAATAAATATAAAATATTAGAGTAATACCCCCTCACTAACAAAATTTAAATTCCATAGTACATATAAAACGTTTTACACATTTCTTTTTTCTTTTTGAAAATTCATAAAATTAATTTTTTGATAATTACAAGGTAGTACGCAGAACAAACTTTTAATTAATACTCCCCCGGTCAAAAAATTACTTTCCAAAAAAAAAAATAATATACCGTTTTTAAAAAATATGATCACTATATTTTTCAACCGTTTATATTTCATCCTTATTTTCTTAAAGCTTTTTCATCGGTTGCAAATGGAAACGGAACAATTACTTTAGAACTTAAAAAAAACGAAAGAGGAATGATATTTACGTGATGGAAGAAGTGCAGTTTATCAAGCTGATAATACAATTGTTTAAATGAGTGAGGTTATTTGCATACCAAATATTCCTCACATACCAAGGGACACATCCCAACCATTGATTCAAATTTAATCAATGGCTGAGATTAAAACACACTATCCACTAAAATAAAGTGGAGGGGTATAATCGTCAATTCACAACAAAGAGTAAAAACACGCGCCTCTCTCTTCAATTCTCACATTCACTGCACCTACCAAACACACACTAAAAACACACACTACTCACACATTTTCACCGATCAAAAACCACCGCAAAAAACATCAAAAACTATCAAAATCACCGGAGAAAATAGAAGATACCGACACTAAAACAATCACATTAAAAGAACTGAGGAAAAAAGGAAGCACAAGCAAACAACCGGCCAAAAAACTGGTCAAAAAACCGGTTTCAGGTATAATCTTACACTCTAAACAACTATTTCAATATCTACAACTGTTATTTATGATTATATGATGTTTTTAACTGTTTATAGCGATTATGATGAAGAAATATGCAAATAGAAGTTAGGTTTTAACAGTTTAGAAGCTAGGTTTGCAAGATTAAAACTGTTTATAGATTTTTTGTTATGATGAGGAGTTAGGTTTTAATAGTTTAGAAGCTAGGTTTGCAAGATTAGAAGTGTTTATCGAAGGCGTCTTATGCGGCTAAGCCGAAGGCTTAGCCGCATAAGAAACCTTCGACTTTGGCTTCGCCAAAGGCATCTTATGCAGCTAAACCTTTGGCTCAGCTGTGGAAGATTTGACGAATGCAAAAGGATCAACAAAGCATTCATTGCAGCTAAGTAAAAGGATTAGCCGCAAAGCCAAAGGCATCTTATGCGGCTAATCCTTTGGCTCAGCTGTGGAAGCTTTGACGAATGCAAAAGGATTCAACCAAGCATTCGCTGCAGCTAAGAAAAAGGATTAGCCGGAGAAGATGCCTTTGGCATCGCCAAAGGCATCTTATGCGGCTAAACCTTTGGCTCAGTTGTGGAAGCTTTGATGAATGCAAAAGGCTTCAACAAAGCATATGCTGCAGCTAAGTAAAAGGATTAGCCGCATAAGATGCCTTTGGCAAAGCCAAAGGCATCTTATGCGGCTAATCCTTTGGCTCAGCCGCGGAAGGTGCCTTTGGCTTAGCCAAAGGCATCTTATGCAGCTAATCCTTTGGCTCAGCCGCGGAAGGTGCCTTTGTCAAAATGCTAAAGCATCTTATGAGGCTAAACCTTTGGCTTAGCTACAGAACATGCCTTTGGCTTCGCCAAAGGCATCTTATGTGGCTAAGCCTTTTGCATTTAACAAACGAATTGGCTATGACTGATGCACAAAATGCTTTGTGGGGATATATGATAACTTAAAATAAGCTTTTAAATCTGTTTTTTATTCTATATCAGATATGATATAACAAACATTTGCTTTTAAAAATATCCTTTTAAATATGTGATAACTTAAAAATTTCCTTAGAAACAAATGATTTGGCTTAGATACAGGCATAGCCTTTGGAAAAAACTTCAAATCATTAACATTTGCTTAGCCACAGGCATAGCATTCAACATTTCTGAACACAAATACATGTTTGTAACATATTTTTTATCTACCAAAAATTTTATGTTAAATATCACATATGATATAATTAAAAGATGTATTCAACTTTGTGAATTGACTAGGGTGCAGATAAGCAAAGGCTTAGCCACAGGCATAGCCTTCAAGAATTTGACAAAATAGAACAATTATTCAGTAGCTAAAAAAAATTTATGTTGAATATCATATATGATATTATAAAGAATTTTGGTAATATACAGGCGTAGCCTCTAAATTTGCAAAAAAAGATATGCCTGCACCTAATCCTTTGAGTAAAACTGTCAGGATATTAATTAATTGTTCATTGTTGATGATGTAGGAGATAAAAAAATGATGACGGAGAAGATGATGTTGGGCATCTAATCTCTAAATTGCCACTACTAAAAACAACTGCTGAAGAGAAAAGCCCTGCTAAAGGTACATATCATGTTATTAACGAAACACGTTATGTATTGAGAATATTTCAATTACTAAATCACAAATGATATAATATAAATTTGTTTTGCAGATAAAGCAAAAACAGTAGCTCAAAGATTGAATGAATTACAGAGAAATGCTAAGAAGAGAATAGCAGAGCTAGAAAAGCAAAAGAAGAATGAAGCAGATAAGAAAAAAACTAAAAATCAAGAAGAAAAAGACACTTCAGCAAAGAAACGTGCACAGAAAAGAAAAGCATCAGAAAAGAAAAGTACTCCGAAAAGATTTACTAGAGGTGATGCTAGGAGAATTGAAGAGGAAAAAGATGCTAATAAAAGTGATGATGAGGATACTGAGACAGTAGAAGAGACTGAAGAGGAAGTGGAAGAGACTGAAGAGGAAATCAAAGAAGAGAATGATCGACAATTGGTTGTAAAAGAAACCGAGAAAGAAGGAAATAGTTGTTCAGAAGGAGGTTGAAGATAAGGAAGATAAAAAGAAGCTTAAGGTGAAAAAGGCCAAAGCAAAAACAAAAAATTACCCAACATGTACAACAAGGTCATCACCGAAACCTCTCTATGAAGCAATGATCGGTTTATCAAATGAGAGAAAGAAATGCTTGAAAGAGATGGGATTTGAGACGTTCATAAACTTCCCTATTGTTGAACTTCCAGCTGCATTGGCGTACCATGTAATTGATAAGTTCCATCCACCTAGCATGGAATTGAGATTACAAAAAGGTTCAATAAAGGTAACAAGGCAAAAAATTCATGATATGCTAGGTGTGCCGATGGGGACAAGAAAGCTGGAAGATCTGGAGGAAAGATTTGATGATGACAATTTCATTAGAGAATGGGAAGAACAGTACGCTCATCTTGGACGAATTACACCACCTGCTGTAGCCTTCGAGATATCAAGCACAACTGAAGTAGATTTCATGTTCAAGATGAATTTCTTAACATTGTTTGCAAGCACCATGGGCACTTTGGAGAGTGCAGAAAGAGTGCCCAAAAAAATCCTCAGGCACGTTAAAGAAGATGATGATATCTCTGATATCGATTGGTGCAGCTACATAATGGAATGCTTGGAAGTCGATGAAGCTAAAGCGGACGCAAGTCAAGTCGGGTACCAACTTCTATTATGGCCCTATAACATTCTTATGTGTAAGTTATTTTCCATTAAACTTATCAACTATGATTCACTCATATAAAAAATTATCTAACAAAATTTTAATTGTATTTTTGTGTATAAAAAAGCTACTATACTTGGACTCAACAAACTACCCGAGGTTCCAAGTTATGCGTCACCGCCCAGCCATCAGAAGTTGGAACACTCCAACAATGAGGAAAAGAATAAACATGGAAATGAGAGACGGTTGCTTGGGGACATTAGAGCATCACGGAGAGTATGATCCTGATGAGGAGCAAACCGGCCTGAATTTGTACAAGGGAGCAGACATATACTATGAACCGTTGCCTCCCAGAAAGCCAGTGGAAAAAGAGGTAATATTATTGAATTCATTTATAAAAATGTTGTTATAAAAAAATATGTTATGATATATTTTACTTATTATTAAAAAAGCATGTTTAAAAGAGTTAACAGAAGAAAAAAAAAAAAACCTTAAGCTTAGGCGCAAGCATAGCCTTCGGCTGAAGGCTATGCCAGCGACTAAGCCTTCAGCAGGCTAACATTCAGCTGTGCTTGCAACAATATCATATATGATAAAACAATAAGATGAATATCACATTTGATATTAGTGTTAAATCATATATGATATGTAATATCATATGTGATATTACACTAATATCACATGTCATATTACATATCATATATGATATTTTAAAAAATCATATATGATTTTGCATATACAATAAGAAACTAAATTGAAATACTTACTTTACAGGAGTTTTATGAAAAAATTGATGAGAAATTTGAGATAATCTCAAAAGAAAAAATAGAGTTGGTTGAAACAATGAGAGAGGATTGAAGAAATTCAAGGGGGACAAGGTGATGTTGACCTTGTGCAAGAAGTACAAGAGAATGTTCAACAAGATCGATTTTGATATAGAAAGTGAGGCTGAGGATAGTGATAGTGATAGTGATAGTGATAGTGAGGCTGAGGATCAAGAAAAAACAAATGAAGGAAAAATTGAAGGTGAAAAAGAGAATGGAAGTGAGAGCGAAAGTGAGGATGAGGAACAAGAAGAATATAATATATTTGGAAGTGAGAGCGAAAGTGAACAGGAGGATGAAAGCGAGAATGTAGGTGAAAAGGAGGTTAAGAGCAAAGATGAAATACCAAAACTACCAAAAATACCAGAAATAATACTAGTACAGAAGGAACAAAAAGTTGCAAACAAAGAAACAACTCCAACTGAAACACAAAAAGAACCTGAGAAAGATGCAGAGAAAGAAACAGAAATACCAGTAGTGAAGGTGAGTGTGATGGAAAAGCAAACTGAAGTTCCAGTAATGAAGGTGAGTGAAAGTGAGAAGGATAAACAAACTGAAGTTCAAGTAGCGGAGGAAAACCCGATTGAAGTTGCAAAGGAAGTTGGAACACCAACTGTGGAGGTAGCACCAGGTTATAAGTTGAGAGTAGCAACACGGATGATTTTGGAATCCGAAAACTTTGATAATCTCGTGAGTCAAGCGAACAAGAATATGCGAAAAACATGGGAAAAGCAGATAAGAGTGATCAAAAGAGATTCTTGGGACAACGAGAGATGATAAGTGACCCAAAAGAGATTGCTGGGACAACGGAGATGAGTAGTCCAAAAGAAATTCAAGGGTCAAAAGAAAAAATGACCAGAGGAATAATAAGAAAGTCAATGTCGCCACAATCTGAGAAAATGACAAGAGGAAATATCAGAAAATCATTCATGCCACCATCTTTCAGTCTTGGTATAAGCCCAATGATAACAGAAGCTGTTGTTGAGACTGAAACAACATCAAAACTGGAAGAAAAGAAAGAAAAAAGGGTGAGAGACATGGAGGCTGAGACTGAAACAGAATCAAAACAAGAAGAACAACATCTAGCAAAGAGAGTCAAAAAACCATCACGTTTTCCGGTATCACCATACATGAACAAAAAAACTGTAATCCACACTCCAGCACAACCAGATGAATTGATGATAACGGACGCGTTATTTTCAATGGAAGGAAATCTAGTGTAAGTCTGCTATTTTTTTATTAAAAATCACACAAAAAAATAATAAATGTTGTGATAATAATATGTATATGATTTAAATTTTGTGTAGTGACTTTGTCTTTCAACCAAGCGTCAAGGGAACCCCTACCATAAGGGAAAGCATGCAAACACTAGCACCAAACTTGCAGGTGGAAGCTAGTGTTATTGACAGCTTTGCTTCTCTTTTAAACTATGAAGAAATGGTGACCAATGGTGGAAGCAAGATGAAGTATTACTTCCACACAGGAATGTTGGTAAGTAGATAAACATTTAGAAACTAATTACTAATCTGTTTGTTAACAGTTATATGATATTGTTGATTTTTGACAACAGACAAGCCAAATGGTAGAGTTGCCGAAGAAAGATGAAGCAAAGCAATATAAAGCTTTCCTTGATTGCATGACAAGCGAGTTTGAAGACAGCCCAAATGACATGTCATTGCAACATGTAGAAATGGTAACAACTTACTTTACTTATTATGAAGAAAGAGATTCGACTTTTATTTGAGCTAAAATGAATATAATTTTCTTTCAATTTCTACAGGCCTTCTTCCCAGTGATTGCTCATGAACACTTCTATCTGGTTGTATTCAATCTAGCCAAAGGAACTTCAGCAATCATTGACAACTCCAACTCTGGGCAGACATATGACACCAAATACAAGAAAGAATGCGATGTTTTGGTAAGTCACTCAAACTAGGCATGGAAAGAACATAAATTGCATTTAATATTAGAAACTATAATATGACAGTAAAATATCATATATGATATAATTGTCTTTAATATTACAAACTAAAATATGGTAGTTAAATATCATATATGATAAAACACTAGCAAGTAAATTGAGTCTTTGTTTGAAATATCAGATATGATAAACCACTAGTAAGTAAACTGAATCTTTTGTTTGTGCAGAAAAAAGTGTTTTCACAGTATTTGGAGTCATTCAACCACCCAAAAGCAAAGCAGATAAAGAAAAACAAGACCACAGTCATGAAGCTCAAATGGGCAACAAAACAAAATGTGATTGATTGCGGGGTTTTTGTTATTATGCACATGGAGATGTACAATGGTGAAGCAGCAAAGAACTGGGAGCTGAACTTCCCAACTGAAGAAGAAGGCCAAACAATGGCAATAATCAAGCTGAGAGTAAAGTATGCAACAAAAATGTTAACGCATGAAATTAATGATGAGAGAAGAAATCGTGAGGAAGCACATGCGTTTGCAAGGAAGCATCTTGACAAAGCATTGAAACAAATCTACATAAAGGAGCAGATAGACAAGAAGAAGAAGGAACAGGAGGCAACCCATGTTGCAAGTGCGATTTGAAGGCAAAAGTTGATAGATGATAGGGGACAGTTGATAGATGATAGGAGCTGATGAATAGATGGGAAGTCACTCGTTTTTGGGTAAAGGTGGAGTGACAATGGTGATGCACTTACAAACTTACTTCTGATTAGTTAAATTTGGGATAGCTTATGCCATTTAGAATGGTTAGAACAGTATGTTATGTCTTATGGTACAATGTCACAATCTTATCTCGTATGCTACAATATGTTATGTCTTATGGTACAATGTCACAATGTTGACGAATAGTGATCAGATCTGAAATGGTTATCTAATGAATTTGGCGGCACATCTGCGGATGTGATTTTGGATTATATGTGATGTTGTACAAGTTTTGCTACACAAAACTGATATATTCGATGAAAAGATGTTGCTAACCAACTCCGCGTTTTATAACACAATTTGAAAACATATGATATGAGATCTGATCAACAAATGTGCTAATGGTGGTATCACATATGATTTTGTATGTATATCAAATATGATATATAATAGTAAAAAATCAAATGTGATTTTGTATGTATATCAAATATGATATATAACAGGAAAAACAAACTAGATAAATCAAATGTGATAATTCACTTAACACAAAGAGAAGATAAATCACTAAACACCAAAAAAAAAAAAAAAAAAAAAAAAAAAAAAAATCAAAATCCATTTCATAAAACAAAATCAGAAACAATCAAAGAAGATTCAAAGTACTTCAATCACAAAATTCTTATTTGGACAAAAACAAGAAAAGATTTATCATGTAGCTTGATTGAACCAAATCATCTTGTACTCTATACTTATTTGGACAGTCCTTTTGTTGTGGCCATCTTTAGCTCCACATCTTGAACATGCATTCCTATTAACCGAACTCTCATCAATAGCTTGCTCTTTTCCACCTTTTATACGCGACTTTTCACGTCCTTTGGGCTTCTGACCAGACGGATTCTTAACAAGAACTACAGGAGGCTTTGGCACTCGACAAGCTCTTCAAGATTATCAAGCTTGTCCTTTGATGGAGGATTTGGGCAATCGACTTCAACATCTAACTTTAGCAACTTCAACTTCTCAATAAAAGCAACTAACCTTGTCTCGTCTTTACTCAACATATGCACACGATGATCAACAATAAAGTAGCCTCGTTTGCATAATTCTCAACAATCTCATTCTTCTCACCGTACTGTTCCTTTTGTTCCTCAAACCAGCGGTATCAAGTTCTTTGTCCAACGCCTCAAGATGTATTGATTTGGAATCATTTCAACATTCGCATTCTTAAAGACACAAAAATGTGTCTACACAATATTCCAACTCTAACAAAAGTCGACAGAACAAACAATCGATCCATCTTCTATGTTTCGCAAAACCTCCATGCAAAAAAAAAAACAATACATAGTCAAATATCATATATAGTCAAATATCATATATGATAGATCATATGCGATACATCATTTGATATATCATATGTGATATATCACATATGATATATCAAAATTATAAAAGTATAAAAATAACAATAAAAAAGCTTTAAAAGACCATAAAAAATTGGCTTAACAAACTAACAAACCTTATACACCATCTTCTCTGTGAAACAAGTTGATCGGCTCCTCTTCTTCTTCATTTTATCAAGATCATCACCTTTTTCTTAAATTTCTCTTTTTCTTAGCTTTCTTCTTCTCCATTACTTCATCAACAAACTTTTCTCTTTAATAATAGACACCTCGGATCCTTCAAACAAACTTTTGGTATCTATTTGGCAAAACCATGTCCCAAAGAATATTTCGACTTGAACCAATTCAAAAGGGGACGAGTATAAACCTTTGACGCATGACGTTCAATCTTAAGATAGGTTCTAAGTGTAGGAACAGAATCAATCGACTTATGATCTAACCTCTCTTGTATATGCCTCTGTTTTCCATTGCCGTCTCAAAACAATTCATAAAATTCATGAGAGTCGAACCGAATTAGTAAAATGAGAGAAAAGGAATTCTCACTCTCGGACCTAGAAGTTGTCCTCATCAAACCACACAAAGGAGAGTCCACAAAAAGCGGGAATCCAACAAGGCGTATCACGAAACATCTTTGTTAACCACTTATGATTATGCAAATTAAACTCATCTAATAACTTCCCCCATTGATACTCAAACTCATCAGGACCAATATACATATTCCACACAATTTGATTGAATTTCCTTTTAAAGTTTGTGTGATCATAAATCTTTGAGCATATCTGCAAACAAATATCACATATGATTTAACAAATGATTTACCAAAATGAAAAAAGTATGAAATATCACATATGATAAATCATTATAAACTACAAAGAAAGCAAAATAAAATACAAGAAAGCACATAAAGTATCACATATGATATAACAAAAGAAAATACAAGAAAGCACACAACATACCTTTCCAGGAAGCTTTTGTGTAATATGCCACATACACAATCGTGTTTCGATCCAACAAATTCTTGTTCAATCGCCTTTCTCATAGCCCCGCACTATCGGTGACAACGATACTAGGAGCTTTACCAAAAGCTTTTATAAATGCTTTGAGCAACCAAATATAAGACTTTGCGGTCTCATTCTTGACAAAGCTGCGACAAACCGTAACACACTTCCTATGATTATCAATTGCTGTAAAAGGAACAAACATCATTTTGTACCTGAAAAACAAAAACAAAAATAGTTAAAAAAAAAAAACAAATACGAAGACAAAATACAAGTAATACAATAAAATATGATATATATCACTCAAACACTTACTTATTTGTCCTGTACGTAGCATCAAAAGAGACAACGTCACAAAACTCTTTGTAATTGTACTTGGAAACTTCATCGTTAAAAATTGCGAAAGCTCGGCATTCTCAACCAAGTAATCAAACGAAAAATCGGAACATGCTTCATCTATTTTCCATCTTAGCAATAAGCATCCGAGCATCACTATCGCCTATATAACAATTCACACTCCTAAAAAGTTCTTAAAGTCAACAGTTGTACCATGAACAAGCAAATCGATCCCTTCGGACCGGTCAACAAGTGATGAGCTCGTTGCACCTATATTCACGCTCGCATGACTTTAACAATAAACAACCGCTTTCGGCATATGTTAAGCGCCTTTCGGTCTTTGACAAATTCTTATATTCTTTACGTTCAAGCTCATGGTTATGTATACTATCAAAAGCAGTCAACTTATACTTTGTAGAACCAGAATCAACTCAAACATCACACGTGCTTTGCAACTTTGTGATATGCGAGTTCGAACTTCTCTTCGCTTGTCACTATTCTCTAAATCTAGTGTGTCTACATGAATTCCCTTAGGACGACCTTCCCTATTGCACACTAGATACTTTTGCTTAACAATACCGCTCCTCAACCTTTTCGACATGATTTCCTAACCACAAACCCTGCTTTTGAAGCATATTTCATATCGCACTAATGCACTCATCAACCGAATTAAAAACAATGCCCTTAGCTAGTAAAACATCGACCGAACTTTAGGAATATAATAAACCGTTCCACCGGAGTATCAAAATTAGAGTGAGTAGAGAATGATTCGGAGTTTTCAAAGCATTCGATTCGAAAAAAAACAAAAAGTACAAAATAAAACATCGATCAAGTAAAATGATATATCACATGTGATATCACATATGATATATCATATGTGATATCACATGTGATATATCATATGTGATATCACATATGATATCAAATGTGATGCAAAATAAAAGTGCTTAACAAAACATAACTAATAGCTTATTCAAAAGCTTAAACTACTTAATTCAATCAAAGCATAAACTAATAGATTATTGAAAGCTAAATATGCTTAATTCATCAAAAACTAATTAACGACAATTTGAATCTAAACATAACTAATCGCTTATTCAGAGGATTAAAATGATTAACACCTTATCCATCTCCTACACGTAACACAAAACTAACAGTTTAGATCAATCTAAAGCTAAATAATAGCTTATTAACAGCTTGAAATTAACTTAAAACTGCTTAATTCAATCTAAAACTAGATTAAAACTGCTTAATTCAATATAAACCTAACTAAATAGCTTATTCACATATTAAAACTGTTATTCAAACAGAAAAAACAATAAAAAACAAAAATTAAACGCATCTTACTCTTAATAGTTGCGGATTCATCACCGTGTTCATAAGCTACAATCTCCTCCGTATACTTAGCGAAACATCATCACTAACAACAACATCTTCGATGCGATTCGATTCTGAAACATCATCACTAACGGTTATAGAAGAAGAAGGATCGAAGAGGAACGATCGATTCGATTCTGATTCAGTTATAGAAGAAGAAGGATCAGAAGAAACTGAAGAATTTGGAATCAAATCCATGAAAGAATCGATTAATTGATAACGAATTAGGGTTAACTGATGAAGAAGATGAAAAAAACGAGAGAATAGAGATAAACACACACTTTGTGTGTGTGAAAAATAAATAACGTTTAATTTTTTTTTGAACAAAATAAATAACGTTTAATTGAAAGAAAGATAAAAAAATTCTTTTTATATTGACTAAAATACCCCTGCAGTGTAAAAATCAGATTTAATCTAATCCATTAGATCAAAATGAATGAAAGGTGGGGATTGGTCCCTTGGTATGTAGATAAAGTTTTGTCCCTAAATGATCTTTTATCTTGTTTAAATAGATCAAACATAAAAAAAAAAGTTGATCGGCCAACCTTTAACTAATGTTACCACACAAGTTACATGAAAATACAATTTGTTAAGCAAAATGGTATAGTCTATGGTACATATAATACACGAAACACTCTCTTTTAAACTTAAGATATACAACTTTTAAAGCTTTTGGTACAAATCAATTAAATATAAATTTTAAAATTTGAAATATATAATACATACAATATTAAATGCACTTAAACACATTAATTAATGTTATTTTAAAAGCATTCTAAAATAAAAATTACATGTTATTATACATATTGTATAAACTAATAAAACGCACAAAGCTTTATATAATTTATATGCTAACAAATTGATGATACATATAATTTTGAAAACCGTACCGGACCAACGGGTTCAATCAGAATCCGGAGTCGCCATCGATTCGGTTAGTCAATTAAAGCCGTTCAAAAGAGAAACAGAGATGACCATTCGGAACAGGTAAAAACGGGTGAACTAGGTCGGTCCGAGATCTTTTTTTCTTCCGTTAATCGGTTCACATCATTATTTTTAGCATCCGAATTTTAATCAAAAATATTTCGCTCTCTGCACGCATTTGACTCGCTAGTTTGTTTTAGCACAACATACATAAATTAAGGTTTGGCTGGTCAATCTTTTAATTTATAGTATTTTCAATAATTATATTATTAGTGAAATTGCTCTACATTAGAGTGCATGGGCAAGAGATTTGCATAAAAGAAGAGCAAATATATAATCGAGAAAAACAGAATTCGTCATAAGTATCCATCGTCGCAATATATTTTATTGATGTTGAAAGTATGGTTAAGCAGGTCCAAAACCGAACCGGAGTGACAAAACCGACCGAACCGACAAAAATCGAGCCGACCTGACAAACCGTCGGTTCGGTTCAGTTCGGTTCGACCCAAAACAGACAAAAACATTCCTAAGTACACCTAAACCGAACCGAATCGACGGTCCGACACAAAACCGAACCGAATCGATGGCCTGTCGGTCCAGTTTCGGTTTAGGTTTTTTATGAATTTCGATTTTCAATTTTGTCAGGTCGGGTCAGGTCGGTTCGGTTTTAGATCGATGCTCAGCCTTAGTAAAAGCATGTATAAATGTACACTAACAAAATATGTAATGGGCTTATTTATTGGGCGAGATTAGATGAAAAGGTTTATCTCACGTGATCTAACGCCCGTTAAAAGACCCTATCACTTTCAAAAGTACAAATATAGAAAATTCTAACTCTGATACCATAATGTTAACAGACGGTTTAGTTCTATTTTTGCACCTGCTTCTGCATTACACACTGGTCACACACATTGATCACACAAAGTAACAACACTTTAAAAACATATTCCATAAAATAAAAGTTAAAAAAATAACATTATCAACACCAAAAAATAAAGTTATCTAGCTAGTGATCAAGAAACCACAAGGTGTTCACAACATGGATTCAAGTAAAAAAAGAAAGACATGTGTTGAAAATCAAAATCTTAGCCCCAAAGAACATGACATCAATGTAAGTACAGATCTGTACCATGTTGTTAAGTTGGTGTTTGGTCAGTCTTGTTGTGGGTTGAAATTTTTTTAAATGGTTGTTGAATGTGTTTAGAGATAAGCTTATTTCAAAGGTTTATGAGTTTTCCTTTTTTGGAAAAAAAATAATAAGCTGATTTTTTTTCTTTTGGTATACATAAGTTAGTAATGTCTCTTCATGTTTTTATGCTGGTGGTGTGATTTTTTTTTTTTTGTTAGGTTGGAAATGAAGCTGAGGGGCGAAAATCGTATACTTGCCATCAATGTAGGCATCCGAGTGAGACAGATCATGTCGTTAGGTGCAATAAATGTCGGTCGACCAAATATTGTGTCACCTGCATCAATACATGGTGAGTACTAATTTTTTCTTTTTGGAACTTGCTCGTTTTCATTTTATACATATTGCAGCAAACAAACATTCGAGATGTCGAAAAATGCTCTTACATTACCCCTACATTCTTGAATCTTGAGTAAGGTTGTAATTTCTCAAAGAGGATTAGATGTAGAGATAAAGGGGGTGTTTGGTTTAGCTTATTCTATGGGCTTATGGAAATTTAGAAAAGTCGATTAGGGGTTTCAGCTTCTTAGCTTATTCCTCCAATAAATGATGTTTTAATAATGAGTTTGTTCAGGTTCAATGATCAGCCAGGTTGACATGTTGGTAGCACGCTTTCCATTTAGTAGTTGGTTATGCACTTATGCTTTCCATTCGACTTAATTTGTGATTTGGGGAAGACTTTGTAGGGTATTATGTATTCAATTGAGCGTATAAACAATCCAAGAGTATTACGGAGTAATTAAGTATTACACATAAGCATCTCCGCTGCTACACTAGTAAGAGATGCAAATGAAACAATGTAGGTTCTATCCCAAACAATCAAGCTTGTTGCTTTTCCTAAATGCGGTCTCCATACCAAAATAATTTCAGGAAAAATAATATAACGGGTGTTGTAAAAGGTTGTGTTTGATATCTTAGATTTGTCCCTTGCTTCGTATCATCGACACTAATATCGTTGCATAACTTGCATCTTTGGTTGCTTGTCATAATGAAGAACACAATGACTCAAAATTAGTACTTTAAGTAACATTTATAACAACAGCAACAAATATTAACAGTGTGATCGTTTTGTTTTGAATCTATTATTATACTGATATTCTGTTACAGTTTTGACATAGTATGTTTTGTCTTTGACATAGGTATCCTAATGTCTCCGAGGAGCAGTTTGTTAAGGCTTGCCCTGTTTGTTGCAACACTTGTAATTGCAAAACATGCTTGAGTAGTGGATCACACATTGCACTTGGTACAGATGACGATCTGAATATCTGCAATCAAACCAATGGTTGGTTAAGTGAAAATGAGAACGATGGTAAGGATCAAGATTCTGAGAAGAAGACGTGTGATGAAACAAGCGGATTGTGGCAGGGTCTCAAAGTGGGAATGGAAGTAAAAAATCTACTTCAATCTGTCGAGCACCATTACTCCGACACATTCGAAAACGTCAAATTTAGGTCTGAAAGAATTTGGTTGCCAATTCTTAAACTATTTCACGAGGTCATCACCTGTTTTATAGAAACATCTGTGGACACACTCACTGAAGACGGTATAACTAGCCTGTCAGAAGCACTCCATGATTTTGATACAGTTAATTTTGATCTCTCATGGGCCCACAAAAGGCTAGACATGGTGAAGACACTTAAATTTGGAAAAGACCCTCTGCAACAAGAAAAGACTGATTTGGTTGAATCATTACAACTAGTCAATGAAAGGCTAGTTGAACGAAGAAATGAGTATGATGCTGCTTATAAAAAGTTGATGGAGACTCAGTTGGAGTACAATGAGATGGCACATGCTGAAAATGACAAGGAGCAACGGATGAAAGAAAGGTTCGGAGATGACTATGATGTTGTATTATATAGTCGTCTTGGATTTGGTATGTTGTCTGAGTACTAAGTAGGCTGACTTTAGGGTGTGAATATTAAGTTCAAGAACTAGATTTGTCATTTATGATTCTGCTGAACATGTCTATTTGACCATGTCTCTTTTGGTACTATTTTCAGGTCAAATTTGATTGTTAATGAAATGATATTATCTCAGTATGTTCTAATTTCATAAGCTGTCTTGATAATCTAGACATGCTTAACATGCCAATAGGCGGATCTGCGGATGGTTAGTATTATAGTCTAGGGCTTATGATTAAAAAAAGTACTATACTTGCCATAGTTTCCTCTTCAGGGTAGCAAACAAAAAATTTTGTTTTTGAGCACAATTTATTACTGAATATTGTCTTTTGTGGGTAACTTTTCCCCAGCTCAACCGGTTTTGTCCACGTGTACAAGTTAACCTACACACTCATCATGCCACATAATACGCTCTTTTTAATAAATATACAATCGGTTTAATTTTTCTCTCCCCCTTTTATTCTCCCAATTCCCATACCATAAATCCCCAATTAACATAAACCCAAAATCCATCAAGTCCCATAGCAGAAATCCCCCTTTGTTCAATTATGCATTCATCAAGTTCTTCAATCCGTTCCAAACGAAGATATTATACTCCAGAAGAAATTCGTCTTAAAACTCATTGTAATTGTAAGATTCCAATTTATGAGCAAGTTTCATGGACTCCCATGAATCCGGGTCGAAGATTCAAGGGTTGCTCCACACGGGTAAGTTAAAATTAACAGTCTTTATCAAAATTTGTTATGTTTTTGTTTTCTAATTGTATTTGTGTTATTGGTCTTTAGAAATGTGAGGTGTACGGTTTTCTTGATGAAGATTTACCTTCTCAGTATTACAAAGACCTATTATACAATCTACATAAGGAGAACAAACAATATGGTGTTATGACAGTTAATAAGGCTACTGAAGATGTTTCATTGGAACTAATTTACCAAGAATTGAATGGTTTCAAGTCCAAGGCAAAAGTGTATGACAGTTTGTTGTTGGTTCTATTTGGTTTGATAATTATGTTGATTGTATCCCTCATTGTTGTATCCTTAAAAAAGTAAGTGTAGAAGGTTTGAAATAGGTGATTTTGTTGTATGTTGTGTTCATCAGGATGTATGTGGGTTATGTAATGTAATCAGCAATGTTGTGTACCTGTAACTTTCTTTTGGTAATGAAAGCATGAAATCTGGTTGTATTTTGTGGTGCTATTTAACAAGTAATATGTTTTCTCATATATGTCTTCAATTTGGTTGTATTTTGTGGTGCCATTTAACAAGTAATATGTGGTACCAAGTAATGTTATAGTACCTGCATTAACACATCTGTACATCACTTGAATTAACACGACAGTTACAAAGTATAACATTGATAAAAGAAGATGCTTCATTGAACTACAAGTGTTCTTTCATAACAATTGTTTCTGCATAAGCACTTTACATTGTTACAGCAGAACACTACAACCTGTTCCATTATATGCCTTTCCATAGACAAAATAAGCAAGCATATATAGTGGCATCAAGTGCAGCACTATATCAGGTTCCTACCAACTGTTTACATTACTAATCTAGGCCCTTCATTGGACAAAATAGGGCACAATAGTGGCATAAAGTGCAGCACTATATCAGTTTCTTACTACTTACAAACCTAATTTAGATCATACTACTTAGAAGTTTTAGCACAAAATACAGATTTCACAAAATATGTGCTAACAAAGTCTTGGAATTTAATCCAAGACTATTTCATTCTCCAAACTTGATCCTGGACCTGTAAGTGGACCAGAAAGTTTCCTATGGAGAATTCTTTGATTCTTCATTCTTAGAGGAAGAGGTTCATGTTGTGGTCTTGCTCTTTCTTGCCTGGGTTGTGGCTCAGCAGATGCAGCCCTTCTTGTTTCTTCTCTTTCTTTTGGCTCAACAAATCTTGACTGTGTGAAGCTTCTTCTTTTCATTCTACCTCTTGTGGATGATGTTCCACCTCTTCCATATCTAGCTGCAGCTTCATGGAATGTCCCAACAACTTGTGATTGTTGTGTCACAGGTATGTTTTCACCTTAGTTTGAACTATTCTTTGACCCTGCATAATAATCATGTAAGTTTTTTGCAGCATGTACAGAGGTGTTAAAACAAGTGATGCTATGCTACCTGATGTGTGTGCTGCATGAAGAGGTTCACAAGACTCAATTCTGTCAGAAGTTTAAACATTCATTCCTAACCATGCTTCCATCCTTCCTATTCTCTGTGTGGGTAATAGTCCACCAGCCTTGCTCTTGCCACCTCTCATCTTAACATATCCAAAGGTACCTTTCTTCCTAGTTTCAAAGTTTCTGCCTGTGTGAACTCTCCTCCCATCCGAAAATGTGAACACATAATTTCTATTTGTTTCACCCATTTCAAACTCATCAATGCTATTGTTTACAAATACAGGTATATCACTTTCATCAACCAAGGGTTGTTCTGTGGGTATCACCTTTTTTGGTCTGCCTATTTTCCCTTTCTCTTTGGGTGGTTTTGGTATAGGTTCTTCAACCACATTCTGACCATTACTATGCTCTTCAACCACATTGTCAACAATATTATCAGCAACCGTATCAACTACATTATCCACATTGTCACCATTACTAGACCTATCATCAACCTTATCAAGTCCTACGTAGTCCTTAGGCAAAGACTGACCATCGTTATCCAAATCATTGGACTTAGCTACAAGATCTTCGTGACCTACCTCATTGTCAGCTAACATTACGCCATAATCTAATCCTGTATCATACTCATCATAGGTACCAGTAAACAAAACCTTGCCCTTACAAACATTTCTTAGTGGTCTAGACTTCTTAGATGGAGACCTTAGATAAGGAGATTTTGCTTCTTCCTCGGCCCATGCAATGAGCTCCTCAACAGACATATTACAAGCATGTTTCTTTCTTATTTCATGTTCTTTCCTAGCAGAAGTTACTTCTTCATCTGAACCTTCTAAACATAAGTTATGATAGTAGTACTCAGCTAAGTTTTGTGGTTCATGGGCTACATACAACTCTACTTTCTCATGCACTTCAGCTAGTTCATAAACTACTTGTAGATCTGAATCCCTTTCAATTATTTTCAAACCTCCACTGTCTATGTCTAACTCAGGAAGGCAACAAAACAAAGCCCAAATTTCATCATTAAACTTAGCAACTAAAATGTTGCAAAATTCATTAAACATCAGCCTATTTGTTGAGCAAGAATTCATCATAGTTATTTGGCCTTGTTCATACCTGAGAGGATCAAACAAAAATACACCACCATGATGTATTTTGAAGACAACGTCTTCGTGTCTGTCCATCAGACCTATACAAACAAACAAAAACTTAAAATAAGGAAAGCCCAAATTTTTTGAAACCCTAAAAATTAAAAAATCAATATTTCAATAAATTAATACAAATGGGGTAATAAAACAATAATTAAATGACATAAATTACCTTTTCACATTAACAATTATGGAAAACAACAATCAATTTGAAGTATTCAATGTGGGGGACAAATTAGGGTTCCAGAAGTTATTTTTGGATCTGAAAATGAAGTGTCACTGACTGTGGTGTGGGGTTATATAATCAAAAAGTAGTGTACTTGAATAATATTAAAAGGTACAGATTATTGGTAAAGTTGGGAAAGTGTGGTTTCAAGCGCTGGGCGTGTGTTTTGGGTACGAGGAAGAAGGCGGGAATCCTATGTGGGAACTATTATCACATAGGTTACCGGAAACCGGTTGAGCTGGGGAAAAGTTACCCACAAAAGACAATATTCAGTAATAAATTGTACTCAAAAACAAAATTTTTTGTTCGCTACCTTGAAGAGGAAACTATGGCAAATATAGTACTTTTTTTAATCATTAGCCCTTTAGTCTACCTACCTTTTCACATTAAGACATCATTTTTCAGGTATAAATTAAAGAAGGAATAACAGAGCATAACAGATCAAGCATATGTTCCTTCCATCAAAGTTACATGTCATTGCAATGATATTATACTTTTTGTTTCACTTAGTTTTTACCAAAAACAAAAAAGTTGCCTGGATGTTGAAACACGTCTTTTTTAAACTATCTCTGATATTTTAAGAAGAGTCAAAGAAAATTTGGAAATAGATTAGTAAAAAGATACCATAATCTGATATCAGTAGCCAACATAGATAATTTGTGATCTGGTGATATTAAATTCTTTTTTGACATGAAAATCAGCTGGCCTATCATATACTTTTTAATTTTATAAACATGAAAACGTTTCATTTGCATGATTGAATCATTTATCTTGTCCTCTTTTCACGATAAAATCATCATATTTTCTTGATTAAGTCTCTAAACTTTGTTAAGAGCATTAGGTGTGGTAGGTTAGCCATGGCTCTTCATCATCGCCACCTCAGCGCCACATCAGCATAACGAACCTCCACAACTAACCACTACAAACCCCCTCCCTCATAACAAACCTCAACTTCTTCATTTGGGGCCCACCACTACCACTTTATTTTTTTCTTTTTCAAATTTTCATATAAACTAAATTTATTTATTAAAATAAAAATACAAAACAATATATTTAAAAAGAAGCTATAAATTTTTAAAAAAAAATGTAAAACGTTACCTATTTTCCCAACCTCACCACAGCTCTTTTATTCCCCACAACTTTTATTATCCACTTAAAAAAAAAGGAAAACGTCTTCTTCTTCCTCCCTTTACACACACTACAAACACACACTAACAAACACACAATACAAACACACACAACAATTACAAACACACACTACAAACACACGCTAAAATGAATAAACTCACACTTGGGCCCACACCTTGTCAGATCTTTGGTTCGTCGTCATCACGAAGAGGCTGTCGACGGCGAGCCACGGCGAGGGGGGTCGGTGTGGCGGCGAGCCACGGCGGGCTGCAAGGTAGGACGACGGCGAGCGATGATTTCTCCACACCCAATGCTCTAAATAACACTAATAATTGTGAGCTAGCGAAACCAAAGCCCCCTCCTAATTGTGGTGATAAGGGCTGATATGAGTGATCGAGCTTTCTTAATCCTTCAACTTTCACATAGTTGGGAATCGTAATAGCAATTCTGAATCTTAAATTTCACATCAACAAATGAAATGCATATCGAAGAAAGACACAGAACAAAGAATCAACACTAAGCTAAAACACAACTTAGTACCAAATTATTTAAAAAGATAAAAAAAAATTACATACCTTTATCCGTATATCCATAATCCTAACAAAAGAATCAACACTAAGCCTTTGTAACCGTTTTAACTTTTTCCTTTTTTTTTTTTTTTTTTTTTTTTTTTTTGGTTATTCTTCCCTTTTTTTTCTTTGCTTGACCTTTCATGTAATTGATTGATAAGTTACATAGCACAATGAAGAAGGTTCTTATACATACATACATACCGCACGTGTATTTGGTACCTCAAATAAAATGTACACCACAATTTCGTGTGTTTAGGTGAAAAGTGTTTGCAGCCAATAGATGATCGACTCTTGTTATTACGTTTAGATAAATTACGTTCTGTTTTCAAAGATTGTTTTCGTTTTCCAATCCCCCAGCCTAAGAATCTGGGTGGGCTATTTACTATGCGTAAGAATCTGGGTGGGCTATTTACTATGCGTAAAAAGGGTAAGAAAATGAGTGCGTAAAAAGGTTAAGAAAGTGGCTATTGGGAAAACTGTCGCCTTTTTGTTCCAAGCAATTAATGAGGCTCAGATCTGCGATTTATATTCCAGCTCAAGACATCTTCCATGGCTACAGCCAGGCTTAAGTTCTAGTTACCCCGCCAAGACATAGTTCCGTGTGAAGCACAGGTATAGAAGAGCACTCAGATCCGTAGTTGTTATGACTGCCCCAACACAGCCGCCATGGTTGCACCCGGATAGAAGTTGTGGGTACCCTGCCAAGATACGACTCTGTGTCGAGCATGCTTATACAAATACCAACATGCCAATTAATCGTCATCGCCATTTGATTGGTATAAATACAGTACAACATAAATAGATGAAATAAATGATCATGTTTAAAATGTTTCTTCTAGGCCCCGTTTCTGCCAAATTCTTATAATCGTGACACATTGTTCTATGTATACTAAGCATATCGGTCAAATCAATCTGATAATCACTCAATGCATTCAACCTCTACCCAATTTGACCTGCTACCCAAACAACTCACTCAACTCAAGATTCTCTGTCAACTCAATAAGCCTCACCAAAACAACTCACTCCTAGAATAGATAAAAAACAAATGGTGGAGATCAGTATTCAACCACGAAAAAAATCACATGCACAGCATTATCATCTATACAGGGTATTCTTTTTCGTGGTCAAATACTGATCTCCACAAATTTCATTTCCAAATTAACATGCTACATCATGGCTGATGCAATGTTGTTATGTACTTTATAGATAGCTATAATAGGCAAAAAGCAACATCGTTAATCCTTTGAGGTCCTCTCCAGTTCCTTTAGCTTTTTCAACACCCTTTGTGCAAAGGCATGCACCAGCTGAATTGCTAGATTGTTGAAATAACAAAAGGAATTGTAGTAAAAACTCATAATGGGTAACTATGTTAAACATCATATGTCAATATTAACAAATGAAGAACGCGGTGGACTTTAAAGTAGAAAGATTCTGGTTGATAAAATGTAATTTTTTACCGGAAAATTTCAACTAAAAAAATGTGTTTCGCTAAAAGCTTTGCACTCTAAAGTGCATCACGCTCTTTATTTTCAATATTGCCACACGATGTTACATGTCTATTACAGCTTAGTTCTTAGTACAATTTAAAACCTATAACAGACAAATGTCAACATAACTGGAAGCTCTTACTTCCCCCTCCAGTCCTTTTTGCTATTTAGACTGTCTTTACACAATGGTCTGCACCAGACGTATTGCTAGTCCATTGAAGTAACAAAAGGAACTGAAGAAGAAAGATAAGAGCAAGCAACTATGTTGAACATCGTGTGTCAATATTAACAAACGAAGAATACACAGTATTCTTTTTTTGCCAATATTGACAGCCAATGTTTAACGTCTGTGACAGAAAACCTGTTCTTGCATATTTTCAGTTTTAGTTCCACAAAAGGCCAGAATCAATAATAGACTGCAATTTCTAAAGATAGATGGAAACAAAGGAGGATGATGCGAAAAAGTAACATGCACCAGATTACTTGTCACACTATTCTCTTTCGTTTCACATCTTTCTTTGGTAAAATGCACTCTACTAATGATCAGAGCCTTTTGTGGAACTGAATCTGGCAACATGCATAAAACAATTTCAACTGCTCTAAAAATGTATACCAATCAGATAAGCAGATAAGCAATGTAACACACCCAAAAGATCAAGGTATTTAATTCTAAAGGGCATAATACATGTAAAGAAAGAAAGGAAGCATATGAATCTGCAACTTAACCATTAAACTCAACTCCTTTGTTGCCCCACATAAAATCTCTAAACATGTTTGGTCAACTTGCGGTTGACTAAACATGGCGCACATAATGAAGCACACATACCAGATAATGTGATCTTACCACTAAGCACCTAACCTACAAGAAATAGTTCACAGTAAAAAAAATACGCATCAGATATGTCAAGAATATAATTGTTTATCAAGCTATAGTTATCTAATTCTAACAATCATATCCTAGATTCCTAGTCCTTCAACATAGGCAAATATCTTTTTCAGTTTAAGCACGTAAGATAATTATATAAGCCCATTAGATGATATAGATTTGAAAACATTCTCTCCTTCAATCAATGACTCATTTTATGAAAAGTTTAAAACCGTTGAAATCATTGATTGAGTTTCCAAAATTTATAAAAACTCTGATCCTGATTTATTTTCAAGCAACTCATTTACCACCATTTTGTTAAAAGAAATATTTTTCTGAAGAATTTTAGAAGGAAAAATATTTGAGTAGGAACAGCAGTCCTTCGACATACTTTCCTCATTTTGTTTTAGGATAAGTGCTCGATAATTTTGAAAATTGGTTTTGCGCAGCACTTTCCTTCTTTGAAGAACGGGTTGCTATCTGAAATAATAGCAAACCATGGTTTAAGCACGGGTTGCAGTCTAAAGTAACTGCAAGCCATAGTTTTAGACATGTTTTGAAAGGAATATTTTGTAGCATATTGGATTTCATAAACACATCAAATCATATTGAATATAGGCATATGAGATGAGTTTTAGAGAGAGAAAGTAAAGAGAGCTGGAAACTTGATGAAACAAAGAAAAATGGTATTGAAAGCTCCAACCCTCTACCTTGGGAGGTAGAGGGTATTTATAGTTTCTTACAATACACGCCTCCTACGGGCTGTGGATCAGGCATACAGTGGGTAAAGACCCGTCCGTCCTCCACGATGTTACTTAACTAACTACTTATTAACATAACTTGACTACGACTATGAGCTTTCTAACGAATACATATACTTGAGGTGACCGAATCTTTAACTAATGGATTTTCTAAATCCTAACAATCTCCCCCTAAGGGAGGTCACCTCAATTTACATTGAATACAAACAGATATTACATTTTGATTGTTCTCGGATACTTGATTAATCTCATTGCTCTGTAGCTCATAGTATTTGATTCTTCATGTTCTGCATGTTAGATTAATCCAAGTGGAGGTCTTTAACTGATCCACGTGATGATGAGTTTTGAGCCAGATTCGAGATCATCAGCTACCATAAATCTCTGACTCTTCCTTTGTAGCATTGCCATCATGTGACGTTGTGACTTTGGGACCGACATGCTCACATTCTGGATCATGATATCTTCTCATCAGAGTTGCGGAAGCTTTTGTTGATTCATGATATTTGCAGCAGTGTAGTAGAAGCATGGAGTGAAAATATCAGAGTCGTTGATGAAGTTATGTACTTATCACGAATTCTTTAGATATGAATGTGATGTGTGAGCATGCGGCTATGGATTGACTTCTCAATTCTGATCATCTGCAAACGTTGGGTGTACCTGCATACAACAGTTAGCAATAAAGTGCACGAAAGTGTCTTTGATCACTTTCGTTGAATTGAGGTACACGCCCACGGTTCCCGTTGATCGACACAAATCGCTGTGATCAATTCCTAAGAATCTCCTTGACAGGGTTTCGCAGCTGCTCTAGCTGTTCTCAAACCGGAACGTCTCAAAGAAGACAACACGGAGTGAGTGAACCAACAAATTGAGGTTTGCTGATTGAAGAAAATGATTTGAAAACAATCGTGTATTGCTTAATTATAGAGTGTTTTGCAATACAACAAAGGTTTTAAGGAAAATCAATTATCAATCATAAATACCTTTTATTTTGAAATATTAATACACAGTCGATGTGCAAGAGAAATTTTTTTTGAGCACAACGACTGGTTTTTCAAAGGTATCCCTCAATCCATTTCCTGGACCAAGGTTGATTCAATAATGAATCTCCCCATCGTTTCAATCCAATTGTCACAAGTTTGATATTGTATAGATATCACATGTCACCTACCAAGAGCTTGTTTGATGTTGGCTCTAGAAGGTTTTCCATCTTCATCGTGAATATGTGAACACATCTCTCAGATGTTCTGGCAATACCACAAGGATAATGCGTAGGAATCTTAAGATATATTCTCACTTTCCACATTGTATGAAACAGTGAGTCTTCGTTGATTGTGTCCTAGTGAGATTTATTGATGATCTCGTGGCTCTAGACTCAATAGTGCACATTTGGTTCCTATGCCAGAGACTAGGGAGAGGGTCTCCTTCTTCAATATCAAAAATCTCTAAGAGAAGGTCGATAGATAATGTAGGTTCCCCATGAGAATGAAACAAGTCCTTTTAAGAGCAGCTTGAGTAGTTTGGGAAGTATTAGTGCAGTGCGTCACTGGGTCCATGACGTCTTGTCTTCAATACCGGTGTTACCTTCGTAACCACCAGTAGCATATGAATTGAATCCGGTTTCTGCCCTAAGGTTGAATTATTGGAGGGCTATTTCTTTTCACCCTTTTCTCATTCAATTCTTTTTCATTCTTCAACCCTTGATGTTTACGAGATTTCATAACTAGAACCTTGTTGGGTTTGTTCGATTCTAGCTCTATCTCGATCCGCACTATTCCCATTTCTCACTTTTCTCCTTTTTTTAATCATACCTAAGGACTTCTACACTATCTAGTAGATTGTCCCTGGGTAGATCGCTCCAGCTCTGGCGGGATCGTGGGAACGAATACCTAACCTAACCATCCTTATATCTCCATGCATAAAATAAATTTGGTCGGTCCTTTTGGTATAGTTCTTCTGCCATTGAAACCAATTGAAAGCCATTTGAAAATCAATCCAGGTACTTGTGATACATGATCAAAGCATTTTGTACCTGAATTGTTTTTGATATTTCAGAAAAAGCTCCCCCTCAACATGTGCATCATAAGTTTGAAATTGCTTTAGCACGTGGAGGCAAGATGACTTGAAAATCTCAGATTAAGAATGAAGAATTCAATTCTTTGATCTACATTTTTTCAAAATATCGACATTACTTTCCCGATCAAAATTAGTATTTTACATACTTAGATAAAGATATTTTGGGAAAGGATGTGGTTTTCTAAAAATTACTCCCCCCTAATATGTGCATCGAGATTCGAAAGAGTTTTGTACATATTAGTGGGAACATGCACTTTGAGACAAATCATTCATGTTTTAGTCCCTTATGGTTTAAGATAAATGCTCCCCCTTAACATATGCGTATAGAATTTTGAAATCGTTTGGCATATGTAGGGAGGAGATCTTGTTAATCAATTACAAAACCAGTTATCGAATTATCAGTTTACATCCAATTTAAATCACAAATTCTCCCCCGATCACAATTTTCAAATCCTTTGAGATTTGTGATCTCTATTGATTTAAATTGTTTTTGAAAGGTTTTGAGGAGAATTGTGACTAGCTTTTAAAACTTTTAACTGATAGGGATCAAATTCTGAGACTTTAAACTCCAATGATTAAACATGCATAAGTATCTTATGAAAACATAACATTAGCCTTGGTCTGGATCCATTTGAAAAAAAATTGTTCATTTTGATTATCCAAAGTTAGACCTTGCTTGAGTATGTGCCAATTGATTGAAAAATAACTTTTTGGTTTGATTGAAATCATTCACCCCCTCAATCAATGACATAGGTTATTGGTTGAGTTTTAGAGATTTTGACAAATGATAAGTCCAGATGATTTTCAAAAATATAGCCCTAGTTATTTTCAAAGCAATTTTTTTTTCATTAGATGACAAATATTTTTTCAGAAGAATGTTTAGAAGGAAAAAAATATTTGTGAAGGAAACATTTGTCTTTTTGGTGACAAACATTAGGTTTTTAGAATTAGAGCATGTGGTTTCAAAAATTAGATTAAGCATGGCTCTGTTCTTTCTTTTTAAAATGGGTTACTACCTGAAATGACAATAAACCACTATTTTTCTCCATCTCCATTTTTTTTAATATATGTACATTCGAACTTCATATAAAGACCCGTGCCATTATTTGAGTGACAACTCAAAGTCCGTAGATGTTATCGAACCAGGAAAAACATGACAAAATGACAGTAATTTTTGTAATTTTTCAAGATTTTCTAATTTTTATGGATTTTTTTTTTAATTTTATATTTTTCTTTTTTCTTTTTGTTGGTTTTATAATTTTGTATTTTATTTTTAAGAAGATATGAACAGAGATGGATGAAGAAAATTCTTTACTCTTCGTCTTCCTCTTGAAGACGTTTGAGTGTTTCCGGTCGTAGACTCTTTAGACCAAGTCGTGGGAGGATAAACTCAAAACGTTCTCTAGGAAGAGCTTTGGTTAAGATGTCTGCTAACTGATTTTCAGTCTTCACAAAATATAGTTCTACCACACCATTTTCCACTTGCTCCCTGATGAAGTGATGTCGAATGTCGATATGTTTTGCTCTTGAATGTTGAACGTTGTTGCATGAGAGAGCAATGGCACTCTTGTTATCTGTCTGAGAGGATTTTCTTGAATTCAAAGCCATAGTCGATAATTAGGATCTCATCCATAGGATTTGAGCACAACATGATGACATGGCTATGTATTCTGCCTCTGTAGAGGATATTGAGGTACTCATTTGTTTCTTTGAAGACCACTCACAAGTTTATCACCCAAAATCGAACACCTCGACGTGCTTGACGTGTATCTTGACACCATGCATGGTCGGCATCTCCATAGGTCGTTAGTGACATACCGGTGTCCTTGGTGCCAAAGTACCATGTTGATGGTTCCTTGGAGATACCAAAGACCCATTTAACCGCTTCAAGGTGCTTTTGGTAGGCTTAGCCTCGTATCTAGCACACACGCATACATCGAGCAGAATGTCCGGTCTCTTGGCGATGGAGGTACGTCGGGGACCCAATCATACTACGATATTTAGTTTGGTCAACCATGATCCCTAAGTGTTCCTCATCCAGTTTAGTACGCTCCACCATGGGAGTGTCAAAAGGGTCACAAGAATCAAATCCAAATTTCTTTAAGATTTCATTAGCATATTTAGATTGGTTGATAAAAATGCCTCCGGGACTTTGTGAAATTTGTAATCCCAAGAAAAATGACATTTGTCCCATCATCGACATTTGAAATTTGGAGCCCATCTCCTTTGAAAAACGGTCACATTCATTAAGGTCAGTCGAGGCAAAAATAATATCATCAACATAGATTTGAACATGAATTAAGTGTTTGCGACTTTACGGTGAACGATGTCGGATCAATCGCTCCTTTCTTTGAATCCATTAGATACAAGAAACTTCGATGGCGTGTCGTACCATCCCTCGGAGCTTGCTTCAAACCGTAAAGGGCCTTCTTTAGCGATAGACATGAGTAGGATGCTCGGATTTTTACAAAACCTTCAGGTTGGCTGACGTATACAACCTCTTTCAGCTCTCTGTTAAGAAAAGCAGTCTTTACATCCATATGATAGACTACCATGTTCTTACTAGCAGCGTTAGCCAGGAAGATTTTGATTGCCTCGATACGTGCTACTGGAGCAAATGATTCTTCAAAGTCAATACCCTCCTCTTGACGGTATCCTTTCGAAACCAGTCGAGCCTTGTTCTTGAGCACATCACCATGCTCATCAAGTTTTACTTTGAAGATCCATTTTAGAGCAATGATCATAGCACCGTCAGGAGCAGGTACTAATTCCCATACATCTAGTTGATCGAACTCATGAATTTCTTCTTGCATGGCATTGAACCAGTTATCTTCAGTCATGGTTGTTTTAACGTCTTTTGGTTCGACCTTTGATAGTACGGAGTTGAAGAAGCACCACAAGGCATCAGTTGCAAGTTGTTTACTAGTGGATACTGGACGAGAAGGGTTTCCAATGATGTTGTCCAATGGATAGTCATGTGTCCAATTTCTAAGGTGTTCGTGTGGTTGTTGTTGAGGGACTAAAGTGGCAGAGTTTCGATCTCCTGATGAAGATGGTTATGAAGTTGGTTCAGGAGCAAATATGTTCTCAAATGGAGCATCGTCGGGAGTAGCAAAGGGGTTATCTTCATCATAGTTGCCAGAAACATTTCCATGATGTACACTCGATGATTGAGGATTTGATGAAGATGATGAGTGATCTGAAGTAGGTGCTTCTTGACTCAGTGACATAGAAACTGAAGGGTTATCTATGTTGACTGGGTTAGGGACAGCCGCTGTTGATGGATTAGTTTGATCATAAGCAATAGGCTCATAGTATTCATCAAACATCGGATCAAACAATTTCTTCAAATCATCTCCAGAAGGAGGTACATATGGAACTGTTGGTGAGGGGTTTTGCACAAGAGAAGAGCTAATGGGACTACTTAATGAATGATGAGATGCGGGTCCAGAACTTGATTGTCCTGGAGCCATTTTCCCAGACAACTCATCGAACGTGACGTGAATAGTTTCCATGATATCTTGAGTTTTTTTGTTGTAGATTCGGTAACCCTTCTTGTTTGGTGCATAACCCACAAAAACTCCAATGTCCGCCTTAGCTCTTAATTTACCTAAATCTTGACCATCATTCGTTGGATAGCACAAAGCACCGAACACACGAAGGAAGGAGAGACCAGGTTTTTGATTGTAGACAAGTTCGTATGGAGTTTTTCCATGAGTGGTGTGTATAAGGGAACGATTTTGGGTATAACAAGCAGTGGCAATGGCTTCAGCCCAGAGAAACATTAGAACCTTTGAGTATATTAGCATTGTTCTTGCAGCTTCCACAAGGGTCCGATTTAGTCTTTCGGCTACACCGTTACATTGAGGAGTCGTGGAACACTTCTTTGATGGCTGATTCCAATGATTTCATAAAACTGACTTAGTTCTTTGTTAACAAACTCAGTTCCATTGTCCGTTCAAATAATTCTAACAGTCTTGTTCAGTCGAACCTGCAGCTGTTTGACAAGTTTGACGATGACATCTGGAGTTTCATCCTTTGTCCTCAAAAACTTAACCCAAGTAAATCGAGAGTAGTCATCAACAACGACTAATACAAATTTCTTCCCATTTATCTTTTGCACTCTCATGGGTCCGCACAAGTCCATATGAAGAGTATGAAGAACTTCCATAACTCAGTTTGCAGGTTTGGGTTTGTGGGCATATTTCTTGCTTTTTCCCAATTGGCATGCTGAACAAAGATGATCCTTTTCACACTTTAATCTGGGTAAGCCTCTTACTAGGTCCTTTCTGGAAAGGTCATTTATGGTGCCGAAGTTCAAGTGATTGAGACGATGATGCCATAACCATGACTTTGTTTTCGAAGCCTTTGACAACTAGCAGATTGGAGAAGACTTCATAATGTCTTCGATAAAGATGGTGTATAAGTTTGTACCATGTGTTCCTCTTAAAAGTTCCACACCATCAAGCTCTCTAACAAAACAAGTGTGTTTTTTAAAGGCCACTTCTAGATCAGAATCACAGAATTGACCGACAGAAAACAAATTATGACCAAGACCTTCAACATAATATACCCGAGAAATTATACTATCACCAACCACATAATCTCCATAACCCATTATTGCCCCAAAATGGTCGTTTCCGAATCTAACAGTCCCGATAAATTTACTCACGAAGTTCATGAGCCGCGAGCGATCTCCAGTCATATGCTTGGAACAGCCTGAGTCCATGTAGGATCGTAAATATTATGTTGTTTGATGATTCAGGTGGTCTTGGATGATGGAAATACATGTTAGCCATTTAGAGAGAGAAAGATAAGAGATGGGTGTTTTCTTGATAGAGAGTTGTAATACAAAAAGTGAAAGGTTAGATTGAAAAGCACCACCCCTTCCAAGGATGGAAGGGGTATTTATACTTACAACAAATACGTCCTCCTAATGGACTGTGGATCAGGCATACAGTGGGTAAACCGTCCTTCCTCCACGGTGTTACACTAAACTAATCTACGCTACTAACTAACTAATTAACTACTAAATAACGTAAATAATGACATGTCTACGAGCTAACATATGCTAGACCATAATTGGGGTGACCGACACTTTCACATGGAATTTCCAATTCCTAACAATCTCCCCCTAAGGGAGGTCACCCCATGAAATACATTTTGCATCCTAACATTCAATCTTTGTCTTTAGTTATGAGCTCGTAGACTTTAATTCTTCAACTTCCGCAATCTTTGTGCTTTAGTAGCGATTCTTCAAAGTCCGCATAGTTTTGTACTTTCAGTGGAGGTCTTTGAACTAATCCACATCTTTGATGATCTTTGAGCTTTATGGAGATCATCAGCCACAGTAAATCTCTGGATCACCCTTTATAGTGTTGCCATCATGTGATGTTGTGACTTTTGGACCGACATGCTCACACTTTCTGGATCATGACATCTTTTCATCAGAGTAGCGGAAGATTTTACTGGTTCATGATATTTGCGGCGTGAAGCGAAGCATAGTATAAAAATATCGAGCTAGGTTATATAGATTAGCACTTGTCATGATTTTCTTAAATTATATTGGTGTAAGCATGAGCATGCGGCTTTGGATTGACTTCTCAATTACGATCGGTGTAGGCCGTCAAATGTACCGCAAACAACGATTAGCAATAAAACACATGAAAGTGTCTTTGATCACTTCGTTGAATTAGTACACGCCCACGGTTTCCGTTGATCGGTACAAGCATCTTGCTGTGATCGGTAGAATTCGAAGAATCTCCTTGACAATGTTTCACGGTTGCTCTAGCGGCTTACGAAACCGAACGTCTCAAAGAAGACAACACGGAGTGAGTGAACCAAATAATTGAGATTCAGCGATTGATGAAAAATTGATTTGTAAACAATCGCGTATTGCTTAGAAGAAAGAGTTTTGCAATACGACGAAGGTTTTATGAGAAAGATCAATTTTCAATCAAAAATACCTTTGTATTTGAAAGAGAATACACATTCGATGTGCTAGAGAAAGAAGAAATTTGCACATCGAGCGGTTTTCCAAAAGTATTTTCTCAATCGAGATACTTTTGAGTTTGAAATATGAATACACATTCGATGTGCTAGAGAAAGGAAGATTTGCACATCGAACGGTTTTTCCAAAAGTATTTGTCAATTCCATTCCTGGACCAAGGTTGATTCAAGAATGAATCGGCCCATCGTTTCTATCCAGTTGTCACAAGCTTGATCTTTAGAAAAGATCTCACATGTCACCCACCAAGAGCTTGTTTGATGTTGGCTCTAGAAGGATTTCCATCTTCATTGTGAATATTTTTACATCTCACGTGGATGTTCTAGCAATACCACAAGGATAATGCGTAGGACTCTTAATATATTCTTACTTTCCACATTGTGTGAAACAACAAGTCTTCATTAATTTTGTGTCCTAATGAGATATTGTGGATGATCTCTTGGCTCTAGACTCAATTGTGCACATTTGGTTCCTATGCCGAAGACTAGGGAGAGGGTCTCCTTTTTCAATATCAACTATCTCTAAGAGAAAGTTAATAGATAATGTAGGTTCCCCGTGAGGATGATACAAGCCCTTTTAAGAGGAACTTGAGTAGCTTGGGAAGTTAGGTGCAGTGCGTCACTGGGTCCATGACGTCTTGTCTTTAATACCAGTTTTACCTTAGTAACAACCAGTAGCGTATGTATTGAACCCGGTTTCTGCCCTAAGGTTGAATTATTGGAGGGATATTTCTTTTCACCCTTTCACATTCATTTCTTTTTCATTCTTCAACCCCTTCAATGCTTACGGAGACTTCATAACTAGAACCTTGTTGGGTTTATTCCAGTTCTAGCTCTATCTCAGTCCACACTCTTCCCTTATTCTCACTTTTCTCCTTTTTTCATCATACCTAAGGACTTATACACTATCTAGTGGATTGTCCCTAGGTAGATCCCTCCGGTTCTGGCAGGATCGTGGGAACGAATACCTAACCTAACCATCCTTATAACACCATGCATAAAGTAAATTGGTCGGTCTTTTGGTATTGTTTTTTTTCCTTCTTGAACCCAATTGAAAAATCATTTGGAAAATCAATCAAGGTACTTGTGATATAATATCAAAGCATTTTGTACCTTAATTGTTTTTGATCTTTTAGAAATGCTCCCCCTCAACATGTACATGTGATTTAGAAATTGTTTCGCACATGGAGGCAAGAGTTCTTTGAAATATATTCTTGATCACAATTTCCATAGAAAAATCCATTTGATTTTCTTTGGTAAATTCTCCCCCTCAATATGTGCATAGGATATTTGAAATCATTTTATCACATAGAGGAAAGAGTTCTTTTGAAGCACATCCACGATCACAAAAGTCATTAAGAAACCATTAGAAAATCAATCAAGGTACTTTATGTTGAAACATAGAAATCATTGTACCTTGAAAGTTTGTTTTCTTTTTGAAATGCTTCCCCTCAATATGTGCTTCGAGATTCGAAAGCGTTTAGCACATATGGGATAGCAGCCTGCACTTTTGAATCAAATCGATCATCATTTATCAAATTTCATTATTAAATCACAAATTCTCCCCCGATCAAAAATATCAAACCCTTTGAGATTTTGGATCCCAAGTGATTTAATAAGGTTTAGAAAACATGTGAGAAATGTGGCCAGGTTTAAATACACTTCTGGTTTTTGGTTAAATGCTCCTCCACAATCATGTGCATTATGTATTTCAAAATCGTTTGGCACACAAAGAAAGGAGTGCTTTAGAAATAATCACCCTTTAAAACCGTTTTGAGATTTAAATCACGATCTCTCCCCCGATCAAAAATATCAAACCATTTGAGATTTGTGATCCCAAATGATTTAAATCATTTAGAAAATTTTGGGGAAAGACGTGTCAAGATTTAATTCTGAAAAATGACGGATAAGTAACAGTTTTTCGACATTAAAGATTGTTAGTGTCAGGTATGATAGTTTTAAGAGATCTTTAAGTAAAACAAAACAATTTCACAATCAAACAAGAACAGAAAAAATTTCATTTTGAAAGATCTTTGAGTTTTAAAGAAAAGCATACCATGACATAACATTAAATCCTTAGATCACCACTTATTTTGTACAAACGGACTTGATTGATGAAATATTGTTTGAAAATATTTTATTTTAAATCACTCTCCCCCTCAATCGATGACCATAGTCGATGATTGAGTGACTTAAGTTTTGATAAAATAAAGTCCGGTGATTTCTAAAATTAAGTCCAATTTATTTCAAAACCAATATTTTTCCATTTTTCAAAACAATATTTTCAAAATTGTTTAAAAATGGCATCATTCACTACTATCCTGCACAAAGATACGTTAGGTGGTTCAGAAGCTTCGTTGTTCTTTGTAGGGTCGAAGAAAACCGTCTCTTATGCGGTGAGACCTCTGACGTTGCATTTGTCATGCCAACTCTTCATAGAGGTCCAATTAAGCTCCGTTTCTTCATTTTTCGATGAAGAAAACCATCTGCTGATGCAGTGAGACCTCTTACATTGCATTTTTCCATGCCAACTCTCCATAGAGGTCCAATTAAGCTTCGTTTCTTCATTTGTCGACCCAAGATATAGTTACCCTTTCCTTTCGGCATCCAATCATCATCTTTTGTAGGATCCGGATCGGGAACATTCTTTTATACCATGATATCTGCATATGTTAGTGGACACAAACAGATATATGGTGGTCGACATCACCCAAACAGCAATCGACTAGTAAAAGTCAATTCACCATATCAATCAGTTCATGTATGGCATGGGAATAATGTGTTTATCAAACTCAAATCATCTAATCCTAACAGTCATATCCTAGGCACCTAGTCCTTCAATGTAGGTTAACATCATTTTCAGTTAAGCATATAGGATAATTAGATAAGCCCGGTAGATGGTATAAATTTGAAAGACATTCTCCCCCTCAATCAATGACTCTTTTAATGAAAAGTTTTAAAAGAGCTGAAGTTATTGATTGAGTTTTGCAATTTAATGAAAACATTGAAACTGATTGATTTTTAAGCAACTCATTTACCACCATTTTGAAACACCAAATTTTTTTCTGAAGATATTTATAGAAGGAAAAACATTTGTGTAGGAACAGCAGTCCTTCGACATACTTTCCTCAATTTGTTTTAGGATAAGTGCACGAAATTTTAGAAAATTGGTTTAGCGTAGCACTTTCCTTTCTTGAAGAGCGGGTTGCTATCGGAAATAATAGCAAGCCATGGTTTAAGCACGGGTTACAGTCTGAAGTAACTGCAAGCCATAGTTTTAAGCACGGGTCACAGTTTGAAATAACTGTAAGCCATAGATTTAGACATGTTTTGAAAAAGAATATTTACACCTCCTGCTCGAACTTCATCTATGGTCACATGCCATTATTGAATGACATTTCTAAGACCGTAGATGTTATCGATACCAGAAGACATGTCTTGAGAAAACATATTTTTGGTATTTTTTTGCAAATTTTCTGATTTTTATGGGTTTTTGTTGGTTTTATATTTTTGTATTTTGTTTTTGATAAATATTTACAGATAGAATAGATGATATAGATTAAAAAGACGATGATACGAGTACCGAGATAAGGAAATCGAGCAGCCCCTTAGTAGAAGATAGAAGTCATCATCTCTTAAACATCCACCACCAAAGCTTCCGAGGCTCCAGAATAGAAGATAGAACATGAGCCTTTGAGAAGAGAGACTTTGCGCTTCCCCCAAGCCAAAATCCATTAGATGAGCGATTGAAGCTCTATTTCAAGCTTGCCTTAGCAGTGCATAGAAAGCACACCATTATCATAAATCCATTGCTCCTTGATGAGTGTGTAAATACTCATCATTTTGGTCAATCTGAGCTAAAACGCCTAAAATGCTCGAAATGCATCAAAATTCGAAAATATTCCAAAATTGCATTTATATGTTTCGGATGCAAAATGTTTAAAATCGGATGAAAAATGAGCTAAGTTTGCATAATTGGCGCTTTCAGGTCCCCAAGTTTCAAAAGTTGTCGAAATTGGTCCACACTTAATTTCAAAAGTAAAATTACCAAAGGTCCTTTTAAAATCATAAGCTGTCAAAATTAGTCCTTTGGTGAAAAATGCCAAAAGTTTGGAGAAATTACAAGTTTGGTCCTCCAAGTTTAAAAATTGGCAATATTGGTCCCTGGAAATTGGAAAATGTCAGCTTTGGTCCTTGTACTTTTGGAACTTGTCAATTTCAGCCCCTGCAACATCTTTGATGAATTGGCAGTTCTAGTCCCTACATTTTTAGAAATTGCACAAAGGTCCTTGTATTAAAACCTTAAACCTACACCCTTGGCCCTTGTCATTTCCCTTTTGGACCCCTGCCTTCCCAAGTGACCCCCTGTCAAATACAATTTGGAACCCCTCTATATTTAATCCTCAGTCAAACACCTTTGACCCTCTCTTTTCCCTCCCATTCACGGGCTACCCACCATCATCACTTCCTGTGCACGCCTGCCTGCAACGCCTCCCCCCTCCTCCATCATCATACCCCTAATCCTACCCTCCACCTCACACTCAAAGACAAGGTGCATTTAATGCATTCTCTAACCTAACACTCCATCTCCAATGTTAAAAGCAGTTTGGCGCCAAAAAGCCATCCAATGGCCAAAATCTAATTTAGCAATCCAAGGTCGGTTTGTTCTTTGGGATTTGAAGAGAGAGAGAGAAAGACAATTTGGGTATAAAAAGAAGAGGAAGACAGAGAAGCAGGGGTACTTAGTTTATTTTTAACAATGTATGTCGTTTTTAAGCTTATCTTGTCTTAACTAGTTCTCAATTGAAATTTCCAGTTTATTTGTATCAAACAAAAGTATTTAAGTGTTTTGTAACTCTGTTTAAGTGATAATTCAAGTTAATGTTCATTTTCCATACTTTATGTTCACTGTTGAAATTTTTATTTTCAAACCCCTTTGTTAAAACTTTTAGCAGCTCAGTTTTAATCTCATATAAGCTTATATAAGCTTATAATAGCTTTTTGTAAGCCTGTAATCAAGTTTCAAGCATCTTTAGAATCTGGTCAACAAAAGTCAAAATGGGGCAAATCTGATGCAGGAATGGAATGGGTTAAAGCAGAAATGGAATTGGGTTGATTTTTAGTCATTTTGGGTTGATTTGGATAGGTTAGAGGTTCTGGTTTCATTGATGGCAAGCCATTGTGGCTAAGGGACTATATGTAAGTTCAAGTTCATTTCATAAACATAATCTGTTTTTGCAGTTTTAAGTAGTTAAAATCTGTTTGGTTAGTTGTGTTTAGAACTAGTAAACTCAGATTAATCAGTTGTATTAGCTTAATCAGTAGTTAGTATAGATTTAAAGTGCATATCAGTGTTTACAAAGGTGTTTGGATTTACTGTCAAAACTGTCCTAAAGGTCTATTCAGTGATCAATATCTGTTGGTTCATGCTTGTTAAGTCCATACTAACTCATATCAATCAATATTGTGTGCCTGCAAGCTCAAGAAGTCAAAATCAAACTTAACCTGTCTCAACTGCTTCTCTGTTGGAATTTTTGATAAGCAATCTCTTGTTTTGTGTTTAAAAATCATAAAGGTATCTTGCAGTAGCCTCATTTCATCCTATAACATCAAAATCAGTCCTTAAAGTAAGCTTGAATTTCATAAAAGTCAACTGATCAAACTTGCTTTCAAAAGTCAAAAATTGAAAAAAGTGATTTTCAACCAACTGGAGTGATTTTTAATTAAGTCATTCTTGGACCAAATTCAGTGAGATTTGTTGTTTTAAAAACTTAAGCTGGTCTCATTTCTTATAGTCATTTTTGTAGAATTTTACAAATTTCTTAAAAGCTCCATTTGAGCTTGTCAAACAGGGCCTAATTGCCCTGTTCAAATACTCAGCTTAAAATGAGTTTTTCTCAGCATTTGCAGCCCTTGCACTGAGCTCTCAAGAGCTTGTCTAGGTCTGGAATTTGGTCTATAAAGTCTCACCCAGGTCTACTTTAGGTTCCTTTAGTTGGTTTGTAGTTTCAACTTATTTTGAGTGCTTATTTTCTAGTCCAAACCTGGTACCCTAAACCTGTTTTTAGCTTATAGTCAAATCTGTACATCTTGCAATTCAGAGGCTATGGCTTATTGTTTTTAGTTGCATTTTGGTTATTATAGCATAGTAGAACTTACATTTCGATGTGGTGCTTGTTTGTGTTCATTTGGCTTATTCAGTGCTTATTCATAAGCACATTCCATAGATTCCATAATCTCACACACAACCACCTGTTTTCCATTTTCCTTGATTCAAGACATTATTTTAGACTTAACTTGAATTTTTCAGATTTTCCAAGTCAATTTAGTATTTTCTTGATTTAATTCGGTTTTAGGCCTTTTAATTAGCATTTAATACAAAAATTAAGAAAAGTTTCAAAAAATAATTTTCATTTTCTTAAGTTAAGATAAATATAAAAATACAAAAATATTTTCTAGATTTTTCTTAGTTAAATTTGTATTTTTAAGTAATTTAATTAGTTTTAATAGTTTTTAATTCCTAGAAAATTCAAAATAATCGGAAAAATATAAAAATAGTTTTGAAAATTCTCTTTGATATTTTAGATTTTCTAAGTCATAATTTTATTTTTCTAGCTTTATTTCATATTTTCTTGTATTTTAGGTTATTATTTAATAGTTAAAATAGTTTTAATTAATAATAATTAATTTAGTAATTATAAAAATAATTTTCTTTTCTAAATATTTTCTTTTATCATTAGGTTTGTAAAAATATCATTTTCATATTTTTAGGATTAATATTGTGTAAGTTTCACATTTTCCTTTATGCGTGGCGTAGTTTTAGTTCGCTTTATAAAACATAAAACAAAACATCAAATTGCAAATAGTGATAGCGTTTATTTAATATTTTTATCTTTTAATTTCCTTTAATTTGCATTTAAGCCGTTGTAATTTATAGACTTTTACGTAGTTATAATAATTCAAATCTCCTTTTCCGTTCAAATCTTCTCGATCACTATACGTTTGGTGATCCATTGCATAGCTCGCTAGGACATAACGACCCGGGGAAACACTATACTCTCCAGATCTTCATTGCATTCGTTTCTGAACCGTTTGAAGTTTCTTACGGTCGGCCATTCACAAGTGGCCGGCTTGCGTGAGAAAACTTGACTGTTTGGGAGCGAATCACTCCTTTTAAGAACAATAGTCGAGATTCTTCATTCGGGGTTATATCATCAACATGAACAACAATGTATCATCCCACTCTTTAAATTTCTTCTCATATTTCATTACCACTGAATTCTGAAGTGATCCATACCAAAAAGTTGTCAAGAGGCCACTTCCCCTAAGAAGATGAATTGATGCAGTCAGTCTCTTAGACTAGAGCTTACAAACCCGAAGAAACATATATCTGAAGACAGAGAAACTTATACCATCGAAGTAGCAGATTAAGTCCAATAGCCAAAGAATAACCCTGATGTATACTTTTCTCCCACAAGAAAGTGTATGAAGCTCAAGAACACAAGTACCCGAATGCCCAAAGAGAGAATAACAGATAACATTGAAGAAGCATGCCGAATCACCGATTATATCTCATGGATGATAATCTGCGGATGTCAATTCGGAATAAGTGATTATATCTCTGAATCATTGATTAAGCACTCAAGTAAAACAACTGAGCGTCCCCAATGTACACAATATCTCTCCCCGAATGATTGCGATAGCATCGAAATCATCACACACTTGTGTACCTCTTTTATCACCAGAAACTAACTCTTCCATATCTTCCCCCACATAGTTGGAATAAGAACACTAAATGCCATGAGTCAAACCTTGAGTTTCTCTGCGGTAATGACATTTGTCTTCCCGGGATATCTTCAATCACCTAGAAGTATTAAGCTCATCAAGTTTACTCGTTTTGCATTTAGATGTGTGTCTCCTTCCCCCTTGCTGGTTTTGATACTTCAGAACCAGCAATACTCTATAAGCCCAAATACAAGAAATCTTTTGAGAAGAACATTATTAGCTCAGATGTATCTATGAGAATCAACTTGCTGAAGAATGTGAGCATGGCCACCTGCCATTTTAGCTTCATCTCTTCCATCTTAAGTGGGTCCACTTGGTCAAAATCTTCATATACGAGATGCTGCTGAGTATCATAATCAGCAACAAATGAATGAAGAACATCCTCCAATATACTGCCAGTTCTAGCTTGAGGATGTGATGGAGTGGGACGATAAGATGATGATGGTAAGTAAGATGGACTTGAAGCATGCATCATCATATTGGAGTGAGATGTCCCAACAAAGGTTTGAATGACCGAAGAGGATGCACGGTAGGGAGATCGACATCGTGTTCAAGAGATCTCGAGTTTGTTGTACAGCTCGTCAAAAGTGAGCATGTCCAACCCACCTTTAGCCTTAAGAGCTATCTTGACATGTAACCATGATGGAGGCAAGGATCGCGGGAACTTTGAGTTGCAATCATCATTGTCGCTTTGCATTCACCGGTTTAGTGACTCGAAATCTTAATGAAACCCGTCGTATCCCTTGTGGATACCTTCTTCTTCGAGATATTGAACTCTTGGAAGTGTTGTCTCAAGATGGACTTCCTCATTCTCTGGACTCTTCATTACCACCAAACCTTGCTTTAAGAGCCATCCAGATGTCCTTTGCATCAACCATGTGGTGAAAATCACCCAAGTGATCTTGAGGAGCAGTTGAAGAAGGATGGTTCTTACTTTGTGCTCTCTTTGCACAACTAGAATCTCTTCGAGCTTTGGGAGGAGCAATGGTAAACTTACCATCAAGATGCAGGATAGTCTTCTTTAGACTGCTGTCGTTCTTCACAATCTCCCACGATTCCAATCAATATTGGAGATCCATTCTGCATCTTCATGGTCCACGATCATACTCTTCCTTTTCGAGATAAGGAAATTTACCATTCTTGTTGGAGAGACTAAGTTCTTTGCATAGAGGTGGTGTTTTGATGTTGTTGTTGGTGACTTGATTCATCATCGCCGGCATGGTGAATATGTTTTGGTTGTATGGGGTGAGGTAAATAAGGTTCTTAGTATCGTAGAGACTCTCCCGAGGCTCGATACCACTTGTTGAAAACTCTCGGACCTTGCGGATCTTTAGCACTCGTGGATCGTTAGTGTTGCCTATGTAATCATAAGCAAACTAATAGACAATCTCTACAACTCGTATTCTATAGCGGAAAGTAAATACAAGTTGTTATAACTAAGAACACTTAGATCCTCTATGGATCTTTTATTAACTGAAACTCTATGTTTCAGATGAGTTATCTATTACAAACTATGAGGTTCCTTTTATAGACAAGGAACCCTAAACTATTACCTCTCAATCGACTAAATAGTTAATGACTTAAACACTAAATAATATTGAGCAGTACAATAATACCCATGCTAACCTCGGGCAGTTCAAATATAATGATGAGTTAGCATTAAAATAATAAAGCGCATGCTGATCCTAGTCAGCTTCCACCCTTCAGCAGAAACACAACACGACTTCTATACTTCAGTAGAATCTCTTATTCAGCAGATTCTGCTTCTACTTCAAGAATCCTTCGGTAGTAATGACAACAGAAATCCTACTTCGCATAATTCCCAACAATCCTCCCCTAAACTGGAATTTGACTTGGTTAAGTTCCAGTTTCCTACCTTGATAGATCTTAGAGACTTCAGTACTAGAGGATTGTTCTCAAACATCAGTAGCAAAGTACCACTAATTATCTCATCTCTATGATGAGTAAACTTTGAAGCGCCAGGTCTTTGCAGCAACACATGACATATTGTACATCAAAACTTATTAGTTCCATACTATTCTCATCACATCCAGATGTGTTAACACCTGTGAGAGGTGAATCATTGAAAATAATGGATTTGATGTCTCTTTACCAATAGCCATTACTAATGGAGTAGCCAAATGTTTAAGTTCGAAAACTATGGTACACTGATAACCATCTGATTTATAGGCAAACCAGAAACCATATAAACGGATTTGATGTGTCTTTACCTGTAGCCGTTTGCTCGGGACTAGTCAATTCTTAGAATTGGTGAATTGATAACCAAATATGTATTCGCTTGCCTTTACCACAAGCCATATACTTGTGGGCTAGTCAATTCTTGGATTCCAACAAGGAATAGACCATGGTGAATTGATGACCATACAACTCTCAACAATTAAGCATGGGTGGTTGCGCACCCTATGATTTTGAGCAAATCATTACAATTATCAATGATTTGATGTGTCTTTACCAAAGTACCCTTTGGACTAGCCAACTCTTTGATACACACAAGGTATATCCGGTGAGTTAAAACCATCGAAAAAACAACAAACCCGCAAAAGTAAGTTAGTTTTTTTTTTTTTTTTTTTTTTTTTTTTTTTTGATCCTTTACTTTCATGTTCAGATACCAGATCTGGACCAAGTTCATCTTCAATCATTACACCTTTCTCTTTATTAGTAGACTCATGAACAACATCAGCTGGATGAGAATCACCAATTTGAACTTCAGAGGTATCATTTTGAGAGGGATCTTCAACAGGTGTGGTAGGGATATCAGTTGCAGGAACCAAATTAAAATTTCTTCCAACATGAAATACAACTTGATCATCTGCTGAAGGGGTGGGACATGATGGTTCTAGAACAGGTGCATGAAGATCAGGTTCAGATGCAATGTCCTCCATTTAAACCTCGGCAGATGCAGATTTGTCAACCCTTGGTTTCTTGGAGACTTCAGCAGATCCCTTACCCAAATTAGATCGTCTCCTCTTCCTTGTGAACTGAATTGGTGCCTTAACTTTCGATGATTCAACATCGACTGAAGATGGAACAACACTTTCTTGAGCCACATCAGCTAAGATGTTAAGGGAAGCAAGCCGAGATTCCTCATCTTCCTCATCAGAAGAAATGACTAACTTCCTTTTGCTACTCTTTTCAAGTCGTTCCTCCAGGTCCTTAACTTTATTCTGCAGTTCCTCAATCTTATCACCAAGAGTAGTCTTGGTCTCTGTAAGCTCCTTTTTGAGATCAGTCACCTCAGCTGCATACCTGTTAACAAGAGCATAGACAGATGTGAGAGTAATAGGGTCCTCAGCTCCACCAGCAGATTGCTCTGTGGTTATGGGAGTTTCATTGGACCTTTCAGTGGAAATAGGGTCATGCTCAAAATGAGGAGGTACTTCATCAAAAGGTTCCCTTTGAGGACTGGGTGTGGTCATCCTGTTCTGGTCAGACTCAAACTCGTCAATTGAAGCCTGTGTAGGTGGTGGACTCGGTCTGGGTGATGGTGCAGGTGGAGACTGGTCAGGGGCAATATGAGATGCTTCAGCAGTAAAAGAGGGACCCTCATCTACATTAACTGATGGATTGCCATCAGAAGCAACATTTGATGAGGGTGGGATATCAGCAACATTTTCCTCATCAGTAGCCTCATTTCCATGAGGCAACATAGCGGCTGACAACGGATGATGTGCCCCCTCAAAGTTAGTTTTCATAGAGGCAAATAGTTTAGCTGAAAGAGCTCCTATGGGATGAAAGGCTTCGACTTGGGTAGAGGTGTCTATGATTATTTGTAAGAATCTAGGGTACATTAAAAACTTATGTTGTTTCCTGTTTATATTTTCAACCATATTATCAAAAATAAATTTAGAAAATTATAAGTTCTCCTTGAGATAGACACACAATACCACAAGCCAATTGCGTGAGAATTGATCCCAACCTCCGGTTGTTGCTAATGCATTTGAAACAGCGTGTGAACCAAGAATCTCCACATGGGGCAAAGATGTTTTTTCAACCATATGTCAGTCCTTGTACCTTGATACCCAATAGCTTTCAGCCCCGTGAGTATCTCCTCAGTGCTAGAGAGATAAACCCCATTAGCATCATCCAAAATTAGCTTTCTCCTTATTAGGTCCTCCGTCACCACGTGCTCTGTTTCATCAATCAAAGCAAAATTTCTGTTTCACTTCGTTTTTCAGCAGATTCCCAAAATTGTATAACCAACGATTCATAAATAGCATCAGGGGAATGAGTTAGGGCAAAGTGAATCTTGGAACGCTTCAGGAACTCCACCATTGGTTCATACAATTCATCTCCCTTTGCTTTACCCAGAAAAGCAACTTATTTGTGATCTTTCTTGAATTGAAGAGCTATGAGAGATATGTGATTTTAGGGTTATGATTTTTGAACTGAAGAGGGAATTGTTTCTATTGAAGTGAAAGAAATGAGTTTAGAGGAATGGTAACCGTTACCAAGAATATAGTCAAAACTATGAGACCTTTAGTTGACCATGTCCTACGTGTAGTTCAACTTGACCAACGACAGATTAACGCTTCAGCAGAAACACATAGTCAATCTGCTGAAATACTATGCTGCGGCAGAAACTACCCCAAGACTAGAATAACTTCGGAAGGATTCTAGAATTACTGTGTCATCTAACCACATTAAATTGCATTAACCCTTGCATCTGTCTAAATAATCATCCCAATACATACTTCACTTCATCAAAAATCCCCAAATATCATCACAAACCCTAATTTCAACAATGTTCCAAAATTAACCACAATCAATCAAAATTAACCATGAACACTATACCAGAAGTTGTTAACCCAAACTCTTCTCCATCATCATCATCATCATCATCCAGTGATTTCCTCCAGTTTTGGTCACGTCCACCTGACCCCCGTCCTTTGACATCCCTTTTTCTCCCTTCTTCTGAAGATGATAACGTAGTGGATCCAAGTGATTCTTCTGATGACCCAGAGGAACCCACTACTGAGATAACTTCTTACTCCCAACCTCCAGCACCTCAACCTTTACAAGGGCCTCAAGCCGAAAGAGAGGTGGTGCTTGCTCTACCTGCGCCACTCTTTGGTGCATCTTCACACTTCGTATAGAGGAAGAGCTAAAGGAAGGTGGATGGATTGCATTTTGGTTGAAATCGATAGATGAAACACAAATGAAACTTTATGTTTCTTCAACACCATTTATGGTCATCGTCATCTTCATCGTTTGCATCAATCCATCTTTCCATTTTGATCCTTAGCATCTTCGTCGTATCGGTTAAGCATATCCAGACATCGAGATAGAAGGAATGGGTGGTTATGCAGGATTTTACAAACGCATATCCAGCATCTAGTGTGAAAGATGTGAGCGATCATGCATATCCAACAGCCCGTTAGATGTTGGAATAGATGATATGAACTAGATTAGGATAAGTAGTATAGCTCTTTTCTTGTAGTTGCATTGAAGTTGATTGTAAGATGTAAGCTGTAAGCTGTAACTTGAATGAATGAATGAACAATTTGACTTCAATTTCTTCTCTTCAGCACTTTATTTTCAGAGGAAACAAGCTTTTAAGCATACTAGAACATATACCAAAGGATCACACTTGATGAATTTTAACTGAACAGGGCATTCTGCAAAACAAACTCAGAGAAACACAAGAACAAAACAGAGACAATATAGACTAAAACAAAATTATTAGAAAGCAAGTGTTAGCAAACAGAATATACACAAAGTTTACTATAAAATCCTCCCCTGAGGCATATGCCTCCCCTTAAACTTTGCAGTTAAGGGAAGAGAAAGATCCACCATTGTTCTTGGGTTTCAAGTGAAATTTAGGTCCTTTATCCTTCCAAGAACATCCTGCTGAAGTTTTGACAGTAGTGTCCCAACATCCTTTCCCATTATTCATAGAGTCAACATATGCAGGCCAATAACCATGTTTAAAATATGGGCTAATAGGTTGCACATAAGGTCTATCAGCTGATCTCCTCCAAGGAGAGTCAGTATAATTAGCTTGTGTGACATAAGGAGGAATATTTTTAACATTGGTCCACACTGGTCTAGGTTTCTGCTGAGGAGCACATGCACCCAATCTTTGCTCATAGAAATCACAATCCTTAATTAAATGAAGTTTACTTCCACACACAAAACATGTCTTCCTTTTGGAAGATTTATTTAACAAAGTAGATGTTCTATTACATGTAGAAGTACTTAAACCAGAAACATTAAAGGAATTGTTTTGATGAATTATTATGCAAAGATTTAAAGGACAAGTCTTGGGAAGCAGGCTTGAAGTTGATTCTCGTGACTATCCTAGAAGGCTTGCAGATAGACTTGTATGCGTGCTTGGGTGTAGACTCGGTGTAGGCTCGGGTGAGGGCTTGGGAAGGTCGACTTATCACTTGGATCATAGGTGGAAGTAGACCCTTGATCCAATGAATTGTCACCGTCGAGAGAAGAGACAAAGTCATAAGATGAAGCATCGTTGTCCGGCAAGTCTTTTGACTTTTGCCATACAAATGGTGTGATCCATCAAAGTCAATAGTAATGGACGTGCCGGTGGGCATGAATTCACCTCTAATAGGTCCGGGGACGATGTAAATCACCTTCCTTTTAAAATGTTCTAAGCCCTGCGGTGTAGATTTACGCCCATCTTGCCTAGCTTCCAATCCTACATACTTTTGAAAGCCTAAACCTATTCCGAGTTCACCGACCGACTACTATAAAGTGCTCTAGCTAGATTGTCACCGATATCAACCATTGTTTATGTCTAGCTATTTCCTCACTAGTTTCTCTTTAAGCTCTAGGTTCTCAAAGACTAGCATCATCTTTTTCTTTTCGGTGCGTTTTAAGTTAATATTAGCAATATCTAGATCAAATTGAAGCACCTTAATCTTTTCTTCATAAGCTATCGATTCTTTTGAAACCATACCTTTTGTCTTTCTAATGTTTTAACGAAAGTTTATAAGCTTCATTATCAACATAGCATTCATTGTATCTAGGTTTCATAGTATCATAAGCTTCTTTAAGTTCATTGTATCTTTCACTACAACCAAATATCTGATTGTGTACACGAGAAAGTCCCATGAAGGCAAACCGATCATGCCTATCTTCCGAGGTACATCCGCCAAGAATCCAAGCTTCTCAAGATCGTGACTTCCTCATTCACGGGTTCATGTGCATTTCGGTTGACTTGTTAATCCATGGTGACTAGAGATGTTGAAGTGCTAGCTCCATTTTGATTCTCACGATAAGAAGTGTAGTTAGCTCCTCTCCACTCTTCCTGTCTTTGCATTCCTGAGAAATGACCCATCGATGACAAGAGAAGCACTTGACCTTTCTCCTGTCAAAATGAGTGGATCCTTTCCTTGAATCCAAACTTCCTTCCGCCTTCTCTTCAAACCTTTTGATATCTACCAAAGCATGTCCACCGCCATTTTAGCTTCATCTCTTCCATCTCAAGTGGGTCCACTTGGTCAAAATCTTCATATACCGATCTCATTGAGTATTATAATCGGCAACAAATGAATGAAGAACATCCTCCAATATCTTGCCGGTTCTAGCTTGAGGATTTGATGGAGTGGGGCGATAAGATGATGATGGTAAGTAAGATGGAATTGAAGCATGCATCATCATATTGGAGTGAGATGTCCCAACAAAGGTGAATGACCAAGAGGATGCACGGTAGGAGATCGACATCGTGTTCAAGAGATCTCGAGTTTGTTGTACACTCGTCAAAAGTGAGCATGTCCAACCCACCTTTAGCCTTAAGAGCTATCTTGACATGTAACCGTGATGGAGGCAAGGATCGCAGAACTTTGAGTTGCAATCATCATTTTCGTGCTTTGCATTCACCGGTTTAGCCGACTCGAAGCTTGTGAAACTCGTCGTATCCCTTGTGGATACCTTCTTCTTCGAGATATTGAACTCTTGGAAGTGTTGTCTCAAGATGGACTTCCTCATTCTCTGGACTCTTCATTACCACCAAACCTTGCTTTAAGAGCCATCCAGATGTCCTTTGCATCAACCATGTGGTGAAAATCACCCAAGTGATCTTCGAGAATGTTGAAGAAGGATGGTTCTTACTTTGTGCTCTCTTTGCACACCTAGAATCTCTTCGCGGCTTTGGGAGGAGCAATGGTAAACTTACCATCAAGATCCGGGATAGTCTTCTTTAGACTGCTTCCATTCTTCACAATCTCCACGATTCCAATCAATATTGGAGATCCGATTCTGCATCTTCATGGTCCATGATCATACTCTTCCTTTTTCGATAAGGAAATTTACCATTCTTGTTGGAGAGACTAAGTTCTTTGCATAGAGGTGGTGTTTTGATGTTGTTGTTGGTGACTTGATTCATCATCGGTTCGGGCATGGTGAATATGTTTTGGTTGTATGGGGTGAGGTAAATAAGGTTCTCAAGATCGTAGAGACTCTCCCGAGGCTCGATACCACTTGTTGAAAACTCTCGGACCTTGATGGATCTTTAGCACTGTGGATCGTTAGTGTTGCCTATGTAATCATAAGCAAACTAATAGACAATCTCTACAACTCGTATTCTATAGCGGAAAGTAAATACAAGTTGTTATAACTAAGAACACTTAGATCCTCTATGGATCTTTTATTAACTGAAACTCTATGTTTTAGATGAGTTATCTATTACAAACTATGAGGTTCCTTTTATAGACAAGGAACCCTAAACTATTACCTCTCAATCGACTAAACATTTAATGACTTAAACACTAAATAATATTGAGCAGTACAATAATACCCATGCTAACCTCGGGCAGTTCAAATATAATGATGAGTTAGCATTAAAATAATAAAGCGCATCTCGATCCTAGTCGACTTCCACCCTTCAGGTAAACACAAGACGGCTTCTATACTTGATGAATCTCTTCTTGAGATTCTCGCTTCTACTTCAGCAGAATCCTTTGGTAGTAATGACAGCAGAAATCCTACTTCGCATAATTCCCAACACCAATTCCCCCAAGTGGTAAAAGAAAAAGGAAAAAGTCACCCAACAATAACTAGATTTCCAAGTCTTCGTTTTTGATAATATGCTCGAACAAGGATCTTGAAGAATCTTCATTCAACCATCCCCGATACCTTCAGATACTAAGTACACTTGCCCGTGATATTTCACTTCAACCTCAAATAAATAATAGTGAATTAACCCCGTTGTCACATCTTCTAGATACCAGCTCAAATCTAGCCTCCTTTGACATTTTAAGTGAACTATGATAGTGGTTTTCATCCCGACCATGGTTAAAAGCACATAACCCCGTAAAACCATGTAATAGCCAAACTGCCATGACGAATATCCAAACACACATCCAATTCATGAAGTACACCCCTTTATCCCTTCTTTGAAGCAGAAACCGTAGCACCAACATCAGATAAGATCCAAAAATACACTTTCCTTTCTCCAGGATGGTTCCATTATTACGGGATTTTACAATTCTATGGTTTAAACCGAGAAATAGATTCTTTCGCGGGATTTTACAGAACCAAGAATAAACCGTAAGATAGATCCGGAAATGCACTTTACTATTACCAGGATGTTTCCATTGCCACGGGATTTTACAAGTCTATGATTTAAACCAAGAAATAGATTCTTTCGCGGGATTTTACAAAATCAAGACAAAACCGTAAACAATGTCAGCTTGAATGTGTTATGACTACTTTGGTTTCGGTGAACATCTGTTTTAAGGAAACATGCAGCGGTTCATCAACGGCTCATTATCCAACATCATCTATATCATCAACCATCCAGTAAACACTTTGGTAAACACATCATTAACGAATTTTTGTCGGCAATTGCAGTGACCCCTTGGTGAAGTAATCCCGATATACCAAATTTGAACATGTAGTAGAGTTCCCCATATTTGCTGCATAAACCTGTACTAGTCCTTGTGAAAAAGAAACGGTGTACCCAATGTACAAAACCTCTTGACGTATCCTCAACTGCTTGAGACACCGAAGTGATAGCTATGTTGTGGGTAAAGCGAGAAAGAATCACAACCGTAACTAAATAGCCAAGTATTTATCACACTCTATAAATGCCCAAACAAGTCATCTTCGGGGAAGGGTAGAAAGAAAGAAGACGAAATAAGTAAACATGCGGGGAAAACCTCACTTCAAATCCAAATAAGAAATACCGTCCAAACAACTCCGTAGTCAACATTCAATAGCAATTCAAGCCGTGACAAAATATTCTTCGTGAAAATGTATACACCAAAGTGCCAAACTGTATACCATAACAACACTTAAAATCATACCAAATTTCAACAAATCTCATCATCATCAAGTCTCTTTAACAAATCACATCATGAATAACTCGTAGCCCATAAATTATCATCTGCCATAAAATCAAATTCACGAGCATGTACCAATGTTCAACGAGCGCTCGGCCTACAAATATATCCAATATTACACAACACGATCCAATTTAGCACAACACGACTCGGTCCATTTATCACATTAATCCATATTCCCAAGACAAATCAAGAGTCCAAGTCCATTTAAAATCATTAGTACATATTCACAAAACCATCCATTGCAAATAAAATGTGTACCCTTAATAATTAGAAGAAAACGTGTAACACATTTTTATCCAACGTCCAATTGATAATTGTAAAAACTCCCAAGACCACAAAATCCATATCCGGTAAGACGCAGAGGCCCAACTTACACAAATGAAGCCCAAACCCCACGTTACATACACAAATCACCAGGGCCCATGTGATACTCTCCAAGCCCACGAGATCAAAGTAGACCCAATAAACTTCACACCCTAATAATTCGGGTATAAAATACCACATAACCATCAAACCCTAAACATTTTTACTTCTTAACCCTAAACAACAACAATCTGCCTCTCACATACTTACCCTAATCTCACTCAAATTTGTCTGCCCCTTATCAGTATTTCTCCCAAAGATCAGTAGACCAAATATCGTGAACACACCACAGGGATGGCTCGAGTTTAATCATAAACGCCACAGAGATGGCTCGAAGATTATTTGACCAATCCGATGACAAAAGGTAGGTTATTGATTTCGAACTATTTTGCTTTAGTAATATACTCACATGATTGAATGAAAATGAGTTAACACGTTTGTTAAAATCATTTCATATATCGTACAACCAAATGAAGAATCAATCTTCGAAAGTAGATCAAGAATGATCTAATACTTTCGGTTTTCAGTTATGTTTTCTATAAGACATTTAACAAATCTATCAATGATGTGAAATCCTTTTCGTGTTCTAGATCATTACGGTCTTGAAGTGGGAGTGACACACGAAATTGATTACTGAGATGGAAGGATATTTTAATTTTTCATTTTGAAAGTTTGAAAGTTATGAGTCTTGAACTTAGGGATCAGTGATAAGGATGGTTCAATGAAAGATAAGTCTTATAATGATAGAGCATGAACCGTTTCAGAGATCAATGATTGTTATGATATGAGATTTAAGTTAAGATTGTCTTGGATTTGTGATGATTTGTTCTTTTCGTGTTTAGATCTTTAAGATTTATGGCATTAGTTGCACACGACAAAGAAAAACTGAGATCAATTATCTTTTGTTCACCTTTTAACGTTTTGATCTTTTATCATTTTTGAAATTCCTTTTACACGAACAAGAATAGAGGATGCAACCCCATTATGGTTTTGTTCTTTCTTCAGCGTATCTAAAATTATCATAATTCACAGATCGATGATGGATTATTATTCTTCTCATGAGTGTCCTTTTGAGGCTTGATGAAACTTTGAAAGTCATGAGAAAGAAACAAATCTGAGATCTTGTTTGTATAGTGTATGGTCGTGGGTCAGAGATTGATGGTGTTTTGATTCTGAGTTAGTCTTCGGCATAGATGTAATATGGTATTTGGTTTTGAGGTCATGTGGTCAAAAAGCAGTCATTATCATCTTCTACTCCTTTTCTTCAGACAAGTTGCTACTTGTCACATCGCTTTTTGACAAGTCGCTACCATGAGTCAAAACTCATGACAAGTCGCTACCATGAGTCAAAACTTATGACAAGTCGCTACCATGAGTCAAAACTCATGACAAGTCGCTACCATGAGTCTAAACTCATGACAAGTCGCTTCCATCAGTACAAGTCGCTTTTGACTTTCTAAAAAGTCAACAAACCTCCAAATCGCTTCAGTAATAACTAGACAAGTCGCTTATGAGATTCATAGTATCTGGACATATTGTCAAGTCTCTACGTAGAACTTTATCACAAACTGCATAGAGAAATAAGTTGTAAAACCAGAAACGTCATAGCACCAACAGCTTAATAACACCAGCAGAATAATAGCACCAACAGAACCAGATTAATAACACAGTAAAACCAGATTCGACACAAATAAAACTGCTTAAAAACCAGTTAACAAACAGTTTTACCAATACACTCTTAAAAACAGTTTTACCAATCCGCATCATACCAGATTCAACCAGAATCAGATTTAACCATTTAAAACGAGATTCAACCAAGCGTGAAATCATGACCATATCAAGATGCATTCAAAAACCACAAAGAACACATCAAACCGCATGTATGAACCGAATAAACCGCATATAAAACCAAGTGCAAAACCATACGAATCATCAAAACAACTCAACCTAGGCTTTGATACCATTTTTAGGATCGTAAATATTATGTTTTTTGATATTCGGGTGGTCTTGGATGATGGAAATACATGTTAGCCATTTAGAGAGAGAAAGACAAGAGATGGGTGTTTTCTTGATAAAGAGTTGTAATACAAAAAGTGAAAGGTTAGATTGAAAAGCACCACCCCTTTCAAGGATGGAAGGGGTATTTATACTTACAACAAATACGTCCTCCTAACGGACTGTGGATCAGGCATACAGTGGGTAAAGACCCGTCCTTCCTCCACGGTGTTACACTAAACTAATCTACGCTACTAACTAACTAATTAACTACTAAATAACGTAAATAACGACATGTCTACGAGCTAACATATGCTAGACCATAATTGGGGTGACCGACACTTTCACATGGAATTTCCAATTCCTAACAGTCCAGGTACCACAGAACGATTTGAACGAACTGCAGTTGAACACAGACAAGTATGGATGACTGCATATTTTGGATCCCCATGCGAGAATGGGTTCCACTAGGTTAGAAAACGAGATTGGAACATCCACATCAGAAACAGAGTCAATGATATCATTAGAAGTAGATGCAGAACTAGTAGAGATAGTGGATCTATTCAAAGTATGTTCCCTTCTTAAAGGTACAGTTGTACCAGTAGGCATCCATTTCCTAATGGCCATTGATCTAGATAATTTAGGGCACAACTCATTAAGATTAAATTTACTGCCAGTGGGTATCCATTGATAACCTACAGTTTTCTAGTGTTAACAATTTTTACCAGAGATTCGACAGCATTACTCAAATCATTTATAACACATTCATGATTAATACCAGAAATCAAGTATTCATTACATGTTTTGCAAGTAGTAGCAGAATTCGAATTAATTACAGTACGCTTATAGCTAATACTAGAATCAACACGATTCATCTTATTTAACACAAACTTATTGTTCTTAGGGTAGTCTTCTACTTTCTTCCATTGATCATTCTTAGCTTGCGAGGTTCTATCTTGCTTTGTATTTTCTGGAGGCTTTGACCCGCTTGCCTTTGTATCACTGATTACTCCTGTAGAGGGAATGATGGGAACATTAGATGGTTATGCTACCTTTTGTATTCCTGATCTACAAGTGTTGGGATCTGAAGTACTTGCAGGCATATCAAAGTTTACATGCTTGACTTTTGGCATAGAATAAGGCATCTCATGGGTTGCATGCTTAACACTAGGCATAGAGCAAGGCATAACGGCTTTATCTTTCTTACAAAAGGATTTAGGGCATGTTGCTCTTAAACATTCTAAAAGTTCCTGAGATCATTTGGCATATAAGCATGCATACCTAACTTCACTATCAAGTGGTTTATTTATGCTATCCTCTTCGACAATCTCACAATGACATTCTAGACTATCCTTAAGATACGAAATATATTCTTGAAACACAAGTTCGTTATTTCTAAGATGAGGAGGAATATACTTTACAACACAAAGATACTTAGAATCCATGATGCCTTTGATATAACATTCATATCACAAGCAAGTGGTATTTTCCCTTTTACCTGACTCTTTAGATTCTTAATTTCCTTTTGTAAAGAAGTTATTTTTTCATTGTTCTTGTCACGAGTGACTTTCATTGAATCATATAACTCTTTGAATTGTCGTTTAACCTTTTCATTTTCTTCTAGAAAACTTTCATTTTCTTGTTGTAATACATTAATGATGTTTTGAAGATGAAAGTTTTGAGAATACTAAGAATCTAAAGGATGAGGCATTTGGGAGGCATTCACATTGTCTTTTTCACCCTTTAATTGTGAAATTTGGGTTTTCAACCTTCTGATCGTGTTACAGTGAGCTCGAATCTGTTCATCATGTTTGCTTATTTCAAAAACTGCATCAAACTCAGGAACATCCGAGGATGTTTTGATATTTGAGGTTTTAACATTTTCTTTGAGATGTTGATATTTTAGTTGCAAATTAAAATGTTCAACTTACAGTCTAGAATAATGTTTTACCAAATTATCATGATCATCATGTTCTACTTTATCATGCAATTTTGAATTTGTGGTTTCAAGCTCAATGACATGATCATGGGAAACTTTTAATGCAACAGTTAATTCATGAAATTGAGACGTAGTAATAGAATAATTTGTAGCAGTGAAGAACACATCTTGAGAAACACATTGAGAGATCAAATTATCATTAATGATGTGCAGATTCTTTATCTCAATTTCATTACTCTTAAGCTCTCGTTCATGCATACTGACCTCAAATTCCATATCATTAAACATCTTTTTCATTTCTTTAATCTATGTGTCCATTCCCTTTTGAAGATGCTTAAATTGTTCTTTAAGTTGTTTAAAGAAAGGCATGACCTCAGTTAAATAGCATTCTTTAGTTTGTTCAAAACCCCTTTCCCCTTCAGTTATCCCAGTGGGTGTGATTCTCTTTTTACACGTTTTCTGAAAATCAACAAATAGTTGGTAAACTACATAAAGGCTGATTAAGGTCTTGCTATTAGTGGGAATATTTCTAGGAATTAAAAGCATTGGTGTATTTGGGGGATACACAGTGGCTGGAGGCAATTTCCTACAAGGGGAATTCTTTTCAATAAAATCATCAGCTTTTTGTTTTTTCCAGATCCTTTTTCCAGAAAATTTGTTCAGGGGTCAGCTAGGTCTGAGGTCTAAACTTATTGAAGGCAATCCAGGTTTCCTTAGAATAATTTGGTGTTTTAACGATGATTTTATCTCTTATGCACAAGGGACTATTAAGTTTATCATCCATTTTTTTTCTAGAGACTTCTTCTATTTTTCTATCTTCCTCAGAGCACTCAGCACAAGTGAGTTTCTGTCTGGGCTTAAGAATCTCATTTCCGTCATAGATTACCTTTTGAGCTGCTTTAGCCTTACTACACGTCTTAGGATTTGGTTCTTCTACAAGTACAACGCTATGCTTATCACTTAGAACTCTATGCTTAGTGATCATGTGAGCAGTCTGAATGGTGTTCCCTTGTACGTACAATTTATTTTCAAGTTTGTTCTTCAAAGTTTTTAGGTTGGAAAATTCATTTAAAAGTTTTGATTCCTTAGCATTGAATTCTTGTTTAAGAACTTTCACATTATCTTGAAGTTCTTGTTACTGTTTAACAGTTTTGTTAAGATTTTCTTGTAAGGAATCCAACTCTTGTTTTAACATTTCTTCCCTAAAACTACATTTTCTGATAATTGTACGCATTTGGTTATCCATCTCCTGCTCACGGGTAGTCAATTCAAACTTAGCGCGTTGTTCATATATAGCAACTTGTTCCTTATAGGCATTTAGTTCAGATGTAATAGAATCATCAGGGGCACATGCAGTGAATTCATCAAAATATAGTCATCATTGATGCGAGAAGATGCATTACTTGGTACAATTTCACTTTCATTTTGTTTCACATATTGATCATATGGGACAACATTGATATTACCCATATTTTCAATATCTGATTCAATAATTTCAGTTGATTGTACTTTGTCGTGTATCTTTTGCACATCAACATCATCGTATAGTTTTAATACCTCAGATATGATTGATTCCTTGGAAGGACTGGCCTTTTGTGATGAAGGAGCCTTTGTAGAAACCATTGGTGAGATACTATCCATGAAGATGGTATGGGCAGTTGGTTCATCATCAACATCTTAATCAAATGCATCACAGTCTGCAACTTGAAATGCGTTGGGATTGTTCTGACCCATACCCTACACTGGCTGTTCATCCATATCAGCATCATAAGTTCTGGCATTTCCCTTAGCAAGGAATAGCAATTCTTCCTCATTCAACAAAGCTCCCCAGTCTTGAGCTTGTACCAGCAACATCTTGTCCTTGAAGTACTCTGCATTTTGTGGACGTTTTGCAAGAGTGCAATTCCTTGCGATGTGTCCCTCTCCACCACAGTTTTAACATTTAATAGGCTTTACTTGACCCTGAGCCATGTTCCTTCCACGATTCTGATTACCCATATGTCCACCACCACCGCCAACATTCCCATATCCAGCACCAATATTCCCATATCCAGCACCAACATTCCCATATTCATTATGTGGAAGATATGCATTCTGTCTTCCCTGCACATTTTGCACCACTACCTTTTCGTCTTTAACCGTAGCATGATTGTGAAGATTGGATGCAGTTCTGAGATGATTGTTGGTGTGTGGGGTGAAGTTCAAGTTCTGCTTGACCATTAAAGCCAATTGATTAACAAGATGTTCCATGAATGTTTCTGACTCCCGAGGTTTATACCCTGGATCTGGAATGAGTTTGTGATTGCCATTTCCAGTTGGTATGACTTGTGATGCTTTGGTGGTAATTCCTACATTAGTGTAGAATGCGGCTGAATCATTTGATGAGCTTGCATCTCCAAAATTGGTCTTGAACTTTTCCAAAATCATTCGTTCAAACATAGCATGTTTCTCATTTTGGAGAAGATATGCATACAATTGTTCGTAGTTGGTGTTTCTCAATCCTTTGTTAAGCTTGACTGCAGTGATAAATTTGTGCCATTCGGGATTCATGTTGTTCACAAACTTTGAATTGAGCTGAATATTTGGAATTGTCATTTTGATATTCCTCATATCATTCACAAGCTTGTGGAATCTTACATGATATTCAGTGACACTTTCTCCTGGATTCATCTTAAAGTTCTCAAACTCATCATACAGCTGAGACTCCCTGTCTTCTTTAGTCAAATTAGAGCCAGATAGAAGCATCTTAACATTGTCCCATACTGCCTTAGCTTCAGTGTTGTGATTGATCAATTTGTAAATATCCTTAGGTAATCCCTGGAGTATGATGTTTGAAGCACGATGTCTGCATCGTATCTCTTCTTCTCCTTATCAGTCAGTTCATCATACGTCTTTGGTCTATCCAATCCCAATATTACTGAACCATCAGCAGCAGTTTCAAGAATGTCTATGGTAGTCTCAACTTGATATGGTCCTTTATCAATTGACTTAAGTATGTTAACCCCATTTTCTTTTCCTAAGCAATAAAGTCTGATCCTTTGAGCCCAAGAGTCATAGTCGGTTATGTCCAACATGGGAAGACGAGTGTCTGATCCTGCAGCTTGTACATCATCAACAACGGAAGAGGTGATTGTAGACATGATTACAGATTCTACGGGATTTCACAACTCTTAGATTAAACCGGGAAATAGATTCTTTCACGGGATTTTACTAAATCAAGAGAAAACCGTAAAATGTAGCACGAAGAAACAATAAGTCTCAAAAGACAAATCGCTCACTTGATAAGTCGCACATATTAACAAATCGCTTTCAATGACAAATCGCTTAAATAAGCAAGTCGCTAGAACAGACAAATCACACAAATCGCTTAAACCAACAAGTCGCTTAACAGGACAAATCGCTTTAATGGACAACTCGCTTCAATAAGCAAGTCGCTTAGATAGACAAATCGCTTTCCCAAGCAAATCGCACAAGTACAACCACTACTTTGTCCTTTCTTGTCATTTTGTCTCAAGAGACCAATCGCATAGAGTACAAATCGCATCCCAGAATTAGACAAATCGCTTCAATAAGGAATCCTTTGCGTGACAAATCACATAGAAATAAGGACAAATCGCTTACTAGATAAGTTATCCGAGACACAAATCGCTTTATAGAAACTTACTAAAACACCACTTTTCAATCCAAAAACAACCCAACCACACTGATTCAAGTCATCCAAATCAAAACCTAAACACTCATAATGATTCAAAACATAAAAGTACTATCAAAATCCAAACTTTAACACTAGAGATGATCAAAATGATGCAAACTACTCTAAACTCATTCAAACCCAAAAACCTTATGAAAACCACTAGAAATCCAAGAACATGAAAGATGAGTGATCAAACCATGGCTCTTGATACCATTTGTAGCATATTGGATTTCATAAACACATCAAATCATATTGAATATAGGCGTATGAGATGAGTTTTAGAGAGAGAAAGTAAAGAGAGTTGGGAACTTGATGAAACAAAGAAAAATAGTATTGAAAGCTCCAACCCTCTACCTTGGGAGGTAGAGGGTATTTATAGTTTCTTACAATACACGCCTCCTACGGGTGTGGATCGTGGCATCTGAGGGTAAAGACCCGTCCGTCCTCCACGGTGTTACTTAACTAACTACTTATTAACATAACTTTACTACGACTACGAGCTTTCTAACGAATACATATACTTGAGATGACCGACTCTTTAACTAATGGATTTTCTAAATCCTAACATATTTACACCTTTTGCTCGAACTTCATCTATGGTCCCGTGCCATTATTGAATGGCATTTCTAAGACCATAGATGTTATCGATACCAGAAGACATGTCTTTGAAAAACAATGTTCTTCTGTCTTTTTCAAATTTTCTGATTTTTATGGGTTTTTGTTGGTTTTATATTTTTCTATTTTCTTTTTGTTGGTTTTATATTTTTGTATTTGGTTTTTTGATTAATATTTACAGATAGTTTAGATGATATAGTTTAAGAAGATGATGACACGAGTATCGAGATAAGGATATCGAGCAGCCCCGTTAAAGAAGATAGAACTCATCATCTCTTAAACTTTCACCACCAAAGCTTTCGAGGCTCCTGAATCGAATAGAGAACTTTGAACCATCTGAAAGTGAGACTTTGGCAGCTTCCCCCCTAACCGAAAATATTCTTCTTGAGCAGATTCTAAGCTCTCTTTCAAACTTTCCTTAGCCAGGTGCACAAGGAAGCACACCATATCGTCGATCTTGATGCTCCTCTTAAGAATGATCATAGTGAATCTCCGTTCGGGGTTATATCATCCAATAGAACAACAACGTATCATCCCACGCTTGAAAGATTCTTCTCAATTTTCTTTTCTACTAACATATGAAGTGATGCATCCCCAAAAGGTGTCAAGAGACCACTTCCCCCAAGTAGATGAATTGATGCAGCCAGTCTCTTAGAATAGACCACTTCCCCCATGGTTTACATGATCTGATTGATATGTTGGATTGACTTTTATTAGTCGATTGCTGTTTAGGTGTTGTCGACCACCATAATGTCTATCTGTGTTTACTAACGTATGCAGATAACATGGTTTAAAAGAATGTTCCCGATCCGGATCCCACATAAGAAGATGATTGGATGCCGAAAGGAAAGGGAAGCTATTTCTTAGGACGACAAATAAAGAAACAAAGCTTAATTAGATCTCCATGGAGAGTTGGCACGATAGATGCAACTTAAGAGGTATCACTGCATCTGCAGATGGTTTTCTTCCTGCCCTACAACAACAACAGCAGCTTCTCAACCACCTAACGTATCTTTGTGCAGGACAAATAGTGAATAATACCATTTTTCTTAAAACAATTTTGAAAATGTTGTTTTGAAAATGGAAAAATATTGTTTTGAAAATAAATTGGACTAAATTTTAGAAATCACCGGACTTCATTTTATCAAATATTAAGTCACTCAATCAACGACTACGGTCATCGATTGAGGGGGAGAGTGATTTAAAATAAAACATTTTCAAACAATATTACTTCATAAAAGTTTCGATTTGTACGAAATAAAGTGGTGATCTAAAGATTTAATGTTATGTCATGGTATGATTTTCTTTAAAACTCAAAGATCTTTCAAAATGAAATTTTTTCGGTTCTTGTTTGATTGTGAAATTGTTTTATTTTACTTAAAGATCTCTTAAAAACTATCATACCTGACACTAACAATCTTTAATGTCTTAAATTGATCCTTATCAATCAATTTCAAAGTTAAATCAAGCCACGTCTCTTCCTTAAAATTTTCTAAATAATTTAAATCAATTTAGATCACAAATCTCAAAAGGTTTGAAATTTTTGATCGGGGGAAAGATCGTGATTTAAATCTCAAATCGGTTTTAAAGGGTGATTGTTTCAAAAGTACTCCTTCCTTCATGTGCCAAACGATTTCAAATACATGATGCACATGATTGAGGAGGAGCATTTCACCAAAAACCAGAAGAGCTTTTAAATCAGGCACATTTTCTCCCATGTTTTCTAAACCTTACTAAATCACTTGGGATCCAAAATCTCAAAGGGTTTGATATTTTTGATCGGGGGAGAATTTGTGATTTAATAATGAAATTTGATAAAAGGTGATCATTTTGATTCAAATGTGCATGCTGCTCTACCATATGTGCTAAACGCTTTCGAATCTCGAAGCACATATTGAGGGGGAGCATTTCATAAGAAAATTAACTTTCAAGGTACAAAGATTTCTATGTTTCAACATGTGTACCTTGATTGATTTTCTAAATGGTTTCTTAAAGGCAGTGTAATCGTGGAAGTACTTCAAAAACATCTTTCCTGTTGGAATCACTCCTAAATTATATTTCAAGTGTTTGTAATCAATATGTAATAGTTAGCTTAATTAAGGCTTTTATGTTTGTAATTAAGGCTAGGCTCATGTAGAAAGCCCATTAGCCTATGCAAAACCCAATAAGGAAAGGAAGGGAACTTGCATGTTTCCCTAGTTCCTTCCCTATAAATAATGTTGTAAACTCTCATTTGGGGGTTGGTTGTTCATTTTATCACATTTCATTTACGCATAAACTTTCATATTCATTCGTGTGTGTGTTCAACCGATCTATCTCTTCTATATTTCTTCATATTGATGCTTGTGTTACAAACATGGTGACCTAACAGTGGTATCATTCGCCAAATAGTTGGGTGAAACGTTTGTTTGTTTTTGAAGTTTTTGGTATACGCGTAAGTCTCGATACTCAAACATTCATACGCTTTAAAAACTAAATTTTTACACTTTAAAACTCAAGATTCTTGTACTTTAAAGGTTATTTGGTGTTAAAGTTTAATTTTTTGGCAAAAATTTTGAAACTTTACGTGTATTTCCTTAGTTTTGAGCTTGATTTCATTCGCAGAGTTTTGGATCATCAAGTTTCACACTTTTGTGTTATTTTTATGTTATTGAAGCTGTTTCATCATAAAAATCTGGTTTAGAAACACTTTTGGGCAGAAAAATCAGTTTTGGCAAAATTTGGTTATTCCTACGCATAAGTAAAACCCTAGTTTTACGCTTAAGATTTCAAAGTCTACGCATAAGCTTGTCAAGGTCTGATCTTCAGTGCTACTGGTTTACTCAGTGTTTTTCTTGCTTGGATAAGCCTGAAAACACTTCGACTTTGGATATCTTTTACACTGGAATAAGTGTAAAGGATTTTTGGGGAAAACCCTAGTTTTACGCCTAAGCTAAAACTTACGCGTAGAATATTTTATGCCTAAGCATTTTCTTACGCCTAAGCTTTGTCTTACGCATAAGCTAATCTTACGCATAAGCATTCTACTACTAATGTAATGCCCCGACCCGACAAGGGTAAAGGAATCACAAGTAATGGTGTCATATCAAAGAAAACATATAATCCAAAAGAAAATCTCAACATAAATATTGAAATAATCCAAGTCAAAACGACTTCAATACATTGGTCCCAGCGGAAAAAATAAACTCCAAATGAAACGTCTAAAATATAAAGTCTAAATGGTATCATAAGATCAAAGCTAAAATCTCTAAGGTAAGTCCACTCAAGACTCATCCCAAAGCAAAACCAGCTCAATGCTTAGATACCGCCATGAAGAAAAGAAATGCTACCGAGCTTCAAAAGGCCAAAGAGCGGATATACAAGCAAAACGAATACGAAACGAGAACGAATACGAAATAAAGTGAAAGAAAGATAGTGAAATCATAATCATTTCAAAAGATAAATCAGGATATAAGAATAAGTTTTATAGCTAACTACCTCGAGCCCATACCCATATGCCATATCATAAACATATCATAAACACATAAGGCAACATTTTGTAGGGGAGACCTACCAGAGTTATGAAAGACGTGCATGCACGCAGCATCAATCATCAAATACATATAGCATATAACATATAATATATACCATATAACAGATCTAGGATGCACCCATACGCCCCACAAACATACATTGATAATATAAGATAAATTGAGCTCATAGCAAATATCAGATAAGGGACGTGGGAGAACTTCACTCTACTGCCCTAGAGTCATGTCAGAAGTGCATTTACTGAGACGGACATGGAACCCCCATGACTAGTTAATAATTGGCTTGGGTGTCAAACTATCTTAGGTCAAATAAGAATGTCATAACTGACATAGATCATATTTTATCAAACGTTTAGTCATGTTTTCGAAATCAAAGTCTTTATATCATATAGTTCAAAAATCAAATGTTTTATGATTCAAAAATCAAAGTTCAGATAAGCAACAGCTCAAATAGACACATTAGGGATTCATAGCAAAGGCTTAGGAAATCCTAATATGAAAGCGAAAAGAAAACATTATACTGAAACCTTTATTGAAAAGGTCGAATATCTCGTACCTTATTCCAAAGCAAATGATCGAAAAGAAGACACAGGGAAAGCAAAGAATTACTCCTTCTTCACAGAACCTATATACATTAATGGTCGTATATATTATTAATGATTCCATAATCGTCAAAAAGATCTTTTAATAGTTTAGGGTTTTATAATTAAATGAGACTTAAATGTTTTATAATTAATATCGTAGATTAGGGTTCATATGTCATTTATTAAAGTTTAGGGTTTCTCATTCTTTAATATCTCATTAATAGGCATTTACTTACATGTTACGTCTTTTAATGACTCGCCACTTAACCTAACACGTCATTAAAATAATCTTTCCTTTTATGTTTTACCATATACGTTTTATGATTTTATGTGACATACAAGTTACTTATTACTCGTATTAATTACACACGCATATGAGACACGATTCACAACTATTAGGGTTTAGCATACCTTATTCGATTAACATGTCAAAACTAGGGTTTACATTTACATGACCTTTACTTACTTAATACACTTTCAAAACTTATACATGGTTCGGTTCAATCTAGGGTTTTCGGCTATTAGGTTTTACGCAAGTCTTAACTCATCTTCATACTTCACTTATTCAAGTTATCATGTTTATACACCTTATTCGAATATCATGCATGGTTCGGTTCTAGTTTCATATGATTCGGCCCTTATTAATTCGACACAACCATTACCCGATTCAATATTACATATTACATACGTAACTCTTTAATACTTGTAAAGTTTAGTTATTAGGGTTTCCTTGTTTTGGTTCCTATTCGGCTCGACACAAAAAGAAAAGAAACACCATCGACCAAACACAACATATAACAATATACAAACGCAAGATACATCAAACAAAGACGAGAATAAGTTATACCTTAACTTGGTTGAGCAAAAATCTAGACACCAAGGGTGTTTGTTTATTTGGCCGAGCAAAGAAGAAAAGAAAAAGAGAGCAACAATAAAACTAGGGTTTCACTTTTGTGATTTATGTATTGTATATATAGTAGTTGTATTTGATTTAGACTTGGAAAGGGATTGGGTTTCGGTTTTGGCCCAACCGAATATACCACCACACGCACACCTTATGGGCTTCGGCCTTGGTCCATCGAAACAAAAGAAACACGACCCAAATTATTTACGAAACGTTAAATCTTCGTCGTACCAAAATCGATCACGTAATATATTTTAGTTAGGTTTTAATTATTCACAAGTTAGTTTTCAAACTAGTTAAATGTTATAAATGTATTTTACGTATTTTATAAATTTTAGTTCCAAGGGTATTTTAGTCTTTAATTAGATTTTAGATTTTCAGGTTTTACAATTCTTCCCCTCTAAAGAAAAATTTTCGTCCTCGAAAATTGAAATGAAATGAAATGAAAATGAAAATGAGAACGAAAACGAAATGAGAACATACCAAACTATTCAAAGAAATGAGGATAACTAGCTCGCATCGACTCCTCGGTTTCCCAAGTAGCCTCACGCTCGTGATGATTTTCCAAAGAATCTTAACGAATGGAATGACTTTATTCCTCATAACTCTTTCTTGTCTTTCCGAATAGCTTCGGTTCTTGAGATAAAGACATATCGGATTGAATTTGATCAAACGGATAAGAAGCAACGTGTAACGGATGATAGTTGTATCCCCTTAGGAGTGATACATGGAAAACGTCATGAACATGCGATAACTGAGGCGGAAGTGCTAAACGATACGAAACTTCTCCTATAGGTTCAAGAATCTCAAACGGTTCGATAAATCGAGGACTAAGCTTGCCCTTGATTCCAAAACGTTTCACACCTCTAAACGGCGAAACTTTCAAAAATACACGATCTCCAACCCGAAATTCTAAATCACGACGATGCTTGTTGGCATAACTTTTCTGACGAGACCTAGCTTCCTTCAGCTTCTCTCTCGCAATGCCTACTTTCTCATTAGTGATCTCGATCATTTCGGACCTTCAATCAAACGCCACCTACTTCATCCCAACAAATAGGTGCTCTACATTTCCTTCCATAAAGAAGTTCAAACGGTGCCGCTTTAATGCTAGCATGCCAACTGTTGTTATATGCAAACTCTACTAAACATAAGTATTCATCCCAATTGCCACCCATTCTAAAGCACAAGCCCTTAGCATATCCTCTAAGGTCTCAGATAGTCCTCTCTCGACCGACCATCTGTTTGAGGATGAAATGCCGTACTAAAATTAAGTCGAGTACCCCAAGCTTTCGCAAACCTTTCCGAATCGAGAAGTAAACGCGGATCTTTGTCGGACACAATAGATGCCGGAGTACCATGAAGTCTAACGATCTCTTCTTTGAAAAATCTCCGCCAATTTACCAATACCATAATCCTTTCGATTGGCAAGAATGAGCGATTTGGTTAGTCGATCAACAACTACCCAAATCGCATCATGCTTCTTCCTAGTAAGAGGTAATCCAACACAAAATCCATTGATATCTTATCCCACTTCCATGTTGGAATATCCAATGGTCAGTAATAATCCACTAGCCCTTTGATGTTCAATCTTCACCACGACAAATCATACCCTTCGACACAAACGTCGCCACATCTTGCTTCATTCCATTCCACCAAAAGTATCGCTTCAAATCCCTATACATCTTGGTAGAACCAGGATGAATAGTGAAAGGAGAACTATGAGCTTCATCATAACTTTCTCAATGGTACCGATCATTGGGAACACAAAGCCTATCTCCATACCATACAATACCGTCATTATCAACCTTAAACTCCGTCGCTTACCTTCATCAACATTTTGCACTACGCCCACAACCGTCATCTTTCTCGAGCCTCTTTAATTTGCGGTATAAGGTTCGACTCCACCTTCATACTTGCCCAAGATCCATCAAAACCTCGTACACACAACTCAACATCCAAACTCTCTAAGTCACGCAAAATCCTAGGCTCAATCTTGATACTGCAAGAATGCACGATTTCGGCTAAGTCGTCAAGAACTACATTAGCCTTACCGGATGGTATTGAATGTTTGTGTCGTAATCCTTAAGAAGTTCTAACCATCTTCTTTGTCTCATGTTAAGTTCCTTCGAGTGAAAATATACTTGAGACTCTTATGATCGATGAATATATCACACGCCTCCATACAAGTAATGTCTCCGGATCTTCAATGCGAACACCACCGCAGCCTAATTCAAGATCATGAGTTGGGTAATTCTCCTCATAAGGTTTTAGCGCCTCGAAGCATAAGCTATTACCTTTCCATGTTGCATCAAACACGACCTAATCCTTTCTTAGATGCATCATCAGAATTTGAAATCCTCCGAACCGGTTGGAAGAGTCAAAATAGGAGCGATACCAATCTCCGCTTCAACTCTTCAAAACTCTTCTCTCGCTCATCCGTCCATACAAACTTTTCACCTTTCCTCATCGGTTGGGTTAGGGGTAGAGCTAATCGAGAAACCTTCAACAAAACGTCTGTAGTAACTAGCAAGTCCAAGAAAACTCGACCTCGATCCACCGTCGTAGGTCTTGGCCATTTAGTGATAGATTCAACTTTAGACGGATCCATGGTGATACCATCACCGATACGATATAACCAAGGAACGAACTTGTCTTAACCAAAATTCGCACTTCAAAATTTTGCGTGACAACTTCTTCTTCCTCAAAATCTCCAAAACTATCCGGAGATGTTCTTCATGCTCTTCTTCGGACTTGGAGTAAACTAAAATGTCGTCGATGAAAACAATAACGAACTTGTCGAGGAACTCATGGAAAACACGATTCATCGGTCCATAAATACAAAGAAAGCGCATTGGTCAATCCAAAAGGCATAACGAGGAATTCGTAATGACCATATCTGTGCGAAACGCGGTCTTAGGAACATCTTGCTCCTTCACACGTAATCGATGGTAGCTGGACCTCGTGTCAATCTTGAAAAGAACTTAGCTCCTTGCGCTTGATCAAACAAGTCATCTATACGTGGCGAGGATAGCAGTTACGAATAGTAATACGATTGAGTTCGCGATAGTCGATACATAGGCGCATGCTTCCATCCTTCTTCTTCACAAACAAGACAGTGCACCCCATGGCGAAACATCGGGCGAATAAATCCGCTTTCTATCATCTCTTGTAGTTGTTCCTTCAACTCCTTCGCTTCTACAGTTCCATACGATACGGAGCCTTGAAATCGGTTCAAGACCGTGAATTAACTCAATGCTAAACTCAACTTCTCGGTGGGGAAGTCCAGGGAGTTCATCGAAAACGTCAAGAATTCGCAAACAACCGAAAGATTTTCAATGTTAGGACTCTCCAAAGATATGTCCTTAACAGTTGCTAGAAAACCTTGGCACCCATGAGCAATCATAGTCCGTGCCTTCATAGCGGAAATGAGTTTAACAGATTTAAGAGGTTGAGAACCGTGATAAACGAATTCGGGATGTTTTACGTCTCCAAAGATCACCGTTCTTGCATAGCAGTCGATTGAAGCTCTATGATAAGCCAATCAATCCATGCCTAGAATGATATCAAAGTCGACCATATCGAGAGGATATAGATTTGCAAAGCGAATACGATCATCAAAACGAAGAGGACACTTAACGTATTTATGATCAATGATCACGTGATTTTTCATAGGCGTAGAAATCGATAAGTGATTTGTTAACGGTTTGGGCTTCATATTAAGTTTCTTAGCAAATGTGATAGATATAATGGAGTGTGTGCACGGTATCAAATAAAGCGAAGAAAGCATAATCATCAATGAAAAGAGCGCCGTAATGGTACTCAAGTGCGCTCCGCTTTGTTACTGAATAGTAGCATACACGTCCAAAGGTAGTCGGTGACGATATAGTTTCCGAACCTGCGGATTCTTCTTAGGGCAATCTTTAATCTTGTGAGCGGTGGAACCACAAGCAAAACAACCACCAAAGGGCCTTGAAACACTACCTGGATGAGCCTTTCTACAAGTAGTACAAATAGGTGGGGTGGCAAAACTTCACCGTCCTCTGTTGACACAAGATCTCAAGCACGACCCTAATTTGCTCCTCGAGTTGATGATCCTTGTTGTAACGCGGTTATTGTTACCTTGGTTCGACGATCACTTCCATTCTTACCAAGATTTCTATTATCTTGACCCGTCGTCTCGGGCGTCCGGTGTCAACATTCCTTCCCGATCGACCCTCCGATCATAACTCCTATCCACTTGATTCCTCGAATCATAACTCCTACCGAGTTTCCTTATAGTCATTGCCTTGAGTCCTACCTTGAATCCGATCACCATCGCGATTACGCTTGTTGGAACCCGAAACCTCATGAAAGATCTCAATGTTACGAGCTGCGTCATTGCAGCCGACACATTCTCATACTCAATATTAAGCGGTCGGTCCAACACCCACTTCTTCATCCCCACTTGAAGTGCTCGACAGCGCCTACCATCTCCAAAGAATCGCTCCCACAAAACTCACCACCTCATAAATCTACTCATGTACTCATTGGAATTCTCATAATCAAACGGTAGATCGCCTCGATAATCCTCTCATACCTTTCTTTCAAAGATCGTGGAAGTAATGGTTATAGAAGATAGTCCAAACTCATTCTAGGTACAAGTCACAAGAAAAGCGTCTCCTCCTCTTGCTTGTTTGGCGCCTTCCACCAATTTAAAGCATCACCTTCCAATTTGAATGAAGCCAAACGAGTCTTAAACTCGTCTCCACAACCCAAGACTTCAAACGACTTCTCAATATGAGTGATCCAGTCCTCGGCCTCGGAGGAGTAGCGGCGAAGCTAAACGAAAGAGGCTTCAACTTACCAAACGCCGAGCCAAGTATGAATACCGACGGTTGATTTCCTCCACCACTACCCAAGCACCATTACGTTACGAATGTTGTTGATCACTGTTCCATCATCTCAGGTGTAGTCAAACCAGGGAAAAGAAAGTTGAGAGCATTCGCAATCGCCGTATCCATGTTAGTAGCATCATCATCTCCATCCGCGCCACCAGTAGTACGAGTTCGAACCATCTAAACGATTAGCAAAATGAACAAAGGTGAGATACGAAATGGAAGTACGATGGAATCCTAAGGTCTACCCAAATCCTCACAGGTCAAACCCTAAGCTCTAAAGTCTCAAAACCTAGGCTCCTTATGTCACAGGTCCTGACTACAAGTCGTAAACCTGGGCTCTGATGCCATAAATTGTAACGCCCCGACCCGACAAGGGTAAAGGAATCACAAGTAATGGTGTCATATCAAAGCAAACATATAATCCAAAAGAAAATCTCAACATAAATATTGAAATAATCCAAGTCAAAACGACTTCAATACATTGGTCCCAACGGAAAAAATAAACTCCAAATGAAACGTCTAAAATATAAAGTCTAAATGGTATCATAAGATCAAAGCTAAAATCTCTAAGGTAAGTCCACTCAGCACTCATCCCAAAGCAAAACCTAACTCAATGCTTAGATACCGCCAAAAGAAAAGAAATGCTACGAGCTTCAAAAGCCCAAAGAATGATATACAAGCAAAATGAATACGAAACGAGAACGAATACGAAATAAAGTGAAAGAAAGATAGTGAAATCATAATCATTTCAAAAGATAAATCAGGATATAAGAATAAGTTTTATAGCTAACTACCACGAGCCCATACCCATATGCCATATCATAAACATATCATAAACACATAAGGCAACATTTTGTAGGGGAGACCTACCAGAGTTATGAAGGACGTGCATGCACGCAACATCAATCATCAAATACATATAGCATATAACATATAATATATAACATATAATAGATCTAGGATGCACCCATACGCCCCACAAACATACATTGATAATATAACATAAATTGAGCTCATAGCAAATATCAGATAAGGGACGTGGCAGAACTTCACTCTACTGCCCTAGAGTCATGTCAAGTGCATTTATCGAGACGGACATGGAACCCCATGACTAGTTAATAATTGGCTCGGTGTCAAACTATCTTAGGTCAAATAAGAATGTCATAACTGACATAGATCATATTTTATCAAACGTTTAGTCATGTTTTCGAAATCAAAGTCTTTATATCATATAGTTCAAAAATCAAATGTTTTATGATTCAAAAATCAAAGTTCAGATAACCAACAGCTCAAATAGACACATTAGGGATTCATAGCAAAGGCTTAGGAAATCCTAATATGAAAGCGAAAAGAAAACATTATACGAAACCTTTACTGAAAAGGTCAGAATATCTGTACCTTATTCCAAAGCAAATGATCGAAAAGAAGACACAGGGAAAGCAAAGAATTACTCCTTCTTCACAGAACCTATATACATTAATGGTCGTATATATTATTAATGATTTCATAATCGTCAAAAAGATCTTTTAATAGTTTAGGGTTTTATAATTAAATGAGACTTAAATGTTTTATAATTAATATCGTAGATTAGGGTTCATATGTCATTTATTAAAGTTTAGGGTTTCTCATTCTTTAATATCTCATTAATAGGCATTTACTTACATATTACGTCTTTTAATGACTCGCCACTTAACCTAACACGTCATTAAAATAATCTTTCCTTTTATGTTTTACCATATCGTTTTATGATTTTATGTGACATACAAGTTACTTATTACTCAGATTAATTACACACGATATGAGACACGATTCACAACTATTAGGGTTTAGCATACCTTATTCGATTAACATGTCAAAACTAGGGTTTACATTTACATGACCTTTACTTACTTAATACACTTTCAAAACTTATACATAGTTCGGTTCAATCTAGGGTTTTCGGCTATTAGGTTTTACGCAAGTCTTAACTCATCTTCATACTTCACTTATTCAAGTTATCATGTTTATACACCTTATTCGAATATCATGCATGGTTCGGTTCTAGTTTCATATGATTCGGCCCTTATTAATTCGACACAACCATTACCCGATTCAATATTACATATTACATACGTAACTCTTTAATACTTGTAAAGTTTAGTTATTAGGGTTTCCTTGTTTTGGTTCCTATTCGGCTCGACACAAAAAGAAAAGAAACACCATCGACCAAACACAACATATAACAATATACTAACGCAAGACACATCAAACAAAGACGAGAATAAGTTATACCTTAACTTGGTTGAGCAAAAATCTCGACACCAAGGGTGTTTGTTTATTCGACCGAGCAAAGAAGAAAAGAAAAAGAGAGCAACAATAAAACTAGGGTTTCACTTTTGTGATTTATGTATTGTATATATAGTAGTTGTATTTGATTTAGACTTGGAAAGGGATTGGGTTTCGGTTTTGGCCCAACCGAATATACCACCACACGCACACCTTATGGGCTTCGGCCTTGGTCCATCGAAACAAAAGAAACACGACCCAAATTATTTACGAAACGTTAAATCTTCGTCGTACCAAAATCGATCATGTAATATATTTTAGTTAAAGTTAGTTTTCAAACTAGTTAAATGTTATAAATGTATTTTACGTATTTTATAAATTTTAGTTCCAAGGGTATTTTAGTCTTTAATCAGATTTTAGATTTTCAGGTTTTACAACTAAGCCTTTAGTTTACGATTAAGCTAAGTGTTTCTCAAATCTACGCGTAAGCTAATCCTACGCGTAAGCTATTATTACACGCAAGTTGGTGTTTTTACGCATAAGGTCTTCTCTTTGCATAAGCCGGTTTTCTACGCATAAGGTTAATTCATCAACTAAGTTTCATTCGACTACAAAGATCCATCATCAACACAAGTTTCAAGATGTCTCAACCACCATACTCTGGCTACTTTCCTCATATGTATCCTCAACAACAACAACAACAACAACAACAACTCCATCAACAACAACAATTCTATCAACAACAACAACAACTTCAACAATTTCCTCAAGGAGCAATTCAACCACAAATGATTCAACCACCACCTAGTCTTCAGGTACAACCTTACACAAACTTTCAAAACCAGCATCCATCCAAGTATGCTATGAAGGAACCGTCTTGGTTTGCAAAGATGTGTGAAGCTTTATGTAGTCAACTATCCATTCGTGAGGCTGGATCACTTGATAGACCTCCAATGCTCACTCCCGGAAACTACGATCAATGGGTGATAAGGTTCTTTAGGTTTTGTGATCTAAAGAAGCCACATGGAAAGTTCTTAAAGAAGGTCATCCTTGAAGGTCCTTTTCAGATGCCTACAGTCACTATACCCGGAGATCCAAATGCTAATCCACCAAGAGGTGATGTCACCAACGTTGTTAGTCTCACTGAACTCACTACTGACCAACTTCTACACATGGAAGCTGATGAACTTGCAATGCAATATATCCTTTTGGGATAACCCAATCCGATACTCCATAGTGTTAATGCTCAGAAGACTGCTAAAGCAATGTGGGAGCATATTCATCTTCTCATGGAAGGCACATAACTCAATCAAGAAGACATGGAATCCAAAATCTACTTAGCATATGAACACTTCATGATTGAACCAGGGGAGACATTAGAGTCATATCATCATCGTTTCTCAGACATCATCAATGACTTGGAAAAACATAACATCATTATGCCAAGAATTGCAGTCAACACTAAGTTCCTAAGTAGTCTTGGTCCTGATTGGGAAAAGTATGTCATTTTCATCCATCAAGTGAAGAATATTCATCATGCTACATACAGATTGTTGTACGACTATTTGAAGCCCCACCAAAAGGAAGTTGACAAAGAAAGGGTTATCCGTGGACTCCCTGTTTCGCCTTCACTTCCGGATAATCAAACTCTAGCTTTGTGGGCTCAAACGTGTTATCCTCAATTTCCTACTTTACAAACTGTCTTCACAAATACTCCACAACCAACTACAACAATTACACCATATGATCCGTCACAACACCAATCTCAAGAAGCTCAATTGGTTCCATACAACAACAACAATGATCAAGCACTTTACAGTGAATCTAATGAGGATACAGAAGCTTTCGATGCATTGCAATAAGGGTTTGTCATGATTGCTAGAGCCTTCGGCCGATATTCAAACAAATCCAACAATCGCATTCGTACCTCATCAAACACAAGGAATCAGTCGTTGTTAATGATGGACGTGTTGAAGTTCAGAATCGTGGTAATGTTCATCAGATGGGCAGTGGTCAAGGGTTTAATGCTATTGGAAGGAATAACATGGGTGCTCCACAACAACGAGCTCAAGTGGTTGATCAGGGAAATGCTTAGACTGGGATTAACGGTCTTCGTTGTTATAATTGTAATGAGAAGGGTCATCTGGCTAATGCATGCCCAAAGCCGAGGACAAGAGGTAGCGCTTATCACAAAGAGGCTTTATTCTTGGCCCTTAAGGATGAAGCTGGTGGAACTCTTACCAACAAGGAACAGAGCTTTATGGAAAATGCAGATTCTGATGATGACATGGAGGACTTGCAGGCTAATGCAGCAGTTATGTTGATGGCAAACATGCAAGAACTCCACATGAGTGATACAAGCCCAGTGTATGACACTGACGGCTTGTCTCTGGTACCGGATCAAACTATATTCATTAATGATCTGATATCTCCGCCAACATCTGCATCCGACGAGGATCAGAGTGTTCAACATGAGCCATCTACATCTCATTCCGATGATAATCAAATAGATCTCGTAGTTATATTTGATGATCAAGATGACCTTATGGTTAATACTGATAATCAAGTTGACTCCATGGTTATACTTGAGGATCTGACTAATGATCAGGTTGAGACTCACATTGAACAAGCTGAACTTTTTTCTATTCTAGATATTGAGCTCATGACCTTACTTAATGACCAAAAATCTCAAATGGAAAAATGCCGTGACATCAATCAGCAACTAAAGGACAAAAATGCACTCCTGACTAAGGACAATGAATACTTAAAATATCAACTCAACATTTTTCAAACACAAGAAAAACGTGAAAAAGGTTTTGAAGTCGCTTTTGCTAAATCTTACCAAAATGAAAAATCTTTGGAAAAACAGATATGTGATCTAGTTGCATCTAAGAATGCTTTGTTGTCTCAAATAGAACAACTGAAATATGATCATAAACAACAACTTAACGCTCTCACTTTGGAAACTCAATAATCCAAGTCTGAGTTGTTAACTTGTCAAAAATAGTTCTTTGAGTACAAAAAGCATTCAAAGAAATGAATAGATGACTATCTTGAAAAAATTGTCGACTTACAAAACAAAATCAAAGAGTTTCGAAATGTTGTTTATAAACATGGTGAGTCAATCACAACTATTCAAAACTTTAATTTTAAACCAAATCCTAATGGATATGGACCGAATCTTGCTGATTACAAACCAAAGTTTTCAAATAGAGCATTCAAACCAAATCCGCAAGTCTACAGTGCAGAACATAGAATTGAAGATTCCATTATGAGTGTTGTTGAATATAATCGCATGGAAGAATTAGATGCAGAAGACGAGAGTCGATCAAAATTAGAAAATTTTGTTTATAACAAACCATTTAACTATTCAAAACACATTTCTTTCGTCGCACAACAGGATAATTCTAACACACCTTGGGTTATCACGCCTATTTCTGAGTCTTCTAATGATGGTCCTCAACCCAATTCTGCACAAATTAATGGTCCTTAACCTTCGCTCAGTGAAGTTAAAAGATTACCCGAACAATGTCAAATTCTCAAATATTTTGAAACATTCATTTCGGAAATCAAACTTTTGGAACGTGAAATAGAAATCAATTCTGAAATAAAAATTGAACATTTTCAATCGCCTCATGCGAGAGAACAAAGAGATATTTTTCAGAAAAGAATTTTACCTCATGTCCGTAATTTGAAAATGTGTGCATTATATTGGGAAAGGGATTTTCACAAGGAGCTTGGACTTATGAAAAGAGTTTTCGACCAAACATAAACATCGATTTCAAATACCAAACGTAAAAAGAAAATGTTAAGAAAAGATGTTGATCGACTCTTGGAAGATGTTATCTGTGCTGATACCATAAATGTTGTGTTATTACATTCTGTTTCATATGCATTTGATTGTATCTCTACTGATTCTGTTGATTCCGTTGTAAATGTTGAGAATACTGATACTGTGTCACAAATCAAGTCTTTAAAAGTTGAAAATGAGCGATTGTTAAACGAGATTTCAAATGCAAAACGTCGTCTTCAATGGTGTCAAAAAGATTGTCAAAATCGAGAACTCGCTTTGCAAAACAAAATCACCCCGTTGCATGCAAAAACTCTTAATCCAAAACTTGAGCAACTGGATGATGAAAACGTGTCTTTGAAGTATCAAATTTCAAAATATGAACAAGAAATTTCAAAAGTTAAAAAGGAATAGGGTGTCATATTTGATTTACTCAAAAAGACTCATGCTCAAGCGTCAAAAGATGTTGATGATCATCTTGCATATACCAAAGATGTTTTACAACGAGATGGACTCACTCGTTCTAAAAATCTAGATTTGTTACACACTATCCATGATCTAAAAGCAGAGTTGGTGAAACTCAAGCAAGATAGGAATAGTAATACAGTAGTAACTGCACCTAAACAGATTCAAAATGACTCTAGAACATCTAATGACAAACCACAAGAAAGTAATGTGCTTCCCTCTACTGAAACAGGAATAGTTGCCTCTTTTCCCAACGCCTGCACTTCATAGCCTAGGAGCAATACAAAGAAGAATAGGAAGTTGCGACGTAAGAAAAAATAATAAAGATCTCTGAAGTAGAAGAACACCTTAGGACTTTGAATAAAACTCAAGTTGCACCCACTTTAGATATTGCGTCTGAAAAATGTAATGAACAAAGTGATGTAACGAATGCTGAATCTTTAAGTACTCTTAATGTTTTGTTTGAAGCTTCTTGTGTTGGTTGTCGTAAAAGCATGTTGTCTGGTTGTCATGATAAATGTGTTGCTAAGGCTATCTTGAATCGTAAGCAGAATAATAGAAAACGGAATACCTCTATGTCTGTGCTAGGTAAACCACCCTCTAGTGTTCCGGCTACAATCATTGATGTACCCATAGAATCCCCTTCACCTCCTAGGAAGAACTTATCACCTAGTACATTTACTAAGACCAAAGCTAAGACTAGTTGGAGATGGCAGAAATGGTTACATAATACACTTGGCTTTAAATGGATACCTAAAATCATAAACATGTGTGTTTCAACTATAATGCTTGAACCCTCTAAATTTTCGGGTTCCACATCTACTTCTATTCCATCCGTGTCGCCATGTGTAATGCAGTGATACAGATCATCCTCTGGATTGTTGATAGCGGATGTTCCCGACATATGACAGCAATCTCAAATCGTTATCAAACTTTGTTTCAAAGTTCATTGGCACTGTCGAGTTCGGAATGATCACTTCGCAACTATCATGGGCTACGGAGATTACATCAATGGTAACATCGAAATTAGCAGGGTTTATTATGTGGAAGGTCTCGGTCACAATCTCTTCTCAGTTGGTCAATTCATTGATGGAGATTTGGAAGTTGCTTTTCGGGAGAAAACTTGTTTCATTCGTGATCTACAAGGAAATGATCTTATGTCTGGTACCCGCACATCAAGTCTTTACACAATCTCAATGCAAGACATGATTGCTTCATCTCCCATCTGTCTACTTTCAAAGACAACATCTACAAAATCTTGGCTATGGCACCGTCGTCTCTCACATTTAAACTTTCAAACCATAACCAATCTTGCACGTTACAAACTTGTTGAAGGTCTCCCAAGATTTTGGTATTCTAAAGATCACCTATGCTCGACTTTGAACAAGGGAAAAGCACTCGTGCTAACTTTCCTTCAAAGGTGGAACACACCACAAAGATGTGCTTCATCTTCTTCACATGGATTTATGTGGCCCGATCGCGCGCAGACGATTAATGGCAAACGCTACATCTTGGTAATTGTGGATGACTACTCTAGATGGACTTGGGTTTATTTTCTTCAAGTAAAGATCAAGCTCCACGATGATCATCACCTTTCTCACAAAAATTCAAGTTCACTCCGAACACGTCGACAAATCGTAATGCATAAAGGAACTGAATTTGTGAATCAAACTCTTCGTGCATATTATGAGAAAGTGGGAATTGAGCATCAAACATCAATTGCACGAACACCGAACAAAACGGAGTTATTGAAAGACGAAACCGTGCGTTAGTGGAAGTCGCAAGAACGATGTTGATAAATGCAAACTTCCAGACACTTGTGGTCAAGCCGTGTCAACTGCATGCTACACTCGTAATCGTTCAATGATTACCAAACGCCACAACAAAACACCTTATGAGCTTATCCACAACCGTAAACCGAATCTCAAACACTTTCATGTATTTGGATCCCTTTGTTACCCGAATAATGATCGTGATGATTTTGGTAAGCTCAAAGCCAAAGATGACATTGGAGTCTTTGTTGGATATTGTGAAAACTCTAAGGGTTGCCGAATCTGGAATCGTCGTACAAGGGAGATTATGGAAATGATTCATGCAAATTTCGATGAGCTTACAAAAATGGCTTGTGAGCAAAACAGCTTGGAACCCGGACATAACCGTCTAAACTTCCCTCAAACCCCATCATCAGCTGAACAAAGTTTACAACTTACTCGACGTCAAATGGAATAGCTATTTGCTCCTCTGTTTAGTGATGATCTTGATGAACGTGCTCCAAATGTATCAAATGTTTCCACTGCTCAACCTGATAATAATCCAATACCTGATACATCTGAAACAAAAACTACTGTTGAGGAAGCACCACCAATTGATTCTATAACAATAGCCGAACAAACCGCATCCAATGACGCTGAACCAGCTGATGATCTTTTGAACAATGAAGTACCCCCACCAGCAGATTATGATCCAAATGCGTTCTTCAATCCGTTTACTAATGAAACTGCCACACCTGATGTTGCGGAATCATCCACAATCCATTTGAATCCTCCTAATCTGCAGAATGTATATCAACATCAACCCTCCACACATCGTTGGACGAAAGACCATCCTCTTGTGAACATTATTGGAAACCCAAATCAACCAACAGAATTAGACAACGCCTTCGATCGACGGTGAACATTGCATTTATGCACTCACCGTCTCGCCAAGCCGAACCCAAAAATATTAAGGAAGCCATGACATATGACAACCGGATTGAATCCATGCATGAAGAACTTAACCGCTTTAAACATCTTGAAGTATGGGAATTGGTTGAAAACCAACCGGGTCTATGTTATTGGTCTCAAATGGATTTGGAAAAACAAGTTAGATGTCAAGGTACGGTTATCGTAAATAAGTCACGTCCGGTGGCTAAGGGTAATAGACAAGAAGAAGAGATTGAATACGAGGAATCATTCACACCGGTTGCTAGACTTGAGGTCGTCGTATTTTTCCGCATTCGCGCTCACATGAACATCACAGTCTTTCGATGGACGTCAAAACCGCTTTTCGAATGGAAAACCGAAAGAAACGGTCTATGTTAGCCACCGTAAGGATTCTTTGATCCGAGTTCCCTAATCACGCGGTCTACAAACCGAACAAGGCTCTCTACGGTCTCAAACAAGCCCCTCGGGCGGGGTATGATAAGTTGTCATCCTTTCTTATCGCTAATAATTTTGTCAAAGGATCGGTTGACCCTACACTATTCATACAATATCACGGGGCACACATTTTAATCGTTCAAATTTATGTGGATGACATCATTTTTGGGTCAACACATCTAAAGTACTCAAACACTTTTTCAAAACTTATGAAAAAACATTTTGAAATGTCCATGATGGGTAAACTTACATTCTTTTTAGGATTTCAAGTTCATCAATCACCCCGTGGTATTTTCTTGAGTCAGTCCAAATATGCCCTTGAAATTTTAAACAAAAATGGAATGCAAAACTGTGATACCTATGCCACTCTAATGGCACATACCAAGAAACTGGACGCTGATTTGCATGGGAAATTAGTTGACCATACCAAATACCGAAGTATCATTGGGTCTCTCATGTATCTAACAGCCAGTAGACCTGATATTGTCTTTGTTGTATATCTTTCCTCCCGCTATCGATCACGACCAACTGAAACTCACCTCTCGAGGCTAAAAGAATCCTCCGATACATCAAGGGAACCATTAACTTGAGGATCCGTATCCAAAGGATTCTAGTTTTGAACTAATAGCTTTTTCATACGCGATTACGCAGTTGCTTAGATTCTCATAAAAGTACTTCAGAGCTTTACAATTTCTTGGTGATAAACCGGTGTCATGGCAATCAAGAAGCGTGGATTGTACATCACCGTCCTCAACGTAAGCGTAATATGTAGCCATGTCGCGTGTTGTGCTCAAGTCATTTGGATGAGAACACAACTCAAAGACTATGGTTATGTATTTGATGTAATCATGATGTATTGCAACAATCGAAGTGCTATTGCGATCTCGCAACTCGTTCAACATTCAAATCAAATCACATCGATCTTCGATATCATTTCATTAAGGAGCATGTGGAAAAGGGTATCGTTGAATTATACTTTGTGGTAATCGAATACCAATTGGCGCACCTTCTCACCAAAGCCTTAGCTCCCGCTAGGTTTATCGAGTTGGTCCACCGGATTGGTATGCGGTGTTTGACTCCAGAGGAACTGGACGAACTTTTAAAACAATCTTAAAACCAGTCAAACACTAAAACCTCTTTTGTAAATATTTTTCAAAAACAAAATACAAAAATATAAAATTTACAAAATTCAAAAATATTCTTCTCTCTAAAATTTCTTTAAACATGGCAAGTACAAATCTTCCGTCAACACCTTTCTCATTTAAAATTCAGTATTTTTTAAGTTCAAGTGTTGAGGGGGAGAAAGTAAATATTTTCTGTTTCATAAAACCTTGTACTTGCATGTTACCTAATACCGGTTGTATCTTTGAGAATGGTGGACTCGTTTTTTGTTTCTTGACACTCCTCGGACCCAAATTTGAAAAATTTCTTTATTTCTAAAGTCGAGGGGGAGTGTCGTCAAGTTTCTTTCCAAATATCATGCTTAACGTAACCAAAATGGAAGTTATGGGCTAAGGATGAAAAATGGTTAAGGTGGAAGGGCCAATGTTGTCAAATGCTTAAAACTTATTTTATACAAAACTCTTCCAACTAACCCTTTACCACATTTACTTCAAACATTTATTACCCCAACTACCCATCCCACGCATAAAAATCAAACCACTAATCCGTGTTTCAAACTTCAAATCTGTAAGTGTTTTATGATTCTTGGGGTTATTCTAAACATAGGTCTTGATTTATTCGTAAATCCAACAGATAGATTTAACCCTAGGCGTGTTTTCATGTTCTACGCATATGCGTATGAACATGAAATCATGTTTGGGTGATTGTTGTTGAAATATGTATGTTAAAACGTTTCTAAGGTCATTCTTAAACTATTTCTAAGATGCAAAACCACCTAGAATCGTCAATCAATTAGTTTTGGAAAATAGGGTTTATGCGTATGAATTGGGGGTTTTCTATTGTGATTGTTTCTGATTAATTAGGAGGTTGTATGATGATTGTGACATGCTTAATTGACCAAAACCACACTTGAATCATTCCTAGAAACATGATTTGTGCATAATTGAGAATTAGGGTTTAAGTATCATACGAATTGGGTACTTTTGATTCATGAGGTTCTGGATGTTAAAACTTGTTGCAACACATTCATATAGACTCTAAGACATCCCAGAATTAATTTGGTGCATTTCCTATGGTTGGATTTTATACTCGTAAGAATTTGAAACTTAGGGTTTTAGTCTTACGCGTAAACAAATCTTCTGCGTAACTGTTTATGATAGTGATTCCATGTGTGGATGAAAGAAGTTGAAAAATGTATTAATGATGATGTTATGACAAATTTATTTCAGGTTTTACGCGTGCAAAATTCAAAATCAAGGTTAAACTGGATTTCTACGCATAAGGATCACCTTACGCGTAGAATGTTATTCGTAAGAGAAATCTTACACGTAACCTTTACGCGTAAAGTTCTACAAAGGGGACTACCCGTATCCTGTAAAGGATATGCGTAAACTTGAGTCTTACGCATAAGGTTTACCCTTACAAGTAAACCTTACGCATAAGCTCCCACATGCGCTTACGCGTAAGCTCTATGCCAAGGGTTCTTTTCTTACGCGTAATATTTCTTACGCATAAGAGGAGTTCCTACGCATAAGCTTATGCTTACGCGTATGGTCAACTGTTTACGCATAAGCTTGCAATTTCTACCCTTAAGCCTTACTTTTAACCATAATCATGAATTGTTACGCGTACAAACTTGTAAATAAATAAATCATAACGTCACAAAACCAAAATGTCACTAATAAGCTACAATGGTTAATATGTTGTGTATATAAGTGAAAATTTGGACTTTAAAACTCAAAATTGATAAATTCACGAAACTTATCACGACTACTTTGGACTATTGGACAAACAAGTGACGTTGGACTCATAACATTCATCAACATAACATATTCAATAATTGGACAATAAAATCAACTTTTGACTAACGTAATGTCTTTCGATATGTTGGTTCTTTTGGCTCAATATCTTTCAGATCACAATATGGATGTCACAATGAAAAATGTTGATGCACCGAATGTTCTCACAATGGAAGACATCTTCCCCATCGGTTACCAGATGAAGATTGGGAAGAACAATCTCAGAGTCGATTTTGATAACTTCACGTGTTCTGAGTCTTCTTGTCAAATTGTTGTGGATATTCTGAAGACTCATCCTTACAAGAATATGCTCACTAATTCTGCAATTGTGCCAGAAATTTATGTTCACCAATTCTGGCACACCATGCAGAAGGTCAACGGTCAAGATGCTGTGACAGTGACACTCAACGACAAACAAGTCACCATCACTCCAGCAGACTTACGGGCTATTCTTCTTCTTCCTACCATCCAGCCTGCCAACTATGTTTCTTCTCCTTCGGAAGAGGTCACTCTCCAGTTCATGGTCGACATTAGCTATGATGAAGCTGCTGGGATTATCACCAAACACTCTTCAGTAGATCTTAAGAATATTCCTCAGCCATGGATAACCCTCTACATCATAATCACCAAATCAGTTTATGGACGTGATAGTGGTTATGAGCATCCCAAGCTCATGGAACTACAAGTATTTTGGGGCATGGTCAACATGATGCACATCGATTTCGCAAGTCTAATTTGGGATGACATGATGTCATATTTCAGGAAACCTGGCACCAAAATCCCTTACATCAGATACACAAAACTGTTGATCCAGAGGATACTCGGGAATAATCCTGATATTCCTTTGAGACTTGATGACCCCAACCATCACTCCGTGTTGTTTGAGCCTACACTCAATGTCGTCAGATTCAAAGAATCAATTACGAAGAAACAAGGTGTTGTCTTGCCAGATTTCCTTCTTACTGCTGAGATCAAGGAACTTCAATCGTACAAACGTTATCTTGAAGCAGTTGCATCAGGAAAAGTGGGGTTTATCGATGAAAAGTCTTCCGGTGTATCTGTCAAGAAGACAAGGAGATCAGGCAGTGTTGGAAGTGTTGCAAGCACTGAGAGTACACGTAAGTATCCAAAGAGGACTCACATACTCAAAAAGAGAATTCCATCAAAGGGTGCCATCCCTATTCCCAAACCAGAACCAAAACTGATGGACGAGGACTCGGAGGACACTGAAACAGATGAAGAGGTTATCTACTCAGAATCTGCAACAGATGATACACTACAGTTGCAAAACCTCTCAGTCCCAAAACTGATAAGGGAAAAACTCCAGTAGCTGAGCAAGAGGAAGAAGAGAGCTCAGATGAAGAGCCACAGGATGAAGACAAAGATTACAGAAAGAAATTGAAGAATCTCAGATTACAACATGTTGCTAAGGAGTTCAACCTACAACAAACTCGTGGCCCTGTTGGGTCAAGTGGTGATGCACTAACCACACCAGTTTCCGATGCGGTTAATCAACCTGATTAGGGAACTGGTACCACCACCCACGCATCAGAACAACAGCAACTAAAGGATGAGATTATCTTTGACTTTGAGGAACCAGAGAAGAAGAAGAAGAAGACTGGGAAATTACTGATGAAGATGTTGAGGCTGCTTCTAAAGAAAAAGCAGAAGAAGAAGCTCAAGCTCAAGAAGATGAAGAAGCTAGGGTTAAGGCGGAAGAAAAGGCTAAAGCTGAAAAGGAAGCCGGTGATTATCTTCTAGATAGTCCCGCACGAAGCAAGGAGCAAACTTCTAAGCCACCAAAGGACCCTGAGCCTCCTCATGACTCATCATCGTCAGACTCATCTTCTCATTCATCACCACCACCATCCAAAGCCACCACCAGATCCGCATCCAAATCGGTAAAGAAACCGACCGATACTTGGATATCACGTGCAAAGACAAAGATTGTCAAAGATGTCAGGCAAGTAAGGAAGAAAGACGTGGTAAATAAGAAACTGAATCAACTTGCGGACAAAATCAATCTTCTTTAGACTGTGATAAACGAGGTTTCGGAAGAAAGGGATCAGATTCAACAGTTTCTAAAAAGAGATATCCAAGGGGAAATGGATAAGACGATCAGAGAATACACTCACAAGTTTCTCCTCGACACTGTCCCTGGAGTGACAAGAGAGATGTTCACCAGACAACTCTATCTCAAATCTCATGCAATTGGTCAAGCAAACAATGCAATCTACTCCGGTAGCAATGAAGATCAATCCAATTGAGCCTACAGTTGTCTCCGATGCAGAGTTGATTTCCAAGCTGGTGTTACAAATGTCTAAACGATCTGCAATGTTTACTTTTGACGAAGCTAAACTATTTGAGGCATTGCTGGAATATCAACTCAAAACCTCATGCAAACAGACAGCCGAGAAGGCCAAGCGTCCAAGAGACGATGATGATGCGGATAAAGACTTTGAGCCGAAACGAAATAAGAAAAATGATGATTCATCCTCTATGCCTCCACCACCCCAAAGGACCTCCGCCGCTAGAAGATCTCCACCACGTTCTCCTGCAAAAGACAAACCTCAGGACTCTGAGTCACCACCACAAACAGAGAAAACCGGTGATCACTTTCAATACACTGGTGGTGACGATGAAGAAATTCCTGAGCCCCAACAACAACCAACTTCTTCTACATCAACAAAGAAACCAGCGTCATCATCAAAGCCAAAGAAGAAGAAAAAGACCAATGTTGTGTCATGGCTAGATGAAGATGACACTGAAGAGTATGACTGGTTCTCTAAACTTGTTGATGCTACACCTCAGTTACCGAAAGGACAAGAACCGGTAGATGGTCGCACAATGGAGCATGTGAAGCTTATACAAGAAAAGTTCAAAGTGAAGAAAATGACTAAAGCAGAGTTGAGGCGAATCAAGAACGACGCCTTTCAACTACTTAAGGACAGCTCAGACAGTGCCATTGAAGTCGAATATCATCTCGACAACATAGCACGAGCCATGTCTAACAACATTGATTGGCTCAATCTTGAATCAAACATTGACTTCACCAGACCAGACAAAGCTCCATACTACACTGACTGGACCAAACCACTACCTACCATTGGCCGACCGAATCAACCTAAAATTCCCTACCGCTATTTCTTCAACAACGACTTGAAATTCCTTCTACACGGTAGCGATGTCACCAAGAAATACGCTACATCACTAACCCTCCCTTTCCCGGAAGCAATCTACTCTAATAATATAGCCATCGAGTAAGAAGCCACACACATGTTTGTTGACAAAGTGGAAAAGTACGACCTCAATGCACTTTATGGGATTCATCATTGGCCTGAACGAAGAAGAATCTACTACAGAAGATGCCAGGTTCTAAAGCCGAAAAAGGAAGTGTTCAGTGACAAACGAATCGTTGCAATTATGCATGTTACCCTGTCGTCGAAGTGGGACGACACATTCCTAAAGAAAATTATGGTCAAACGACAAGAAGAACAGGAATATGACTTTACAGAAGCAGATTTCCTGAGATTGTCGCTCAATGACATTGAAGACATGTATCTTGCTAAGGTACAAGGACGAATGCGACAATTCTCGACAAATATCCAACGTGAGTACATCAAGTCATTGCTAATATTCATAAGAAGCATCGTGATCCAAGAACGTGTAGAAGATATTCAACTTGCCATGGAATCATATCAGAAACGTGTTAATCTCACACCACCACAGCTAGACCTTCCCGATATCAACCATCTCGCTCAGTACACCAGCATCAGGAAACCAAAGTTTGGGGTCGTTTACCAAAGTGAACTTCACCGTAACTGCTTCATGGCGTGTAAGGAGCTTCACAAGTTCTGTGATCACACTTTAAAGAAGGTTCGAGACGGATTAGCTTATCGGTTAAAGGAGATACATGACGGCATAGGGTCACCGAAGAGATGGAATTCGAGGGATAGGAGGGATGTGAAGAAGATCATCACTCTGATTGATGAAAGGTTGTTCAGACGGGATCAGATAAGAATGTTGGAGAGTTTCGTAGGTGGTCGTCCAAGCATATCTCTCACAGGCTACCAACGTCCAGAACGTATTCCTGGAGTTATTGACGGACTTCCTGGTACTCCTGATTCTCCTTGATCTGTTTTCTTATCATTATTTGGATGTGTGATTTATATCTGACAATGGCTTGTGCACACATAATAGTGTACAACCCGTACTTGTAATGAAAGGACCCTATGGTACGCTTCAGTGCCACAATCCTATAAAAGGAGCGAAAGCTTCTTACTTTTGAGTAAAACTAATCAAAACTTTCAATTTTCAAAGTTTTGCTCAAAAGAACAAGTACTTCCCCTTATGTTTTTCAAAACCTCAAAAGTTAATATCACTTGTTGAGGGGGAGTATTTGCTTAAAAACTTTGTTCACAAAATTGTTCTTCGTGGTGATCTTCCCACAAAACTCGAAATGGACATATTCGATATCTAAATTTCGTCAAAAATAACATTTATATGTCATTTTTTAGGGGGAGAAAAATTATGTGATAAGAAATATGTTGTGAATTGCTAATGAATCGTCGTGCTAAAGACTTAACCAATGAAGTGACGAGATCTTAAATGTTAGTAACTCGAAAAGACTTGTCCGGGACGGGTAATAATTTCAAGCTAGTTCGCTAGTGACGTAAACGTGTCTCGCAAAGGACTTGTCCTAGTAGAATGTACCATTCGAGAAACTCTTGGTAGACATGAACTTTGACGGGTTTGACAACCTTTCAAGGTTTGTCCACACCTTCAAGGTAGTTATTAGAGCTAGCTGTCAACTAAAAGCTGACAATGTAACTCTTTAACTATGCAACGTAACCGTGTCTTGCGGGGAATTGTCTATCTAGAGTTGATCAAGTCAAAAGTGCGCGCTTTTCTCTCGCCGTGCAGATTTCTGTCAAAATACTTAAGCACGTGTGGAGGGGGAGTATTTCTGCAAAATATAAAACTCTTTCAGTGGTACAAAATGTTTTAATCATAACCACTTTGAGAGATTTTTCATGAAAATTGTTTTATGGCAACATAGGTTAGTCATGGAGTTATAAGGTGACTGAGGTTAGGAATAAGCGTCCTATGACCGCCAGAGCCGGAGGGATCTACCCAAGGACACCACCATTAGTTAGAATTTAGAAGTCCTTAGGTATGATTATTTATTAAAAAAAAAAAAAAAAAAAAAAAAAAAAAAAAAGAAAATGAGAATCGGAGAAAGAAGGAGTTGAAGAATTAAAAAGAAAAGTAAAGAAAATGGTGAAAATAAATGGCCCTCCAGATTATTCAACTTAGGGCAGACACCGGATTCAACTCATATGCTACTGATTGTCACTAGATGACACCGGTATTGAAGAACAAAGTCGTCATGGACCCAGTGACGCATGCACTAAACCTTCTTAGCCACTCAAGTTTCTCTCAACAGAAGCTTGTTTCATTCTCAAAGGGAACCCTATGTAAACTATCGGCCTTCTATTAGAGATTGCTGGTATTGAAGAAGGAGACCCTCTCCCTAGTCTCCGCTCAGGAAAAACCAAAGCGCACTATTGAGTCTAGAGCCACGAGATTCATCAAAAGATCTCTTAGGTACACTTGATGATACGCTTACGCAGCGCGTTCGGGGTCAAAGGAACTTCCTTTGCGTCGAGCAAGTTTTTCAACACCCTAGGCAGTGAACCTAATCGTTGTAGTGTAGTATTAGGGTAAGCCACGGGTATTAATATCGTTCTCTAGGGGAATATGAATGCTAGTGAGAAGTTACTACGCTAAGGTTAAGATTGAGGAAGATTATTTTTTATCTTTTTTATGTTTTTTTAGGAAATTGAAAGGTACGAATCTCGGGTATTGGATTTGGGGGGTTGGTATTTCTACCGATTACTCTACTATTATCTAATAATCTAAACTAAGGTGGTGGTAGTCTATGTATAATTAATGTGTGCTCGTATGATAGTTTAAAGATGTGTTTACTTAGGTTTTACTTCTCCTTAATTATCTCCTATTGATGGTTGAGTTGTCACGTCTTATTCTTAATTTCGTTGTGTGTCTAAAGTTGTAGGGTATGCGTTTCTCCCTAACTCTTTGAACTTACCAAAGGGTCTCGTCTACAAAACCCACTAGGGATAATAAACTCTTACTCTAAGGCACTCTTTGGATGGTTTAGCTTACAACTACTCGTAATTATATTCTAAGGTTCACAAAGATGAATCAAGCATTAAGTACAACGAATGACCTATCGCATTACTAGATCATTAATCAACTAAGATAAGAAACAACCAATCAATATTTAATAATTAAGTTTCATATTTCCTATGCAAACACACAAATAAATTAGCCGGACATGGAGAACATGCAAGCATACACACAAATAATCAAAGACATAATTGAATTGATGAAGTAAATACTTATCTTGATGTAAGATAGGGTTTGGAACCCTAAAATCTTGTATAAGACACCCTTGGTTCGGTTTAGGTTTTACTCCACAAAAGACTCTCTTAAACCGAAAAATTCGGATTCTATATATAATATTACATATGCGACGGCGCCACCTTATGTTTTGTGATGTCGTCATGTCGCCGTCATTAGGGTTTCGTCTTGACCACGTTAACCTTGCGACGGCGTCACCTTATGTCCGTGACGCCGCCCTCTTCGCCTTCGACGCCGTCGGGTCGCATCTAGGCCGCCCGAGTAGCAACGGCCTACTCTTTAAAGCCCGATGTCGTCACTTGAAAATAGGGTTTTGGCCACCGATCGTCACAAAATCCTCCGACGGCGTCGCAATTAACACCGACGCCGACGCCTTCTGCATTTCAAAGACTTTGAGTGTCTCGATTCGACTTTGGCCATTTTCTTCAGATATTCGCGCTTTTCGTCCAAATAAGTGCCATTCCAGCATTTTGCCTTCAAGAGACCTAAAAGCGAAAAGGAACGATATTAAGCAATAATGGATACAAAAGTGATCAAATAAGGGCTTAAACGACCCTCAAAATGGTACCTTTAAAACCTTATCAAATATCCCTACACTTTTTATTTGCTTGTCCTCAAGCAAATGTGCTTTAGCCAATTAATTTATAAGTTAGGGGTCATGAAGCATTGGTTTAAAACAGTCCACAACACATATAAGCCCAAGAAAAGTCATAACAAGCACGAATTACATACTAGCACCTCACATGGGGTGTTTGGATACTCACATCTCTCTCGGTGTATATATGAAATATAACAAATAGGAAATGGAAGATAAACACTCATTAACCGGTCCTAGTACATAGATTACCATAGGCTTGAGAATAGATCAAACCTCCATCGCTTTGGCGTAAGCACCTAGGAAAGACTATCAAAGAGGTCTTTTAAAGGGTTGTAATGTTAGGCTTACGGTAGGGAAACAAGGGTTTGGTGGGATAGGCTATTTAGTGGTGGCAAGTCAAAAATCTCTATGTTAAATGCATACGAGGAATGGCGTTGCTAAGCCAAGACTCGACACTCTAAAACTCTAGGTAACGGAAATAAACAAACATAAATTTAAAGGATAGACGTAGGATGGTAGCCCGTATTTTTTTTTTTTTCATACACTTTTACTCTACCATCCTCTACGGTAACATCAAAATGATAGGGATTTATAGGCACATCCCTACACTTGAGTTTTTATTACTCTAACATTAATTTGACCCGAATTGAAAAGATCAAAACACTTGGGGTACATTATTACGCAAAAAAAGGGAATTTGAATTTAACGTTCCCTTCCGTCATTTCATAAACTTTAACTTTTCCCATGAATCCCAATCGTCCCAAAATCAGATACAAAGGATATGACTCGACTTAGCAACTCATGCAAGCAACCGATAATTGAACTAAGGGTTTAGGGTGATAACAAACATTTGCACTAAAAGTGAGTGCATAAGGGGTAGGCTAAGGCAATTTGGGTGTATATTTGGGGTGGGGTGTAAACAATGCTCTTCATTGATATTCGGAAAACCAAACATCACGAGAACCGCGAAAAGGATAGGCTCGAGGGGTTAACTAGGGGTATCGTGTACTAAAGATGAGTACAACGCAAAGGGTGTGGGGAATTACTCAACCGATATGGAAGAAGTAATTATATAACGGTATCAAACAAGGGTTATCCTAATGCCTCTTATCATTTAGTTATTCCTAACTACACAGTGTAGTCTCACTTGCGATCTCGGAATGCATCACAAAACAAGTTCTAGAATCTAATATACTACCGTTCACACTCTAAGCATTGAAGATGAATGCTTTTAATTCCTACTAATCTAAGGGCGATCCTCACATTTTGGGTGGAATTTGGGTGGTAAAGGGTTTGTGCTAGTCATATAACTTCCTATCCGTGAGACGCTTTTGTTAAGACTAATGGCCCACCCTATATGTCATGAAAAATTTGAAATTTGGTGCCAAAATTACCCTAACCGACATTTTCTCATGGTTTATTACACAATCACAATTGGACAAAGCAAATAATCAAGGATAAGCATAGTTTCAAAGTTCCCATTTTATTTTCCCTCCCTACATTTAAACCGAACATTGTCCCCAATGTTCCCGAAAATATCAAAGTTATGATAAAAGAAGGTAATCAAAAGCGAAAGAAACTAATACTCCCCGATTAGCTCGGTAGGATCCATGTGTGAAGTAGTGGTTAAATCCTTTCCAAGAAGAATTTATGCGTGAAAAGCTCCTCAATCTTATGTAACTTCTTCTTGAAAAATTAAACCGCACACTTGAAGAAAACAACGAAACCTTGGCGTTAAATCGGTGGTAATAATATATATAAGACTCGATTTAAACTAGGGTATAATGCTTGTGGAATGGATGTTTGCTGCAATTTCTAAGAAAATTAAGACCGAAAATTCCAAAATTTATAAGTAGTTCGAAAACGAGAAAAAGTGATCGATGTTTTACTCCTTCTCGACGCCGTCAGTTGCAATCTGACGCCACAGTTATCCCGACAAAAAGCGTGCGATTTTACGAAAAATTCGGAAAATTTACATCTTGAAACTGGAAAAATTTCTCCAAAACATCCATTATGACTCGATACAAGCATTTGACTCGAACAAACAAACATATATATCTTTTAGTTAATTGTTATTCTCATGTTTACGTTTCTTTTGAAAACGTGTGTAATCCTCCCTACACTTATCTCTTTATGTAAAATACCTTTATATGCAATTAAGACGAGGTTAAAAACAAAATAAAGCATTTTTACAAATTTAAAAATGAGGATAAACAATTAATACAAGATATATGACACTAACAAGCAAACAATTAAGCATGGGTTGCCTCCCACGAAACGCTTTTCTTTATTTAAGAGTCTTGTAGCTAGACTCGTAGTCGTACTCCTACGTTGCCCTAATCTTAGAGGCCCATTCGATCTCCTTAACTCTTCTCTCATCACGAATATATTCAGCCCTAGTTCAAGACAAGCGATGTAGTAAACTTTGTTCTTCCACCTACTTGAATTCGGAATGTTATCTACATCTAAATTATCCATGCCCTCAAAATTCTTATTTTGTGGGGCATTATATATTAACATTCTCGACTTCATTTGAGAACTCGATTATCCCTTTCATTTATCATAAACCATCTTAGACTCCTTTATAAATGGTTTCCCAAGTATCACGTCTCCTAAAACCCATCAATGATGCCTTTAACATTTTCCAAAATCATGAAATCACACCTATATGTGAAGTTACCTATGAACACATGCAGTCCCTTAACCCTCCCACATAGTTACTTGCTTTCCTAGGGCGAAAGGGGTCCCTCATAGGCTCTAGCTTTTGCTCATGATCCAATTGTAATAGAGCTTAGACATTATATTCATGGGTGCCTTATACCAATGTAGGTGTGATCCTATATAAGTATCCAATCATACACGGTATTTTGATGTTTTAGGGTTTCCTTCTTATGCGAGGCTCGAAGGTGGTCTTGGAAAATTAACCACGTTATGGTGATAAGCGGTTTCCTTCCCTTTAGGGTATGAATCAAAGTACTCCTAAGTTCTTCCTCCTCCTTACTACCCTCCATAATTTCTAACACCTTATAATCTCCATCCTCTAGATCATCATCCGAATCACTTGTGGTCGAATCATTATCTAAAGGGTGATCGATTCCTAAGGGCTTCCTCGAGTGTATTCTCAATTATCATATTTAATTTCCTAAGCTCTCCAATTTCACTCATGATACGGGCTCAAGTTGGTTAGCGGTCGGGTCAAGCAATGGGTATTTGTTTGGTGGTTGGTTATCATCTTCCATGATGAAAAGTGATGGGTGTTACGAACAAAGGTCACGAAGAAGGGGATAGACTAAGAGAAAGCTAAAATGAGAAAAATTTACTTGATAGGAATCAAGCAAAGAACCTAAACGAGGTGGACTACTAACTAGCAATTCTATTCCCGGCGGTGCCAAAACTTGATACGCTTACGCAGTGCTTCGGGGTCAAAGGAACTTCCTTTCGTCGAGCAAGTTTTTCAACACCCCAGGCAAAGGTGAACCTAATCGTTGTAGTGTAGTATTAGGGTAAGCCACGGGTTTTGATATCGTTCTCTAGGGAATAGGAATGCTAGTGAGAAGTTACTACGCTAAGGTTAAGATTGAGGAAGATTATTTTTATCTTTTTATGTTTTTTAGGAAATTGAAAGGTACGAATCTCGGGTATTGGATTTGGGGGGTTGGTATTTCTACCGATTACTCTACTATTATCTAATTATCTAAACTAAGGTGGTGGTAGTCTATGTATAATTAATGTGTGCTCGTATGTGTCACACCCCCAAATTACCTGTTTAGCAGCGGAATGGAATTCCTGGGGGTTTGACTGTCATAGCACCACAATCACAGTTATATTGAACGACCTAAAGTGTCGTTTAAAAACACATCGTTTGATATTTAATAAAAGCGTTCAGAGTTACAACATAGGTCCCAAAAGTTTATAAAGTTTGCGGAAATATAAATATATTACAAGTCCAAACGATGGTTTTGAAAGAAAGTGCCATAATGTATAATGATATAAGTCGACGTCGCGACTCAAAAGGGGTTCCTTAACCATGCCATGATGAGTATGTCTTAGTTACCTGAAAATACATTGCTAAAACGGTCAACAATAATGTTGGTGAGAAATCATAGGTTTAGGTAACTGTTTTATACGACTACGCAAGTATAGACCAGGTATGACAATCATGTCACAGAAAAATGTTACAATTGCTATAAGTCCATGACACCGAAACTAGACTGTTCATAATGTATGCCCCAACAGAGTGTTTGCGGACAACTCAATAATGTTATTAAATGAAATGCATCCGTATGACTAGTTGGGATTCACCAACCCGGATAGAGCGTCACCCTCGATAGATCTATCCACTCACCCTCGCTTCTATGATTAATGGTTCATGTTCGGAAATGGGGACTTTCAATTGGCATGTGGTAACTTAAGCAATGTAAATGAATTTAACATACTTGGTATCGTAATAAAATGTTGTGCAATGTATTCTCCCGTAGGTTTGAAAATAATTAAACATGTACGACGGGCTATGAAAACTCACCTTGGTATGCGAAATGTAAGACATCACAACTAACATCAAGTAATAAATGTGCACGGCTCCGACACGCAACCTAGATAAGTATGGTATGGGTTTAGTCTAAGTCTCGTATTCAAATGCATGTTGTGTAGATTAAACAACGTTTGTAAGTTTACCGGTGTTTGTGTTTTTGAAAGTGTTTGAAGTTCAAAAGTAAAAGTTTTCAAGTATTAGGATCTTTAAAATACTTGAAGTTAAGAACCAATATTTTAAATATTTGTTTAATAACATATCATGCAAAGTTTCATGAATTATTTTGATTGTCGATAATGATCGAAAAATGTAGTTGCGAAGATAATTCGCACGTCTTGGCTCTTGGAAAAGTTAGAAGAATAATGTATACGAAACTTTCGTATAAGAGTTGACTCGTATATTGACTCAATTATACTTGCGCCAAGTAAGGAATAGATGATCGACACAATCGAGGCAAATATTGACGAGTACTTGAGTGGAGAAGGAATGACAAAAGAAGTCAAGGATATAGCAACAAAGACAAACGTCGATCGAGGAAGTCAATTAGTACGTTTCGGTGTTTACCCCATGTTCCCAAATAGTTTGATAAAACATACATGTTTTATAAATAAGGTTATGTTTGAATTTGCAATTTGAGCAATAAAGTTTTTCCGCGTAAAAGTAATACGTGATTGGATTTTTGTCGAGTTTATTATAACAATAAAAGGGATTTTGATTTAAAATATAAGTTAGAACGTTTTTATAAATTTCGGCATGACGCGTCCATTTATATAACGTGCCCAAGTCATCGTGACTTTATAACACTCATGTTGCAAAACCATATTTCTCAACAAGTTTATAATTGACAAGTCATTATTAGTTGAATAAGTGTTTATTGTATATTTTAGGTTGGTTACGAATCGAATATATTAAATTCTTTACGAGTCTAATATATTGTATCGTCTCAAGTCCAAAATGTCCAATAAATGCTCATACAACTACAAACTATTGTCCAAAATAATCCAAGTCAAATTTTAATAATTTTCGTCCAGTAATGTCCAAATCCAAGCATAGGCTTTAACAAATATTTCTAAGTTCAAAATATTTAATCCGTTAAGTATTTGCTTTGTCCAATTATCCAAATCAAACTCAAATCCCATATCAATCCCGGTAGTGATCCAATAAGTATCCGAACGTCATCGACTAAAACAAAGATAATAAGTCACGTTAATAAACGTTAAATGAAATGATTAACGTCAAAATAATAAACATAAATAATCCAACACTTAAGTTTTAGTTTTAAATCAAATAAATTTTAGCGATAGCGGCTAGAACTAACTCGAGGTTTCCGTAACCTTGTAAATGATTCAAATATATTTTGTTTAGTCCAACAAGTAAATCCAAGTCCCCACGACACTTTGTTTGTTACGGTACACAAAACAACACTCGCCGTGAGTGGTTTTAACCAATGTCTTATCAAATAAAACTCGACAGCCAAGTTTAATGTTCCACATCAAATTATTTATCTAAGATTATTTTTATGAGACCTTGACCTCGGCTAAACTCCTTGGTTAACCAAGCTAGTGTCCGCGACTCACCGTGAGTCACATTTCGTACCAACGACACCTTTAACATTCCACGACCAAGAATAATTACCACAAGCCAAGTCTAAATCCATGGCTAAACAATAACTACTATCAACCAATATAAACCAAAACATCACCATGCCGTGACTCCCTTGAGTCACGGCTCAACCTATTAGCCTCCAAATTAATTACCATGGCTCGCACACTTCATGTACATCAAGACTGTGACTCCCATGAGTCACGATTCAACCTACTAAACCTACACCAATCGGCCATAATGAAAACCCACCCAAGTCCGTTTAAAACTCAAAAACAATAACAACAAGCACGAACATAAGCTTTAACATATAATAACAACACGGATTATCAGAATATGCATGAGTCAACTCAACTCGTGAGTTGACTCGGAGTGTCGAGTTGACTCAAAGGTCGAGCGGGTTAAGAGCCAAGAACATAGATCCACACGTTTTGGTTTATAAAACATTGAGTTTTTGTTTTAATTTTATAATAAAACGTTTTATTAATTAAACCCGTTAGGTTTTAATAAAGATGAAGAATATAAAGGATTTGGGCGCGTAGGCCTTACCAACGAGAGAGGAAGAGGAGGAGAGGGGTGGCTGAGCGGCGGTGAAGGGTGGTGAGCGGCGGTGGTACTACCAAACGACCCAAACGAGCTCCTTATACTCCCAAATGCTCCAGAAATGATGTGGGAGAGCGATCTATGCATCGGTGGAGAAATGGGGTGGTTTAAGTTGGCGGAACCCATGACGGCGCGGAAAAGTTTTCCGGTGGTGGTGGTGTTATCAATTAAGAGGAGACCTAATATTGGGTCTTTTATACCCCTCGAGGGCTAATCATGTACAAATAAAAATAAAAGGCGATGGTGTAAATTAATAAAGGGCTTTTTGAAACTTTTAATAACCTTTTAAAATAACCCTTGTGGGCCCCATTTGACATAGCAAATAGTCGTTAAAATTATGAGACTTGCGCCATTGCGTCCGAAATGATTTTTCTGATAAAAATGAGTATTCATTTGTATAATTTTCTCGAATTTAAATTAACTAATAAATCAAATTAATTTAAGAGTTTAAAGTCGCGCAGGCTCATTTATTTCGTAGTTTTCGCGTTTCACGAGATATCCTCTCGTTTTCAAGCTCGATTAGGATTGAGAAAGTTTGAAATCAATGCCTTGAGAATAATGAATATAATTTATTATTAACATTAGTCTGGAAAATTTCGGTTTGTTGTTTGAATGGAAAAAATTCCATAACGAGAAAAGTATATACGAAACTCGTATAAAACGAGTTGGATTGTGTATCGATGCATAAAATGCGACACAATGAGAGTAGAAAAGAGTGGAAAGTTAAAACATGAACTTCCTCGAAGTTTTGGTATTTTATTTACGTTTTAAAACGTGAATTGGAATATTTCAGTTACACGTTGGAAACCGTTGACGTGAAAAATATGTTTATTAGACTAATACCATACTTTCTATTGGTCGGTTCGTGCGCGAGCTCGTGTTTTTAATAAAGTGAGATAACTTCTCGTTGTCGAGTTAGAAAAACTCATAAGTGGCCAGAAAATATAAAATATTCATTTCCTGCTATTCATAATTAGTTTAAATTGTTCCAGGGTGCGGGATAACCTCCCTTATCTATCTCAAGTGAGCTAATGCTTGCTCAAAATCGTTCATGTAATAATAAATAATAATTTATTATTAAATTTAAAATATGGAAATTTACCGATTTATGTACAAAATAAATTTAAAACACTAGGTAAACTCAAAATATTATATTTTTTTTTAAACTAAATGTAAGTATAAAAATATGTCGGGATAATTTTTGGAAGTATCAGATTAAATGTTCAAAATAATAACTTACGCGATAGCGTTTATTTAATATGAAATTTACGCGTTTAATGTGAAATAAAAAATCATGAATGAACTAACATGATGAAAATGATGCTAAGAAAATGTAGACTAAACTTAGTCTATATGAAATGTCCGTGATGATATGATCATGAATTCGCAGCTAAACCTTTAAGGTTACGCTGATTTGAAACTCAGAAACCTAGTTTACGATAAATGATGAAATTGTGAAGCATGAATTGTTTTGATAAATGACCGAAGTACGAGTTGTCACATTCGCCCATCAAAAAGGAATTCAGTCCCTGAATTCAGTCCTAGTTGGGTCTACAGTGTTATCGGAGAAAGGTGAGGATATTTGAGTCGTATTGGTTCGGCCAGTGTTTTTCTGAATTGCACCACGCCTTTCCAAGGCAAGATTTCGAACATAAATTCAGTTGCCAACTTGAAATTCTAATGGTTTGCGGCTTATGGGACATATTTCCAAAATTTGCATCGATAACGATGTAGCTTATCTAGCTATATGTTGTTACTTGTAACGATTCTTGATTTGTATGTCTTCTTTGTTTGTTTCATGAATGAGTTATGGACTAATGAATTGGACTTTCCGATTTTAACCCGTGAATAAGTGATTGATACCTCAACCTTAAAGGGCCTCAAATGGTGTAGTCAATATGTTCATGAGCTAACTATTGTTGTAAAGAAACTTGTCGATGGAGAATGATTTGCCTAACCATTTCTAAAAAGTCGACCGGCTTGAGCATATTATCTAATGTGGAATTGCTCTCTCGGTCTCACCATTGAGTGAGGATAGTAGGCGGTAATCATGTCCTAGTAGGTTCCATGGAAATCTCGAAATGACCGCCGCCAGCCTAAGGTGAATCGAATAGCTTATAATAGGTACAAGCGGAATTGATACCACGTGTCTCGTGTTAGATTTCTAAATGTTAAATCATCGGAAAGGACCTTATTGAAAAGAATAGATTATAGGTAACAGTTGTGATTCCTCGCGTTTCTAGTCCTAGCAAATGTCATGACTTGAGTCTTACTTGCCTAAGGTGCTTAGTCTCTATGACTAAAATGTTTATTGTTTGATTATTGAAGTGTTTCCATGCTCCATGTTGTAAAGTTTCAAAACCTTAAATGTTTAAGTGATGTGGTGTAGTGATTGATTTTCAAGATTTGTCCCGATATGAGTGCTTCTAAATTATTTCATTACTTATATTGTTATCATGCCAAGAAGACAATAAATATCACCATACTATGTCAAGAATGTTTGTTCTAATTTCACTTATAGATGGAGGTTTATTGATTGTCCGATATGTTCAAACCTGTTGCATCTCTTGAGGCGAAGATGAAATTATCCGTAATTTCTAGAGAACACAATGCCTTAGGAAAGTTTATATGGATAGCCTAAATTTAACCAATTTTTCCTTTAAGGAAAACTTATTGTAGGAAATTCACATATTGTTGAAGCCATGTTTAGTGAAATGTTCGTAGTCTTGATTAGAAGACTTGGTTTGTCCTTATAGTATTGCTTAGTGTGTATTCGCTTCATACTAAATCTTGTGACTCGGTATAGCTGGCACTTTTGAAATAATAGAATTTTGCTTCTAATTCAAAGATAGTGGTTCGGATTGTCCCCTGACGGCTTAAAATTTTTGTTAGGTTTTGAAAGATCTCGCTACTTACTTCTAGTCCTTGTTGATAATTCCAAAGTCCTTTCATTGTTTTCTTGTATCGAGGAATCCTCCTCACAGATGGTATAGGAAGTCTTTCCTAAAAAGATTACTCGTCAAATTCTAACTTATCGGTTGAGTGAGGGATGAATGGCGTGAGCATCGATAGAGTGTTATTAAAAAGATATGTTTATGAACAATTTATATGATTACAAAACTTTGCTTTTGAATGAAGGTTGTCTTAAGAAATTTGAAAGGATACTTGTTTCTTTCATGACATAATTCTTCCTGAATTATACATAGGTGATCAGGCCATGTATAATCGAGGACAAATGATGTGATGCTTGGTTTTGTTGAAATGGTATTGTGTTCCTCCGAAGTTTTAGATGGTATTCAACATTTTGTTTTGTAAGATAATGGCTCAGTAATTTTTCAGAGTAACATGAAAATCGTTTCGCAGGATGGTATTAAATAATTGATAAAATGACTGAAAGCCAATTGATAGGGTGGTAATGAAACAACTTGTTCTAAAACTTTATAAAACAACGTTTATAAAATGGTGATAAAATAGCTCGAAATAAAATTAAGTGGAATAATTTCGTGAAGTGGTAGCAAAATAACTTGAAATAAAATTTGTTGAATGGTTTGTAGGATACATGTGAGAACCTCATCGAGTAGTAATAGTCTCCTAATTGGTCAAGAATTAAAGTTGGCCTAACCCCTAGTAAGATAGTGAGGTATCATCGCGAAATGATTGAAAATTGGGCAATTGGAATAAGGAATGAAATGAACAAAGGTTGTGATTATCGTGAGATAATAAGTGATAGAGATTACATTAGTTAGAAAGGTACTTATTATTTATTCTGTCGATGGTCTAATCGTGTTTCAAGTGCGGGAGCGATGGCGGTCTAGCAACAATAGTCCTAGAACTCTCACCCTCAAACCTATGAGATGGTGTAGTGTCTATAGTCTTAGTGGTAGATGGTAATGGTGTGTTAAATCATGCATGCTTCCCAAGTCGCAAGTCGATGTATGAGTATCGTGTATGAGATGTGATGGTACGGATGGTGCTCAAAATGATAATGATAAAATGATAACAATAATAATAATGGAAATCCTTGTGGTGAGTTAAGAAAATAGGTTCATTAGGACTAAGCCTATAAGTTCTACCAAATGGTATGATTTGTCCCAACCGAATGATAAAATTGTCCCGATCCTACAAAGAATCAATAGTGATCGTAATGGTGTAGGTGCAACTTCGTCCTCCTAAAAGATGTCAGTGTCATCATCTGATGTTATCGGTGTTGAGTCAATCGATGTTAAAATTGTGATAGGGAATGACAAGGCATTCTCCATGTCAAAGTGATGTGAGTATAATGGGATGGGTATTTGAAGGCATCTATGTGACAATCGATTTCAAATGAAAGTAAATAACTCAGAAAATGTGCGTATAAAACCGCATGTATAGTGACTATGTATTTATGATGAAATGATGAGATGCTATGATGATGTAGTTATAGTCTAGGGTCAATGATGCAACCTAGTTCTCTATAACAGAAGCTCGATGCCAATCATCACACCCCAAATTACTGCTTAGCAATGAATGGAATTCGGGGTTTGATCGTCATAGCACCACAATCACGCTTATATTGAACGACCTAAAGTGTCATTTAAAAACACATCGTTTGATATTTAATAAAAGCGTTCAGAGTTACAACATAGGTCCCAAAAGTTTATAAAGTTTATGGAAATATAAATATATTACAAGTCCAAACGATGGTTTTGAAAGAAAGTGTCATAATGTATAATGATATAAGTCGACGCCGACTCAAAGGGGTTCCTTAACCATGCCATGATGAGTATGTCTTAGTTACCGAAAATACATTGCTAAAGCGGTCAACAATAATGTTGGTGAGAAATCATAGGTTTAGGTAACTGTTTTATACGACTACGCAAGTATAGACCGGTATGACAATCATGTCACGTAAAAATGTTACAATTGCTATAAGTCCATGACACCGAAACTAGACTGCTCATAATGTATGCCCCAGAGTGTTTGCCGGACAACTCAATAATGTTATTAAATGAAATGCATCCGTATGACTAGTTGGGATTCACCAACCCGGATGGAGCGTCACCTCGATAGATCTATCCACTCACCCTCGCTTCTATGATTAACGGTTCATGTTCGTGAAATGGGACTTTCAATTGGCATGTGGTAACTTAAGCAATGTAAATGAATTTAACATACTTGGTATCGTAATAAAAATGTTGTGCAATGTATTCTCCCGTAGGTTTGAAAATAATTAAACATGTACGACGGGCTATGAAAACTCACCTTGGTATGCGTAAATGTAAGACATCACAACTAACATCAAGTAATAAATGTGCACGGCTCCGACACGCAACCTAGATAAGTATGGTATGGGTTTAGTCTAAGTCTCGTATTCAAATGCATGTTGTGTAGATTAAACAACGCTTGTAAGTTTACCGTGTTTGTGTTTTTGAAAGTGTTTGAAGTTCAAAAGTAAAAGTTTTCAAGTATTAGGATCTTTAAAATACTTGAAGTTAAGAACCAATATTTTAAATATTTGTTTAATAACATATCATGCAAAGTTTCATGAATTATTTTGATTGTCGATAATGATCGAAAAATGTAGTTGCGAAGATAATTCGCACGTCTTGGCTCTTGGAAAAGTTAGAAGAATAATGTATACGAAACTTTCGTATAAGAGTTGACTCGTATATTGACTCAATTATACTTGTGCCAAGTAAGGAATAGATGATCGACACAATCGAGGCAAATATTGACGAGTACTTGAGTGGAGAAGGAATGACAAAAGAAGTCAAGGATATAGCAACAAAGACAAACGTCGATCGAGGAAGTCAATTAGTACGTTTCGGTGTTTACCCCATGTTCCCAAATAGTTTGATAAAACATACATGTTTTATAAATAAGGTTATGTTTGAATTTGCAATTTGAGCAATAAAGTTTTTCCGCGTAAAAGTAATACGTGATTGGATTTTGTCGAGTTTATTATAACAATAAAAGGATTTTGATTTAAAATATAAGTTAGAACGTTTTATAAATTTCGCATGACGCGTCCATTTATATAACGTGCCCAAGTCATCGTGACTTTATAACACTCATGTTGCAAAACCATATTTCTCAACAAGTTTATAATTGACAAGTCATTATTAGTTGAATAAGTGTTTATTGTATATTTTAGGTTTGTTACGAATCTAATATATTAAATTCTTTACGAGTCTAATATATTGTATCGTCTCAAGTCCAAAATGTCCAATAAATGCTCATACAACTACAAACTATTGTCCAAAATAATCCAAGTCAAATTTTAATAATTTTCGTCCAGTAATGTCCAAATCCAAGCATAGGCTTTAACAAATATTTCTAAGTTCAAAATATTTAATCCGTTAAGTATTTGCTTTGTCCAATTATCCAAATCAAACTCAAATCCCATATCAATCCCGAGTAGTGATCCAATAAGTATCCGAAACGTCATCGACTAAAACAAAGATAATAAGTCACGTTAATAAACGTTAAATGAAATGATTAACGTCAAAAATAATAAACATAAATAATCCAACACTTAAGTTTTAGTTTTAAATCAAATAAATTTTAGCAGTAACGGCTAGAACTAACTCGAGGTTTCCGTAACCTTGTAAATGATTCAAATATATTTTGTTTAGGCCAACAAGTAAATCCAAGTCCCCACGACACTTTGTTTGTCACGGTACACAAAACAACACTCGCCGTGAGTGGTTTTAACCAATGTCTTATCAAATAAAACTCGACAGCCAAGTTTAATGTTCCACATCAAATTATTTATCTAAGATTATTTTTATGAGACCTTGACCTCGGCTAAACTCCTTGGTTAACCAAGCTAGTGTCCGCGACTCACCGTGAGTCACATTTCGTACCAACGACACCTTTAACATTCCACGACCAAGAATAATTACCACAAGCCAAGTCTAAATCCATGGCTAAACAATAACTACTATCAACCAATATAAACCAAAACATCACCATGCCGTGACTCCCTTGAGTCACGGCTCAACCTATTAGCCTCCAAATTAATTACCATGGCTCGCACACTTCATGTACATCAAGACTGTGACTCCTATGAGTCACGATTCAACCTACTAAACCTACACCAATCGGCCATAATGAAAACCCACCCAAGTCCGTTTAAAACTCAAAAACAATAACAACAAGCACGAACATAAGCTTTAACATATAATAACAACACGGATTAACAGAAATATGCATGAGTCAACTCAACTCGTGAGTTGACTCGGAGTGTTGAGTTGACTCAGCAGCGAGTCGAGCGGGTTAAGAGCCAAGAACATAGATCCACACGTTTTGGTTTATAAAACATTAAGTTTTTGTTTTAATTTTTATAATAAAAATGTTTTTATTAATTAAACCCGTTAGGGTTTTAATAAAGATGAAGAATATAAAGGATTTGGGTGCGTAGGCCTTACCAACGAGAGAGGAAGAGGAGGAGAGTGGTGACTGAGCGGCGGTGAAGGGTGGTGAGCGGCGGTGGTACTACCAAACGACCCAAACGAGCTCCTTATACTCCCAAATGCTCCAGAAATGATGTGGGAGAGACGATCTATGCATCGGTGGAGAGAAATGGGGTGGCCGGAAGTTGGCCGGAACCGGCGACGGCGCCGGAAAAGTTTTCCGGTGGTGGTGGTGTTATCAATTAAGAGGAGACCTAATATTGGGTCTTTTATACCCCCTTGAGGGGCTAATCATGTACAAATAAAAATAAAAGGGCAGTGGTGTAAATTAATAAGGGGGTTGTTTTGAAACTTTTAATAACCTTTTAAAAATAACCCTTGTGGGCCCCATTTGACATAGCAAATAGCCGTTAAAAATTACGAGACTTGCGCCATTGCGTCCGAAATGATTTTTCTGATAAAAATGAGTATTCATTTGTATAATTTTCTCGAATTTAAATTAACTAATAAATCAAATTAATTTAAGAGTTTAAAGTCGCGCAGGCTCATTTATTTCGTAGTTTTCGCGTTTCACGACATATCCTCTCGTTTTCAAGCTCGATTAGGATTGAGAAAGTTTGAAATCAATGCCTTGAGAATAATGAATATAATTTATTATTAACATTAGTCTGGAAAATTTCGGTTTGTTGTTTGAATGGAAAAATTCCATAACGAGAAAAGTATATCTGAAACACGATAAACGAGTTGGATTGTGTATCGATGCATAAAATGCGACACAATGAGAGTAGAAAAGAGTGGAAAGTTAAAACATGAACTTCCTCGAAGTTTTGGTATTTTATTTACGTTTTAAAACGTGAATTGGAATATTTCAGTTACACGTTGGAAACCGTTGACGTGAAAAATATGTTTATTAGACTAATACCATACTTTCTATTGGTCGGTTCGATGCGCGAGCTCGTGTTTTAATAAAGTGAGATAACTTCTCGTTGTCGAGTTAGAAAAACTCATAAGTGGCCGTAAAATATAAAATATTCATTCCCCGCTATTCATAATTAGTTTAAATTGTTCCAGGTGCGGATAACCTCCTTATCTATCTCAAGTGAGCTAATGCTTGCTCAAAATCGCTCATGTAATAATAAATAATAATTTATTATTAAATTTAAAATATGGAAATTTACCAATTTATATACAAAATAAATTTAAAACACTAGGTAAACTCAAAATATTTTTTTTTTAAACTAAATGTAAGTATAAAAATATATCGGGATAATTTTTGGAAGTATCGGATTAAATGTTCAAAATAATAACTTACGCGATAGCGTTTATTTAATATGAAATTTACGAGTTTAATGTGAAATGAAAAATCATGAATGAACTAACATGATGAAAATGATGCTAAGGAAATGTAGACTAAACTTAGTCTATATGAAATGTCCGTGATGATATGATCATGAATTCGCAGCTAAACCTTTAAGGTTACGCGAATTTGAAACTCGTAAACCTAGTTTACGATAAATGATGAAATTGTGAAGCATGAATTGTTTTGATAAATGACCTGAAAGTACGAGTTGTCACAGTATGATAGTTTAAAGATGTGTTTACTTAGGTTTTACTACTCCTTAATTATCTCCTGTTGATGGTTGAGTTGTCACGTCTTATTCTTAGTTGCGTTGTGTGTCTAAAGTTGTAGGGTATGCGTTTCTCCCTAACTCTTTGAACTTACCAAAGGGTCTCGTCTACAAAACCCACTAGGATAATAAACTCTTACTCTAAGGCACTCTTTGGATGGTTTAGCTTACAACTACTCGGTAATTATATTCTAAGGTTCACAAAGATGAATCAAGCATTAAGTACACAACGAATGACCTATCGCATTACTAGATCATTAATCAACTAAGATAAGAAACAACCAATCAATATTTAATAATTAAGTTTCATATTCCCTAAGCAAACACACAAATAAATTAGCCGGACATGGAGAACATGCAAGCATACACATAAATAATCAAAGACATAACTGAATTGATGAAGTAAATACTTATCTTGATGTAAGATAGGGTTTGGAACCCTAAAATACTGTACAAGACACCCTTGGTTCGGTTATAGGTTTTTACTCCACAAAAGACTCTCTTAAAACTGAAAAATTCGGATTCTATATATAATATTACATATGCGACGGCGTCACCTTATGTTTTGTGATGCCGTCGTGTCGCCATCATTAGAGTTTCGTCTTGACCACGTTAACCTTGCGGCGGCGTCACCTTATGTCCGTGACGCCGTCCTCTTGACTTTCGACGTCGTGCGGGTCGCATCTAGGCCGTCCGAGTAGCAACGGCCTACTCTTTTAAAGCCCGACGTCGTCACTTGAAAATAGGGTTTTGCCATTGTCGTCATTAAAATCCTCCGACGGTGTCGCAATTAACACCGACGCCATCGCCTACATTTCAGCAGCTTTGAGTGTCTCGATTCGACTTTAGCCATTTTCTTCAGATATTCGCGCCTTTTCGTCCAAATAAGTGCCATTCCAGCATTTTGCCTTCAAGAGACCTAAAAAGTGAAAAGGAACGATATTAAGCAATAACGGATACAAAAGTGATCAAATAAGGGCTTAAAAGACCCCTCAAAATGGTACCTTTTAAAACCTTATCACTTGACATTTCATCACTTGTCGCTCAACATTAAGGACACAAGTGATACATTATCGAGTCCTACACAGATCTTAGCAATCTATCGAGAACATTTATGAGAGGTTCACACATGTGATCCTCAGTGATTGAATGGAAACTCTGCCGTGGTCAACATCAAACAGACCACAAAGCAGTCACTTGTAACTCCTTGTAGGTGCGCTTAGTGTGTCTTAAACGGTCTATAGTTGTGGGTGATGCTTGGTGTACCTCAACGACTCACCGAACTGTAGGTGTACTTCGGTACATCGCGTTATCTCACTTGTGGGACTCAGGTTCAGAACGACCTTTGTGAGAATTAGAGACGTGTTTTCACACTATCTCATTAAGACACTCAAGTTCAAACTTGTATGCTGGATTATTTCTAACCCATGTTTTATGTTTTCTTCTTATGGATGCTTGTGGGAGGAAAAGATCATGCAGATTCTTCACATGCTCATACCAACAAACAACACTAATTGAAGTTCTCTCAAAAGGCAACACAAAGTCAAAATGATTCTCCACAAAGTCAAAGAATCTACAAAGTTTAAAGACTAAGAGAACTACATCGATCTTGAAATTCAACGTTAAAGAGCTTGTGAGCATGTTGGAGAAAGACGTGGAGACACTGGAGCAACGAAGCGGACCTGATGCAGATAACTACAACATACTATCACTACCACCACAAAGAACAAAGATCAAAGAACAAAGAAAATGAAGACGTCAAAGCTAAAAAACTTCAAAGTAAACAAGATCCCTACACTGGGGAGATTGTTGGAATCAAGACACTTCTTCTCACAAGAAAGAAGAATGCCAGAAGACGTCAAAGCAACTATTACATCAGCACCTACAACATTTTTCACTCTAATCATTAATTACCAACAATTAGGGGGAGATTGTTGGAATCACTCCTAAATTATATTTCAAGTGTTTGTAATCAATATGTAATAGTTAGCTTAATTAAGGCTTTTATGTTAGTAATTAAGGCTAGGCTCATGTAGAAAGCCCATGAGCCTATGCAAAAGCCTAATAAGGAAAGGAAGGGAACTTGCATGTTGCCCTAGTTCCTTCCCTATAAATAATGTTCTAAACTCCCATTTGGGGGTTGGTTGTTCATTTTATCACATTTCATTTACGCATAAACTTTCATATTCATTCGTGTGTGCGTGTTAAGTGTTCAACCGATCTATCTCTTCTATATTTCTTCATATTGATGCTTGTGTTACAAACATGGTAGCCTAACAGTTCCTCTATGTGCAAAATGATTTTCAAATATCCAACGCACATTTTGAGGGGGAGAATTTACCAAGAAATTCAAATGGCCTTTTCTACGAAAATTGTGATCAAAAAATTATTTCAAAGAACTCTTGCCTCCATGTGCTAAACAATTTCAAAATCATATGCACATGTTGAGGGGGAGAATTTCTAAATTATCAAAAACAATTAAGGTAACAAATGCTTTGATATTATATCACAAGTACCTTGATTGATTTTCCAAATGATTTTTCAATTTGTTTCAAGAAGGAAAGAACAATACCAAAATACCGACCAATTTACTTTATGCATGGTGTTATAAGGATGGTTAGGTTAGGTATTCGTTCCCACGATCCCGCCAGAGCCGGAGGGATCTACCCAGGGACAATCCACTAGATAGTGTAGAGTCTTTAGGTATGATGAAAAAAAAAGGAGAAAAATGAGAATATGGGAAAAGTGCCGACTGAGACAGAGCTAGAACTGGAATAAACCCAACAAGGTTCTAGTAATGAAGTCTTGGTAAGCACTGAAGGGGTTAAAGAATGAAAAAGAAATGAATGTGAAAAGGGTGAAAAGAAATAGCCCTCCAACAATTCAACCTTAGGTCAGAAACCGGGTTCAATTCATATGCTACTGGTTGTTACTAAGGTAACGCCAGTATTGATGACAAGACTTCATGGACCCAGTGACGCACTGCACTAAACTTCCCAAGCTACTCAAGTTCCTCTTAAAAGGGCTTGTTTCATTCTCACGGGGAACCTACATAATATGTCGACTTTCTTTTAGAGACTGTTGATATTGAAGAAGGAGGCCCTCTCTCTAGTCTCCGGCATAGGAAACCAAAATGCACAATTGAGTCTAGAGCTAAGAGATCATCCACAATATCTCATTAGGACACAAATTTAATGAGGACTTGCTGTTTCACTCAATGTGGAAAGTAAGTATACATTAAGAGTCCTACGCATTATCCTTGTGGTATTTCCAGAACATCCGAGTGATATGTAAAAGTATTCACGATGAAGATGTAAATTCTTCTAGAGCCAACATCAAACAGCTCTTTGTGGGTAACATGTGAGATCTTTTCTAAAGATCAAGCTTGTGACAACTGGATAAAAACAAGGGGGCGATTCATTCTTGAATCAACCTTGGTCCAGGAAATGAATTGACGAATACTTTTGGAAAAACCGTTCGATGTGCAAATCTCTTCTTTTCTCTAGCACATCGAATGTGTACTCATATTTCAGAGACAAAAAGTATCTCTGATTGAAAAAATACTTTTCGACAAACCGTTCGATGTGCAAATCTCTTCTTCTCTAGCACATCGAATGTGTATTCTTTTTCAAATACAAAAAGTATTTTTGATTGAAAATTGATCTTTCTCATAAAACCTTCGTTGTATTGCAAAACTCTTTCGTCAAGCAATACGCGATTGTTTTTCAAATCAATTTTTCATTAATCAGTGAATATCAATTTGCTGGTTCACTCACTCCGTGTTGTCTTCTTTGGGACGCTCTAATTTGAGAACGACTAGATCAAGCTGCGAAACCCTGTCAAGGAGATGCTTCGGAATTCTACCTGATCACATGCAATATTTATACTGATCAACGAGGAACCGTAGTTCTTGCAACTGTATTCAACAAAAGTGAACAAAGACACTTTCGTGTGTTTTATTGCTAACTGTTGTTTGCAGGAACATTGGACGGTTGCAGCTGATCGATATTGAGAAGTCAATTCACAGCCGCATGCTCACAACATTCACACTTAATTGAAGAAAATCATGAAATCAAAGATATACAAAGATGCTTCCGCTACTCTGATGAAAAAATGTCATGATCCAGAAAGTGTGAGCATGTCGGTCCAAAGTCACAACATCACATGAAGGCAACACAACAAGGGGTAATCCAGAGATTAACTGTGGCTGATGATCTCAAAGAAAGCTCGAAGATCATCAAGATGTGGATCAGTTCAAAGACCTCCACTTAAAGTACAAAGCAGTCGAACTTTGAAGAATCACTGCTCAAGCACAAAGATTGCGGAATTGAAGAATTGAAGTCTACGAGCTCAGAACAGAAGACAAAGAAAGAATGCTAGGATTCGAAATGTAAATCATGGGGTGACCTCCCTTAGGGGGAGATTGTTAGGAATTGGAAATTCCATATGGAAGTGTCGGTCACCCCAATTATAGTCTAGCATATGTTAGCTAGTAGACATATCGTTATTTACGTTATTTAGTAGTTAAGTAGTTAGTTATTAGCGTAGATTAGTTTAGAGTAACATCGTAGAGGAAGGACGGGTCTTTACCCACTATATGTCTGATCCACAGTCCAACAGGAGGACGTGTAGGTTGTAACTATAAATACCCCTTCCATCCTTGGAAGGGTTGGAACTTCTTAATCTAACCTTCACATTTTTTGTTTATCTCTTTCTCTATAATTCCCGCTCTACTCTCTTAATCTCTCTAAACATGGCACTCTTATATCATCATAATCCTAGACCACCCGAACCATCAAACAACATAAAAAGTGTGATCCTAACAATAATGGAAAATTAAACTTATTAAAGTAAGCATAAAACCGTTTTAGATATATCGGGGTTGGCGTAACTGAGATTGCCAAGAAGCTTTGCGTTAGCAGCTTTATTTCTTGCTCAAAAAGAGGATCCATGCATGCCTATTCAAAACTGCAATCCCAGTCTGTATAAACTTCGATCAGACTCGAAGGATAAGGGGAATTAATGGATGTTAGGCTTAGATTAGTAATTATGCGTCGGGGTCATAGAAACTTCTGAATTTCACCATGGCTGAAAACAGACTCGGTTGCATATTAACCGTTTATACCATGTCATCCGGTCATTGCCCCGCCAGATTACGTTCAAGTTTTCAACGACCCATTTCATTTCGCTCAAATTATAACAATCGTCATAGGCCATTAACTATCATCACTGCCTTTTCCATATATTGTTATTAATCAACCACATAGTTATCAAAATTATATAAATAACTTATAACCCATTAACTAGGTCATCGTTTGGTGTTCGAAATATCTCTTTTAGCCAGTTTATGGGCTTATTTGAGTGGAAAAGCCAATAAGCTCACTTATTTAGGCTTATGCCCTTATCAACTTCACCTTATTGGCTTAAGCCAATAACCTAAAGTTAGTAAGCCCTAAAAAGTTAGCTTATCGGCTTTTCCAAAATCATATTGAACACATACCAAAAAAAACAATAACAAATCAAAAGACTAAAATCGTAACCAAACCCAACCAAAAAGAAGGTATACCTTTATCAGTACACTGATCAAGAATAAAGTAACTAAACCCGCACCATCACCAGAAACCCTTAAATCGGAAGCCTCCAGAACAGAGAGAGGTGATATTGTACCTCTTTTAGCAGCAACCCCCCCTCCTCGCGCGCCGGCTATGGCTTTGACCACAAATTCCATGTGGCTACCCCGCCAAGATACGGGAGTCCAACACCGCATAACACCCAAAATTAGGGTTTCTAGCCAACCGGATCGGAAGTTGTAGGCGTTAAACGACAGCAACTCCCCACCATGGCTACAACCACAAACTCGTCGTGGCTACCCCGCCAAGATACGAGAGTCGACCGTAGTTAAAATTTTACTTGTTACACTGTTTTGGATCTAGGGTTTTACACCGCAGATCGTAAAAAGCTAACAAATACCAATTTTGAATGTTATGGAACTTCTAAGCGGCATATTGAAAATGTAGATGGGTTATTTCCGATGCATAAAAAGGCTAAGAACACTTGGCCTTAGCACCCCACATATTTTTGGCGGGAAACCCACCTAGCAAAACGACGCCGTAGTTAATGGGTTATAAGTTATTTATATAATTAGGAAGTAAACAATGATAGTCGAATTTAGATCGTGATTTCTTGAGAGATGAGTTCGTACCAAAAATAGATAACCTAATAAAACGTGTGGATGGTTTTGAAAAACAAATTGTTTTTGAAATGACTCAAATATTATAATTATCAAAGAAAAATGAAACGTTTAACTTTTGTTTTATATAAAGACAATTCGTGTAATAGTTATTTACTATGTTAAATTTAGGATATGTATTAAGATAATTTAGGATGTGTATTAAAATAGTTTCTACTATGGTTTAATATACATTTAGAAAATAAAATAAAATAAAATAAAATTAAAATCATTCAGACAATTATACAAAAACAAACAACATTATTTTATTCAGATTTAAATTTTATACACGGTAATCAAATTCAAACACAAAACATTTTAATGAAACAAACACCCCTAACATTTTTACTTCAAACTCTCACTATCTCCATCTTCCATCATTTTTCTTATTATGTAGTTGTGTGAAACTTTAAAACGCGAGTGACCTGATTACAATGTAATTATTGGAAAACTTTTAACCAAGATGAAATCAAGGTAAATTGTAGTATTTTGTTCCTTTCGTTTTTGTGTTCAACTATCGAATCATATTTCGATAGTTGGAGCACTTGTGCTTGAGTCAGGTTGGAGAACTTGTGCTTGAGTCAATTGACTCAGGTTCAAGTCTCATCCTTGCCATTTTCTTCATACAGGTACCCACCTTCGCAAAACTTATGGGCACACTGGAGAGACTTTGTGGAATAAGAGCTCAGGGGTCCGAGTCCCCTCGTTCGACGATGATAAGTCTCCCAACATACACGGAGCAGTCCCCTCGTTCGACGATGATAAGTCTCCCAACATAAACGGAGCAGTCCAACTTGAAAGTCTCCCAATATAGACGGAGCAACACTAAGTGCAATAATGTGAACTATTATGTCTGTATGTGTGCTTAACTATAAAATGTACTATTTTTTAGTAGTGGGTTGTAAACACAAAGTTGCAAGTTTTGTATGGGCGAACTTGGGCGAGTGGATTTACAATGCCTTTCTTTGTGAACATTCTTTAAAGGCTTTACATGTTAAACAAACTCTATGAACTCACCAACCATTGTGTTGACACTTTTTAGCATGTTATCTCAGGTCATAAGGTGATAGCTAGAGTTTGAAGCATAGAGTCGTACGACATATTTTAAAGACTTACGCTTTTATCATTTACCATTCGAAACATTTTGTAAACATTTATATATTATACCTTGGGACCTCATTGTTTGTAACTCTGATTTCATTAATTTAATGGTAACTTTTCAAAACGTCTCATTTAGAGGTCGTTTTCTATAACTTGTACTTTGTATTATGAAGTAGCACCCCAATGACACAATCTTCCGCTGTGCTATTTTAGGGGTGTTACAGATTGGTATCAGAGCATTGGTTATAGAGAACTAGGTTGCATTTAGAGCCTAGACTATAACTACTGTATACATTACCTTCCTCCCTATCGCCTTGCACACTTTAGACTTTTTCGTAATTTTAGCACCTAAGAGATTTCTATGAACCGATGAAACACCAAACATCATATGAGTCGATTAGTCCAAGCATTGCATAGTTACTCTAAATTATACATAGCACGATCACCTATGTCCAATTTAGGAAGAATCATGCAATGAAGGAGTAGTAGTCTCATATGTAAGCAATTCCAATGTCGAGCCAAATTTTTAAAAGATTTTCTTCAAACCACTTGTTTCTAGTTTGATCCGCGTGACAGTTCTTGTTTGATGAGTTGCAAAGATCAAGCTAGAAACAAGTTGTTACTTAAACCGATTTAGCCTAATCGTATGACAGTTCTTGTTTGATGAGTTGTGGGATTAAGTAAAAATCGGTTACCTAAAAATCTTTTGAGGGTTTTGCTCGAGAATGGGAAAGCTTGCCTCATCAAACCTAGCCATAAGAGAGTATGTCTTTAGAACGGGCAATAGTCGCAATAGTCACAAGAATGTACCTAAGTAGATAAGAAACCCATATACTTGAGCTTTGACGTAATCCCTTAGACTATGCACACTGTAAGTAGTGAACATTAACAGAACTTCGGGACGAAGTTCCTTTTAAAGGGTAGAAACTGTAACAATTCGCATTTTTGGGTCACTATTCACTTTTACTATTCACTTTTCACTATTCATCCCGTAAAATGTTTATTTCACATTCTCGTAGGATAAATTATTTTAGTAATGACCTGAGAGTTCGACAATCGTTAGATCATTTTCGCAATAGTTATTAAGAAAACATCGTCTTAAAGTTTCATTTTGGTCGAACACCATTTCAACGTCCCGCGCATAACTAAAACGCCTCGACAATTTTCCCGCATTAGATTAATTTTGGATGACTCATGATGAATTTGAGAATTTTAAGATTTATTTTTATGTTACCAAATAAGCCCAAATAAGAAGACGAAACTAAACTTACGTTTTAAACAATTCTACTTACATCCGACTTAACGATTCATGCAATCAGATTTCCTATGATTTTAGAAACTTTTAAATTTTGGAAAAGTCAAACATATTTCCTCCTCCTTTGACCATAAAGAAATTAACCTTGTACGTTCTACATTTTTGCTTAAATCACAGAACTTTTAAACTTCACGAATAATCATTAAGTTATCCCACGTATGACGAAAATCACATTTTTACATCTCATATCACTTTTAGACTAATTTTAGTCTACTCTAAATAAATCCACGGTCGTTTCCCTGAAATCTCGTTCTTTTCTGATAAACTGCGAATTACGCGTTTTTTACCCTTATTTCCAGCTTTATGCAGCGTTTTTGCACCCAATAAGACTTATCAACCATTTTATGTTATATTATGGAGTATAATGATAAGTTTAATCATTTTTACAAGTTTCATATTTTTAGGATACTCAATTTTAAGTTTCGTGACACAACGACTTACGGTTAGCGATTTTCGGGACAAAACTGACTCCGTAAATAAGATAATACCAAAACTATCCACATAAGTCTTTTTATCTTATCTTGGCCGACCTAGGGGGGGAGTCATCATGTTAGAGTCAAAATCCTAAGCATACTTTCTTTAGATCATTACATGTGTAAACTTAACCATGGTTAGTTTTTAACCCAATATATAGTTAACCATAATCTCTAGCCTATAAATACCAAGCTAAATCACTTCATTTTTCTTGCACCACCCCTTCTTATTATCTAAAGTCCTAAACCTAAAGGCATTTCTTATAGATCTTTTAAGAACATTCATGTGTTCTTGAAGAAAACTAGCGTTTGATCTTCGTTCTTGGAAGTTTTCAAGAAAAAATCGTTATAATCTTCAAATATCGTCAAGTCTCCAAAAAGACGTCGTTATAATCTTTGTGGAAAACTAGAAGGGGGGGTTGAATAGTTTTACCAATTTAAAACTTCCTTTTAAATATTTAGATCGACTTATGTCAATCTATTTAGTTGTTTATGTTGGACGTTGATAGATAGATATATAGATGTGTAATGAAACATAAAGAGTAAGAAGCACATCACCACGACACAAGTTATTTATAGTGGTTCGGCTACAAGGACACCTTCCTTGCCCTACTCCACTCCCCGAGTCACCTACTCGAGAGTTCGTAAACACTACACCAACTCCTTGTGGCGGAGAAGCCTTCACAACGTCGCTTAACCTTTTTCTTGGGTGGTTCTTGAGTGGATGAGTTAGCACTAGGAGCCTTTCTCATGATGAAATGACTTAAGAAAAATGGTTGTAATTGCTGATGGTTTGTGTTTGTGTTTGATGACTAAGGTGTTCTTAGCAATATGGCTTATAAAGGGAAGAGCTTGGTAGTTGCCTTTAAGACTTAATCCACTAATGTTCTTGGAAATGTGATGATTAACATGCACAAAGTTTATGTTCAGAGTTTCACTAATCTAGGGACTCATTTAAGATGAGATGGAGTGTTTGAGTTAGGAAGATGAGTTGAAATGATTGTTCAAGCAATGATTTTCATAAACCGTCACCGGATCCTCGGTTCCCTCCTTGGAGGGATCCGGCTAAGCTAATCCTAGGGATCCGGCTCTCAGCAATTATGACAGGTTTGAAATGAGGTTTCTAGGAGCTAAAGCCTATCTTATTTTGAATATTTCAGTTCTCCTAAGTGTTTGAGATGAAAGGATACTTGAATGATCAAAGGTAATAAGTGTTATAGCAAATGATTGCTTCTTATGGAAGGAGGATGGGACAAGATGACTACCAATGGATGTCCAAGGATAACACTAAGAGTTATATAGGTGTCAAGTCATAATAAATGATCCTAGTGATCGATTTAAGCTTGAGGTGATATTTGGATAAATTCTTAAAATCATAAGAATTGAAAAACTAATCTTTATCTTTCTTTGAGATAGAAATGACTAGAGGCAATTTTAAAAAATGTTTAATTTGTCCTCTTTAAGTGTTTTGAGAGATGAGAAATAGTTTGTGAGTAGTTGAAGCGGAAATATGGTGAGTTTTGATGTGTTAATAAATCAAGAGGCATTTTGACTAAGATTTTAAGTAAGCCTTTAGTGAGTCTAAGCCTTTCTCATCCTTGAAATGGTTCTAGTTGGATTCTAAAAACATATGCTTAGCTAATGAGACGTTGTCTAGAAAGTTACCTTGATGCAGGAAATGCTGAATTGTTGATCTGATGTCACGGATCCCACGGTTCCCTCAAGGAAGGGATCCGGCTAGGCTAATCCTTGGGATCCGCCATCTGTAGATCAGAATCTACACAGAAATGATGTGTAGATTTTGCACACTAATAAATCAATAAGTAAAGCAATAGAAACAAGCATGTCATCACAAAACACCACTTTTAAAAGTATGATAAAGTAACAATATCCAAATATCCATAAACCAAAAGAGCTAACACGTAATCATCCAAACATAGAATAAACGAAAATAAGCAAAATCCTATTGTCTCTTTCATCAATCCTCTCCTTTCCTTTTTGATGGCTTAGTGAGGTTGTAAGCGAGGTTTTGAATCATGCCCCTCAATTGTTTAAATTCCGCGGTCTTGTTTGGAATGGTTGGAAGTTGTTCGTGGTATTCAAGGATTTCTAATTTGATGTTGGCTACGGGGTCGACATCTTCCTCATCTTCATCTTCTTCTTCACCGGCCGAGGAGTCCTAGAGAGCTTCAGGTTTCTCTCCATTGACCATGAACCGTTTAGAGCGTTGTTTGATAAGAGGTACCATGACGTGATCGGAAAGGTAATGATCATCGTTAATAGGAGATGGTTGCAATGTACCAACATACTTACAAAGTCGTGTTAGGAGCATACCATATGGTAGTACCATGTTGGAAGCTTTGAATACCCCAGCCATTCTCCTTACCATGTAATAGGCAAGATTAAATGGCCTTTGGTGGATAAGACAATAGATCATTTGCACAAGACATGCGTTTGGATGATCTTTGTTTCCAACTAGGCTAATGAAATTTTCCCTAAGGATTTCTTCCCATTTTCTAAACATGGGATGCATTTAGAAAAGTTCCATTTGAAAGGGATCACGGTGAATAAGCTTTTTGTTACGGTCGTAACGAGATTGGTCGGTCCTAACTTTGAAGATAGTATCTCTAATGGTTTCGGGATCGTCGAGTGGAGTGTTATAGAGAGGCTTAGGATCAAGTGCATAGTTTTGAGAGTTAATTGCCCAATCTTGAGAGTACATACAAATTCCTCACAAGGAATGCGAAGAATTTGAGCAAAGGTGTTGAGAGGAAAATAAAGTTTTGTTTGTTGATGATGATGAAGGCGATTGAGATGCTATTGTCGGTGTTTCTAATGATCCTAAAGCTTTTGTAAAATTCAAAAATGAAGACCGGACAAATTTGTTCATCTATGTCAAGGAGACAATCAAAATTGATTGTCGAGAAAACTTGACGAATGTCGGTATCTTCAAGGAAACATTCCTTGACTACACGACCTTCGTGGATAAGTTGTTTTACAAGGCTTTTGAATATTTTACGGTCAGTTTTGGTCAATCCCCTTTTACGATAGTAGTGAGTAAGGTAATGGACGGTGTCATGGTGATCTTGTTGAGTGGCTTTGGGCATGGTTGGTCCTAAAAATACAAATTTTCAATTAAGATAAATTAGTTGGAATGGGTTTATGGTTTTGATTTGTATTAACAATGTTGTGAACACAAAGTTATTTTGTTAAAATCCCCCTTTTCATGATTAGTTTGAAAAACCCTAATTGAGTTAATTGATTAGATATTAAGAAACCATAAACCCTAGGATAAGGATGATGAAAGTTACAACAAGTTAATGTAATTACTTACAATGGTGTTCTAGGAGGATACTTGAAAGTATGGAAGCCAATGAGGATGAATTTTGTAGCTTGGTCGTTTTGTTTTTGTGTGAATAGCGGGAAAACAATCGGTGGTGAATTTTGAAAGTGTATAGTGAGTTCATTCCACGGTTCCCCGGATCCTTTATGTTTGGGATCCGCTAGTACAACTAGGGGATCCGCTACTATGGACGTAAAAGGGGTTGTTTGGCATTATTATTGTAGTAGGCTTATAAATTAGCTTACTAAAAGATAGTTCGGAGGTATTAGATGAATATTGTTTTCGGATGACGGCTTTTGATGAATCACATATCGAAGGTTCATATGTGATGACGGCGTTAGTTTGACTAATCAAAAGGAGTATTATTCCTATGATATGTGGAAAACTAGAAGGGGCTTTTGGTTTGAATAGTTTTACCAATTTAAAACTTCCTTTTAAATATTTAGATCGACTTATGTCAATTCTATTTGATTGTTTATGTTGGTCATCGTTGATAGATAGATATATAGATGTGTAATGAAACATAAAGAAACTTGTAAGAAGCAGAATCACCCTTTTACGACACAATCTATTTAGTTATTTATAGTGGTTCATAAAGAGTAAGCACATCACCACGACACAAGTTATTTATAGGACACCTTCCTTGCCCTACTCCACTCCCCGAGTCACCTACTCAAGAGTTCGTAAACACTACACCAACTCCTTGTGGCGGAGAAGCCTTCACAACGTCGCTTAACCTTTTTCTGGTACAAAGCTAAATACCGAGTTCTTTCACACCAAGGCGAACCACACCTAACACAACGTCGCCTACCCTTTATACGGTGCTAGGCTAACCACCGAGTTCTTTCACACCTTAGGAGAACTAATCCTATCACAACGTCGCCTACCCTTTATTAGGTACTAGGCTAAGCACCTAGTTCCATTACTATGGAGGAACTACTACCCTTCACGACACAACACCTAATCTCAAGGAGATCTACTCCTTGTTACAACACCATCAAGGATATCACCATCCTTGTAAATAAACAAATACTTATATGTATAACGATGCACCTCATCGATTATACGACCTAGGCATTTCTTCACAAATGCTACTTGATTTGATTCTTTGGCATCCTTCACTAATGCCTTTGACACAACGCTTGGCACCCTTCACTAATGCCTTCGTCTTGACACCTATAGCATTCTTCACTAATGCTCTTGACACGAACGATAAGCACCTTTCACTAATGCTTTCGCCTTGACAATTTCGGCATCCTTCACTAATGCCTTTAACCCAACATCTATGGAGAAAGGAAGAATTATCAACAAGAGAACCTTCATTGTCTTGATGATGACGAAGCATGGCAACTCATGGACTTGAGCTTGCACGTCTTCGACAAGTGGTGATCTCTCCGTTAAGAGGAACCTAGAAGATCACACAAAAACAAAAGACAAACTACATAGATCACTTGGATCTGAGGTTAGAGGGTTAGAATACTTAGGGAAAGTATGTGTGTAAAGTCGTGAGTAGAAAGGAAGAAATGGCTCTCTATTTATAGAGAAAATTCTCTACTGTTTCCCCGGACCCCACGGATCCCTTCCACTTGGGATCCGGCTAGCACAAAGTCAGGGATCCGTGGAACGCTCCTCTTTGCCCATGAGTAATTTTGGTTATGGGTCATGGGTCATGGGTTGATCCATGGTTTTCTTTCTAGATACAATGTATCTTAAGAATACAATGAACTTGGTTATGTGGTATAAATAAAACAATGGGTTATGGATCAAAAACCATTAGCTAGTTTATTACCCATTTTAGTATTTACATGTTTTTACCCATTATAGTATTTACATGTTTTCACCCATTTTAGTATACTTAGTTTAAGTATATGTTAACCCAATATGTAAACACTAGTTGTTGTACATATGTATCTAAATCATAAAATCACTTAGGCTTGTTTTTAGTGTTTTATGTGAAAACGTAAGTGTGTTAGAAAACTATTAACTCAAACTATTTACGTACTCTATTTGTTTCATTAAAATGATTTTACGTTTGTTATCGACAAAACATTAGAAGATCGTAAAATATAAATAAACGTTTTTACGGCTTATTTGTATTAACAATCTCCCCCTTTTTGTTGATGACAAAACATAAAATTATTTTAAGGAAAAGCTAAAATTCGTAAAAGTTTGAATTTGTAGTTTTACTTTCTTCTCCCTTTTTTGTCGAAACAAAAGTGTTAAAAGAAACTAACACAATTTTACAAGAAAGTTATGTAAAATGTAAAGAGAGTAAGTGACGGAATGGTACTCGTCTTAACTCCCCTTGACGAGTCCATCCTTTTGAAAAAGGCGTCAAGGACATAACGTAACATAAACTAATTGTGTTTGCAATTAAGTTTGCAAATGGTTCGTCTAAGTGATGACGTGCTCCCCTGAATATTGCAATGTTGCAATGGGGTGTCATGAAGTGTAATCCAAAATCGGATTAAGTTGCAAATGATTTTGCAATGTTGTTTGACACAAAGCTCCCCCTAGCTTTATGGTGTCAATATCTTCATGTGTATTTTGAATAACTACAAAACAAAGGTTAGAAAACAAGAGTATAGTGCATAATTTCCTGCAAATAAGACTCAAGTTAGTAGAAATTTGTGCTTCTGTACCACGGATCCCACGGTTCCCTTCTTGGAGGGATCCGTCTAGGCATTATGGAGGGATCCGGCTATCTGATGATAGTTTCTTCAGCAGTGAAGAGATGTCAAGCAATGCTAATGAGGAAATGAGATATATGTACAATATAACAAGCACAACACATAAAATAATCATAGCATATAAGTATTCATTCAATAAGACAAGAGATACACAACCAAATCTCTAAAAACTAAGAGAATGAACTTTAGCCATACAAGTACTACTAATGCTCATGAGTTACCCAAATTCAAGGTTCAACTAAAACTTAATGATGATCAAGGATGAGGAAGGTTTCCTAAACGTTCTAAGTTTGAGCTTTTGACTATGATGCTCATTGTAGTTTAGGCTTGTTAACCTCTTCGAAACGTTCGAGGAGGTGATAAAACATGAAACGTTGCTCTTCACGTAGTTCATGTATCAACCTTTCAACATGTTTACAATGATAGCAATCCTTGTCATGGTTTTGAATTTCTTGTAGTGGAAGTTCAAGTAAAGTGGGTTGAGTGTCTTCAAATGAAGGCGGAATTGGTGGAGGCTTATTAAGTGATGGCTCTACAATGTTTGAGGGTAAAGAAGCATCAACTTCCATATGGTCGGGTGGTTGCCTTTGATGTCTTCTCATAATCCAAAAAGGACTATTGGGGGGAATGATAGAGTTTGCTTTTGGAGCAAGTGTTGATTCAACACTTTGATTTTGTTGCACAATCTTTTCAAGTGAATTTGTTGGTAATGGTGAAAGGTGAGATGGCCAAGAAGGTAGATCTTCTACATTGTGAGAATGTGGAGATGTTTGTGAGGTGGTTCTAGGCACTAATGGTGTTGGTTGAGTTGTGGAGGGTATGTTTGGGATAGTAGAGTTTGGTGATGAAATCCTAGTGGGAACACTCTTCTTGGGAATTAGTTTGATTGGTTTCCTTGGTGTAGGGGAAATCCTAGCATTGGTAGACTTAATCGGAGATGATTCGGTTGAGGAAACTTCGTGTATGATTCTAGCAAGTTTCTTGGGTGGTTCTTGAGTGGATGAGTTAGCACTAGGAGCCTTTCTCATGATGAAATGACTTAAGAAAGATGGTTGTAATTGCTGATGGTTTGTGTTTGTGTTTGATGACTAAGGTGTTCTTAGCAATATGGCTTATAAAGGGAAGAGCTTGGTAGTTGCCTTTAAGACTTAATCCACTAATGTTCTTGGAAATGTGATGATTAACATGCACAAAGTTTATGTTCAGAGTTTCACTAATCTAGGGACTCATTTAAGATGAGATGGAGTGTTTGAGTTAGGAAGATGAGTTGAAATGATTGTTCAAGCAATGATTTTCATAAACCGTCACCGGATCCCACGGTTCCCTCCTTGGAGGATCCGCTAAGCTAATCCTAGGGATCCGGCTCTCGTGATTATGACAGTTTGAAATGAGGTTTCTAGGAGCTAAAGCCTATCTTATTTTGAATATTTCAGTTCTCCTAAGTGTTTGAGATGAAAGGATACTTGAATGATCAAAGGTAATAAGTGTTATAGCAAATGATTGCTTCTTATGGAAGGAGGATGGGACAAGATGACTACCAATGGATGTCCAAGGATAACACTAAGAGTTATATAGGTGTCAAGTCATAATAAATGATCCTAGTGATCAGATTTAAGCTTGAGGTGATATTTGGATAAATTCTTAAAAATCATAAGAATTGAAAAACTAATCTTTATCTTTCTATGAGATAGAAATGACTAGAGGCAATTTTAAAAAATGTTTAATTTGTCCTCTTTAAGTGTTTTGAGAGATGAGAAATAGTTTGTGAGTAGTTGAAGCAGAAATATGGTGAGTTTTGATGTGTTGATAAATCAAGAGGCATTTTGACTAAGATTTTAAGTAAGCCTTTAGTGAGTCTAAGCCTTTCTCATCCTTGAAATGGTTCTAGTTGGATTCTAAAAACATATGCTTAGCTAATGAGACGTTGTCTAGAAAGTTATCTTGATGCAGGAAATGCTGAATTGCTGATCTGATGTCACGGATCCCACGGTTCCCTCAAGGAAGGGATCCGGCTAGGCTAATCCTTGGGATCCGCCATCTGCAGATCAGACTCTACACAGAAATGATGTGCAGATTTTGCACACTAATAAATCAATAAGTAAAGCAATAGAAACAAGCATGTCATCACAAAACACCACTTATAAAAGTATGATAAAGTAACAATATCCAAATATCCATAAACCAAAAGAGCTAACACGTAATCATCCAAACATAGAATAAACGAAAATAAGCAAAATCCTATTGTCTCTTTCGTCAATCCTTTCTTTTCCTTTTTGACGGCTTAGTGAGGTTGTAAGCGAGGTTTTGAATCATGCCCCTCAATTGTTTAAATTCCGCGGTCTCGTTTGGAATGGTTGGAAGTTGTTCGTGGTATTCAAGGATTTCTAATTTGATGTTGGCTACGGGGTCGACATCTTCCTCATCTTCATCTTCTTCTTCACCGGCCGAGGAGTCCGAGAGAGCTTCAGGTTTCTCTCCATTGACCATGAACCGTTTAGAGCGTTGTTTGATAAGAGGTACCATGACGTGATCGGAAAGGTAATGATCATCGTTAATAGGAGATGGTTGCAATGTACCAACATACTTACAAAGTCGTGTTAGGAGCATACCATATGGAAGTACCATGTTGGAAGCTTTGAATACCCCAGCCATTCTCCTTACCATGTAATAGGCAAGATTAAATGGCCTTTGGTGGGTAAGACAATAGATCATTTGCACAAGACATGCGTTTGGATGATCTTTGTTTCCAACTAGGCTAATGACATTTTCCCTAAGGATTTCTTCCCATTTTCTAAACATGGGATGCATTTCGAAAAGTTCCATTTGAAAGGGATCACGGTGAATAAGCTTTTTGTTACGGTCGTAACGAGATTGGTCGGTCCTAACTTTGAAGATAGTATCTCTAATGGTTTCGGGATCGTCGAGAGGAGTGTTATAGAGAGGCTTAGGATCAAGTGCATGGTTTTGAGAGTTAATTGCCCAATCTTGAGAGTACATACAAATTCCCTCACAAGGAATGCGAAGAATTTGAGCAAAGGTGTTGAGAGGAAAAATAAAGTTTTGTTTGTTGATGATGAAGGCGATTGAGATGCTATTGTCGGTGTTTCTAATGATCCTAAAGCTTTTGTAAAATTCAAAAATGAAGACCGGACAAATTTGTTCATCTATGTCAAGGAGACAATCAAAATTGATTGTCGAGAAAACTTGACGAATGTCGGTATCTTCAAGGAAACATTCCTTGACTACACGACCTTCGTGGATAAGTCGTTTTACAAGGCTTTTGAATATTTTACGGTCGGTTTTGGTCAATCCCCTTTTACGATAGTAGTGAGTAAGGTAATGGACGGTGTCATGGTGATCTTGTTGAGTGGCTTTGGGCATGGTTGGTCCTAAAAATACAAATTTTCAATTAAGATAAATTAGTTGGAATGGGTTTATGGTTTTGATTTGTATTAACAATGTTGTGAACACAAAGTGATTTTGTTAAAATCCCCCTTTTCATGATTAGTTTGAAAAACCCTAATTGAGTTAATTGATTAGATATTAAGAAACCATAAACCCTAGGATGAGGATGATGAAAGTTACAACAAGTTAATGTAATTACTTACAATGGTGTTCTAGGAGGGATACTTGAAAGTATGGAAGCCAATGAGGATGAATTACGTAGCTTGGTCGTTTTTGTTTTGTGTGAATAGAGGAAAAACAATCGGTGGTGAATTTTTGAAAGCGTATAGTCGAGTTACATTCCACGGTTCCCCGGATCCTTTATGTTTGGGATCCGCTAGTACAACTAGGGGATCCGCTCATCGTGGACGAGAAAGGGGTTGTTTGGCATTATTTTTGTAGTAGGCTTATAAATTAGCTTACTAAAAGATAGTTCGGAGGTATTAGATGAAGATTGTTTTTGGATGACGGCTTTTGATGAATCACATATCGAAGGTTCATATGTGATGACGGCGTTAGTTTGACGAATCAAAAGGAGTATTATTCCCGATGATGAAAAAGACGGAAAAGTGACGAAAGAGACTTCTAATGATGTTAGAGATAAATAAACAAAGAGAACTTATGAAAATAAATTGAACTCATGTAACCTATCTAATGAAAAGTAAAACATACCTCTATGCTTCTTGGTTTGGCATAATACCAAAGATACTTCATGAGCTTTTAAAGTAATCCTTTGTACTTGGTGTCGTGAGTTGTGATTACTTTTAGATCCTTCCTTGAATGTTGACTTCATTATTCTTTGAATGAAGATTTTGGAGAGATTCTAGCATGAAGATTTCTTAGGAACAAAAGTTGTTAGAGTCATCTATCAATGTCCAACAAAATGATTTAGAAAAAATATGACCCAAAAGAAATCCTTCTTTGTAGTTTTCAAACATACACGGATCGTATCAAGTCTTTAAAGTACAACATACTTTAAGAAACTTGGTAACGAAGCTCTGATGCCAATTGTGGAAAACTAGAAGGGGGGTTGAATAGTTTTACCAATTTAAAACTTCCTTTTAAATATTTAGATCGACTTATGTCAATCTATTTGATTGTTTATGTTGGACGTTGATAGATAGATATATAGATGTGTAATGAAACATAAAGAGTAAGAAGCACATCACCACGACACAAGTTATTTATAGTGGTTCGGCTACAAGGACACCTTCCTTGCCCTACTCCACTCTCCGAGTCACCTACTCGAGAGTTTGTAAACACTACACCAACTCCTTGTGGCGGAGAATCCTTCACAACGTCACTTAACCATTTTCCGGTACAAAGCTAAATACTGAGTTCTTTCACACCAAGGCGAACCACACCTAACACAACGTCGCCTACCCTTTATACGGTGCTAGGCTAACCACCGAGTTCTTTCACACCTTAGGAGAACTAATCCTATCACAACGTCGCCTACCCTTTATTAGGTACTAGGCTAAGCACCTAGTTCCATTACTATGGAGGAACTACTACCCTTCACGACACAACACCTAATCTCAAGGAGATCTACTCCTTGTTACAACACCATCAAGGATATCACCATCCTTGTAAATAAACAAATACTTATATGTATAACGATGCACCTCATCGATTATACGACCTAGGCATTTCTTCACAAATGCTACTTGATTTGATTCTTTGGCATCCTTCACTAATGCCTTTGACACAACGCTTGGCACCCTTCACTAATGCCTTCGTCTTGACACCTTTAGGCATTCTTCACTAATGCTTTGACACGGATGATGAGCACCTTTCACTAATGCTTTCGTCTTGACACTTTCGGCATCCTTCACTAATGCCTTTAACCCAACATCTATGGAGAAAGGAAGAACTATCAACAAGAGAACCTTCATTGTCTTGATGATGACAAAGCATGGCAACTCATGGACTTGAGCTTGCACTTCTTCAACAAGTGGTGATCTCTCCTTTAAGAGGAACCTAGAAGATCACACAAAAACAAAAGACAAACTACATAGATCACTTGGATCTTAGGTTAGAGGGTTAGAATACTTGGGAAAAGTATGTGTGTAAAGTCGTGAGTAGAAAGGAAGAAATGGCTCTCTATTTATAGAGAAAATTCTCTACTGTTTCCCCGGACCCCACGGATCCCTTCCACTTGGGATCCGGCTAGCACAAAGTCAGGGATCCGTGGAACGCTCCTCTTTGCCCATGAGTAATTTTGGTTATGGGTCATGGGTCATGGGTCATGGGTTGATCCATGGTTTTCTTTCTAGATACAATGTATCTTAAGGATACAATGAACTTGGTTAAGTGGTATAAATAAAACCATGGGTTATGGATCAAAACCATTAGCTAGTTTATTACCCATTTAGTATTTACATGTTTTACCCATTATAGTATTTACATGTTTTCACCCATTTTAGTATACTTAGTTTAAGTATATGTTAACCCAATATGTAAACACTAGTTGTTGTACATATGTATCTAAATCATAAAATCACTTAGGCTTGTTTTTAGTGTTTTATGTGAAAACGTAAGTGTGTTAGAAAACTATTAACTCAAACTATTTACGTACTCTATTTGTTTCGTTAAAATGATTTTACGTTTGTTATCGACAAAACATTAGAAGATCGTAAAATATAAATAAAATCGTTTTTCTTCTTCGGGTTCTCACGTTGTTATAATCTTATTTGTATTAACAAAGCGTACAAATACTACGTCATGATCAATATAATGGCATATATAGGCTCGTTCATGTTTTCTTAGGCATTATTCCGAACCTAAGAGTTGACATCATATTCTAGGTTATATGTAGAGACTTCCAGGCTTATCCATCGATTCCGTTATACGTTGTGATATCATTTTAAGGTAAGTTTCATAGCCCCTACTTTTATACATTTTGAATTACTTTTGGGGGAGATACATGCTCAAACTATTTTCATTTACTTTCACAAGTACTCTAAACTTTTAAGGATTACCGTGAGTTCGTAGCTCCACTTTTACTCGTTTAATTGTTTTACAAACTCTTTGGGGGAGATACATGCTCAACTGCTTGCTTTTACAAATACTCAAAACATTATACTTGATTTCATTATACTTGATTGCATTATACTTGATTGCATTATACTTGATTGCGTTATACTTGATAAGACGATGATAAGTCTCCCAACATACACGGAGCAGTCCCCTCGTTCGGATGATAAGACGATGATAAGTCTCCCAACATACACGGAGCAGTCCCCTCGTTCGACGATGATAAGTCTCCCAACATAAACGGAGCAGTCCAACTTGAAAGTCTTCCAATATAGACGGAGCAACACTAAGTGCAATAATGTGAACTATTATGTCTGTATGTGTGTTTAACTATAAAATGTACTATATTTTAGCAGTGGGTTGTAAACACACAGGTTGCAAGTTTTGTATGGGCGGAACTTGGAACTGAGTGGATTTACAATGCCTTTGATGTGTGAAAATTCTTTAAAGGCTTTACATGTTAAACAAACTCTATGAACTCACCAACCATTGTGTTGACACTTTTTAGCATGTTATCTCAGGTCATAAGGCGATAGCTAGAGTTTGAAGCATAGAGTCGCACGACATATTTTGAAGACTTACACTTTTATCATTTACCATTCGAAATATTTTGTAAACATTTATATATTATACCTTGGGACCTCATTGTTTGTAACTTTGATTTCATTAATCGAATGGTAACTTTTCAAAACGTCTCATTTAGAGGTCGTTTTCTATAACTTGTACTTTGTATTATGAAGTAGCACCCCAATGACACAATCTTCCGCTGCGGTATTTTGGGGGTGTTACACGAGGTCAGGATGTTCCCGCCAATCTACACCTTTTGTGGAATATTTCTTTTCTTTTACATTATGGATTTATCTCATTCCTAATCCTAATCTCGTCTCATTCGCAATCCAAATCACGATTCTAAGTTGAGTTATCGTATATTACAATATTTTTCAATTACTTTTCGATTATTTCATGTTGTATGCATAAACGTTGCATGAAACATTTAACCATCATAAGGCAAATATAACTAGTTGCCGCTATAAAATCTTATTGCTATGCACGTGTACTCGTCTAGTTTTACAAATGTAAACAATAGTTTTACAAATGTAAACAAATACAAAGCTATGGAACAAGTACTTTTTGTAATTTTTTTATGGGTTAATTCCATAAATTGGCCATGAACTTTCAAAATTTTTTAATTGTTGGCAATGAACTTTGAAAAATACGATTATCACCTATCAAACTTTTAAATTCGTTCAAAAATTACCCATATTATTATTATTAGAGTTAATTACATTTTTGTCCTTGTGGTTTGGTGTGTATTTCATTTTTGGTCCTTTTTTTTTCAAAAAGTTTTGGCAACATCGGTCCTTTATACTAACAGTCATTTGCAACTTTGTCACATTAATAATCTTTTGCAACATTAGTTCTTTCTACCAACAATCGTTTTCAATGTTTGCAACGTTAGTCCTTTTATATACGTCTTTATTTATGTTTTTATATACATTTTTAGACACGTTTATATACATGTTTTTACACGCGTTTTTATACATGTTTTTACACACGTTTTTACACACGTTTTAACATGCGTTTTACACACGCTTTCACACACATTTAATACAAGTTTTTACACGCGTTTTACACACGTTTTCACACACGTTTTATACACGTCTTTCTACATTTTTCTATACACGTTTTTACACGCGTTTTTACACTTTTTATATATTTTTAATACACGTTTCTACACACGTTTTCATTTTTTATACACTTTTTTATACACGTTTTTATAAACTTTTTTATACAAGTTTTGTATACATTTTTTTCAGGAATTTCTTTAAAAAAGAATTTCGAGATTCTTTTTTCGAATTTTTTTTTCAAAATTTTTTTTGAATTTTTTTTCGAAAAACTTTTAAAAAAAATTTACACGTTTTAAAAAAAATTCTAAAAAAATCAATTTTTTTTTTGGAAAACGTGTGTGAAAACGCATGTAAAAATGTGTATAAAGCCGTGTATAAACATGTGTGAAAACGCGTGTAAAAACGTGAAAAAAATGTAGAAAAACGTGTGTGAAAACGTGTATAAAAACGCGTGTAAAAATGTGTATGAAAACGTGTGTAAAAAAGTGTAGAAAAAAACGTGTATAAAACGTGTGTGAAAACGTTTGTAAAAACGTGTATTAAGTGTGTGTGAAAACGCGTGTTAAAACGCGTGTAAAAACGTGTATAAACGTGTTTAAAAATGTATATAAAAACATAAATAAAGACGTATATAAAAGGACTAACGTTGCAAACGTTGCAAATGATCGTTGGTAGAAAGGACTAATTTTGCAAACGATTATTGGTATAAAGGACTAACGTGACAAAGTTGTAAATGACCGTTAGTATAAAGAACTGATGTTGCCAAAACTTTTTGAAAAAATAGACTAAAAATGAAATACACACCAAACCACAAAGACCAAAAATATAATTAACTCTAGTAATAATAATAAGAGAAAATTCCCAAAAGAGGACTTTTTTCATGGGTGGTCCGTTTTTAAGACTTTTTTCTAGGCTCTTTCCCAAAAGAGCTATCATCAACCAAAGACCGCTTCAACTCTACATGATCACAAAAAGAATGACACGTGGCAAAATTTGGGTGGGTCGGCGGTGGCGATCAAAGTCGGCGGTTGAAGCGATCAAGTCGGCGGTTGAGCGATCGAAAGGAATGACACGTGTCGAAAAATGTATGGGGTCGGCGGTTGAAGCGGTTGAGCGTGGCTCTTTTGGGAAAGAGCCTAGAAAAAAGTCTTAAAAATGGACCACACTTAGAAAAAAGTCCCCTTTTGGTAATTTTCTCTAATAATAATATGGGTAATTTTTGAACGAATTTAAGAGTTTCACAAGTGATGCTAGTATTTTTTAAAGTTCGTTACAAACAATTAAAAAAAAATTCCTTTTTTTTATCATTTTTCATTTTGAGCTTTGATAGATGGGCCTAACTAAAGAGGCCTAAAAAGAGACATAATGCATAAATGAATTGTACAATACTGTTACTGTACAATTTATTTATGTATTAGGTCTCCTTTTAGTCTTTTTTAGTTAGGTCCATTTATCATTTTCCATTTTTTATAAAGTAATTCAAGAGTTCAAACTTCTAACATATGAATGTCTTGTTGCACCAGTCAAATCAAAGTAACTTTACTTGTTACAAGTACAATGTGAAATATTCTGACACTGTTACAATAAATCTTTATGGAAGCTTTTAAACGAAAACTGTACTTGTTTCTTCCTTAAACATTAATTAATCACACACAAACAAGAACATATTTGGTCAAGAAAAAAAAAGTTTCAAACGCTATTGTAAATACAGTACCAAAAACAAAGTTTGTAGCTGCTAAATCTATGGAACAACAACTTGATCTCATCATGTATTCAAGCAAAAAAGAAAGACAGATGTTGAAGCTCATAATGAAAGCCAGATAAAACATGATAGCAATGTAAGTGTAGATCTTTACTATGTTTTTAAGTGGCTGTTTGTTTGGGAAACTTATTACTAGCTTTTTTTGACAAAGTTTCTTTTAGCACCTTATTATCTTTAGCTTATAAGATTATTAATTTGTGAGGAAAAAGGTTGAAGCTTTTTGGGGATGCACAAACCCTTTAGCTTAAGCTTATAAGATTATCACTCCCTTAAAGAAACTCATAAATCCCTTTTAAACTTAGACGAGATCAACAAACAACACTTTTTCTAAATAACAAATGAATGAATCGTAACCATCTATTTTTCATAAAACAAAAAAAACTTAATTTTCACCTTTTTTTTTAACAAAATATCTTGTAAACAATAAATTTTCAAGTTGCGAAAATACACTGTCACGACGAGAATTAAATTATTTTTCAATAGATATGCACTTCTATATATTTTCGACAATTTTTTTTTTTTTCAAAATTTCCCAAAAAAATCACACATGACCTGTAAAATCACTTGTTATTTTTCTAATTTGTAAAATTTTCACTCAGAAAATCACGTCACTTATGATTTGTTATTTTGTGATTTGAAAAAAAAATTACTTGTGATTTGTTATTTTCCACAAGTCCAATGTAATTTTTAAAGTAATAAATCACATGTGATTTTTTGAATCACATGGGATTTTTTTGAGCGAAAATTTTGAAAAAAAAATCGTCGAAAGTATATAGAAGTACATAACTATAGAAATATGATTAATTCTCGTAGCGATGATATAACCAATTTCGCGTAACGATTAACGGCTTGCAATGGTTCGTTTTTATTAAAAAAAATGATGAAAGTGGGTTTTTTTTTTATTAAAAAAAAAATGGATGTCTAAAATTGCAATGGTTCGTTTTTAGATAAAAATTATTCCACGTGGAACTTTTTTCTTTAAACTTACTTAAGGGGGTTTGTCGGAGTATTGGGTTTATAAGCTTATTTGACTCGACTTATATCTCATGAGCTTTTTTTTTTGCTTATATTTTAGTTTATCGGCTTATTTTCCATATTTAAGTCATAACAGGCTCACAAGTCAGAAAACAAATCTAACTTATGAAATATAAGACGAGTCAAATATGCTCATAGGCCCCAAAATAAACTTAAAAACACACCCTTTAAACACATTTTAAGCCTGCTAGTTTGTTTCTTTTCCTTTCTTTTCTTAAGTACAAGCTTTTCAAACAAGTTTATGCTAACAGAGTATATTTGTTACCGATGTGGTTTTTTTTTTTTTTTTTTTTGATAGATTGGAAGTGAAGTCTTGTATTGCCATCAATGTCATCACCTGGACGAAAAAGATCGTGTCGTTGAGTGCAACAATTGTGGATTGAACAAATATTGTGTCTCTTGCATTGCTAAATGGTACTACTTTTGAACTTAATATTTACATATACATTTCGCACAAAAACATGCCATATGACGAATCACGAAAATAATCTTACATTATCACTACATTCTTTAGTAATGTTGTACCTTCTCGAAAAGATTTAGATATATATAAAGAAAGGGGCTTTTGGGTAATTTTTTTTCTTTTTTCTTTTTTTTTGAAAGGCAGTATATCTTACTAAAATTACATAGACATGAACTTAACAAACTGAGCAAGCTACACCAATGAACCGACTCGATGACCAACACCTACACTCACATCACAGAAAAGGTGAATATCCTACATTATCGAGATACAACTCCAACAAAACAAACCTACCAAACATAGTAACACCGAAGGCAAACACCTGGTAGAATGTATGACATGGGTTGAAACTTTTGACGACACCCGACCTCACGCATGAAACATAACCCGTGAGAACCTTAAAGCAAACAATTCAACACACAATCTCACCAAGTGGTGGCACTACGATTAATAAGGACCGTAGATCGGAGAAAATACCCCAAGATGAATAAATACCACCTAATGAAAACCTCATAATACTTAATAATACTTAAACAACCGATTTCCTCAAACTTTTGCTTCAACCTCGGTTTAAAACACATGATTCTCACCATCTCACGATCTGAATCAAGACGTTGACCTGATCATCTCCACGGAAATACCAGCTCACGACTTGACTACCTCAGCGACCTCAATATGACCATCTCCTCCGCCTAAACCATTTTAGCGACCTCACCGTAACCATAAACCATGACCTATACCTTTCTAGAATTCACTATACCCACGACCCTCTCACGACCTCACCATACTCACGACCTAAACCATCTCATAACCTGGCAATACTTACGACCTGAAACCATCTCGCGACCTCACCATTCCACGACCCAAAGCATCTCATGACTTACCATACCCACGATCCGAAAACATCTCATGAACTCACCACACCCAAGACTCGAAACCATGACCTGACGCTACCCACGACTCGAAACCACCTCGCGACCTCACCTTACCCACGGCCAACCATCTCATGACCTCACTACATCAACGACCTAAATCACCTAATGACCTTATATCCTCGCAATCTGTCACACCCTTGCCGGAGGCGGAAACACGAGGTGTAACGGAAAGGAACATAAGCACAAGATAATAGAACATACCAACGTTAAGATTAAAAAGAAATAGTACACCATTACAATACCAGTTTAGCCGACATCGGCAAATATATTACAAAGTTTAGATTCCAAAATATTGCATTTTATTACATAACGATTTGTAGTGACAAGTGAAAACTTCATTATGCAAGACACGGTAGAAAAAGCTTACTAACGATCACCGAAATGCATGAGAGAAAAACGGGTCAACTATGAAAATAGTTGGTGAGTATACACATTTCGTATAATAAGAAAACTCGTAAGAAAGAGACAAAGGTTTCGGTCATCGGAAATAGTTCCCAAAGCAAAGGCATTGTAAATCCACTCAGTTCCAAGTTCCGCCCATACAAAACTTGCAACCTGTGTGTTCACAACCCATTGCACAAAATATAGCGTATCAAGTAGTCAAGTATAAGTGGTCATAATAGTTCACAATATAATACCACATATATAATAATGTATGCCAGGCAAAGCCCCTAGAATAAATAATATGCGTCCCGTAACATAGTGGACGAGAGGTTGGCCGACCTCTAATAGCGCTATCCATACTACCTACTAATAGGAGACTAACAATGCGAATGTACGAACGGTACATCATACAACTATTAATATACAATTAAGAACACTCCGAACATGGGAGAATTTACCTTTGCTCGAGCAGGGGAGACTTTAAGTCGGGGTCATAGCACGTCTGAGTTCAATAAGTTCAAACAAGTCATAAGTTCATAATTAAGTCCAAGAGTCTAAATCAAGTTCAAAAGTTCAAATAAGGCATAAATTGTAATTATGTTCAAAGGATTTGATTCAAGTTCAAATGTTCAAGTCAAAAGAGTTCACAAAAGTAAGAATCAATTTAATTCAAGAATGGTTCATGCATTTCGCCCCAAAATATAGTAAAAACGGTAAAAAGGGGATGTGATTACTCACCTGTTGCAATAGTTACGATGACAGAGTGGATGCACAAATTTGAGATGCAACCGCGACCTATTATGAATGATATGCTCTAATATAAGTCATGAAACAATGTCGTGCATGCAAACTCATATGATATCCATACCACTTGTACACTTTTAAAATATAAAGTTTATCGTCGAAAATAATCTTATAACGTCTTGACAATTTATAAATTACTTTACAAGTATTTACGTTGAAACGATATCCTACGATAATCATTTAGTAATTTATTATGAAATTATAACTTTTAAATAAGTAAAATAATGTCATTGAAAATTTCATGAAAGTGAATAAACGGCCTTGAAAAACTAGTCGTAAAATGGTGCACATCGAGTGTTAGGAAACAAACTCAATGGTTTTGGGAAGCTTGTGTCATTATCTCAAAGTTTTAGCATTTAAGTTTTCATCCTAGAGGTCTCGATCATGAAGAAAAATATAGGCTACGTACGGTACTTGTGTCCAAAATATTGTTTAAGGGTGGTTTTCGGCGAAGTTTAAGTGACCATATTTTATTCGTTACAACTCCGCTTGACGAACGGTTGGACATTTTGGAAAATATGCTTGGCGAACTTACTTTTACTAGAAGACATCACGTTATAAAAAGTACTACATCCATGTTAAAAACGACCCTCAACATGGTCCTTCGTGGCCGTAATATTTGTCTAATAGAAATATATTAGTTTTCTTATATAATAAAGTTCTGCAACTTTGTTAAATCGCGTGTAATTTAATCGTTACAAGTCCGTTTTCTATGTTTTATATGTCCTCGGAATCGTAATAATATATACTAATATATTTTGATAAGTCGACACATTTTATAACGCTTAAGACTCATTTTGACTCGTAAAAGTAGAGATTACATGCTGAATTTTCTCGAAACAAATATTTTTCGTCGTCAAACTTGAAAATAGCATAACTTCTTCGTTATAACTCCGTTTTAACCCATTCAAGCGGCCACGTTTTCGTTTTAAAGTATATTTTCTGAATATCTAGCCCAAAATATTTTACAAACTGTCGGATTTTCCAGATTTCACAAATAAGATCAGACCCTTAATTATAGTTGTCGAAATGAGTTTTTCTCGCGCAAAACCTATTCTAACCAATTCAAAACAACTCCGAAGCTATTCTAATCCTACCATACACCTTCTTAGGGTGTCATGGGTTCCTAGGCATCATTAAATATGATATGATTGATGCGCGCAAAACCGTCAAGTTCTCTCACGCAAGCGTAAGAAAACCTAAAGCAGCTTAAGCACGAAATCAATGAAGATCAGAGGAGTATAGAGTCTCCCCGGGTCGTTATGTCCCAAATGAGCTATGCAATGGATCAATCAACGTCTAGTGATCGAGAAATTTGAGCGAAAAGGATATTGAGATTATGGTTATAACTACGTAAATATCAAACAAATACAAAGGCTAAAATGCAAATGAGAGGAAATTAAAAAGATAAAACCTATTAAATAAACGCTATCACTATTTTTAAAGTGATGAACGTTTAAAACCTAAAACGTACGTTTAAATTAAAAACTACGTTACGTACAAAATAAAAAGTGAAACTTAATCAATATTAACCCTAAAAATATGAAAATGATGTTTTTATAAACCTAATGATAAAAGAAAATTTATGGAAAAAGAAAATTATTTTTAAGACTAATTATCTAATTAAAAACTATTTTTAACTATTAATTAATTACTTAAAATACAAGAAATTAAGAAATTAGGCTAGAAAAATAAAATTAAGACTTGGAAAAATCTAAAATATCAAAATAGACTTTTCAAAACTATTTTTATATTTTTATGACTATTTTTCTATTTTCTAGGAATTTTAAACTATTAAAAACTAATTAAATCACTAAAAATTACCAAATGAACTATGAAAAATATGGAAAATTACTTTTTTGCCTTTTTATATTTATCTAAGCCTAAGAAAAATGAAAACTTATTTTTTTTGAACCTTTTTTGAATTTTTTGTATTAAATGCTATTTAAAAAGTGCTAAAAACTAATTAAAATCAAGAAAAATAGTAAAACAGCAGAGAAAAATCTGAAAATTTCAGGGAAACTCTAAAATAATATTAAGAAGCTATGAAAAATGGAAAAACAGGCACTTGTGTACAAGATTATGGAACTGATGTGAGAGTGCTTATTGAAATAAGCACTAAATAAGCCAAATGATTAAGACAAGCCACCAGCTGTTAACAGAAGTTATGATATACTAAATATGACCAAATCAAACAGAAATCAACAAGTGACACTCACAGATTAACAAGATACCACAGATTTGATGTTTATGATATTAGGCTAAAACAGTTTTTAGGTGCTAATTTGCAGACCAAAAATAAGCACCTAGTTAAGCTACAAACTAAAATCCAACTATCAAGTCTTAAACTAGACCTAGGAAGCTACTGATAACCAAAAGAACAGATGTTAACAAGCTACAATGAATCCTATGTAAGCTTGGATAAAGCTGAGAAAATCACTCAGTTAGTGCTGAGCCTATGAGCAGGGCACCAAGTACCAACTTTGGGCTTATGCAGAAGCTTATCCAAAAGGCTAAAGCTAAAACCAGAAGTGAGGTCCTATAGACCTCCTAGTAGACTACTTATAACCAAAAATTTAGACCTTGAAAACCTTTAATGGACCACAATGCGAGATCTTTGAACATCCGCTCAAACCCCATTTTTTGCATTTTGACTTTTGAAAACTAGTACACAGTTGACTTTGGTGAAGTTTAGACCCAATTTAATGACTTGATATGAAGTAATATGGTGTAATGAACTTAAGACCAGCTTTGTCTAAGACTTTTAAACACAAATCCAAAGATTTCAAATCCAACAATCCAACAAAGGAGTAGTATTGACAGTTTAAGACCAATTTTGACTTTGACGGTTTTAAGGGCAAAAGTAAGGCATTAAGGCTCACAGGAGCTAAACAAACTACTAGCAATGTAAATCTAGCATCGAGATCTACTCTATCACAGTTATATCAACTGTGCCAAACACACCCTTATAAACTGTTTTACAATCTAAATCAAAATTAACTACTGATTCAACATAGATTAGGATCAAATTAACTCTAAACAACCTAATTGCTACTTATGAAACAGATCTTAACCACTTCTAACTACAATTACCAAGTATGCAAAGACCATGAAAATTACTTACAATAAGTCCAAAGCCACTATGGCTAGCCAATAAGGAAACCAGAACTCTAACCTAATCCAACTCAACTCCAAGCTTCCATTTCAACCCATTTCCAATGCTTTGAATCAACCCATATCATTTCGCACCCATTTTGGTTCTTACTTTGACTTTTGTTGACCAGAACTAAAGTTACTTGAGATGTAAATGTAAGCTTAAATAAAGCTTTAACAAGCTTATTGGAGCTTGTTTAAGCTAAAAAGTGAATCTAATGATTTGTCAAGGCTTTTGAGAATGAAAGATTCAACAGTAACACAAAATTTTGAAATTAGACTTAGAACTGAATTGATGCTTAAATTAAGTTGAGATACACTGAAATGACTAACTTGAATACAATGGAAGTTGAAAATACAAGTACAAAACTAATTTTAGACTAAGAAATTGAAATACGACATACAATTTTAAAAACTTAAAACTAACTACTCCTTCATGCTTCCTCATGGCTCTTTTTATGCTCCAAAGTGTTTGTCTCTCTCCTCTGTACAATTCCCAGCATAAATCTAAGCCATTGGATGGGTTTTGAGCCATCTTGGCCGTCTATCTTGTTTTGGCGCCATTTTTTGCTTTTGATATCTGGGACAGGAAAGGGGTGCAATTAATGCACTTGTAAGGTTGGTGAGGAGGGGAGACAAATGGAGGTGTAGGGTGGTTTTAGGTGGGTAGAGGTGGGGTTTGCGGGAGCGAACATAGATGTCGGGGACAGGGAAAGGCTTTTAAGGCGGGTTTGTTTATTTAAAATGGTTGGGTGGGTTGGTCGGGTCAAGGGTTGGACCGGGTAAAGAGATTTGGGCCGGGGTGTTAAGATTGGGCTTGGGGTTTAAATTAGGTCCGAATGGTTTGTAGAAGTATTAATACTGAGGACCAAAATTGTAAAGTTCCAATTTCAAGGACCAAACATGTAACTTATGAAAAGTGATCCAAGGGTTTGTTTGCCAACATTTAATAGTCCAAGGTTTAGTTTGACACTTTTGAAAATTCCAAGGACTAGTTTTGAACATTTTGGATTTTCGAGGACTAAACTGTAATTTTCTCAAAACTTTTAGATTTTTCACCAAAGGACTAAATATGATAATTTATGATTTTAAAAGACCTTTGGTGACTTTTCTTTTGAAATTATGTGCTCGGGACTGTTTTTGACAACTTTTGAAACTTGGGGACTAAAGCGCAATTTTGCAAATTTGATATGTTTTCATCGATTTTGATATTTTGCATTTAAAACACATAAAACACCGATTTGTGATATTTTGATCATTTTGATGTGTTTACGAGTGTTTTCGGATGATTTTGCGTTTATTTTGTACAAAATGATGAGTATTCACACACTCATCAATCCCCACATCGAGATATTGCTAGTCCCTAGCAATGATTTGAGAAAACATAATGGATTTTAAACTCTTTACCAAAAGCCATTACTTACGGAGTAGCCAAATGTTTCGAGTTCAAGTAAGAACCATGGTACAAATAACCATGTGATTTTGAGCAAACCACCGACTTCCAACGGATTTGATTTGTCTTTACCGAAGCCGTACCCTTCGGACTAGCCAACTCTTAGATAAATTATCAACATTATCTTTGGTGGTGATTACCAATTATGGTTTTCCACGCCTTTACCACAACCATAACCTTGCGGGCTAGCCAACTCTTCACTTTTTAGGATATGGTGAGTCGAATACCATACAATTTTGGGCAAATTGCAAGCCATATAAGCGGATTTGAGATATCTTTACCAAGAGCCGTTTGCTCTGGATTAGCTAATCCTTTTGTCTTCTGAGACATGGCGGATGATAACCGGATGAGAAAGTGTAGAACACTTACTCCAAAAAAATTTTGGCCAAAACAGGGATTAGGCGGTATAATTACATGATAAAATTCGTGAGAATCCCCACACTTAGAAATGAATATTGCCCTCAATATTCAAAGTACCGCCGGTTATGCGAAACAAAGAACGTGAAAGGAAATACTACGGCCATTATTTAGAAAGATGATTTTTTTTTTTTTTTTTTTTTTTGTGAAACATGTGGGCAACCCCCACACTAGGGTGGTAGAAAGAGGTGAGAAGACGAAATATGGGTGAGAACCCATATGACATGCTCTTATTTTTGATTCCCGAGTCGCTAGCTTGACTCGACCCGTATTCATTTGTTCATGGGAAAGTAGCGTGGAAAACCGATCTCGATCGGACTTTCGTTCACAATGTTAATGAACATATGAACATCGAAAGTTCCACACCGACGAGATACAACCTCGGTATTGTTTAATAGTAGAAACTATAAAGGATGATACCGGGTCAAAGATGGTGTCCTCATTCCGAAAGAGAAAGGAAAGAGCAACCACACCATCTGTGAAGAATGGAATAAAGGCGTACATGAGAATGCAAGTCCATTCCTCGTGAGAGAAAAGCAAATCACCGGTTGTGACATCTTTAAGCTTAAACTTGAAGCTTAGATGGTGATTGTCAAGAAGATGTCCGGGAGGAGGGTGGGAAATGGTTCTTCAATCAACGGACTTTCGGAAAAAGAATGTCTCCCTCGGATCAAGGTAAGTGTTATCAATTCCGTTGGAATTGACTTATCACTAAGAAATGCATCGACTTCATTCCAAAATTTGTCATCTTCCTCATCGAGGGTGAGAGAAGGAATGGAAAAGTCGGGAATAGGACTAGAAGATGATGGATCATTTTGAGCAATTCATCAATGGGAAGAATGTCTCCCATTGGATCACAAACATCATCATCCAACTCGGATGGCGAATCAAGAGAATTTGGTTTCATCCACGGACTTAACAAACTCGATGCGACAAGCGATGCGGAGGTGGGACAAGTGGTGTGCTCTTAGAGCTAGCGGTTTCCACCACTTCCGATGAAGTCTCGAATCTAAATCATCGTCATCATCATCAAGAACACTCTTGACTTCCACGGTACAGCTTTCAAACCATTTGTTTGAACCGGGGGTGATTTTCAAAGCTTTGAGCTCAAGACGTTTTGAAAACTCCTCTTAACCGTGAAGTTTGAGAGTGTTGCATTGAATCTTCGATTTTTATCAATTGTGATAACACTCTGTTTGTCTGAGGTTTGGAGTTTTGTTGATATTTAATATGAGCTCTTCGTTGTCAACCCGTATGGTCAACTCTTGACAAACACATCGATCGAGCACGACTCGTTCTTAAGAAAGCTCTCCCAAGATGAGGGAACTCTAGGATCGCATCAAGTCTACTACAACAAAGTCGGCATGAAAGTGAAACTTTCCTACTTTCATCACGACATCCTCGGCTATCCCAGTGGACGAGTTACAGTGCGATCCGCTAGCTCGAGTGTCATACAGTGGATGAAAGTTCGAGAAGAGATAGTTTCTTCCATCTTGAGAGTGGCATTAGGTTAATGCTAGCGCCAAGATCGGCCAAGGCGAGCATTGAAACATCCCCAAGAAATCACACGGGATTAGAAACCGGCCGGTCTTCAAGCTTTTCGGAAGCTTATTAAGAATGGCGAGCATTGCTCATTGAGAGGAGTTTTAGCCAACTCGATAGCTTATCTTTGTTGGTGAGTAAGCCTTTAAGCGTGGATGCAAATTTAGGCATTAGAACGAGAGCATCAACGAAGCTTAAATCAAAGTGAAGCTCATTGAAGATTTGGAAAATTTTTCCATTTGCTCTTTGTTTTTGTCTTTGAGCTTCTCATCATTCATTCTTGATGGGTAGGAAGTCGACTAGACTTTTGAGCCGGGATGGAAGTGTTTTCGCTCAGATTTTCCTCGGAACATCGGGTTCCGGACTTAAAGCTTGGACTACCGAAGGTGGGACGTGTCTTGATGCCGTGGGCTTGAATAATGCACTTTGTCCGTTGTCTCCTTGGTAACTTGACTAAATGCCACGGAGGAGGGGCATTGGAGTCGTGGGTCCATTGTGCGTCTTACCACTACAGTGGTGACGGCTTTCAACTCGGCATTAGGATTAGGAATAGTATTGCTTGGGAGTCCTCCGGAAGATGGTGAAGCTTTGTTCATATTCATGTTCATGAAACGCTCATCATATTCTTTAACTCATTTGTCTGCCGAGACATTGTGGTATCAATTTCCTTTTAAGCTCAACTCTCATGTTATTGATCCGAGTTTGCATTGAGCGCATGTTTGACTCGGTCATTTTCATGAAGTCATTCGAATGGGAGCTTGAGGAGGTGGTTGATAGCTTTGATGATTAGGAGCTTGATATGGTTGAGGTTGGTTGAAATTGTTCGGTTTTGATTGAAATTTTGTCCTTGATTCGAACAAAGCGATTTTGATTTCCATGGTTTTGATTGCCATGGTTTTGCAGGAGGAAAACCGGTGGTGTCATACCGCTAGGTGCAGTAATGAGGATCGACTTGTGGTCGGTATTGATTGTGGTTTACGAAGCTACGGGAGCTTGGTAAAAGGAAGCATCGGTTGCTTAACAATCATAATCGCATGTGGACCACTACAAGCTTCACACACCTTGTTCTGGCTTTGATTGGTTCCGGCTTATGAATTTCGCTTTTGATTTCCTTTACCTCTTTTATCATACAATGGATGATGTCCGTTAGAGCGGTTAACGGAGCGGCTAACTTCGGAAGAGTTACCGGATGAGGAAGCGAGTGTTGAACATTGACTTTGTTGCGAGAAATAGGAACTTTTGATTTTGCTCGCAAATCTCAATCACATCTTTAGGTTTACGATTCAAGATATTTCCGCTGCTTGCATTCAAGGAATCTTGATCATTACCGTTCAACCCATTGTAAAAGATATTTACTTGTTGAAGCTCAGTGAATTCATGATGGGGCATTTCTGAGGAGATCTTTGAATCTCTCCCATGCCTCTCCAAAATTTTCATCGAAATTTTGACGAAATCCGAAATTTCATTTTTAAGATTAGTCGTCTTTGATGGAGGAAAGAAGTAATTCACAAACTTTTGAACAAGATCCTCCCAAGTTTCGATGGATCGAGGGGTTCTTTTTCCACCAAATCCGGTTGTCCCTCAGAGAGAATGGAAAAAGCATCAACTTGATGACTTTTGAGGTACATCCTTGAAATTGATAGTTGAGGTTAACTTGTTAAACCAACGGATGTGTGCATCTGGTCTTCTCGATCGGACCAGCGAATTGATTGTAGACACAAGTTGGATCAAATGTGTCACACCCCAAATTACATTTTGCGTGGAATGGAATTCACGGGATTGTTGTCATAGCATCACAATCACAGTTATATTGAGCGACCTAAAGTGTCGTTTGGAAAATACATCGTTTGATTTAATAGAATAATCGAGTTACAACATAGGTCCCAAAAGTTTACAAAGTTTGCGGAAATATAAATATATTACAAGTCCAAACGATGGTTTTAAAAGAAAGTGCCATAATGTACAATGATGTAAGTCGCCCCGACTTAAAAGGTGGTTCCTTAACCATGCCATGATGATAATACCTTAGATACACGAGAATAAACATGCTAAAAGGTCAACACAAAGGTTGAGTGAAATCCATAGGTTTAAGTAATTCGTTTGAACACAATAATCGTAGTGTGAGTTAAATGGTTTCACACTCATCGTTAAAAACAAAATCGTATTTATTTCACTAAGTTCATGACACCAAAGCGTAAACATCGCACCAATAAAATTGGTAATCATCGTTTCATCGCCGCCCTAATAGGTAATTTGCCAATTTACCTTAATGATTCAAATATAGTGCGCTCGATTTCCTAAATGGGTCAATAGGAGCGGGAGTGTTAATTCAATAGGCCTATTCACAATATTCGCTCACTCGCAAGTGACTAATGGTTCATGATGTAGGGACTTCGAACATGGCAAATACTTAGTGACAATAAAACATTCGGATATAGCATACAGTTCAAAGCATATGTGTTCGATTAAAAATGTAGCATGTATCTCCCCCAAGTGTTTGTAAAACAGTTAAAAGAGTAAAAGTGGGGCTATGAACTCACTTGGTAAACTGGAATAATAGCAAAAGTGAGTACACTGAGGTATATTGTGATGCGTCAACCGGGACCTATTACGAATGATATGATATGTCATGAGTTGCAATGTAATGTTATGCATGCATTTCGTATGTTATTTATACCATTTGCGAGTTTTGAAAATAATACTTTTCGTCTAAAAATACTCTTTTGACGTCTTGACCAATCAAAAATCACTTTACAAGTTTTTACGTCAAAATGTCATCCTACAATGGTTTTATAATGATTTATGGTGAAATTACCACTTTTCGACGCAAAACAATGTCGTCGGAATTTTCTTGAAATTAACAAAAATGGCTTCGGAAAACTAGTCGTAAAATGGTGTCGTCGATCGTTAGAGAACGAACTCATTGTTTTGGAAAGTTTGTATCGATATCTAGAAGTTTCGATTCGGGGTTTTCGTCCAAAAGGTCTCGATCATAAAGATATCAAGGGTTAAAGATAGTGATTTTGGCTAATTGTTGTGCGAAAATGAGTTTCGCCAAGTTTGAACATCCGTAATTAATTTATTATAACTCCGCTTTACAAACGACTTGTTGTTTTGAAAATATGGCCGATGAACTTGATTTTACTAGAAGACATTTCGTTCCAAAAGTTTCACAACCTTGTTAAAAGCTACATAAACATGGTCGTTCTGACTACTAAAATACTTGTATCGTAAAAATAATATAGATTTTCGAAAATAATAGTTACGGCAACTTTATGAAAACGTGCATATCTTTGTCGTTTTAAATCCGTTTTCACGTATAATCGTCCTTAGCTTCGTATCAAGTAAACTAATATATTTTTGAGAAGTCGAAATAATTTGTGAAGCTTAAGGCTCGTTTTGACCCGAACACACTAAAACAAAGAAGTGAAATTTGAAAACTATTTATTTAAATCGTCAAACTTGTAAAATCCATAACTTCTTCGTTATAAGCCGTTTTATTCCGTTCAAGCGCCACGGATTCGTTTTAAAGTATATTTTCTAAATATCAAGGCCAAAGTTTCGCACCAACAGTGGGTTTTCCAGAAATTCAAATAAGGACGAACATAAATATATAGTTATCGAAAATAGTTTTCTCGGACAAAACCTATTCTAATCCCTTCAAATCAACTCCAAAGCTAATCTAATCCTACCATACACCTTCTTAGGGTGTCATGGGTTCCTAATCACCATCAAGACCAAAGAATACCATGGGAATATTTATAGGATGACCAAATATGTATATATAACTCAATAAATCATGAAAAATGGTATAAATCACATATCATGCATACTATCTCCAAAAATGAAAAGAAACATATGAAATGAAAAAGGAAACATGAAAATGAAAGAAATATGCTTACTAGTGAAAGTGATGAGGTGAAAGTAACAAGGATTAAACTTAAATACCCTTGGTTTTATTTCAAAACCATATAAAGAGTATACACTAGATTGTTAAACACTTGTGCTTGATAAAATTTTGGATCCTTGAGCTCTTGAAGGTGTGGCGGTTTGAAGAAGCAAGGAACAAGGAGAGGAAAATTTTTAACACTTGTAGAAATATGAAGATAATGAATGAGAAAAGTCCAAGTGAAGACTTATATGTTGAGTATAGATCTAGATATATAGAAAATTTTCAACAATCATTTAATGCTACCCCATTTGGACGCCAAAGGGATGTCTTCTAATGCATTTATATTTTTTTCTTTTCTAAAATGTATTATGTATAATTTGTATTATTTGGTAAGAAAATGTAAGTAAATTTGTAGGAATTTTGTAACTTGTAAGATAAATGGAAATTTTTGGTACAAGTAAGTTTTTAATAGGTCAAAATAGAATGTAATGATATAATAAAAATGGTAAAAATACATTCCTTGTAAAAATTGAGTGATAAAATAGTTATCGTAAAATTTTTAAGAAACACGTCGTATTAATTTAACTTTAACGATTTATGTACGAAATAAATTCAAAACACTAGGAAAACTAAAAATATAGTTTTTATAAACTAATGTAAGTATAAAAATATGTCGGGATCATTTTTGAAAGTAACGGATTAAATGTTAAAATAATAACTCACGCGATAAAGTTTATTAAATATAAAAATTACGCGTTAAATGTGAAATGACATGTCATGAATGAATCATCATGATGCAAATGATGTCAATGAAATGTAGACTAATCTTAGTCCATATGAAATGTTCGTGATGTTATGATCATGAATTCGCCGCTAAACCATAAAGGTTACGCGAATTTGGAACAAGTAAACCAAGTTTACAATAAATGTTGAAATAATGAGGCATAAATTGTGTCAAGAAATGACCTGAAAGTTCGGGTTGTCACAAAATGTGTCTTCAATTCAAAGTGATCAGAGTTGATAACGGGTAAAACGATGGCATCTCCATAACCCTCGGTGGGTGCCTGGAGCATTTCCGCCATAGTACGTTAAATGCGCCATGGTGTTGTTTGAAATAGTGCGAATCTCGGGTTCGACTATTTGGGCGACGCTCTCGAAACGTCTCCTTGGAATTTCGCTAGATCACGCAAAGGACTCAATGATCTAGAAGAGCGAGTGCGCATGCTAGAGTTAACTCTAAGGAAACTCGAGTTAAGGAGAGAAATGGAATTATGAAGATATTTCGATGAGAATGAGAATTATGAAGGCGTTTTGTAAAAATGGGGTGAGAAGAATCTTTATGGGTTTTACGGTTCAAACGTCGATATCACAACAAAATCAATTAACACAAAATCGAGGCAAAACAACGATGAACTTAACCAATAATCCAAGATGAATGGCTTCTTTGAAAAGGTACACCAATCACAAGGACACAAAGGCAAGTTTTATATCTTTAGTTCGGGAACTTATTATGGTCGCACCCCGTTAGGTAGTGCACTTTGCCTTGGTTTGCGGTGGTAATCTTTTAAGTTGTTAATTATTAAAGAAAACGCGATTCTTTTTGTATTTTTATTTTGATACATATATAGAAACAAAAGAAAAATATTTTTGTGTTTTATCGTTTTAATTGTTTTGGGTTTTGGATTTTTAGAAGAAAATATGGATAGATATATAGATAGATAGATGGATGATATAAACAATGAGTGAGGATTCAAACAACTAATCGCTAAAGCGGAAGATGATCAAGACTGACTCCGCGTGGCGCCAAAAATTTGATCTTGCCAAGAAACCGTCAAGTTCTCTCACGCAAGCGTAAGAAAACCTAAAGCAGCTTAAGCACGAAATCAATGAAGATCAGAGGAGTATAGAGTCTCCCCGGGTCGTTATGTCCCAGCGAGCTATGCAATGGATCAATCAACGTCTAGTGATCGAGAAATTTGAACGAAAAAGGATATTGAGATTATGGTTATAACTACAGAAATATCAAACAAATACAAAGGCTAAAATGCAAATGAGAGGAAATTAAAAAGATAAAACCTATTAAATAAACGCTATCACTATTTTTAAAGTGATGAACGTTTAAAACCTAAAACGTACGTTTAAATTAAAAACTACGTTACGTACAAAATAAAAAGTGAAACTAAATCAGTATTAACCCTAAAAATATGAAAATGACATTTTTATAAACCTAATGATAAAAGAAAATTTATGGAAAAAGAAAATTATTTTTAAAACTAATTATCTAATTAAAAACTATTTTTAACTATTAATTAATTACTTAAAATACAAGAAATTAAGAAATTAGGCTAGAAAAATAAAATTAAGACTTGGAAAAATCTAAAATATCAAAATAGACTTTTCAAAACTATTTTTATATTTTATGACTATTTTCTATTTTCTAGGAATTTTAAACTATTAAAACTAATTAAATCACTAAAATTACCAAATGAACTATGAAAAATATGGAAAATTACTTTTTGCCTTTTTATATTTATCTAAGCCTAAGAAAATGAAAACTTATTTTTTTGAACCTTTTTGAATTTTTGTATTAAATGCTATTTAAAAGTGCTAAAACTAATTAAAATCAAGAAAAATAGTAAAGCAATGAGAGAAAAATCGAAAATTTCGGGAAACTCTAAAATAATATTAAGAAGCTATGAAAAATGGAAAAACAGGCACTTGTGTACAAGATTATGGAACTGATGTGAGAGTGCTTATTGAAATAAGCACTAAATAAGCCAAATGATTAAGACAAGCCACCAGCTGTTAACAGAAGTTATGATATACTAAATATGACCAAATCAAACAAAATCAACAAGTGACACTCACAGTTAACAAGATACCACAGATTTGATGTTTATGATATTAGGCTAAAACAGTTTTTAGGTGCTAATTTGCAGACCAAAAATAAGCACCTAGTTAAGCTACAAACTAAAATCCAACTATCAAGTCTTAAACTAGACCTAGGAAGCTACTGATAACCAAAAGAATAGATGTTAACAAGCTACAATGAATCCTATGTAAGCTTGGATAAAGCTGAGAAAATCACTCAGTTAGTGCTGAGCCTATGAGCAGGGCACCAAGTACCAACTTTGGGCTTATGCAGAAGCTTATCCAAAAGGCTAAAGCTAAAACCAGAAGTGAGGTCCTATAGACCTCCTAGTAGACTACTTATAACCAAAAATTTAGACCTTGAAAACCTTTAATGGACCACATGCGAGATCTTTGAACATCCGCTCAAACCCCATTTTTTGCATTTGACTTTTTGAAAACTAGTACACAGTTGACTTTGGTGAAGTTTAGACCCAATTTAATGACTTGATATGAAGTAATATGGTGTAATGAACTTAAGACCAGCTTTGTCTAAGACTTTTAAACACAAATCCAAATATTTCAAATCCAACAATCCAACGATGGAGTAGTATTGACGTTTAAGACCAATTTTGACTTTGACAGGTTTTAAGGGCAAAAGTAAGACAGATTAAGGCTCACAGGAGCTAAACAAACTACTAGCAACAGAAATCTAGCACTGAGATCTACTCTATCACAGTTATATCAACTGTGCCAAACACACCCTTATAAACTGTTTTACAATCTAAATCAAAATTAACTACTGATTCAACATAGATTAGGATCAAATTAACTCTAAACAACCTAATTGCTACTTATGAAACAGATCTTAACCACTTCTAACTACAATTACCAAGTATGCAAAGACCATGAAAATTACTTACAATAAGTCCAAAGCCACTATGGCTAGCCAATAAGGAAACCAGAACTCTAACCTAATCCAACTCAACTCCAAGCTTTCATTTCAACCCATTTCCAATGCTGAATCAACCCATATCATTTCTGCACCCATTTTGGTTCTTACTTTGACTTTTGTTGACCAGGAACTAAAGTTACTTGAGATGTAAATGTAAGCTTAAATAAAGCTTTAACAAGCTTATTGGAGCTTGTTTAAGCTAAAAAGTGAACTGCTAACAGATTTGTCAAGGCTTTTGAGAATGAAAGATTCAACAGTAACACAAAATTTTGAAATTAGACTTAGAACTGAATTGATGCTTAAATTAAGTTGAGATACACTGAAATGACTAACTTGAATACAATGGAAGTTGAAAATACAAGTACAAAACTAATTTTAGACTAAGAAATTGAAATACGACATACAATTTTAAAAACTTAAAACTAACTACTCCTTCATGCTTCCTCATGGCTCTTTTATGCTCCAAAGTGTTTGTCTCTCTCCTCTGTACAATTCCAAAGATAAATCTAAGCCATTGGATGGGTTTTGAGCCATCTTGGCGTCTATCTTGTTTTGGCGCCATTTTTGCTTTTGATATCCGGGACAGGAAAGGGTGCAATTAATGCACTTGTAAGGTTGGTGAGGAGGGAGACAAATGGAGGTGTAGGGTGGTTTTAGGTGGGTAGAGGTGGGGTTTGCAGGAGCGGACATAGATGTCAGGGGACAGGAAAGGCTTTTAAGGCGGGTTTGTTTATTTAAAATGGTTGGGTGGGTTGGTCGGTCAAGGGTTGGACCGGGTAAAGAGATTTGGGCGAGGGTGTTAAGATTGGGCTTGGGGTTTAAATTAGGTCCGAATGGTTTGTAGAAGTAATAATCTGAGGACCAAAATTGTAAAGTTCAATTTCAAGGACCAAACATGTAACTTATGAAAAGTGATCCAAGGGTTTGTTTTGCCAACATTTAATAGTCCAAGGTTTAGTTTTGACACTTTTGAAAATTCCCAAGGACTAGTTTTGAACATTTTGGATTTTCAGGGACTAAACTGTAATTTTCTCAAAACTTTTAGATTTTTCACCAAAGGACTAAATATGATAATTTATGATTTTAAAAAGACCTTTGGTGACTTTTCTTTTGAAATTATGTGCTCAGGGATTGTTTTTGACAACTTTTGAAACTTGGGGGACTAAAACTGCAATTTTTGCAAATTTGATATGTTTTTCATCTGATTTTGATATTTTTGCATTTAAAACACATAAAACACTGATTTGTGATATTTTGATCATTTTGATGTGTTTCTGAGTGTTTTCAGATGATTTTGCAGTTTATTTTGTACAAAAATGATGAGTATTCACACACTCATCAATGATACAAGGGATAATTTATAGGATGATGTAACTTAATTATAAGTAATAAAAACATTGAAAGTGGTATAGACTCATATGTAACATGCATGTTTTCTTATAGGATCATAAAAATAACCCATGAATGATCAAGAAAGATTAGTAAAATATATGAAAAACTTACTTGAATGATTATGTGCAAGAAAATGATGAAAACCTTAATTAATCTTTAGGTTTTTATTTCAAAACCTTGAAATAGATTACTAATAATACTGGATAATCACTTGGATCATGAAAAAAAATATTATGTTTCTCTTGTGTTCTTGGATTAGCCGACCATGGTGATGAGATGGAGAGGATTTTGAAGCCTTTCACCTTGAGAAAGTGTGTATGTATGTGTTTTGTTGCAAATATCTAATAACAAAACAAGCCTAGTCACTTTTAGCAAGATTTTTATTAAAAAAAAAATGTTGTGTCATAGTGAGGATGTCGGCAAGCACAAATTGAGGAGACAAATGATGATTTTTGATATATTAAATGCATTTATGTGTAAGTATCATGTATATATTATAAATATAATTAGGTATTTAGTGTAGCGTTAGCTAGAAATAGATTTTTACGGAACAAAATAAAATATATCGAAGTCATAAAAATTATAAAATTACATTTCTTACAAAAATTGAGTGAAATAATAATTATCGTGTTGCATTTACGAAAACCATCGCAATTATATAAATATAACAATTTATATACAAAATAAATTTAAAACACCGGGTAAACTAATAATATTATTTTCATAATCTTAATATGAGTATAAAAATATATCGGGATAATTTTTGAAAGTGTCGGAATCAAATGTTCAAAATAATCAATTACGCGATAGCGTTTATTTAATAAGAAATTATGCGTTTAACGTGAAATGCAAAACCATGCATGAACTAATATGATGAATATTGAGTTTGAGAAATGACCGGAAATTGAGAATTGTGACACAATCTCACCTTCGAACCAACTCACCACCTCACCATCTCCCCATCAACGTCTCACACAACTCACCATTTTAAAAATACAACGTGAACCATCTCATTAACTCGTCGTAACCACGACCTCAATTACCTCAAGATCTCACCATCTAAATATCCTCACCATCTCGAACCACCACGGCCGGTTTCCCAAAATTAATGACTTGACCATAAACACAACTACCACGCCCTATAGATCAGAAACACCTCGATCTACAGCTTCTCTAACCTGCCGGAGAAGACGGTATGACTGATCGAAAACTTGTTTGTCTATTATGCAAGATGATTAATGAGAAATGATATAAGAGAAAGAAGATATGTACTGAAAAGAATGATGGAGGGAACCTCGGACCGCTGGCCAATCATAATACGCATCGGTTGCTTGACAATCATAATACGCATGTGGACCACTACAAGTTTCACACACCTTGTTTACGGCTTTGATTGGTTCCGGCTTATGAATTTCGCTTTTGATTTCCTTTACCTCTTTTATCATACAATGGATGATGTCCGTTAGAAGCGTTAACGAGCGGCTAACTCGGAAGAGTTACGGATGAGAAGCAGTGTTGAACATTGACTTTGTTGAGAAATAGGAACTTTGATTTTGCTCGCAAATCTCAATCACATCTTTAGGTTTACGATTCAAGATATTTCCGCTGCGTGCATTCAAGGAATCTTGATCATTACCGTTCAACCCATTGTAAAAGATATTTACTTGTTGAAGCTCCGTGAATTCATGATGGGGCATTTCTGAGGAGATCTTTGAATCTCTCCATGCCTCTCCAAAATTTTCATCGAAAATTTGACGAAATCCAAATTTCATTTTAAGATTAGTCGTCTTTGATGGAGGAAAGAAGTAATTCACAAACTTTTGAACAAGATCCTCCCAAGTTTCGATGGATCGAGGGGTTCTTTTCCACCAAATCCGGTCGTCCCTCAAGAGAGAATGGAAAAAGCATCAACTTGATGACTTTTGAGGTACATCCTTGAAATTGATAGTTGAGGTTAACTTGTTAAACCAACGGATGTGTGCATCTGGTCTTCTCGATCGGACCAGCGAATTGATTGTAGACACAAGTTGGATCAAATGTGTCTTCAATTCAAAGTGATCGAGTTGATAACGGGTAAAACGATGGCATCTCCATAACCCTCGGTGGGTGCACGGAGCATTTCCGCCATAATCGTTAAATGCGCCATGGTGTTGTTTGAAATAGTGCGAATCTCGGGTTCGACTATTTGGGCGACACGTCTCGAGAACGTCTCCTTGGAATTTCGCTAGATCACGCAAAGGACTCAATGATCTAGAAGAGCAGTGCGCATGCACTAGAGTTAACTCTAAGGAAACTCGAGTTAAGGAGAAATGGAATTATGAAGATATTTCGGATGAGAATGAGAATTATGAAGGCGTTTTGTAAAATGGGGTGAGAAGAATCTTTATGGGTTTTACGGTTACGAAGCGTCGATATCACAACAAAATCAATTAACACAAAATCGAGGCAAAACAACGTTGAACTTAACCAATAATCCAAGATGAATGGCTTCTTTGAAAAGGTACACCAATCACAAGGACACAAAGGCAAGTTTTATATCTTTAGTTCGGGAACTTATTATGGTCGCACCCCAGTTAGGTAGTGCCTTTGCCTTGGTTTCGGTGGTAATCTTTTAAGTTGTTAATTATTAAAGAAAACAGCGATTCTTTTTGTATTTTATTTTGATACATATATAGAAACAAAAGAAAAATATTTTTGTGTTTTATCGTTTTTAATTGTTTTTGGGTTTTGGATTTTTAGAAGAAAATATGGATAGATATATAGATAGATAGATGGATGATATAAACAATGAGTGAGGATTCAAACAACTAATCTGCTAAAAGCGGAAGACGATCGACCTGACTCCCGTGTGCGCCAAAATTTGATGCGCAAGAAACCGTCAAGTTCTCTCACGCAAGCGTAAGAAAACCTAAAGCGACTTAAGCACGAAATCAATGAAGATCGGAGGAGTATAGAGTCTCCCGGTCGTTATGTCCCGAGCTATGCAATGGATCAATCAACGTCTAGTGATCGAGAAATTTGAACGAAAAGGATATTGAGATTATGGTTATAACTACAGAAATATCAAACAAATACAAAGGCTAAAATGCAAATGAGAGGAAATTAAAAAGATAAAACCTATTAAATAAACGCTATCACTATTTTTAAAGTGATGAACGTTTAAAACCTAAAACGTACGTTTAAATTAAAAACTACGTTACGTACAAAATAAAAAGTGAAACTAAATCAGTATTAACCCTAAAAATATGAAAATGACATTTTTATAAACCTAATGATAAAAGAAAATTTATGGAAAAAGAAAATTATTTTTAAAACTAATTATCTAATTAAAAACTATTTTTAACTATTAATTAATTACTTAAAATACAAGAAATTAAGAAATTAGGCTAGAAAAATAAAATTAAGACTTGGAAAAATCTAAAATATCAAAATAGACTTTTCAAAACTATTTTTATATTTTTATGACTATTTTTCTATTTTCTAGGAATTTTAAACTATTAAAAACTAATTAAATCACTAAAAATTACCAAATGAACTATGAAAAATATGGAAAATTACTTTTTTGCCTTTTTATATTTATCTAAGCCTAAGAAAAATGAAAACTTATTTTTTTGAACCTTTTTGAATTTTTGTATTAAATGCTATTTAAAAGTGCTAAAACTAATTAAAATCAAGAAAAATAGTAAAACAATGAGAGAAAAATCGAAAATTTCGGAAACTCTAAAATAATATTAAGAAGCTATGAAAAATGGAAAAGCAGGCACTTGTGTACAAGATTATGGGCGATGTGAGAGTGCTTATTGAAATAAGCACTAAATAAGCCAAATGATTAAGACAAGCCACCAAATTTGTTAATGAAGTTATGATATACTAAATATGACCAAATCAAGCAAAATCAACAAGTGACACTCACAGTTAACAAGATACCACAGATTTGATGTTTATGATATTAGGCTAAAAGCAGTTTTAGGTGCTAATTTGCGAGACCAAAAATAAGCACCTAGTTAAGCTACAAACTAAAATCCAACTATCAAGTCTTAAACTAGACCTAGGAAGCTCACGATAACCAAAAGAGCAGATGTTAACAAGCTACAATGAATCCTATGTAGCTTGGATAAAGGCGAGAAAATCACTCGATTAGTCTTGAGCCTATGAGCGAGGCACCAGTACCAACTTTGGGCTTATGCGAAGCTTATCCAAAAGGCTAAAGCTAAAACCGAAGTGAGGTCCTATAGACCTCCTAGTAGACTACTTATAACCAAAATTTAGACCTTGAAAACCTTTAATGGACCACATGCAGATCTTTGCAACATCTGCTCAAACCCCATTTTTTGCATTTGACTTTTTGAAAACTAGTACACAGTTGACTTTGGTGAAGTTTAGACCCAATTTAATGACTTGATATGAAGTAATATGGTGTAATGAACTTAAGACCAGCTTTGTCTAAGACTTTTAAACACAAATCCAAAGATTTCAAATCCAACAATCCAACAGTGGAGTAGTATTGACAGTTTAAGACCAATTTTGACTTTGACAGGTTTTAAGGGCAAAAGTAAGACAGATTAAGGCTCACAGGAGCTAAACAAACTACTAGCAACAGAAATCTAGCACTGAGATCTACTCTATCACAGTTATATCAACTGTGCCAAACACACCCTTATAAACTGTTTTACAATCTAAATCAAAATTAACTACTGATTCAACATAGATTAGGATCAAATTAACTCTAAACAACCTAATTGCTACTTATGAAACAGATCTTAACCACTTCTAACTACAATTACCAAGTATGCAAAGACCATGAAAATTACTTACAATAAGTCCAAAGCCACTATGGCTAGCCAATAAGGAAACCAGAACTCTAACCTAATCCAACTCAACTCCAAGCTTCCATTTCAACCCATTTCCAATGCTGAATCAACCCATATCATTTCTGCACCCATTTTGGTTCTTACTTTGACTTTTGTTGACCAGGAACTAAAGTTACTTGAGATGTAAATGTAAGCTTAAATAAAGCTTTAACAAGCTTATTGGAGCTTGTTTAAGCTAAAAATGAACTGCTAATGATTTGTCAAGGCTTTTGAGAATGAAAGATTCATGATAACACAAAATTTTGAAATTAGACTTAGAACCGAATTGATGCTTAAATTAAGTTGAGATACAACAAATGACTAACTTGAATACAATGGAAGTTGAAAATACAAGTACAAAACTAATTTTAGACTAAGAAATTGAAATCGACATACAATTTTAAAACTTAAAACTAACTACTCCTTCATGCTTCCTCATGGCTCTTTTATGCTCCAAAGTGTTTGTCTCTCTCCTCAGTACAATTCCCGGCATAAATCTAAGCCATTGGATGGGTTTGAGCCATCTTGGCCGTCTATCTTGTTTTGGCGCCATTTTTGCTTTTGATATCTGGGACGGAAAGGGTGCAATTAATGCACTTGTAAGGTTGGTGAGGAGGGGAGACAAATGGAGGTGTAGGGTGGTTTTAGGTGGGTAGAGGTGGGGGTTTGCGGGGCGAGACATAGATGTCGGGGGACAGGAAAGGCTTTTAAGGCGGGTTTGTTTATTTAAAATGGTTGGGTGGGTTGGTCGGGTCAAGGGGTTGGACCGGGTAAAGAGATTTGGGCCAGGGGTGTTAAGATTGGGCTTGGGGTTTAAATTAGGTCCGAATGGTTTGTAGAAGTATTAATACAAGGGACCAAAATTGTAAAGTTCCAATTTCCAAGGACCAAACATGTAACTTATGAAAAGTGATCCAAGGGTTTGTTTTGCCAACATTTAATAGTCCAAGGTTTAGTTTTGACACTTTTGAAAATTCCCAAGGACTAGTTTTGAACATTTTGGATTTTCAGGGACTAAACTGTAATTTTCTCAAAACTTTTAGATTTTTCACCAAAGGACTAAATATGATAATTTATGATTTTAAAAAGACCTTTGGTGACTTTTCTTTTGAAATTATGTGCTCAGGGACTGTTTTTGACAACTTTTGAAACTTGGGGACTAAAGCGCAATTTTGCAAATTTGATATGTTTTCATCGATTTTGATATTTTGCATTTAAAACACATAAAACACTGATTTGTGATATTTTGATCATTTTGATGTGTTTACGAGTGTTTTCGAGATGATTTTGCGATTTATTTTGTACAAAAATGATGAGTATTCACACACTCATCAATGATACAAGGGATAATTTATAGGATGATGTAACTTAATTATAAGTAATAAAAACATTGAAAGTGGTATAGACTCATATGTAACATGCATGTTTTCTTATAGGATCATAAAAATAACCCATGAATGATCAAGAAAGATTAGTAAAATATATGAAAAACTTACTTGAATGATTATGTGCAAGAAAATGATGAAAACCTTAATTAATCTTTAGGTTTTATTTCAAAACCTTGAAATAGATTACTAATAATCTTGGATAATCACTTGGATCATGAAAAAAATATTATGTTTCTCTTGTGTTCTTGGATTAGCCGACCATGGTGATGAGATGGAGAGGATTTTGAAGCCTTTCACCTTGAGAAAGTGTGTATGTATGTGTTTTGTTGCAAATATCTAATAACAAAACAAGCCTAGTCACTTTTAGCAAGATTTTATTAAAAAAAAATGTTGTGTCATAGTGAGGATGTCGGCAAGCACAAATTGAGGAGACAAATGATGATTTTTGATATATTAAATGCATTTATGTGTAAGTATCATGTATATATAATAAATATAATTAGGTATTTAGTGTAGCGTTAGCTAGAAATAGATTTTTACGGAACAAAATAAAATATATCGAAGTCATAAAAATTATAAAATTACATTTCTTACAAAAATTGAGTGAAATAATAATTATCGTGTTGAATTTACGAAAACCGTCGCAATTATATAAATATAACAATTTATATACAAAATAAATTTAAAACACCGGGTAAACTAATAATATTATTTTTATAATCTTAATATGAGTATAAAAATATATCGGGATAATTTTTGAAAGTGTCGGAATCAAATGTTCAAAATAATCAATTACGCGATAGCGTTTATTTAATAAGAAATTATGCGTTTAACGTGAAATGCAAAACCATGCATGAACTAATATGATGAATATTGAGTTTGAGAAATGACCGGAAATTGAGAATTGTGACACAATCTCACCTTCCGAACCAACTCACCACCTCACCATCTCCCCATCAACGTCTCACACAACTCACCATTTTAAAAATACAACGTGAACCATCTCATTAACTCGTCGTAACCACGACCTCAATTACCTCAAGATCTCACCATCTAAATATCCTCACCATCTCGAACCACCACGGCCGGTTTCCCAAAATTAATGACTTGACCATAAACACAACTACCACGCCCTATAGATCAGAAACACCTCGATCTACAGCTTCTCTAACCTGCCGGAGAAGACGGTATGACTGATCGAAAACTTGTTTGTCTATTATGCAAGATGATTAATGAGAAATGATATAAGAGAAAGAAGATATGTACTGAAAAGAATGATGGAGGGAACCTCGGACCGCTGGCCAAAGCCAACGGCTGGAGAAGGAGGTGGCTGTTTTTAAGATGGCTTAAGTTTATTTATTAGAAACGTACTTTCTCCAATATACACATCTAGTAAACCAACTTGTTTTATTACCGATATAGTCATTAAAAATTTCAAATTGTGAACATTATCAGAAACTTTCTTCACATACACTTGCATCTTTAGTCCATTATATACTAATGGTCGTTAGTAAATAACTTAAAATTTGCGTTTTCTTACATTTTCGCTCGTTTATACATGTTTTCGTCCGTTTTTGCACGTTTTCGTCCGTTTTTGCACGCTTTCGTTTGTTTTTGCACGTTTCATCTGTTATTACACGTTTTCGTTCGTTTTACACGTTTACGTCCGTTTTTGCACGTTTTCATTCGTTTTTACATGTTTTTGTCTATTTCTACACGTTTTCTTCCGTTTTTACACGTTTTCGTCCGTTTTTACATGTTTTCGTCTATTTCTACATGTTTTATTCCGTTTATACATGTTTTCGTCTGTTTTTACACGTTTTCGTTCGTTTTTACACGTTTTTGCTCTTTTTTTGCACGTTTCGTCCGTTTTTACGCGTTTTAGTTTGTTTTTACACGTTTTCGTCCGTTTTACACGTGTTCGTATATTTATATATGTTTTTGTCCGATTTTACACGTTTTTGTTTTTTTTTCACGTTTTCGCTCGTTTTTGTCCATTTCTACATGTTTTCGTCCGTTTTTACACGTTTTTCTTCTTTTCTACACGTTTTTGTCCGTTTTTCAAATTTTCGTTTGTTTTCTAAGATCTTCATCCATTTTTACACTTTTTTTATCTGTGTTTGCACGTTTTTTTTGTTTTTACAAGTGCGAAAACAGACAAAAATGGGTAAATACATGCAAAAACATGCAAAAGCGAACGAAAACGTGCAAAAACGGACGAGAACATGCAAAATGGATGATAACGTTAAAATATAGACGAAAATGTGTAAAAATTGATGAAAACATATAGAAATAGACGAAAACCTGTAAACATGGACGAAAACGTGTAAACACGGACGAAAAACGCAAAGCGGACGTGGCGTGAAAAAAAAGTGTAAAAACGGACGAAAACGTGCAAAAGCAGAGCGAAAAACCTTGAAAAATGAAAAAGTGTAAAAACGGACGAAAATGTGTAAAAACGGATGAAAACGTGTAAAAACGGACGAAAACGTGCAAAAACGGATGAAAACGTGCAAAAATGGACAAAAATGTGCAAAAATGGACAAAAACGTGTATAAACGAACGAAAACATAAGAAAACAAAATTTTAGGTTATTTAAAGAATCTTATGTTTGATAGCTTACATTTAAAAAAAGGCCTAAAATTGGGGATTCAGGTGTTTAGCCTGTTCCTCCCAATAAGATATCATTAGTCCTTAACTATTTTTTTCAGTTGAGCCAGTTTCTGTTTTATCAGATTGACATGTTGGTAGCATGTCTTTCAATCTAAGAGTTGGTTTTGTTTACTGAAGTACTGTAATGTTTATCAGGCGTGTTTGCATATATGTAACACATTCCACTCAATTATTGATTTCGGAAAACCCACGTAGGGTATTTGATCAGTATTCTATTGAAGGTATAATTATTCCACGGGTAAAAGTATATATACGTGAGCTCCTATACTATTAAAAGAATACAATTAAACAATGTAGGTTCATTATATAGTAATTATGTTTCTTTTCGTTAATGTAGTAAACTGTATACTTAGTTTCGGAAACAATAATTTAAAGGCTGTTGTGAATGTTGTGTTTAATGTCTTACATTTGTGATTTGTAAATTACTTCCTATCATCGACACTAATATTGTTGCATACTTGCATCTTTGGTTTCTAATCATTATGAGAGCACAAGGCTCACAGCCATTACTTTGAGTATACATCTGAATTTATTGTTCTAATATGTTTGTACAATTTGACATAATGTCTTTGTCTTGACATACGTATCCCGCTGTCCCAGAGGAGGAGTTTGTTAAGGCTTGCCCCGTTTGTTGCAATACTTGTATCTGCAAAACATGCAAGAGTAAGAGTACCGACGGGTGGTTGAGTGAAACTGAGAGCAATGTTAAAGATCAAGAGTCGGCTGCCGACGAAGATTCTGACGAGAAAATGTCAAATGAAGCAAGCGGATTGTGGAGGGGGCTCAATGTGGGACCGGAGGCAAAAGAGCTACTTCAATCCATCGAGCACCGCTACCCCAACACATTTAAAACTGTTGAATTTCGTACTGAAGGACTCTGGTTACATGTTTTAAAGCATTTCTATGAGGTCATCAAAGGTTTTCTAGAAACATCGGTGGATACCCTAACTGAGGACCAGATAACCAAGCTAGATAACCAAATCAAGGAATGCAATTTGTTTAGCTTCAATCTCTCGTGGGCCCACCACAGGCTCGACATGGTGAAGACGCTCAAATTTGGAAAACACCCTTTGCAACAGGAATTAACGGCTTTGGATGATTCGTTACAACCAGTGTATGAAAAGGTAATTGAACGAGAAAGAGAGTTTTTGGAAGCTTTTGAGAAGTCAAAGGAGTGTCAATTAGAGTACAATGGAATTGCGCATGCTCGAAAGAATAAGGAACTCGAGATGACGGAGGAGATGAAAAACAGGTTTGGGGATGATTATGATTGTGTGTTAAACGCTAATCTTGGTTTTGGTTTGCTGACCGAGTACTAATTAGGCTCACTGGTTTTATTAGACTAACAGAACGTGATGTTAGGGTTTGAATTTGTAGTGTTAAAACTAGATTATGATTGACCATATTTTTTGTGAGTTGAGTTCGATGGTTATTGGAATTGTTGTGAAACTAATAATTGAGGGGATAAAAATATTCTTCTATTGATCATAATGTATGAGATACAATGAGTATATATAAGATAAACATCATTGTTAAAACCCTAATAGCTAATTGGGCTATGGGCTTCTTATGGGTTATATGGACATCCACATAATATCATTCATAACACTCCCTCTTGGATGTCCATATTATTAATACACTTTAAAAATGCTGCCTCATTAAAAACCTTGTCAGGAAAACCCAGTGGGACAAAACCATGACTAAGGACAAAAAGAGTGCAGCGCGTATTGTCTCCCTCTGATGACTATATCACTTGAGCTCTTTGAGTCGATGCATTCCAATGTTGTCACTTAGTTTCCTAAATGTTGAGGTAGGAAGTGCCTTGGTAAATAGATCCGCCAAATTGCCGCTTGAACGAACTTGTTGAATAATAATATCACCATTCTTCTGTAATTCATGAGTGAAGAAGAATTTTGGTAAAATATGTTTCGTCTCATCGCCCTTGATATAACCTTCTTTAAGTTAAGAAATACATGATGCATTATCTTCATGCAAACCTGTTGGTGCCACCTTCTCTGAAGAATTACCACATGATCTACGTATGTGTTGTATCACACTTCTTAGCCAAACACATTCTTGACTTGCTTCATGTATCACTAGAATTTCTGCATGGTTGGATGATGTCGCTGAGATCATCAGCTTAACTAAACGTCATGAAATTGCGATTCCTTCACTTGTAAATACATATACAGTTTGAGATCGACCATTGTGAGGTTCAACCATTCTAGAAGATATGTAATATTCTAATATAACTCGATTACCTATAATCAATATCCTATAAGATATGGACATCCATATTATAATTATCCATAACACTCCCCCTTGGATGTCCATTTGAGGATTATGCCTCGTTAAAACCTTACTAGACAAAACCCAGTGGGACAAAAATCTAGTGAAGGGAAAAGAGTACATACTTCCTTTATACGCTCGGGGATGTTGCCTCATTAAAAACCTTGCCGAAAAACCCTGTGGGGACAAAACCGTGGTCAAGGGAAAAAGAGTGCAACGCGTATCTTCTCTCCCCCTGATGATAACATCACTTAAGTTCATTGAGTCAGTGAAATGCACATTAAAGTATCTTGATAGAATCACATGAATAAATATTTTCTACACGTTGTTCACATATTCATATTACCATATGTCATACACGTCATGCAAGTATATCATCATACTTCATAAGTTATTCATTGCCAACAAATTCAAAGTGAATGATATATTATATCATGTATGACCACTAGCGAGAACTTCAATCGTTCCATACGCATTTTAGTATCACACTTTTAAATCCATATTGTGATCATCATCTTTATAAATCAAGGGGGTCTTTTCAGCATCATGTGACCTCATAAACATGAGCGTCATTTATCCTTATAGTTATTTAGCATCTTTCTCTAGCTTTTATAATGTTCAAGGATTTCATCCTTAAGATATTCAATCAGAAAAATTATCTTTTCTTTCAAGGTTCAATTTCTAAGCATTCAATCGCCTTTCAAGCTCTGCCAGAGTTCCATCAATATTGAAAATTTCAAACTATATGAAACTTACATCATATTGAAGACCAAGTCTTCTTATAAAGTAGCATGGGCAAACATATTTATTTTATGGCAAAAGTTTCGATGAGTATATTATAAGGCGTTTATAACATATATGCCTAATAATATGATTGATTCAATATAATCAAATAATGTTCTCGAGAACTTTTCTTATATGCTCTAAGCATTAAAAATCACTAGCATGCTTCTTGCATTTTATATCTTATAATAAAATCTCAACATTACATGAGCTCTATTCATTTATCTTTTAGACGCATATCAATTATTTATCACATCGCCAGACTTTTATAATTACAAAATACATTATTGGATCCACCACATTAGAACATGTCTCCTCAAGATAATTCTCTAGTCTTTGTGAAATATATGTGTGCCATCAGTTGTGCGTTGAATATCATGATTCCAGTAATTCAATTTCGCTTTCACACAAAGACCGATGCATATCCAATAATTTTGGACATTCATGTGTACGGACTTCAAGTCCCAGTAACCATGTCTCATCACAAGAGACTTCAATATTTCATTAGTTCTTTGAGTCTTTATATCTTTGGCCATTCATTTATACATCTGCACTTCCTGCAGGTATGCTTCCATGATCCTCAATATGATTATAGCGCTATCTTATTTATATACATAATCATTACCATGTGTATTATTGTATACAATATCACCATCGACGTCGATTCATTTATACTTTCGATTCCACACTTTACTAGACATTGCAATATATCATTTATTGATATCTCATAGTTTTTCAAGTACCCGGGGTTTTTCAATTACCTTCATGTCTAGTGTCTCTATAGGAGAATTATTATAGGGTCTTTATTACCTCGATTCGACCATCTTCATTTTACTGCTCCATTTTATCTCTTCATTCGAGGACTTTTATTTTGGAATCGATTAGTCTATCACGTTGCAGACGTGACATAGACTTACTACCAATCATTGGTTTTAATGTTGGGACACACATTTTAATTGGAGCATTAGCAGCGTATGTATGATCTAGTCACTTTATTTAGATCACAAAACTTGTCTGGCAACCACTAGATTTGGAATGTAAATTGTCCCTTGAACTTTAAGTTCATTTTAGTGTGAGGATCAACATTTTTGTATCATAATTCATTCCATATTTATCGCTGCTCATTCTCCCCCTGAATGAATTATCAATTACAACAACATCACATTCTCCGATCAAATCTATAAAACTCTTTATGACTTTTATATAGTTCAAAATAGTGTCCACATTAGCTCATAACATTATCAATAAACAAAACATATTTCATATTGGTCAAGTTACACTATTTGTGAAGCACATACATTGCATAATCAATTAAACAAAAAAAATCGAAAATAAATGACAAGAATATATCACATCGTAAGAACATTGCGGTTTCAGCAAACATAACGATAGTATGAGTTTTGCTTATGCTGATTTTCTTTGCAGTTATCTTGCCACATCAATGGTGGCCTATCATATTTATAAAATATTCAAATAACACACACTATACTAATTAAATCAACCACATTTATAATCAAAATCTTGATACTTTTAAGGAGAATCAACTAAATTAGTTTCGCATTTTCTCACATGTTCATTAATTTACTCATTTACAGCTAAATATATACTCAAAACTATTCTCACTATCATTTTCAAATTACAATCTTATCGTAAATACCATGCTTGTGAAAATCCAGTCAAACACTCACATAACATTTATAGTCAAATAAACTACACCTGTTATGTAACTCAGTTACATATGACAACATGTTTCTTATACATTGTTTGGATAAACATTATTATATTGTTTTTCTATAACTTATCTCGCCTTGTAACTTAATAAGTTAATCTAATAGGTATCATATATTTTTAGTTTTGCTTGGTTTACGTTTCGTTGCCATTGTTAATCAAGATTTCCATAACCTTATAGCATTAATTATTATATACTTACGTTCAGATTTCATCCAATCTATGCTAATGTGTAACTAAAGATTAGATTATCAAATTAATGAAAAATTAAAGATGCTTCTTAAACATTGATTTAACCATGCATGAAAACGAGTTATGACAAAAATAATAGCGCATAAGTATCAAATTTCATAGGCACAATCGACATTAAGATGGCAAATAATTAAACTAGTCACATCAACATAAAAACTTATATAAAGTCACATGAACATAACAACTTATATAAGAACGCCAAATTATGACAATAAACATGGTGCATCATGTAATTAGTTCCCTTATTAAATCTTAATAATAATTATTTTTAAATATGCAAAATATTATATAAGATCTCAAATATCTTAAGAAAAATTGACATTTAAGATATGACAGTTACAATAAAAAAAAAATTTTCTCATACTAAATATCTAGAAGATCATAGTAAAACAACATAATAATTTCATACGAGTCATATACAATTTATGAATAAGACCGTGTCTAGAACATTACCCATATCCATTCTCCACATAAGCATATAATTGCATATGGCAAAGTTATGATATAAAATGTTGTTACTCACATCGATAAATAAATAAATAAGTGAACACAAATACTTGAACATATAACATAATAGACGTAGGACAAATTAAGGATATTACGCCTCACTCACAATTGTTTGTATGAACTCGTAAAATATTTTAAAATTCTACGACATGACATAAAACCACATCAAACAATAATACACAAACTTAACTATTAATGTTATGTGAAAACAAATTAAGCAATAGATAAATCAAATCACATGACATATAAATATGTACCATATTATGTTATTTGATTTACTGTAACTAACTTTTATGAGTTCGCCATATTTTTATATATATCATATATATGAAGTTATATTAAACAAAAGAGCAAACGTATTTAAAACTGGTATGACGTATAGTCGTATAGATATTAGTTTATGCCCATTATAAGTAACCACAAAAAATATTCATAGGCTAATAATATCCTAAAGATCATTAAGTAAGCAAATGGGATAGTAAACGATCTCATAATAGTTTTAATTTATTTATGTTCAGGCTACATTGAAGGTACGTCAGTTGCTATTATATTAATAAAGATATGTATCCTTGTGAATTCTAGAAGTAAACTAGCTTGCTGATAACAGTAGATGATAAAGAGTTCGTGGCATACCTCAGCGAAAAAGGAAGCGAAAAGAATAAACTCTAGAGCGTGCTGATAACGTGTTGTGAAACTAATAATTGAGGGGATAAAAATATTCTTCTATTGATCATAATGTATGAGATACAATGAGTATATATAAGATAAACATCATTGTTAAAACCCTAATAGCTAATTGGGCTATGGGCTTCTTATGGGTTATATGGACATCCACATAATATCATTCATAACAGGAATGATATTATCCAAGTATTTCCTTATTTCATTATATGTCGTGGTGATTTAGACATGTTTGAATCTTACATATAACTACTGTCTTGTGGATTTATCGAAACGTGCCAATAGGCTTATGGTGAAAAGTTTTTCCTTTCAAATCTTTTAAATATCTCGGGCCTGTTTGGCAGGGGCTTTTTGGAGGAGCTGTTAGCTTTTTGTTACAAAATAATCTCCTATAAACTAAGTAAACTTGTTTGGATCATTAACTTCAAGCTTTTATTTCAAACAAATAGCTCCAAAATGAAAAGTTTGGTTCATGAAGCTTTCTAAATGTCTTCAAATTGTTAAAACTTTAAATTACTTGATATACCTCCAAACATTTATTTTCAATTATAGATTTGTCCTTTTATGTCATTTTACATCTTATAATTATATTTAACAAATTAATTTACCAAACACTTTTATTGAAAAGAATACAACATGTAGCTCATTTTAACAAATTTTCATAGGTTCTGACTTACAAAGATACTGTTAGTTTTGCCAAACATACCCCTCATGTAAGAATTGTGGTAATCACTAATAAGGGTTTATGTGAATGGGAATATTTAATTCCTCAACTTTCATGTAGTTAGACATCCCGTTGTTTTGGCATTACTTTCGGGCTTTCAAATCATTTGGTGTTAATTATTTTGGTTTATCAAATAGCTCCTAACAATCCTCTCATGCAACATACTCGTTGAATATCTGGTTATCGTAAATGATCGAAGCAAACCATTTTTATAAATTTTATTGCGAGTTTGAGGAGAAGAAAAAAATATGTTTGAACTATTAGTCAATGTATTTTGTATTAGAGCAAGAGGTGTAGCAACGAGTTTCCTTCACCGTTATAACGTGGCAGCTACTTCGCAGCTCGCCACTACACCACCTTAGCTCGCCGTTCTTGGATCGAGGCCAAAACTTCGTTGCAGCAAACGACAAACACTTTATTCAAAAACTAACTGTTATTTTCAAACAGTTAGTTTAAAAGTGTAATTTTTTTTTTCTTTAAACATCAATTTTTTTTTATTTATATATAATTTTCACACTATAAATACACATCATTTTAACAATAACTTCACACAATTCTCTACCAACACAACCATTCTTTCAAACAGACATGAGTTCCTCAAGCAATTGTGATTGTCTCTCCGGTAGTTTGAGCGATAACGAAGATATAGGTGATCTCGAGTGATTATGCAACAATATCAGTATGAGTAATCGTTGCAACAAGAAGCTCAAAGTTCACAATGACATAATTACATCAACCGTGAATTTGATATTGCTCAAGCATGTTTAATGACCGACTATTTTGATGATAACCCAAAATATCTGGAAAGTTATTTTAGGCGTTGATTTCGTTCGAGTCGTAAACTATTTTTTAAAATAGTCATAGGTATTGAAACTCATATTGAAAATGTTCATCCTTTTCCCGATCATTTTATTGTCCGGCCCGATGCTACGGGTCTAATGAGTTTTAGTGTTATCATGAAATGCACATCTTTCATACGCCAATTGGCATACGGCATAACACCCAACTATTATGCTTGAAGTTGTTGCATCATATGATTTGTGGATTTGGCATGCATTTTTTGGGATAGCGAGTGCGAATAACGATCTTACTGTTTTGAATAATTCACCGTTTCCGTTTGAAGTTAACGGGATTACATTTGGACAAGTGTATTATCTAGTTGGCATGTTCAATAAGTTTTTGCATTTTCGTACTTATGTTAAAAACCAATTTAAATGTGAAATAAAAATTTTCCAATGTGATCATGGTGGTGAATTCGATAATAACCGACTCCATACACTTTTTGCTAAGCATGGTATCCAATTTCGATTATCTAGCCCAAAAATCTTCCAACAAAATGGCAAGGCGGAAAGGATGATTCACACCAAAAATAATGCCATTCGTACACTCCTCTTTTAAGCACACCTACCCTTCACTTTTTGGGTTGAGGCTCTTCATATGGCCACTTACCTACTTTATCTTCTCCCTTCAACCGCCATTAACAACGAAATCCCTTATACACGTCTTTTCCAAAAAGAACCCGACTACTTCCGTTTACGCATTTTGATTGCCTTTGTTGCCCTCACCTTCACTAACCTCACAAACTTGCACCTTGGGCCACCCCATGCGTCTTCTTAGGTTTTCCTGCTTATCACTCTGGTTTCCGCTGCCTAGACCTTGAAACGAATAAAATTATTCTTTCTCGGCATGTCACCTTCGATGAAACACAATTCTCCTACAGTTCAATGACACCTACAACACCACCCTCTGTGACAATCGGTAAATTTTCAAACAGTAATTTAATAATAAATAAATATTTATTATTACACACTCGATTTTGAGCAAGCATTAACTCACTTGATATAATTATGGGAAGTTATCCCGCACACTAGAACAATTTAAACTATTTATGATTATCAGAAAATGCGAATTATTTATTTTCTGACCCTTCTATGAGTTTTCAAACTCACATGAGAAGTTATCTCATTTTATTTGAAACATGAGCTCGCGCACAAACCGACTCATAGATAGTATGGTTTAGTCTAACAAACACTTTTTTTGAATCAAAATCAATTTTATTATAGTTATTTTATAAAAACACACTCAAAAGTTTATTTCACATGTTAACGATTTATAACGTGCGACTCAAAACACCTCAACTTGTTTATATAAGTTTTGTATAAACAATTTATGAATTTGGATCAGGTCAAACCGAGCCTTAACGAAGAAGTTACGACTACTGAAGATACGGAAAAATATAGTTAAGTCCAGAATTTGTAAAATAAAAACTAAGTGTCGAAACTATTTTTTTAGACGACCATGTTGAGGCCCGTTTTTCTAATAGAAGGAATCTAATAGAAGGAGTCCTTTGTGGAAAAATAATGTTAGTATCAAAAATGAAGTAGACGCGGCCTATTTTCCAAAAAGGCCAGCCATTTGTCAAATCGATTTATAACGAAGGATTTATGACTTTGTAAACTTGCCCGAAAACTGGCCAAAAACCCCAAAAACGGCCTGACCACCCAACTTTAAGGCCATGTAAATGTAGGATCGGATTTGAATGAACAAAAACTTCAGTGTTAGAATTTGTAGACATTGCTACATACACCCTAAATCTACTAAGTTGGGACGATAACACTTAATAACCACCGTTTTACGACTAACTCTACTAGGCCACTTTGTCCTTTTTAGAAATTTCGCAAACGGCATATTTTGACGTAAAACTTTCTAATTCCGAAATCTTACCATTCCAACCCTCGATTTCGGGTTACTTGACACAAATTCTTAAGAGTTTATAAATTTGAAACTTATATAAAACATATATAAAGTGTGACGAATTCAGTCCCTAAACTTGAACAAAATTTACATTACTCTTAAAACCTTTATAAGTTTTATAATTAATGTAAACTTTACACTTTCAGGCCCTCAAGGTTGAACACTTTGACCTTTTATCCAAAAATTATAAACATTTGATAAATGTATAGTATTTACTGCTTGTCGTTAAATAATTATGTTAATATATATTTTTTTTCGACGACCACATCCTCGTAAACTTTAAATAATATATTTGTCCAAATATATTATTTACTTACTACTTCAATATATATATATATATATATATATATATATATATATTCACACCTCGAAACCTAACGAATCTAATAAATACAATTCGACTTGTATTTGTTCTCAGTTCATTTGTACTTGAGTCAATATCCGAACCAACTCATATACGAAAGTTTCATATACATTGTCTGCATCTATTCCAAGAGCCAATACTTAAAAATCATTTTCACAACTATACTTTACGATCATCATCGACAATCAAAATAACTTACGAAACTTCACACGAGATGCAATAAAGCAAATATTTAATATATTTGTTTTTAAACTTTAAGCATTTTAAAAATTCAAATATATGGAAACTTTTGTTTTTGAACTTTAAGCATTTCAAAAACACGAACACTGGTAAACTTTCAAATGTTGTTTGAACTTTATGAACATGCATTTGAATGCAAGACTTAGACTAAAACCATACCATACTTATCTAGGTTGCGTGTCAGAGCCGTGCACATTTACTACTTGATTTATTCTCATCCAACGACTACGGATTTGAGTTTCACAGCCCTTACTTTTTAACTGTTTTGGGGGTGAGAAACATGCAAACACTTTGTGAACTATTGCCTTGGTGCAAACTCTATTATGAACGACCATTTGCTTTTATGCAAACCTACTATTCAAACTATGATCTATTGTTGTTACGCAATACATTTTATGAACTGTTGCTTTTACGCAAACACTATATGAACAACTATTACTTTATGGACTAGAACTGAAACTCTTGTATAAATCACTATTACGAGCGTAGCTTAAGGAACTTATTCCCACTTACCCGCTTGTTATGTACCATTAATCCATGCGTGGAGCACGAATGTTATAAATAGATCCACTGAGGGTAACGACTCCGTCTGGGTTGGTAGCGCCAACTTGTCTCTGGACGTATATCATGTCGGAACTCAAGTGTTAATGGGAATACACACTTGCTAAGGGCGCCATAAACATATTGGCATGCTACTTACATGCATGTGGAACTGTTGCAGCTTGGTAACATGAACTTTGAGCTCGAGTAATAGACACAACTCATTTTTACTTGGAAGTCTTTCTACACGTGGTGTAGCAAGCACATTTATTTTGTCCATAAACAAACTTGATTGCTTTAATGCTTAACTATGAACTCACCAGCTTTATAACTGACCTTTTTAGCATATTTTTCTCAGGTGTTTGATCATGAAGTGTGACGATCTCAAGGCGGGGCTTGGCATGGCATGGTCATAGACTACACTGATGTATTGGGACCATCTTTTATTAATGGGCCATTTTCCGCAACAATTAAACTCTTTTAAACATTATTAATTTATCAATAAAAGTTCTTAAATAGGTTTTATAAACCCTTCTTCACTACCTGCGTTATGATGCCAATTGAGTGGCGCCCTCGGGTTTTGGGGGTGTTACACCCTCGTACACCTTTCTAGACTCCCCAACTCCTCCACTACTAAATCACATCTTAAATATTGAAGGCACCCCTCACTCACCTGATACACAGACTCCATCTCCCAATCAAACACAACACCAACAAACCTCCAACTCAGCCCAATCTACCCCGCATCCAATATTACACCACAAAGCCCAACCTCGCCTAATTCCACGCCAACAGGCCCAACCTCACCCAATACAACCCAACACCCCACCCTTATAACTCCTTGTTAATACAAATAAGCCATAAAAACGTTTATTTATATTTTACGATCTTCTAATGTTTTGTCGATAACAAACGTAAAATCATTTTAACGAAACAAATAAAATACGTAAATGGTTTGAGCCAATAGTTTACTAACACACTTACATTTTCACATAAAACACTAAACGAGTAATAGTGTTTTCATGATCTAGTAATTCATATGTATAACAACTAGTGTTTACATATTGGGTAGATATATACATAATTAGTATGTATTATAATAGATAATATAATGGGTAGAAGTTTAAGTATTTGACCCATTAACCAAATACATTGAATGTAGTTAGGTTTAACCCAAAGTCCATGACCCATACCCATGGAGCATAACCCATAGCCCATTGCATGACATCATGCATAAGTCATAATGGATATTATCCATGACCCATGGAGCTAACCCATAACCCATGGAATAGATGCATTGCATCTACTATATACATTGTATCTACTAGGATACCTATGGTCCAAACTCTAGGACCAATGACCCATAACCCATGACCCATGACCCAAAACCCATGGGCAAAGAGGAGCGTCCCACGGTTCCCCCAGTTTACACTGGACGGATCCCTCAAGTAAGGGATCCGTAGGATCCGTGGAACAATAGCTTATTTTCTTCTATAAATAGTGAGCCATTTCTTCATTTTGGGTTGCCACTTCTACACATACTTTCTCCTGGTATTGTAAACCTTCTAACCTCAGATCCTAAGGATCTCTCTATGTAGTTTGTGTTTGTTTTTGTGTGATTCTCTAGGTTCCTCTTAAAGGCGAGATCACCACCTCTTGGAGCCGAGCAAGCTCAAGTCCATGAGTTGCCATGCTTCGTCATCATCAAGACTACTAAGGTTCTCTTGTTGATAGTTCTTTCATCCTCATTAGAAGTGTTGTGTCAAAGGTGTGGAAAACTAGAAGGGGGGTTGAATAGTTTTACCAATTTAAAACTTCCTTTTAAATATTTAGATCGACTTATGTCAATCTATTTGATTGTTTATGTTGGACGTTGATAGATAGATATATAAACGTGTAATGAAAGATAAAGAGTAAGAAGCACATCATCACGACACAAGTATTTATAGTGGTTCGGCTACAAGGACACCTTCCTTGCCCTACTCCACTCCCGAGTCACCTACTCGAGAGTTCGTAAACACTACACCAACTCCTTATGGCGGAGAAGCCTTCACAACGCCGCTTAAACTTTTTCCGTACAAAGCTAAATCGAGTTCTTTCACACCAAGGCGAACCACACCTAACACAACGTCGCCTACCCTTTATACGGTGCTAGGCTAACCACCGAGTTCTTTCACACCTTAGGTGAACTAATCCTTCACAACGTCGCCTACCCTTTATTAGGTACTAGACTATGCACCTAGTTCTTTCACACCTTAGGTGAACTACACCTTCACGACACAACACCTAATCTCAAGGAGATCTACTCCTTGTTACAACACCATCAAGGATATCACCATCCTTGTATATAAACAAATACATATATGTATAACGATGCACCTCATCGATTATACGACCTAGGCATTCTTCCCAAATGCTACTTGATTTGATTCTTTGGCATCCTTCACTAATGCCTTTGACACAACGCTTGGCACCCTTCACTAATGCCTTCGTCTTGACACCTTTAGCATCCTTCACTAATGCTTTGACACGGATGATGAGCACCTTTCACTAATGCTTTCATCTTGACACTTTTGGCATTCTTCACTAATGCCTTCAACCCAACATCTATGGAGAAAGGAAGAACTATCAACAAGATAACCTTAGTAGTCTTGATGATGACGAAGCATGGCAACTCATGGACTTTGAGCTTGCACGTCTTCAAGAGGTGGTGATCTTTCCTTTAAGAGGAACCTAGTAGATCACACAAAAAAAGACAAACTACATAGATCACTTAGATCCGAGGTTAGAGGTTAGAATACTTTGGGAAGTTTATGTAAAAGCACACATAGAGAGGAAGAAATGGCTCTCTATTTATAGAAGAAATTCTCTTCTGTTTCCCGGATCCCACGGATCCCTACCACAAGGGATCCGGCTAGCACGAGCTAGGGATCCGTGGTCCGCCTCTTTGCCCATGGGTATTTTTGGTTAAGGGTCATGGGTCATGGGTTATGGTTTGATCCATGGTTTTCTTTCTAGATACAATGTATCTTAAGGATACAATGAACTTGGTTAAGTGGTATATATAAAACCATGGGTTATGGGTCAAAACCATTTGCTAGTATTTACCCATTTAGTATATACTTGTATTTACCCAATTTAGCATACACTTAGTTTTACCCATTTTAGTATACTTAGTTTAAGTATATGTTTAACCCAATATGTAAACACTAGTTGTTGTACATATGTATCTAAATCATAAAAACACTTATACTTGTTTTAGTGTTTTATGTGAAAGCGTAAGTGTGTTAGAAAATTATTAACTCAAACTATTTACGTACTCTATTTGTTTCGTTAAAATGATTTTATATTTGTTATCGACAAAACATTAGAAGATCGTAAAATATAAATAAACGTTTTCACGGCTTATTTGTATTAACAATCTCCCTTTTGTTGATGACAAAACATAAAATTATTTTAAGTAAAAATCTAAAATTGTAAAAGTTTGAATTTGTAGTTTTACTTTCTTCTCCCCTTTTGTCGAAACAAAAGTGTTAAAAGAAACTAACACAATTTTTATAAGAGAGAAAAAAAATGTAAAGAGAGCAAGTGACGGGAATGGTACTCGTCTTAACTCCCCCTTGACGAGTCCATCCCTTTGAAAGGGCGTCAAGGACATAACGTAAAATAAACTAATTGTGTTTGTAATTAAGTTTGCAAATGGTTCGTCTAAGTGACGAGAACGTGCTCCCCCTTAAATATTGCAATGTTGCAATGGGGTGTCATGAAGTGTAACCCAAAATAGGATTAAGTTTGCAAATGATTTTGCAATGTCGTTTGACACAAAGCTCCCCCTAGCTTTATGGTGTCAATATCTTCATGTGTATTTTGAATAACTACAAAACAAAGGTTAGAAAAACAAGAGTATAGTGCATAATTTCCTGCAAAAGAGACTCAAGTTAGTAGAAATTTGTGCTTATGTACCACGGATCCCACGGTTCCCTTTAAGGAGGGATTCGTCTAGTTATCTGGAAGGGATCCGGCTATTCATTACGCTTTCTTGAAGATGAAGAAATGTCAAGGAATACTATTTGAGGGAATGAGATATATGTACAATATAACAAGCACAACACACATAATAATCATAGCATATAAGTATTCATTCAATAAAACAAGAGATACACAACCAAATCTCTAAAAACTAAGAGAATGAACTAGCCAAATAGGTGCCTCTAATGCTAATAAGTTAACCCAAATTTAAGATTCGACTAAAAGCTTAATGATGATCAAGGATGAGAAAGATTTCCTAAACATTCTCAGTTTGAGCTTGTAGGTCATGTATTAATACATCTAGTTCATGTTTCATTCTTTCAACATGTTTGCAATGATCGCACTCTTTGTCCTGGTTTTGAGTTTCTTGAAGTGGAGGTTCAAGTGAAGTGGGTTGAGGATCTTCAAATGATTGTGTGGTGGGTTTAGTAGAATTATGTGATGAAGTCCTAGTGGAAGCACTCTTCTTGTGAATTAGTTTGATTGGTTTTCTTAGTGTGGGAGAGATCCTAGTTTTGGTGGACTTACCCGAAGGTGATTTGGTTGAGGAAACTTCATGCATGATTCTAGCAAGTTTCTTGGGTGGTTCTTGAGTGGATGAGTTAGCACTAGGAGCCTTAGTCATAGTGATGGTGCTAGTAAGAACTCTTTTAGTTGCTGATTTTGAGATGTGATATGAGAGTGGTACCTTAACTCTAAGGTTGTTTGGTTTATAAAGGGTAATTTGAATTAGGAGATTAAATTCTTGGCCATTTGAAGGGCTAGGCATGCTTTGGGGGTTTTGATAAGTTCTATGAGGATAATCAATGAATGCTAAAGGTGGTTGGAGACCCAAAAGGTGACTTGAATTCAAATATGGAGCTGGTTTATGTTCTCTGTATTTACGGATCCCACGGATCCCTTTCCGTAGGGATCCGCCTGGTTGAAGACCAGGGATCCGGTTGTCAGACAAGGACTAGGTGAAATTATTATGATGTTGTAAGGTTAGTTTAATCATGGATAGACTTAATTTTGAAGTCTTTAGCTGTTGGATATCTCACATCCTTAATCCTAACAAGTAATTGTGCCTAATCATGGTTTTGATTAAGAAAATTTGGCTTTGGGTAGTCTAACTATATGTTTGATGACTAAAGTATTCTTGACAATGTGAGTTATAAAGGGAAGAACTTTGTAATTGCATTTAAGACTTAATCCACTAATGTTCTTGGAAATGTGATGATTGACATGCACAAGGTTGAGATTCAGAGTTTCATTGATCTAGGAACTCATTTAAGATGAGTTGAAGTGTTTGAGTTAGGAAGATGAGTTGAAATGATTGTTTTAGCTATGTTTGGCATAAACCGTCACCCGGATCCCACGGTTCCCTCCTCGAAGGGATCCGCTAGCTAATCCTAGGGATCCGGCTCTCGGCGATTATGACAGTTTTGTAATGAGGTTTCGGGAGCTAAGGCTTATCTCATTTTGAATGTTTTAGTTCTCCTAAGGGTTTAGGATGAAGGGGTATGATTCGCTCCCAGACGGTCAAGTTTTATCACTCAAGCCGACCACTTGTGAATGGCCAACCGTAACAAACTTAAAACAGTCTGGAAACGAATGCAATGAAGATCAGAGGAGTATAGTGTTTCCCCGGGTCGTTATGTCCCAGCGAGCTATGCGATGAATCACCAAACGAATAGTGATCGAGAGATTTGAACGGAAAAGAGGTTTTTGATTTATGAACAATTATAACTAAAGGAAAAGTTAATAAATTACAGAGGCTTAAATGCAAATTAAAGAGAATTAAAAAGATAAAATATATTAAATAAACGCTATCACTATTTGCAAAATGATGTTTTTGATTTTTTTTTTCTTTTATAAAACTTAATTTAAAAACTACTTGACGTACAAAAGAAAATGTGAAACTTAAACAATATAAATCCTAAAAATATGAAAATGACATTTTTACAATCCTAATGATAAAAGAAAATTTATAGAAAAAGAAAATTATTTTTAAAACTATTTATCTAATTATTATTAATTAAAACTATTTTACTTATTAAATAATAACCTAAAATACAAGAAAATATGAAATAAAGCTAGAAAAATGAAATTATGACTTGGAAAAATCTAAAATAACAAAAGATAATTTTCAAAACTATTTTTATATTTTTCGATTATTTTGTATTTTCTATGAATTAAAAACTATTTAAAACTACTTAAATTGCTTAAAATATAAATTTAACTAAGAAAATCTGGAAAATATTTTTTGACTTTTATATTTATCTTAACTTAAGAAAATGAAAATTATTTTTTTGAAGTTTTTCTGAATTAGTGGTAATAAAAGCTAATTAAAATGACTTAAAAATTGATTTAAATCATGAAAAATACCAAACTGACTTAGAAAAATCTGAAAAATTCAGGAAAAGTCTAAAATATTATTAAGAATCTAGGAAAAATATAAAAATAGGGGGTTGTGTGCAAGAATATGGAACTGCAATCACAAGTGCTTGAGAATAAGCACTTAGAATAAGCTACAAGCCACAAATAAGCACCAAACTGACACAGAACCTATAATATGCTAAAAATACAAAAATGCAACAAGTATCAACTAGCTTTAACCTCTGGAGTACCAATTACACAGATTTGATTATTTGAACACTTAAGTACCAAAACAGATTTGGGAGCTACTTTGTGGATTAAAAATAAGCACTTAGATAAGCTGGAACTAAAAACCAAAAGTGGGGACTTAAAGTAGACCTGGATGGCTACTTCTAAACCAAGGATGAGACTCAGATAAGCTTAATTGAGCTCAGGTGCAGGTGTCGCACAAACCACTGCAGACTCGGTTTTATCGAGTCGATGCAGGGCATTTGTGCCCATCTTGACAAGCCATATTGGGACTTATAAAAAATTGCAAAAAATCTGCAAAAATGATATAAAGAAAATAGACCAACTGAACTTTTTAAACCTACAATCTCATTTGATATGGCCTAGAAATGAGCTCATGAAAATTCACCCCAGTTAGGCTCAAAATGACTTTTTCATGTTTTTGACTTTTGACAGATATGAAAGTTTGACTTTTGTGAGATTAAATGGCAATTTTTTGGACTGAGATCAATGTTATGATATGAAATAAGACTAATTCAAGCTACTCCTACAGTTTCTACACCTATCTTAAGCTATTTTAACAACTGAGTCCTAACTGCTTTTAATCTAGACTAGATTTAGAGTGATGTTAACTTTTCAATGAATGAGCTATTGAAATTATGCTTAAACTGCTTATCCTAGCCTAAAAGTAAACTAACTGAGCACATGTTATCTCCTGAAACCAACTCAAAGGAAGCAAAACTCTCTAAACCAAACACCCCTTATTGGACTTGTATGCAAGTTTAACATCGCTAAATGGAGATCTACACCATGAATCAAACTGAACAGTACAAATGAAGATATGCAAGCTAAATGGAGCAATATTAACTAATCTAATGATAGATACAAAAGTGAAGTGGTAAAGGTACTTACAATAATCCAACCACAATGGTTTGACAAATAAATCAAATAGCCACTGTTATAAAACCAATTCTCAACCCATATCAAATCAATGAAACCAAATCCATGCTTAGTCCAGCAATTGAGAACCTAATGAGTTTAATAACTGCAAGTTGACTTATGTTGACCAAACATGAAAATTGCTTGAAACTGTTTTCCAAGCTCATCAAAAGCTATAATAATCTTAAGTTAACTTGTGTGAACTTACAATAAGTTATTTGAAGCTTGAATGTGAGAGTTTGAAATTAAACTTTTCAACAGTGAACATCAAAACATGAAATTTAAGTGAAACCTTGAATTAAGACTGGAAATGAATTACAATGACTCAGTTGCTTAGTTTGAATACAATAAAACTTAGGATTACATATTAAAACACTAATTAAGCTAATTTAATAAAAAACGACATATATTTGAAAAATGAAAACTAACTACTCCTCTCTTATTGCTTTTCTTCTCTCTTTTATATGTGAAATATCTTCCCCACTTGTTCTGAGCAGATCCCACTTCCTTTTACAACCATTGGATCACATGGAAGGATTTTGGCCATTGATCACATTTTGGCGGAAAACCGATTAAGCCAAGTGGGTTGAGTGTTAGGGGTGCATTAAATGCAATTTGGAGTTTGGTGGAGGTGGAGGATAAGGGAGTGGAGGATGAGCTGGGGATGGGAGTGTCTGGTTTGCAGAGATGGAGTGTGAGGAAGAAGAAAAGGATTGGCGGATTTGACTTTTTGACCAGAGGGTTGACTGGGGGATTTAATATTGAAGGGGGTCCAAAGGTAGGGGTCCAAATGGTTAATATGGCGGGGGTCCAAATTGGTTATGACATGGTCCAAAGGGTGCAAAGGCTTAGGTTTAATGACAAGGACTAATTTGCAATTTTCTGAAAATTCAAGGATCAAATCTGCCAATATCTCAAAGTTGTTTCAAGGGACCAAAACTGACAAGCTCCAATAGTACAAGGACCAAACTTGACATTTTCAAAATTCCAAGGACTATTTTTGCCAAATTTGAAACTTGGAGGACCAAACTTGTAATTTCTCAAAACTTTTGAAATTTTTCACCAAAGGACTAATTTTGACAACTTATGATTTTAAAAGGACCTTTGGTGATTTTTATTTTGAAATTAAGTGCTCAGGAACTATTTTTGACAATTTTTGAAACTTGGGGGACTGAAACTGCCAATTATGCAAACTTAGCTCATTTTTCATCTGATTTTATACATTTTGCATCTGAAACATATAAAATGCAATTTTGGAATATTTTCGATATTTTGATGCATTTCGAGCATTTTTAAACGTTTTGCGATCAGATTAACCAAAATGATGAGTATTTACACACTCATCAATCCCCACACTAAACTATTGCTAGTCCCTAGCAATCTTTTGAGAAAAACTTAATGGATTTGAATCTCTTTACCAAAAGCCATTACTCGAGTAGCCAAATGTTTCAGTTCAAGTAAGAACTATGGTACATCGATAACCATGTGATTTTGAGCAAACCACCGACTTCCAACGGATTTGATTTGTCTTTACCGTGCCGTTTGCTTCGGACTAGCCAACTCTTAGATAAATTATCAATATTATCTTTGGTGAGTCGATTACCAATTATGGTTTTTCCATCGCCTTTACCACAAGTCATAAACTTGCGGGCTAGCCAACTCTTCACTTAATTAAAGATATGGTGAAATGAATACCATACAATTTTGGGCAAATTGCAAGCCGTCAACAATTTGAGATATCTTTACCAAGAGCCGTTTGCTCTGGATTAGCCAATCCTTTTGTTTATTAGACATGGTGGATCGATAACCAATTGAGTAAGTTCAAAACAAAAGTTAGGAATTAGAAATTCCGGTATTAAAGAGTCGGTCACCTCAAGTATATGTAATCGTTAAAAAGCTCGTAGTCGTAGTTCTTTTAAGTTAAGTAGTAATTTAGTTAAGTAACACCGTGGAGGACAGACGGGTCTTTACCCACTGTATGCACGATCCACACCCAAAGTGTGGCGAGTTATGTAAGACTATAAATACTCTCTACCTCCCAAGGTAGAGTTGGAGCTCATAATAATATCTTTCACTTTCTCTCACTAAGTTCCCTAAACCTCTAACTTTCTCTCTAGAATTCCATCTATATGCTACTTTGTGTTATGGTTTGATGTGTATGTGAAAAGTAATATCTAACAATTGGTATCAAGAGCCATGGTTAGATCATATCTTGCACATCTTTGGATTTATAGTGGTTTTAGGTGGTTTTGAGTTTGAAAAGTTTAGTGGTTTTGCATCATTTGGTTGATCTCTTGTGTTAAAGTTTGAATTTTGTTGGTACTTTTATGTTTAGAATCATCAAAAGTGTTTAGGTTTTCATTTGGTAGCTTGAATCATCTTGGTTGGGTTGTTTTGGATTGAAAAGTGAAGTTTATTTGGTTTTCAAGCTAGCGACTTAGCTCTCGGAATAGTTTCTTGGTAGCGACTTGCTTCACGGTTTTGTAGCGACTTACGGTGTTAAAGCTAGCGAGTTAGATCTAGCGAGTTAAAGTACAAGTAGTGGAATCTCCACTACGGTAGCGACTTAATGGTAGCGACTTGGTCGATGTGAGTTGCTCTTTAGCGACTTGCGTTTCTAGCGACTTGTGTGGCAATTCTTGCCAAAATTTGGTTAGCGACTTGGTCCGTAGCGAGTTACTACTTAGCGACTTGCTTTTCATTAGCGACTTGGGATTCTAGCGACTTGGTGTCTAGCGAATTAATTGGTAGCGACTTAGTGCATTTGTTCCTAGCGACTTAGAGCTTTATCATCTAGCGACTTGAGTGATTGTTTACGGTTTTCTCTTGATTTAGTAAAATCCGTGAAAGAATCTATTTCCGGTTTAATCATTGAGTTATAAAATCCGTATAATCATTAACATGTCTACCAACGTCCCTCACATCATCTCCATTTTGCCGAGGATGTACAAGCGGTGGTTCGAGATACTCGTCCACCCATGCTTGCAGGCGATTACGACTCTTGGGCTCAACGAATCGATTGTATTGCCTTGGAAAGGAAAATGGTGTCAACATTCTCAAATCCATTGATGAAGGACCATATCGAGTTGAAACGACTAGAGACATACTTGATACTAATGAAGATGGTACTCTGTTTACGGAATGGACGGACCTAAGATGTATGATGAGCTTGATGATAAGGAGAAAAGAGATTCGATGCGAGATATCGGGGCTTCAAACATTGTTCTTCAAGGTCTTCCTAAAGACATCTACAAGTGATCAATCATAACACTGAAGCAAAGGCGGTTTGGGATAATGTTAAGATGCTTCTCTCGGGTTCGAACTAACTGTGGAAGGCAGAGAATCCCAACTCTATGACGAATTTGAGCACTTCAAGATGAAACCGGATGAGAGTGTCTATGAGTACTATGTGAGATTTCATAAGTTAGTGAATGACATGAGGAACATCGAATGACTATGCCTAACATTCACTCAACTCAAAGTTTGTGAACAACATGAATCCCGAATGGCACAAGTTTGTCACAATTGTGAAGCTCACTAAAGGATTGAAGAATACAAACTATGAGCAACTCTATGCCTTCCTCCTTGAGAATGAGAGACATGCCATGTTTGAAAAATTGATTCTCAATCGGTTCAAAACCAACCGAGGAGAGACAAGTTCGTCTAATGACTCAACGACTTTCTACTCAAACATTGGAATCACAACCAAAGCATCACAAGTCATACCCTTGGGTAATGGTAATCACAAACTCATTCACGATCCTATGTTCAAACAAGGCGATCTTGATGCACGCGTGGGTAACATCATTAATCAACTAGCTCTACTCATTAGTCAAAACACGAATTCTCTCCCACAAACCAACAACAACCTCGAGCGCATCTAACCCACATAATCAAGCCACTGTTAAAGATGGAAGGATTGTGGTGCAACCGATTCGGGAAAGGCAGTATGATCGGGGAAGGGGTGGTCTTTGGTAGAGGATATGTGGGCAATCGAATCGAGGAAGGAATGGTAACCAAGGTCAAGCTAAGCCGATCAAATGCTATAAGCGTGGTGGTGAGGACACATTGCAAGGCGCACATCTCCAAAGCGTCCACGAATCTTGATTACTTGAGATAAGATGTTCTTGGCACAAGCTCGGGACAATGGTGCTGCGTTGGATGAAGAGGAATTCTTTGTTTCTTCTTGAGGGTAATGCCAAGACCTATGATGCGAGATGTGGATGAGCGACCTATTCGGAGATAGGTCACAATCATCGAGCGCCTTTCAAGTCGTGACGTGATGCATACGACTACGATGTAGATGATGGACCTCTGCGCACACACAATCTTTATGGCTAGCATCTCTCCAATGGTTTCTCCCAAGATCTCTTCTTCACCACAAGTGGCCCATCCAAGGACAAACTCATCTCGAGGTATTAAAGCTATCGATGATCTTGATGTGCAACGGATGCATGACAAAGTACAACCAATGAAACTATTGAATCAAATGTTGAAAATATGGGTAATATCAATATTGTCCCATACGATCAATACGTGAAACAAAGTGAAAGTGAAGTTGTACCAAGTGATGCATCTTCTGCGATCAACAACGACTATGTCTTTGAAGAATACACTGCATGTGCTCTGATGATTCCATAATTTACGAACTAAATGCCTATAAGGAGCGTGTTGCTATTTATGAACAACGCTAAATTTGAGTTGACCACTCGTGAGCGGGAAATGGATGACCAAGTGCGTCGATAATTAGAAAAAGTAATTTTAGAGAAGAAGTATTGAAACAAGAATTAAATTCTTTGCAAGAAAAACTTTCTAAAACAACTAAGCAAAAACAAGAACTTCAAGAAAATGTGAAAATGCTTAAGCAAGAATTTAATGCAAAAGAATCAAAGCTCTTGAGAGATTTTCTAATCGAAAACTTTGAAAAACAAACTTGAAAACAAGTTGTACATGCAAGGAAACACCATTCGATTGCTCACATGATCACTAAGCATAGAGTTCTAGCGATAAGCATAGTGTTCCCATTATAGATAAACCCAACCACGAGTATGGAAAGATAGCAAAAGCGACTCAAAGTGTTATCTATGATGGAAATGAGATTCTTAAACCTAGACAAAAACCTAGTTGCGTTGAGTGCCGAGGATGACAAGAAATTAGATGAAGTAACTAGGGAGAAGATGAATAAGAAACTAAATGATCCTAAATGCAAAGAGAAGAAAGTAATTATCACTCCCCATGACTACAAGAAGGAAAAGCTGGATTTCCTTGAACAAGTTTAAGACTCGGACATTGTTGACTCCCGAACAAGTCTTACGGAAAATGGATTTAGATAAGCGAAAAAATGAAAATATTGTAGAAACAAACCCTCCCTTCGGAAAATGCCTAGAAGCGTTGTGTATCCTCCTAATACACCAATGCATCTTGTACCTAGAACAATTGCCACTAAAAGCAAGACATTAATTAGCCAATACGTTATATTTCAACTATTTGTTGATTTTGAGAAAACTTGCAAGAAAAGGATCACACCCACTGGTATAACGAGAAGGAGAAAGGGTTTTGAACAAATGAAAGAATGTTATTTAAGCGAAGTCATGCCTTTCTTTAAACTTCTAAAGGATCACTTTGAGAGTCTTAAAAGGGGATAGAAAGCGGATATTAAGGGAATGGAAAAGGAATTTGATGCAATAATAGTTGAAATTAATGACTATGAGCGTGCACTAAAATATAATGAGATTGAGAGAAAGAACACGCATACATTAAATGAGAATCTTATTCTTGAATGTGTTGCTCAAGATGTCTTTTCAACGCTTCAAATTGCTCTATTAATGCTTCCAAATTTCATGAACTATCTGTGGCCTGAAAGTCTCCCATGATCGTGTCATTGAGCTTGAAAAACTAATTCTAAACTAAATGAGAAAATTGAACCGGATGATCATGACAATTTGGTTAAACATTTTCTAAACTAGAAGTTGAGTATTTTAATCTACAACTAAAATATCAACATCTCAAAGAAAATGTCAAAACTTCAAATATCAAGACATCTTCGGATGCTCGAGTTTGATGCGAGTTTTCAAATTAACAAGCGAGATGAGCAGATTCATGCTCGATGTAACACGATCGAGAAAGTTGAAAGCCCAAATTTCTCAATTAAAGGGTCAAACGAACAATATGACGAGGCTCCCAAATGCCTCCTTCTTTAGATTCTCGAAATTCTCAAACGTTTCATCTTCAAAACCTAGTAAATGCTTTACAAAAGGAAAGCGAAAGTTTTCTAGAAGAGAATGAAAAGGTTAAACGTCATTTCAATGAGTTGTTTGAATCAATTAAAGTCACTCGTAACAAAAACAACGAACAAATAACTTCATTGCAAAAGGAAATTGAGAATCGAAGAGTCGGGTAAAAGGGAAAATGCCAATGATCAATGAGGAAAATGTTGTATCAAAGGTTCACTCGGTAATAAATATGCTTTATCGTGACATATGTCCCCTCACCTAAGGAACAACAAACTTGCCATTCAAACATATTTCTCATCCCTTAAGGATTGCTTAGAATGCTGCGTGAGATTGTTGAAGAGGATAAGCTAGAGAAACCTCATGATAATGCAATTGGACATGCATGCTTATATGCCAAACGATCTCAAGAAATCTTAGAATGTTTGATCACAATATGCCCAAAGACATTAGGTGAGAGAGTTAACCCCTTGATTCCATGCTCAATGCCTAAGGCCAAACATGACATGCACTCGATTCCCAATGGTTTGAATGTGAGGAGTAGTGTACCATTGAGTAGTTCGATTTTAGATCATCAATGCTAGGAAAGTGAACTCAAATGTGCCTTCTAGGAGTACTAATCTCGGTACCTCTAGTGTTAAGAAAGTGAACCTTAGTGCACTGCATGTAGTTCGAGATCCCACATCTAAGCAGGTGGTGCAAAGAGTGGTAAAACAAACTAATGTTCCCATTCCTCTACAGAGTGTCGGTGACATTAAAGGGAGCGGTCAAAGTCTCAAGACAATACAAGGAATGATAGGACCTCTCAAGCTAAGAATGTGCCTTTGGAAGAAAGTAGAAGAACAATCTAGGAACCTTAAGTTTGAATCGAATAAAGCGAATCGTGTTGATTCTAGTATTAGCCATAAGCGTCTTGTAATTAATTGAATTCGATACTATTTGCAAAACTTGTCTTGATGTTTGCTTGAATTACATTTCTAATCATGGTTGTGATGTCAATGTTTTGCCTAATGATGTTAATTGTCCGATTAATATTGTTAATGCTAAAATTCATGCTAAAAAGGCTAAAAGGCAAAAGCGAAAGAAAGTTAGAAAACAATGGAAACCCACGGGAAGAACATTCGTGAGAATAGGTTTTATTGGATACACGTTGGTCATAAGACCAATCGAGATAATGCCCACTAGAAAATGGATGCCTCTTGGTAGAACTATTCCCTTAAGAAGTGGTCACACTGTAAGCAGGACTATCTGAGACACTAGTATTGCATCTACTCACAATGATTCCATTTCCTCACCATCGATATGAATGCTTCTATTTACGATGTGGGTGTTCCAACTGTTGCTACTAACCAAATGGAACCCATTCTTGCATGGGGATCCCAATTATCGATTATCCATTCTTGTGCGTGTTCAACTGCGGATCGTTCAAATCGTTACGTGGTACTGGACTCAGTTTGTTCCAAGCATATATTTGGAGACCGGTCACGGCTCATGAACCGTGAGCAAATTCATCGGGATATTAGATTTGGTAATGATCATTTCGGTGCTATTATGGGTTATGGAGATTATGTTGTTGGTGATAGTGTCATCTCCAGTGTATTATGTGGAAGGTTTAGGTCATAATCATTCTCTGTTGGTCAATTACGTGATTACGATCTAGAAGTAGCCTTGAAAAACATACCCTTCGTTAGAGATCTTAATGGTAAGGAACTGTTGAAAGGAACTCGTGGCTCAAACCTTTACACCATCTCTATCGATGACATGATGAGAGCTTCACCAATCGCTTGTTATCAAAGGCTTCAAAACAAAGTCATGGTTATGGCATCGTCGTCTCAATCACTTGAACTTGGCACCATCAACGATCTTTCGAGAAAGGACTTAGTTGTAGGTTTACCTAGACTAAAGTATGAAAAGGATCATCTTTGTTCGACATGTCAATTGGGAAAAAGCAAGAAGTATGCCCATAAACCCAAACCTACTAACTCATCACGAAGTTCTTCATATGATTCATATGGATTTATGTGGACCAATGAGGGTGCGAGAATATCTTTGGGAAGAAATATGTGTTAGTTGTGGTTGATGATTATTCTAGATTCACAGGGTCAAGTTCTTAAGGACAAAGGATGAAACTCGATATCATCATCAAACTCATCAAACATTGCGAGTTAGACTAAACAAAGCGTCGAATTATCGAGCAGACAATGGGCGGGTTTGTCAACAAACAACTTAGTGAATTCTATGAAAGCGTTGGAATCGACCATCAAAGAAGTGTTCCACGAACCCCTCAACGAGCGGTGTAGTTGAAAGGCGAAATCGTACTCTTGTTGAAGTTGCTAGAACAATCTTGATCTACTCAAAGGTTCCAATGTTTCTCGGGTGAAGCAATTGCCACTGCATGTTACACACAAAATCGTTCCACGATTCACACCATTCATGGAAAAACTCCATATGAACTTGTCCACAACAGAAACCTAATCTATCTTTCCTTCGTGTGTTTGGTGCCTTGTGCTATCCAACTAATGAGGTCAAGACTTGGGCAAACTTAGAGCTAAAGGCGACATTGGAGTATTTGTAGGATATGCACCAAACAAAAGGGATACCGAATCTACAACAAAAGAACCCGAAATATCATGGAAACAATTCACGTTACGTTTGATGGTGACCGGTCAAATGGCTCTGGACACTCCAGCTCGGGACCCGCACTTCAAAAGCAGTCCTATTGGTTCATCCCTTGTTCCAAACTCCTCTCAAAAACGCCATATGTACCTCCATCGAAGATGATGTAAAGAAATTGTTTGATCCAATGTTTGATGAACTGTATGAGTCTACTACTAATGAGGTCTTGATCCCTACAACGAGGATGCTCATATTCCGATGAATGAAGTCAATCCATCGGTTTCAATATCGTAAGTCAAGAAGCACTGCTGCTGATCCTTGATCTCATCAACAAATCATCATTCTTCAAATGTACATCATGGAAATGTTTACGGCATCAATGATGAAGTTAATCCCTTTGCGACTCCTGAAGATGCTCCATTTGAAAACATATTTGCTACTCCTGAATCATCATCAGAACCATCTTCTTCAGGAGACATCGACTCTGCTACCTCAGTTCCTCAACAAATGCCACATGAACACCTCAGAAAATGGACTCACGATCACCCATTAGACAACATCATTGGTAATCCCTCTCGTCCTGTATCAACCCGGAAACAACTTGCAACCGATGCCTTATGGTGTTTCTTCAACTCCGTACTATCTAAGATCGAACCAAAAGATGTTAAAACTGCTATGAATGAAGATAGCTGGTTCAATGCTATGCAAGATGAAATTCATGAGTTTGATCGTCTTGATGTATGGGAGTTAGTACCTGCTCCAGACTGTGCTATGATTATAGCTCTAAAATGGATCTTCAAAGTAAAACTTGATGAGCATGGTGATGTGTTGAAGAACAAGGCTCGATTAGTTGCTAAAGGATATCGTCAAGAGGAGGTATAGACTTTGAAGAATCTTTTGCTCCGTTGCTCGAATCGAGGCAATCGAATCTTTACGGCTAATGCCGCTAGTAAGAACATGGTAGTTTATCGGATGGATGTAAAGGCGGCATTTCTAAGCGGAGATCTTAAAGAAGTCGTCTCGTCGACCAACTGAAGGATTTGTGAATCAAGAGCATCCTACTCACGTTTATCGTTTGAAGAAGGCTCTTTACGGTTTAAAGCAAGCTCCAGGGCATGGTATGATACACTATCAAAGTTTCTTCTATCAACCGGATTCATCAAAGGAGCGATTGATCCTACATTGTTCACCGAAGTCGAGCAAACATTTGATTCATGTTCAAATTTATGTTGATGATATTATTTTTGCCTCGTGACCCAATGGAATGTGATCGTTTTCAAATGAAATGAGTTCAAAGTTTCAAATGTCAATGATGGGACAAATGTCATTTTCTTGGGATTACAAATTTCACAAAGTCCGGAGGCATTTTCATAAATCAATCTAAATATGCAACCGAGATTTTAAAGAAATTTGGATTTGATTCATGTGACCTGTTGACACCCCATGATTGACCGAACCAAACTAGATGAGGACCTCTCGGGGATCATGATTGACCAAACTAAATATCAGTATGATTGGATCCACGATGTATCTCACTTGCTAGTAGACCGGACATTTTGTTCTCTGTGTGCATGTGTGCTAGATACCGAGCTAAGCCTACCAAAAGCACCTTGAAGCGATTAAGCGGGTCTTCGGTATCTCCAAGGAACCATCAATATGGGACTATGGTACCGAAGGACACCGGTATGTCACTAACGGCCTATCACGAGATCTTGATCATGCGAGTTGTCAAGATACACGTCAAATACGTCGGGAGGTGCTCGATTTTGGGTGATAAGCTTGTGAGTGGTCTTCAAAGAAGCAAATGAGTACTTCTATTTCCTCTGAGGTGAATACATAGCCATGTCATCTTGTTGTGCTCAAATCTTATGGATGAGATCTCAATTATCGACTATGGCTTTGAATTCAACAAAATCCTCTGTCTTGTGATAATAAAAGTGCTATTGCTCTCTCATGCAACAACGTTCAACACTCAAGAGCAAAGCATATCGACATTCGACATCATTTCATCGAGGAACAGGTGGAAAAAGGTGTGGTGGAACTATATTTTGTGAGGTGCGAATATCGGTTAGCGAGACATCTTCACCAAAGCTCTTCCAAGAGAACGTTTTGAGTTTATTCTTCCACGACTTGGGTTGAAAAGCCTTCAACGAAACTCTCAAACGTCTTCGGGAGGAAGACGAGGAGTAAAGGTCTTTCTTCATCTATCTCTTGTACATATATATTTGAAAAACAAAATACAAAAATATAAAACTTTCAAAATCCATAAAAATTTGAAAAATTGAAAATTCTTCAAAAATATTGTCATTTTGTCATGTTTCTTCGGTTCGATAATATCTACGGTCTTTGTCTTTGTCATTCAAAGAATGACACGGGACTTTAGATGTTGTTCAATTCTTAAAAAAAAAAAAAAAAAAAAAAAAAAAAATCAAAAAATCAAAAATTTTTTGGGAGAAAGAGAAATGGTTTATTGTCATCTTGAGCAATAACCGGTTTTAAAGAAAGAACGAGCCATGTTTTACCATGTTTTCAAATCCTATGCTCGATTCTATAAACTCCTATCTGCTTGAAAACTAAATGCTTTGAAAAATAACTCAATCTCTATTTTTGATAATCATCGGGACTTATTTGTCAAAATCTCTATCTCTCAATCAACAACCTCGTCATTGATTGAGGGAGAATGATTTCAATTAAATTAAAAAGTTATTTGGCATTAAATTGTTTTCAAAAGATATACATGCATGTTTTATAAATGGAGTTTAAAGTCTTAAAATCCGATCCTTATCGGTTCAAACGCTTTCACAATCATGTCACAATTCTCCTTAAAAGCTTTCAAAATCAATTTAAATCTATACGAGATCACAAATCTCAAATGATTTGATAATTGTGATCGGGGAGAATGTGTGATTTAAATTAGATTTAAAGCGATAATTAGGTAAATGGTTATAAGCGGATGTACATGCTATCCTTCCCACATGTGACAAACGATTTCAAATTTTCATGCACATGTTGAGGGGAGCATCTATCTTAAACCTTTGATTTGAAGCGTGATCATTCATCTCAATGTGCGGGTTCCTCTAGTATGTGCAAAACTCTTTTCAAACCTCGAGGCACATATTGAGGGGAGCAAATTCATGGAAACCTCATCCTTCCGGAAATGCTATACCCACTTGATCCATTGAGGAAGTGATGTTGATATCTTTAGAAAATGGTAATCAAAAGAAGTTAATTCTTTCTCTTGTCTCCGTGTGCAAAACATTTTCAAATACTTGATGCACATGTTGAGGGGAGTTCTCGTTCTAAAATATCAAAAACAATTCGGTACAAAATGCTTTGATAATATATCACAAGTATCGAATTGATTTTCAAATGGTTTTCAATTGGATCCAATGGCGGACGAACAATACCAAATTGACCGACCAACTTTACTTTATGTGCGGTGATATAAGGATGATAAGGTTAGGTATTGGTTCCCAAGATCCGCCGAGCCGGAGGGATCTACCGAGGACAATCCACTAGTTAGTGTAGAAGTCCTTAGGTATGATGATAAAAGGAGAAAAATGAGATATGGGAAGAGTGCGGACTAAGGCGAGCTAGTCTTGGAATAAACCCAACAAGGTTCTAGCTATGAAGTCTTGGTAAGCCTTGAAGGGTTGAAGAATTAAAAGAATTGAATGAGAAAAGGGTGAAAACAAATAGCCTCCATTTATTCAACCTTAGGGCGAAACCGGGTTCACTTCATATACTCTTGATGGTAACATCGGTATTGAAGACAAGGCGTCATGGACCCGGTGGCCTTGCACTTCAACTTTCCAAACCACTCAAGTTCCTCTTAAAAGGACTTGTTTCATTCTCACGGGAACCGACATTATCTATCGACTTTCTCTTAGAGATGGTTGATATTGAAGAAGGAGACCCTCTCCTAGTCTCCGTTATAGGATCCAAATATGCACAAATTGAGTCTAGAGCCACGAGATCATCAATAAATCTCATTAGGACACTTTCAATGAAGACTCTCTGTTTCACACAATGTGGAAGAGAGATTATATCTTGAGTCCTCGCATTATCCTTGTGGTATTGCGGAACATCCGAGTGATGTGTTTACATATTCACAATGAAGATGGAAAGCCTTGGAGCCAACATCAAACAAGCTCTGGTAGGTGGCGTGTGAGATCTATTATATAGATCAACCATGTGACAACCGAGCGAAACAATGGGGCGATTCAATCTCTTGAATCAAACACGGTTCGAGTTATGGATTGACGGATACCTTTGAAAACCGGTCTTTGTGCTTAAAACTCTTTTCTTTAGCACATCGATTGTGTACTCATTTTCAAACCAAAAGGTATTTTATGATTGATAATTGATTTTCAATAAAACCTTCGTTGTATTGCAAAAACAATTTCTATTGAGCAATACGATTGTTTTCAAATCTCTTTTCATCAATCGGTGAACTTAAAATTATTTGGTTCACTCACTCCGTGTTGTCTTCTTTGAGATGTTCGGTTTGAGAACGACTAGAACATTGCGAAACCACATCAAGGAGATTCTTAGGAATCCTACGATCACGAGCGGTATTTGTCTTGATCAGCGGGGAACCGTGGGCGTGTACCTCAATTCAACGAAAGTGATCAAAGACACTTTCGTGCGATTTGTTGCTAGCTTGTTGTATGCGAGTGCGCCGACGTTTGCGGTGATCGAATGAAGCGGTCAATCCATAGCCGCATGCTCACTTAACACATTCATCTCAAAAGAAATCATGATTAGTGCATCAATGACTCGATATTTTCACTCCATGCTTACGCTACTGCTGCGCCAATATCATGATTCAACAAATGCTTCCGCTACTCGATGAGAAGATATCATGATCCGAATGTGAGCATGTCGGTCCCAAAGTCACAACACCACAATGGATGTCTCGAGAGATTGTTGATAGTGATGATCTCAAATGATGGCTCAAAGTTATCATCACGTGGATCGATAAAGACCTCCACTTGGAATAACCAAACATGCAATGTGAAGAATCAATGACTACGAGCTTAGGAGCAAAGGACTACATCAAGAATGCAAGATCAATTGTTAATGTAATATCTATTTGTATTCAATGTAATTTTGGTACATGATTGAGGTGACCTCCTTAGGGAGATTGTTAGGAATTAGAAATTCCGGTATTAAAGAGTCGGTCACCTCAGTATATGTAATCGTTAAAAGCTCGTAGTCGTAGTTCTTTTAAGTTAAGTAGTAATTTAGTTAAGTAACACCGTGGAGGACAGACGGGTCTTTACCCATTGTATGCACGATCCACACCCCAAAGTGTGGCGAGTTATGTAAGACTATAAATACTCTCTACCTTCCAAGGTAGAGTTGGAACTCATAATAATATCTTTCACTTTCTCTCACTAAGTTCCCTAAACCTCTAACTTTCTCTCTAGAATTCCATCTATATGCTACTTTGTGTTATGGTTTGATGTGTATGTGAAAAGTAATATCTAACTTGACAATCGAGTGAAGGGGACCTCCACAGTTCTCAACAAGAAACTGTTGAGTCCGGATCGTGAATTATATGGATATTGGTCATAACCAAAGTTCTGAGCATCACCGGAAAACTGTTCATAGACAAATGTGTTTCCGGATTGACACTCAAATCCTTGGTGAGGACCTCCACAAAATTCACAATAGTTATGTTGATTATATGAAGATAAGTCGGGCTGTGGTGGGTAATTGGAAAAGTTTGAGGGGTCGTTAAATGAGTTTGGATTAGGATCATAATCAAATGAATTCCTCGAACCACAAAACAAACAACTCCCGTTATGAATATCATTACCACATTGTACACATGTACACCAACGACGGGGTGAACCAAAAAGAGGCTCACCACAACCGACACAAGGAATAAACGATTTCATTTGAGAGTTACGAGAAGGAATCGGTTTATTCAAAGAATCAACAAAACCAACATCGTGATGTGAATGACTATCAAGACTCGAATAACATTTTGAAAAATCCGGAGGTGGGACAAGTGGTGTGCTCTGAGAGCTAGCAATTTCCACCACTTCCGTTATGGTCTATGGTTCTGGTTCTTGAGAAACGTGAAGATTAGGCAAGTCATTCTTGCTAGTCACCGGTCTCAATTCTGCATGTTTGCTTTTAACCGTAAATCGTGAAAGTTTAGGATCAATTTTAGACGGCTTAGGAGCAATTGAGGGTTAAATCTTTGGATAACCGTAGGTTGGACGATTAGCACTTCCATGATCGTAGGGGAGTACCGGTCCTTTGTCACCCCGGTTTCTCGCTCCATTTCCCTACGCAGAATTAATGGATCATCACGAACAACACGAATTCTTGATATTTGTGATAAAGTCGAAGTTTTCAACCGTCCCGAATCGTCGTAGTCGAGAGATTCCATGAGAAGAAGTTAGAATCAAATGGATAGAGGGTAAAGGGATAAAGAATCGAAAAGGGTAAGAGGGTAAAGAGGAATATTTTTGGTATTTTTGAAAAACATTTTGTAAGTATAAGAAAGAAAATCTTTTTGGGTTTTTGATTTTTAAGATGTTTTTGGATTTTTGGATTTTTATAAGAAAATATAAATACATATAGATGGTATAAACAAGGAGTGAATATTCAAATCACTAATCTGCTAAACGGAAGATAATCAAGACAGACTCCCGTGGGCGCCAAATATTTGATTCGCTCCCGACGGTCAAGTTTTATCACTCAAGCCCACCACTGTGAATGGCCAACCGTAACAAACTTAAAACAATGCGAAACGAATGCAATGAAGATCGAGGAGTATAGTGTTTCCCGGTCGTTATGTCCCAATGAGCTATGCGATGAATCACCAAACGAATAGTGATCGAGAGATTTGAACGGAAAAGAGGTTTTGATTTATGAACAATTATAACTAAAGGAAAAGTTAATAAATTACGAGGCTTAAATGTAAATTAAAGAGAATTAAAAGATAAAATATATTAAATAAACGCTATCACTATTTGCAAAAGGATGTTTTGATTTTTTTTCTTTTATAAAACTTAATTTAAAAACTACTTGACGTACAAAAGAAAATGTGAAACTTAAACAATATAAATCCTAAAAATATGAAAATGACATTTTTACAATCCTAATGATAAAAGAAAATTTATAGAAAAAGAAAATTATTTTTAAAACTATTTATCTAATTATTATTAATTAAAAACTATTTTTACTTATTAAATAATAAACTAAAATACAAGAAAATATGAAATAAAGCTAGAAAAATGAAATTATGACTTGGAAAAATCTAAAATAACAAAAGATAATTTTCAAAACTATTTTTATATTTTTCTGATTATTTTTGTATTTTCTATGAGTTAAAAACTATTTAAAACTACTTAAATTGCTTAAAAATATAAATTTAACTAAGAAAAATCCGGAAAAATATTTTTTTTGACTTTTTATATTTATCTTAACTTAAGAAAAATGAAAAATTATTTTTTTGAAGTTTTTCTGAATTAATGGTAATAAATGCTAATTAAAATGACTTAAAAACTGATTTAAATCAAGAAAAATACCAAACTGACTTAGAAAAATCTGAAAAATTCAGGAAAAGTCTAAAATATTATTAAAAATCTAGGAAAAATATAAAAACAGGGGGTTGTGTGCAAGAATATGGAATTGCAATCACAAGTGCTTGAGAATAAGCACTTAGAATAAGCTACAAGCCACAAATAAGCACCAAACTGACACAGAACCTATAATATGCTAAAAATACCAAAATGCAACAAGTATCAACTAGCTTTAACCTCTGAGTACCAATTACACGATTTGATTATTTGAACACTTAAGTACCAAAACAGATTGGGAGCTACTTTGTGGATTAAAATAAGCACTTAGATAAGTGGAACTAAAACCAAAGTGGGGACTTAAAGTAGACCGGATGGCTACTTCTAAACCAAGGATGAGACTCGGATAAGCTTAATTGAGCTCGTGCAGTGATCAGACAAACCACATGGCACTCGGTTTTGATCGAGTCGATTACAGGCATTTGTGCCCATCTTGACAAGCCATATTGGGACTTATAAAAATTGCTAAAATCGCAAAAATGATATAAAGAAAATAGACCAACTGAACTTTTTAAACCTACAATCTCATTTGATTTGACCTAGAAATGAGCTCATGAAAATTCACCCCAGTTAGGCTCAAAATGACTTTTTCATGTTTTTGACTTTTGACAGATATGAAAGTTTGACTTTTGTGAGATTAAATGGCAATTTTTTGGACTGAGATCAATGTTATGATATGAAATAAGACTAATTCAAGCTACTCCTACAGTTTCTACACCTATCTTAAGCTATTTTAACAACTGAGTCCTAACTGCTTTTAATCTAGACTAGATTTAGAGTGATGTTGACTTTTTAATGAATGAGCTATTGAAATTATGCTTAAACTGCTTATCCTAGCCTAAAAGTAAACTAACTGAGCACATGTTATCTCCTGAAACCAACTCAAAGGAAGCAAAACTCTCTAAACCAAACACCCCTTATTGGACTTGTATGCAAGTTTAACACTGCTAAATGGAGATCTACACCTTGAATCAAACTGGAACAGGTACAAATGAAGATATGCAAGCTAAATGGAGCAATATTAACTAATCTAATGACAGATACAAAAGTGAAGTGGTAAAGGTACTTACAATAATCCAACCACAATGGTTTGACAAATAAATCAAATAGCCACTGTTATAAAACCAATTCTCAACCCATATCAAATCAATGAAACCAAATCCATGCTTAGTCCAGCAATTGAGAACCTAATGAGTTTAATAACTGCAAGTTGACTTATGTTGACCAAACATGAAAATTGCTTGAAACTGTTTTCCAAGCTCATCAAAAGCTATAATAATCTTAAGTTAACTTGTGTGAACTTACAATAAGCTATTTGAAGCTTGAATGTGAGAGTTTGAAATTAAACTTTTCAACAGTGAACATCAAAACATGAAATTTAAGTGAAACCTTGAATTAAGACTGGAAATAAATTACAATGACTCAGTTGCTTAGTTTGAATACAATAAAACTTAGGATTACATATTAAAACACTAATTAAGCTAATTTAATAAAAAACGACATATATTTGAAAAATGAAAACTAACTACTCCTCTCTTCTTGCTTTTCTTCTCTCTTTTATATGTGAAATATCTTCCCCACTTGTTCTGAGCAGATCCCACTTCCTTTTACAACCATTGGATCACATGGAAGGATTTTGGCCATTGATCACATTTTGGCGAGAAAACTGATTAAGCCAGTGTGGGTTGAGTGTTAGTGGGTGCATTAAATGCAATTTGGAGTTTGGTGGAGGTGGAGGGATAAGGGGAGTGGAGGATGAGCTGGGGGGATGGGAGTGTCTGGGTTTGCAGAGATGGAGTGTGAGGAAGAAGAAAAGGATTGGCGGGATTTGACTTTTTGACCGGAGGGTTGACTGGGGGATTTAATATTGAAGGGGGGTCCAAAGGTAGGGGTCCAAATGGTTAATATGGCAGGGGGTCCAAATTGGTTATGACATGGTCCAAAGGGTGCAAAGGCTTAGGTTTAATGACAAGGACTAATTTGCAATTTTCTGAAAATTCAAGGACCAAATCTGCCAATATCTCAAAGTTGTTTCAAGGGACCAAAACTGACAAGCTCCAATAGTACAAGGACCAAACTTGACATTTTCAAAATTCCAAAGACTATTTTTGCCAAATTTGAAACTTGGAGGACCAAACTTGTAATTTCTCATAACTTTTGACATTTTTCACCTAAGGACTAATTTTGACAACTTATGATTTTAAAAGGACCTTTGGTGATTTTTCTTTTGAAAATAAGTGCTCAGGGACTATTTTTGACAATTTTTGAAACTTGGGGGACTGAACCGCCAATTATGCAAACTTAGCTCATTTTTCATCCGATTTTAAACATTTTGCATCCAAACATATAAAATGCAATTTTGGAATATTTTCAGTATTTTGATGCATTTCTGAGCATTTTTAAACGTTTTGCAGTTCAGATTTAACCAAAAATGATGAGTATTTACACACTCATCAGGGTACTTGAATGATTAGAGGTAATAAGTGTTATAGTAAATGATTGCTTTTTATGGAAGAGGGATGGGACAAGAAGACTACCAATGGATGTCCAAGGATAACACTAAGAGTTTTGAGGGTGTCAAGTCATAATAAATGATCCTAGTGATCAGGTTTTAGCTTGAGGTGATATTAAGAAAAATTCTTAAAAATTTCAAGAATTGAAAAACTAATTTTTGTCTTACCTTGAGATATAAAAGACTAGAAGCAACTTCCTAAAATAGTTTAGCTTGCTTTCTTAAAGTGTTTTGAGAGGTGAGAAATAGTTTGTGAGTAGTTGAAGCGAAAATATGGTGAGTTTTAGATGTGTTGATAAAATCAGACTAAGATCTTAAGTAAGCCTTTAGTGAGTCTAAGCCTTTCTCATCCTTGAAGTGGACTTAGTTGGGTTCTAAAACATATGCCAAGCTAATGTGATGTTATCTAGAAAGCGCTTTGATGTGTTGAATGTTGCATTGTTGATCCGATGTCACGGATCCCACGGTTCCTTCAAGGAAGGATCCGCTAGGCTAATCCTAGGGATCCGGCATCTGCAGATCAGAACCAACACAGAACCTACACAGAAAATGATGTGCAGATTTTGTACACTATTAAATCTATAAAACAAGCAAATAGGAATAAGCAAGTTATCATAAAACATCACTTACAAGGTAAAGTAACAATATCCAAAATACCATAAACTAAAAATACTAAAGAGAAATCATTCAAACATAAAATAAATGAAACTAAGCACATTCCTATTATCTCTTTCGTCAATTCTTCCTTTTCCTTTTTGACGGCTTAGTGAGGTTGTAAGCGAGGTTTTGAATCATGCCTCTTATTTGTTTAAATTCCGTGGTCTCGTTTGGAATGGTTGGAAGTTGTTCGTGGTATTCAAGGATTTCCAATTTGATGTTGGATACGGGGTCGATGTCTTCCTCATCTTCTTCTTCTTCTTCTCCGGCCGAGGAGTCCGAGAGAGCTTGTGTTTCTCTCCATTGACCATGAACCGTTTAGAGGGTTGTTTGGTAAGAGGTACCATGACGTGATCGGAGAGGTAATGATCATCGTTGATAGGGATGGTTGCAATGCACTAACATACTTACAAAGTCATGTTAGAGCATACCATATGGGAGTACCATGTTGGAAGCTTTGAATACCCCAGCCATTCTCCTTACCATGTAGGCAAGATTAAATGGCCTTTGGTGGGTAAGACAATAGATCATTTGCACAAGACATGCGTTTGGATGATCTTTGTTTCCAACTAGGCTAATGATGTTTTCCCTAAGGATTTCTTCCCATTTTCTAAACATGGGATGCATTTCGAAAAGTTCCATTTTAAAAGGATCACGGTGAATGAGCTTTTTGTTACGATTGTAACGGGATTGGTCGGTCCTAATTTTAAAGATAGTATCACGAATGGTTTCGGGATCGTCGAGAGGAGTGTTATAGAGAGGCTTGGGATCAAGTGCATGGTTTTGAGAGCTAATTGCCCAATCTTGAGAGTACATACAAATTCCCTCACAAGGAACGCGAAGAATTTGAGCAAAGGTGTTGAGAGGAAAAATAAAGTTTTGTTTGTTGATGATGAAGGCGATTGAGATGCTATTGTCGGTGTTTCTAATGATCCAAAAGCTTTTGTAAAATTCAAAAATGAAGACAGGACAAATTTGTTCATCTATGTCAAGGAGACAATCAAAATTGATTGTCGAGAAAACTTGACGAATGTCGGTATCTTCAAGGAAACATTCCTTGACTACACGACCTTCGTGGATAAGTCGTTTTACAAGGCTTTTGAATATTTTACGATCGGTTTTGGTCAATCCCCTTTACGATAGCGATGAGTAAGGTAATGGACGATGTCATGGTGATCTTTTGAGTGGCTTTGGGCATGGTTGTTCCTAAAATACAAATTTTCAATTAAGATAAATTGGTTGGAATGGGTTTATGGTTTTGATTTGTATTAACAATGTTGTGAACACAAAGTGATTTTGTTAACATCCCCCTTTTCATGATTAGTTTAAAAAAACCTAATTGAGTTAATTGATTAGATATTAAGAAACCATAAACCCTAGGATGAGGATGATGAAAGTTACAACAAGTTAATGTAATTACTTACAATGGTGTTCTAGGAGGGGATACTTGAAAGTATGAAAGCCAATAAGGATGAATTTTGTAGCTTGGTCGTTTTGTTTTTGTGTGAGTAGAGGAAAAACAATCGGTGGTGAATTTTTGAAAGCGTATAGTGAGTTACATTCCCAATGTTCCCGGATCCTTTATGTTTGGGATCCGCTAGTACAACTAGGGATCCGCCATCGTGGACGTAAAAGGGGTTGTTTGACATTATTTTTGTAGTAGACTTATAAATTAGCTTATTAAAAGATAGTTCGGAGGTATTAGATGAAGATTGTTTTTGGATGACGGCTTTTGATAAATCACATATCGAAGGTTCATATGTGATGACGGCGTTAGTTTGACGAATCAAAAGGAGTAAAAAGACGGAAAAGTGACGAAAGAGACTTCTAATGATGTTAGAGATAAATAAGCAAAGAAAACTTATTAAAAATAAATTGAACTCATGTAGCCTATCTAATGAAAAGTAAAACATACCTCTATGCTTCTTGGTTTGGCATAATGCCAAAGATACTTCATGAGCTTTTAAAGTAATCCTTTGTACTTGATGTACGTGGGTTGTGATTACCTTTTAGATCCTTCCTTGAATGTTGACTTCATTATTCTTTGAATGAAGATTTTTGGAGAGATTCTAGCATGAAGATTTCTTAGGAACAAAAGTTGTTAGAGTCATCTATCAATGTCCAACAAAATGATTTTTAAGAAAAATATGACCCAAAAAAAAATCCTTCTTTGTAGTTTTCAAACATACACGGATCGTATCATGTCTTTAAAGTACAACATACTTTAAGAAACTTGGTAACGAAGATCTGATGCCAATTGTGGAAAACTAGAAGGGGGGTTGAATAGTTTTACCAATTTAAAACTTCCTTTTAAATATTTAGATCGACTTATGTCAATCTATTTGATTGTTTATGTTGGACGTTGATAGATAGATATATAAACGTGTAATGAAAGATAAAGAGTAAGAAGCACATCACCACGACACAAGTATTTATAGTGGTTCGGCTACAAGGACACCTTCCTTGCCCTACTCCACTCCCCGAGTCACCTACTCGAGAGTTCGTAAACACTACACCAACTCCTTATGGCGGAGAAGCCTTCACAACGTCGCTTAAACTTTTTCCGGTACAAAGCTAAATACCGAGTTCTTTCACACCAAGGCGAACCACACCTAACACAACGTCGCCTACCCTTTATACGGTGCTAGGCTAACCACCGAGTTCTTTCACACCTTAGGAGAACTAATCCTTCACAACGTCGCCTACCCTTTATTAGGTACTAGACTAAGCACCTAGTTCTTTCACACCTTAGGTGAACTACACCTTCACGACACAACACCTAATCTCAAGGAGATCTACTCCTTATTACAACACCATCAAGGATATCACCATCCTTGTATATAAACAAATACATATATGTATAACGATGCACCTCATCGATTATACGACCTAGGCATTCTTCCCAAATGCTACTTGATTTGATTCTTTGGCATCCTTCACTAATGCCTTTGACACAACGCTTGGCACCTTTCACTAATGCCTTCGTCTTGACACCTTTAGCATCCTTCACTAATACTTTGACACGGATGATGAGCACCTTTCACTAATGCTTTCATCTTGACACTTTCGGCATTCTTCACTAATGCCTTCAACCCAACATCTATGGAGAAAGAAAGAACTATCAACAAGATAACCTTAGTAGTCTTGATGATGACGAAGCATGGCAACTCATGGACTTTGAGCTTGCACATCTTCAAGAGGTGGTGATCTTTCCTTTAAGAGGAACCTAGTAGATCACACAAAAACAAAAGACAAACTACATAGATCACTTAGATCCGAGGTTAGAGGTTAGAATACTTTGGGAAGTTTATGTAAAAGCACACATGAGAGGAAGAAATGGCTCTCTATTTATAGAGGAAATTCTCTTCTGTTTCCTCGATCCCACGGATCCCTACCACAAGGGATCCGCTAGCACAAAGCTAGGGATCCGTGGTCCGCCTCTTTGCCCATGGGTATTTTTGGTTAAAGGTCATGGGTCATGGGTTATGGGTTGATCCATGGTTTTCTTTCTAGATACAATGTATCTTAAGGATACAATGAACTTGGTTAAGTGGTATATATAAAACCATGGGTTATGGGTCAAAACCATTTGCTAGTATTTACCCATTTAGTATATACTTGTATTTACCTAATTTAGCATACACTTAATTTTTACCCATTTTAGTATACTTAGTTTAAGTATATGTTTAACCCAATATGTAAACACTAGTTGTTGTACATATGTATCTAAATCATAAAAACACTTATACTTGTTTTAGTGTTTTATGTGAAAGCGTAAGTGTGTTAGAAAACTATTAACTCAAACTATTTACGTACTCTATTTGTTTCGTTAAAATGATTTTATATTTGTTATCGACAAAACATTAGAAGATCGTAAAATATAAATAAACGTTTTCACGGCTTATTTGTATTAACAAAAGGCATTAGTGAAGGATGTCAAAAGAGTCAAGACGAAGGCATTAATGAAAGGTGTTTAAACGTCCGTGTCAAAGGCATTAGTGAAGTGATGAGTGTCTAAATACTCATCATTTTTATACTATTAGAATGCTAAAAACATCTGAAAATACTCAGAAACACATCAAAATGATGAAAATATCACAAACAAGTGTTTTATGTGTTTTAAATGCAAAAACATCAAAATCTGGTGAAAAACGTATTAAGTTTGCATAATTGGCAGTTTTAGTCCCCCAAGTTACAAAAGTTGTCAAAATTAGTCCCTGGTCATTCCAAAACTTGTAAAAAGTCATAAAAGGTCCTTGGGATTCAAAAGTTGTCAAAATTAACCCTTTAAAGTTTAAAAATCACAAAATGACAACTTTAGTCCCTAAACTTTGAAAATTGTCAAATATAGTCCTTGGTTAATTTAAAAAGTGAAAATTATCAAATTTTAACCTTGTACTATTAATAAATGACTAGAATGGTCCTTATGATAAACTTTTGGAGAAATTACATTTTGGCCCCTCAAGTTTCAATCTTGACATTTTTAGTCCCTGGACTTATAAAAAATGAAAATTTATCACTAATGGTCCTTGTACTACTAATGAATGGCAAGTTTAATCCTTATGTTAGCTTTGGAAAGTTGGCTAGAGCAGTCCTTGAAGAATTGGGAATTACAAGTTTGGTCCTTGTGAAGTTATTAAACCAAATGGACCCTTTGTTATTAATCCAATCTAACTAAAACCCAGCTGCCAACCCAATCCTTTCCTTGGCCCAACACCAGCCCAAAACCAAGACCCAGTATTTAAAACAGAAAACCGCCATGTACTGTTCATGCTTCTCCCCCACGATGGTTTAGCCAAAACCAGTGGTTTCCCCAACCTTTCCACCTCACCTACCTTATCCCCCCAGCTGTTTAACAAACCCTTTACACCTCCACATCCACCAAAACCCATTAATGCAAAGAACCTGCTCATGAGACTTTTCCCGCCAATTTTACACTTGGGCGGTTGTGATGATTTCAAGCGATTCAATGGTTGGATTTAAGTGGGATTTCATCAGAGGTCGACAAGGAACAAAATGAATCAATAAATATCAAGAGAGAAGCTGTGTGGATAACCAAGTAGTGTAGTTTAGTTTAATTTATGTCGTATTATGTAATTTTCAAATATTAGTGTAATTTTAAGCTTACTAGTACCCTGTTTTAATGATTTCAGAGTGTTATAAACCTATTTCAAGAATCAATTTCAAGTTTTCTTTTAATTTCCAGTTTATGTAAAATTTCAAGATCAAGAAAATTTCATGATAAGTTAAATGTTGTTATACTTTGTTGTTAAGCATTCAAAAGCTCATATAAGCTCTTATAAAAGTTTTTCTAAGCTTTAGTATCCTTAAAACTCAGTTTAGATTCAAAATAGAAAAATTCACAAAAATCAAGATAAAATAGTGAGAAAATAAAAAATGCCATGGAGAGGATGCCAGAGATTGAAGCAAGGTTGAAAATGGATTGCTTTTGGGTATAAAGCTTCATGGGAAGCCATAGGAAGTGATTTCAGTTCTTGGTTCTCATTTTTTTACTTGGAATCATTAGTAAGCCTTTTCAAGCTAATCTCTCATTTCACTGTACAAGGTAGTCATAAGCTCTAATATTTGTTTTTCCATGTTAATTAGGCACAATTAAGTGTATTGAAGCCTTTAAACCAGTAGCTTGTTCTTTTTAATTGATAGATAATAAAAATCTCATTTTCATAAGTCATATTAGCATAAGTCTCAATTTAAAGTTTTATGTTGCTATAATCATTATTTTATATTTATTCATCCTAATATATGATTATTTAAGGTTTGCAATCTAGTTAATAGTCTAAATCTTTGTTAAGCTTTGAAAAGAGCAAAAGCGCTTTCTAAAGGCGTTTGGATTTGCTAATTTAGTTGCATTCTAGCTTATGCTTTATGTTGTTTGTTATTGTCTCATGTCATACTAGTATCTATTAGCTTAGTCAAACAATAAAACATAGTCCTCATTTGATAAAAAGTCAAAGTTAGTTTCTAATCTTAACTTGCAGGTCCAATCAAAGATTTAAGAATGCATATCTCATCAAGGTAGCTTTTAACTTTGTACTTTAGCTTAAATAATTCATATTACAACTTAGTATAACATATTTAATTAGTAGAATAGATCATAAATTCATAAAAGTCAAACTAGTTTATTTTTATAAAAGTCAAATTTCACTTGGTGGGTTTTGAATAAACTTTAGAATTTTAGTGTGTGTTTATTACTAAGATTTAGCTTAAATCTTTTGGGATATTAAAGTTTAGCCGCTTAAGAAAATTAGAAAAATAGTAGTTCGGTTATAATTAGCTTATTCAAGGCTTATTCATTAGCTTCTTTTGACCCTTTTTAAGCAAACTAGTGCAAATTCAATTTCCATTTTGAGTCCACTGTGATAAGCTTATGTGATAAAATCTTAAGCTAGTTAAGTGCCTATTAGTCATTTTCATAAAAAGTTGTAGTTTTGAAAAGTGCTTATTTTAGTGTAACTTAAAGATTTGTAAAATAAAAATCCAAAAAAAATAGTTGCAAAAACGTGACTGTGGAATTGAACATGTGACCTCACGTTGCCTACCCGCACGCACACAAAGACACACTCTCCAACCATCTCGCACTAGGGTCTTTTTACGCTTACATTTGCTAAGTTTAATATATAACCCTTTTAGTTCATATAGCTTATACGTATTGTTTAGCTTATTTCTAGCTTATTACAATAAGTGGCACATCCTTTTATTTTTCTTAGTTTAGTATTGTTATAAAGTATTTTACAAAAGTTTCAGATTTTTCCAATAAGTTTTAGTATTTTAAGCATTTAATTAGTGTTTTATAGTAATTAATTCATAATAAAAATATAAAAGTCTAAAAATACAAATCTTTTTCTAAAATTTTCTTTTATCAAATAGTACGTAAGAAAATTAGTTTTACACTCTTAGGCCTTTTATTTCTTAAAATTTACGCTTTATTTTGCGCTCCAAATACCATTTTCGTAAATAACGCTGCTTCCGCTTTTAAGTAACGCTTTAAGTTTATTTAAGTTTACGTTTTAAATAAAATAGTTTATTTAAGTTATTTTGTTTTATAAAATAAACGTTCATCGATCTGTAAAAATAGTGATAGCGTTTATTTAATATATTTTATCTTTTTAATTTTCTTAATTTGCATTTAAGTCGCTGTTATTTGTAAATCTTTTCTTTAGGTAATTATCCATCGATATCCATACTGATCACTATCCTTAGTGATCATTCTATCATCTGAAGTTGTTTAAACACCAATTCATCCTCCGTGGGACTTAACGACCCAGGAATCCACTATATTCCTCTGATCTAAATTGCATTTGTGTTTTAAGCTGTTTTAAGTCTGTTACGGTTAGCCATTCACAAGTGGTTAGCTTGTGTGATTAGACTTGACGGTTTTGCACCGATCAAATTTTGGCGCCACGCCGGGAGGTCAGAAGCGTGTTTTAAGCATTTCGGATCCATTCTTGCACATATACCACCCTTTTGTAAACAGTTTTTTGTAAAGTTAATCAAAATCAAAAAGTTCATTAACACTTTTCCTAAAGTGTTGATAACACCAAAAATATTTTCATTCTTTTATGGCATGTTTTTCAAAAATCCAAAAATATTCATCTTTACCCTCTTACCCTTTTTGATTCTTTATTCCTTTACCCTCTATCCATTTGATTCTAAACTTCTTCTATTCTCATGGAATCTCTCGACTACAACGAATTTTGGAACGAAGTTGAAAAACTTCCTATTTTATCACAAATGTCAAGAATTCGTGTGGTTCATGATGATCCATTGATTTTGCGTAGGGAAATAGAACGAGAAACCGGGGTGACAAAGGACCAGGTACTTTCATCCGATAATGAAGGTGCTAATCGTCCAACCTACGGTTATCCAAAGATCTAAACCCTCGATTGCTCCTAAGCCGTCTAAAATTGATCCTACACTTTCACGATTTACGGTTAAAAGCAAACATGCAGAATCTAGACCGGTGACTAGTAAGAATGACTTGCCTAATCTTCACGTTTCTCAAGAACCAGAATCGGAGACCATAACGGAAGTAGTGGAAATTGCTAGCTCTCGAGCACACCACTTGTCTCACCTCCGTTTTTCAAAATGTTCTTCGAGTCTAAATAGTCATTCGATCACCATGTTGGTTTTGTTGATTCTTTGAATGAACCGATTCCTTCTCATAACTCTCAAATAGAATCGTTTATTCCTTGTGTCGGATGTGGTGAGCCTCTTTTGGTTCACCACTCGTCACGTGTACGTGTGTACAGTTTGGTAATGATATTCGAACGGAGTTGTTTGTTTTGTGGTTCGAGGAATTCATTTGATTATGATCCTAATCCGAACTCATTTAACGACCCTCAAATTTTTCTAATTACCCACCACACCGACATATCTTCATATAATCAACAATACTGCTGTGAATTTTGTGGAGGTCCTCACCAAGGATTTGAATGTCAATCCGAAACACGTTTGTCTATGAACAGTTCTCCGTGATGCTCGTAACTTTGGTTATGACCAATATCCATATGATTCACCAATCCAAGCTCAACAAGATATCATTGTGAGAACTGTGGAGGTCCCCATTTCACTCGATTGTGAAACAGAATCCATTTCCTTGTAACAATTACGACTATCACGACCAACCTCCACGGTGCCAAATAACTCAAACTCCTCAAGAAACCCAACAAGACACTTACCTAGAGCTTCGGAGTCGGTGAAAAGAACGAGGAGTTGAGTAAGACAAAGATTTCATAATGTTCCCGCTTTTCTTGTGTATATTGTGGGGTCCTCATGATGATTATCAATGTCAACCTTCCGGTTTTGACAAATCTCCACTCCCACAATGTCCCGTCATTCAAAATTCACATGAGAAATCCATGGAAGAATTGCTAGTCAAGAGCGGTGCTAAAATAAATTCCCAAATTGCTTTTGAAAAGTCTATTAGGGAATTAATTGCAAAAGAAAAAGCAACGATCTAGCTCTCAATTTCGCTTTATTCTCGATGATGTTGATGATGAGGATACATTTGAAGATTCATCAAATTCATCGCTTGATATTCCAAAGATTGAGATTCATTCTCAAACAATCGCTATCACACCAAGCTCCCACTCACTCTCTAAACATGGGGGCGAGCATCTTGACACTGTTCACGAAAAGGAATCGACGAACTCATAAAGTCTAGTGTTGAGGACCTTGTCCCAATCCCGAGAGAGTCACAGGAATTCTCGAGCATTTGTGTGATATCCTTTCCCTCTTGAGTGTTCAAAAGATCATTTTGAGACTTTCTCCGATTTCATTCCACTTTCATCAGAAAGTGATGATGATCTCTTTGATTTCAAAACCAACTTAGGAGAAATTGAAAATCTCCTTTATAATGATCGCTCACTCACTTCTCACCCTAACAAATTCAATAGAGAATGTTAATCACCTTGTTCCCGAAACATTCAAAGCTACTTTCACCAATCCTCTATTTGAATTCGAATCTGAATTCACTTGGATTTCTAACAATCCAATCTTTGACGAGGATAGTGATGAGCCCACAATGGAACAAGGGTTCACAGACTTACATCATGTGAATGATTCTCTTTACGAGGAGTTCTCCTTTGAACTCACTCATATCATATCTCTACCAGAGTATGATAACTTCCACTTTGATATAGACATAAATGATCTTTGTGTTCCGGAGGGAAATGTTCTCATCCATGAGAACTTGCTTGATATCAAAATCCCATCCCTCCCACCCGGGATATGTCTAGACCAATTGAGCTTAAAAAATGAAATTCATGAAACCATGAATTCTCCCGTGAGTGATGATGAGTTAATCATGATCTTTATCATGACTTTCTTTCTCTTTTCACCTATCCCGTAGCTTCTCCTATTCTTCACTCCTTTGGGAATGAAGACATTATCTTGACCCCGGCATTTTTATTTATCATTTGTGAGCCGGGTCTTTCTATGTATATCTCATCGGTGTGGAACTTTCACGTACTTCAATGTTTATACAAACATCTTGAATGAAAGTCCGATGGAGATTGTATCTTCCACTTATTTCCCATGAACAAATTAATTCGGGTCGAGTCAAGCTAGCGACTCGGTAATCAAAAACAAGAGTTAAACATGGGTTTTCACCGTGTGTTCCACCTAAGTGTGGGGAGATGCCCACATGTTGTATATAGACCTTAAAATGAATGAAAATTGTAAATATTAAAAGGAGAATAATTGTTGTGTTTCTACACTTAGCTAGTAGTGTTATCTTTTACGTTCTAAGTTTCGGCATAACAGTGGTACTTTGAATATTGAGGACAATATTCATTTCTAAGTGTGGGGAAATTCGCTAATTTGATCATAAATGTACCCTTTAGTCCCTTTTTCCTCAAAATGGCCAAATTTTAAAAAAATTATTTAGTGGAAGTACTATGTACTAAACACAACAAATGGTAATCATCCACCATGTCTAACCCACATAAGGATTGGCTAATCCAGAGCAAACGGCTCTTGGTAAAGATATCTCAAATCCGCTTATGGCTTGCAATTTGCCCAAAATTGTATGGTGTTCACCACCATATCTTTAATTAGTGAAAAGTTGGCTAGCCCGCAAGTTTATGGCTTGTGGTAAAGGCGCTTGAAAATCCATAATTGGTAATCGGCTCACCAAAGATAATCTTGATAATTTATCTAAGAGTTGGCTAGTCCGTATAAACGGCTCGTAAAGACAAATCAAACCGCTCACGACTTATGATTTGCTCAAAATCATTTGGTTATCGTTGTGCCAAGGTTCTTACTTGAACTAAAACAATTGGCTACTCCAGAAGTAATGGCTTTTGGTAAAGAGATAAAATCCATTAAATTTTCTCAAATCATTGCTAGGGACTAGCAATATCTTAGTGTGGGAGATTGATGAGTGTCTAAATACTCATCATTTTTATACTATTAGAATGCCAAAAACATCTGAAAACACTCAGAAACACATCAAAATGATGAAAATATCACAAACAAGTGTTTTATGTGTTTTAAATGCAAAAACATCAAAATCTGGTGAAAAACGTATTAAGTTTGCATAATTGGCGCTTTAGTCCCCAAGTTACAAAAGTTGTCAAAATTAGTCCTGGTCATTCCAAAACTTGTAAAAGTCATAAAGGTCCTTGGGATTCAAAAGTTGTCAAAATTAACCCTTTAAAGTTTAAAATCACAAAATGACAACTTTAGTCCCTAAACTTTGAAAATTGTCAAATATAGTCCTTGGTTAATTTAAAAAGTGAAAATTATCAAATTTTAACCTTGTACTATTAATAAATGACTAGAATGGTCCTTATGATAAACTTTTGGAGAAATTACATTTTGGCCCCTCAAGTTTCAATCTTGACATTTTTAGTCCCTGGACTTATAAAAAATGAAAATTTATCACTAATGGTCCTTGTACTACTAATGAATGGCAAGTTTAATCCTTATGTTAGCTTTGGAAAGTTGGCTAGAGCAGTCCTTGAAGAATTGGGAATTACAAGTTTGGTCCTTGTGAAGTTATTAAACCAAATGGACCCTTTGTTATTAATCCAATCTAACTAAAACCCACCGCCAACCCAATCCTTTCCTTGGCCCAACACCACCCCAAAACCAAGACCCAAGATTTAAAACAGAAACCGCCATGTAATCTTGTTCATGCTTCTCCCCACGATGGTTTAGCCAAAACCAAGGTTTCCCAACCTTTCCACTCACCTACCTTATCCCCCAATTGTTTAACAAACCCTTTACACCTCCACATCCACCAAAACCCATTAATGCAAAGAACACGCTCATGAGACTTTTCCGCCAATTTTACACTTGGGCGGTTGTGATGATTTCAAGCGATTCAATGGTTGGATTTAAGTGGGATTTCATCGAGGTCGACAAGGAACAAAATGAATCAATAAATATCAAGAGAGGTCGTGGATAACCAAGTAGTGTAGTTTAGTTTAATTTATGTCGATTATATAATTTTCAAATATTAGTGTAATTTTAAGCTTACTAGTACCTGTTTTAATGATTTGAGTGTTATAAACCTATTTCAAGAATCAATTTCAAGTTTTCTTTTAATTTCAGGTTTATGTAAAATTTCAAGATCAAGAAAATTTCATGATAAGTTAAATGTTGTTATACTTTGTTGTTAAGCATTCAAAAGCTCATATAAGCTCTTATAAAAGTTTTTCTAAGCTTTAGTATCCTTAAAACTCGCTTTAGATTCAAAATAGAAAAATTCACAAAATCAAGATAAAATAGTGAGAAAATAAAAATGCCATGGAGAGGATGCCGAGATTGAAGCAAGGTTGAAAATGGATTGCTTTTGGGTATAAAGCTTCATGGGAAGCCATAGGAAGTGATTTCAGTTCTTGGTTCTCATTTTTTACTTGGAATCATTAGTAAGCCTTTTCAAGCTAATCTCTCATTTCACCGCACAAGGTAGTCATAAGCTCTAATATTTGTTTTTCCATGTTAATTAGGCACAATTAAGTGTATTGAAGCCTTTAAACCAAAGAGCTTGTTCTTTTTAATTGATAGATAATAAAATCTCATTTTCATAAGTCATATTAGCATAAGTCTCAATTTAAAGTTTTATGTTGCTATAATCATTATTTTATATTTATTCATCCTAATATATGATTATTTAAGGTTTGCAATCTAGTTAATAGTCTAAATCTTTGTTAAGCTTTGAAAAGAGCAAAAGCAGTTTCTAAAGGGGCGTTTGGATTTGCTAATTTAGTTGCATTCTAGCTTATGCTTTATGTTGTTTGTTATTGTCTCATGTCATACTAGTATCTATTAGCTTAGTCAAACAATAAAACATAGTCCTCATTTGATAAAAAGTCAAAGTTAGTTTCTAATCTTAACTTGCAGTCCACTGTCAAGATTTAAGAATGCATATCTCATCAAGGTAGCTTTTAACTTTGTACTTTAGCTTAAATAATTCATATTACAACTTAGTATAACATATTTAATTAGTAGAATAGATCATAAATTCATAAAAGTCAAACTAGTTTATTTTTATAAAAAGTCAAATTTCACTTGGTCAGTTTTTGAATAAACTTTAGAATTTTAGTGTGTGTTTATTACTAAGATTTAGCTTAAATCTTTTTGGGATATTAAAGTTTAGCTGCTTAAGAAAATTAGAAAAATAGTAGTTCAGTTATAATTAGCTTATTCAGTGCTTATTCATTAGCTTCTTTTGACCCTTTTTTTTAAGCAAACTAGTGCAAATTCAATTTCCATTTTGAGTCCACTGTGATAAGCTTATGTGATAAAATCTTAAGCTAGTTAAGTGCCTATTAGTCATTTTCATAAAAAGTTGTAGTTTTGAAAAGTGCTTATTTTAGTGTAACTTAAAGATTTGTAAAATAAAAATCCAAAAAAATAGTTGCAAAAACGCGACTGTGGAATTGAACATGTGACCTCACGTTGCCTACCCGCACGCACACAAAGACACACTCTCCAACCATCTCGCACTAGGGTCTTTTTACGCTTATATTTGCTAAGTTTAATATATAACCCCTTTTAGTTCATATAGCTTATACGTATTGTTTAGCTTATTTCTAGCTTATTACAATAAGCTGGCACATCCTTTTTATTTTTCTTAGTTTAGTATTGTTATAAAGTATTTTTACAAAAAGTTTCATATTTTTCCAATAAGTTTTAGTATTTTTAAGCATTTAATTAGTGTTTTATAGTAATTAATTCATAATAAAAAATATAAAAGTCTAAAAAATACAAATCTTTTTTCTAAAATTTTCTTTTATCAAATAGTACGTAAGAAAATTAGTTTTACACTCTTAGGCCTTTTATTTCTTAAAATTTACGCTTTATTTTGCGCCCAAAGCCATTTTCGTAAATAACGCTGCTTCCGCTTTTAAGTAACGCTTTAAGTTTATTTAAGTTTACGCTTTAAATAAAATAGTTTATTTAAGTTATTTTGTTTTATAAAATAAACGTTCATCGATCCGTAAAAATAGTGATAGCGTTTATTTAATATATTTTATCTTTTAATTTTCTTAATTTGCATTTAAGTCATTATTATTTGTAAATCTTTTCTTTAGGTAATTATCCATCGATATCCATACTGATCACTATCCTTAGTGATCATTCTATCATCTGAAGTTGTTTAAACACCAATTCATCCTCCGTGGGACTTAACGACCCAGGAATCCACTATATTCCTCTGATCTAAATTGCATTTGTGTTTTAAGCTGTTTTAAGTCTGTTACGGTTAGCCATTCACAAGTGGTTAGCTTGTGTGATTAGACTTGACGGTTTTGCACCGATCAAATTTTGGCGCCGCTGCCGGGGAGGCTGTAAGCGTGTTTTAAGCATTTCCAGATCCATTCTTGCACATATACCACCCTTTTGTAAACAGTTTTTTGTAAAGTTAATCAAAATCAAAAAGTTCATTAACACTTTTCCTAAAGTGTTGATAACACCAAAAATATTTTCATTCTTTTATGGCATGTTTTTCAAAAATCCAAAAATATTCATCTTTACCCTCTTACCCTTTTTGATTCTTTATTCCTTTACCCTCTATCCATTTGATTCTAAACTTCTTCTATTCTCATGGAATCTCTCGACTACAACGAATTTTGGAACGAAGTTGAAAAACTTCCTATTTTATCACAAATGTCAAGAATTCATGTGGTTCATGATGATCCATTGATTTTGCGTAGGGAAATAGAACGAGAAACCGGGGTGACAAAGGACCAGGTACTTTCATCTGATAATGAAGGTGCTAAATACGTCCAACCTACGGTTATCCAAAGATCTAAACCCTCGATTGCTCCTAAGCCGTCTAAAATTGATCCTACACTTTCACGATTTACGGTTAAAAGCAAACATGCAGAATCTAGACCGGTGACTAGTAAGAATGACTTGCCTAATCTTCACGTTTCTCAAGAACCAGAATCGGAGACCATAACGGAAGTAGTGGAAATTGCTAGCTCTCAGAGCACACCACTTGTCTCACCTCCGGATTTTTCAAAATGTTCTTCGAGTCTAAATAGTCATTCAGATCACCATGTTGGTTTTGTTGATTCTTTGAATGAACTGATTCCTTCTCATAACTCTCAAATAGAATCGTTTATTCCTTGTGTCGGATGTGGTGAGCCTCTTTTTGGTTCACCCTGTCGCTGGTGTACGTGTGTACAGTTTGGTAATGATATTCGAACGGAGTTGTTTGTTTTGTGGTTCGAGGAATTCATTTGATTATGATCCTAATCCGAACTCATTTAACGACCCTCAAATTTTTCTAATTACCCACCACACCCAACATATCTTCATATAATCAACAATATCTGCTGTGAATTTTGTGGAGGTCCTCACCAAGGATTTGAATGTCAATCCGAAACACGTTTGTCTATGAACAGCTTCTCCGGTGATGCTCGTAACTTTGGTTATGACCAATATCCATATGATTCACCAATCCAAGCTCAACAAGATATCATTGTTGAGAACTGTGGAGGTCCCCATTTCACTCGATTGTGAAACAGAATCCATTTCCTTGTAACAATTACGACTATCACGACCAACCTCCATAAGGTGCCAAATAACTCAAACTCCTCAAGAAACCCAACAAGACACTTACCTAGAGCTTCGGAGTCGGTGAAAAGAACCGAGGAGTTGAGTAAGACAAGATTTCATAATGTTCCCGCTTTTCTTGTGTATATTGTGGGGTCCTCATGATGATTATCAATGTCAACCTTCCGGTTTTGACAAATCTCCACTCCCACAATGTCCCGTCATTCAAAATTCACATGAGAAATCCATGGAAGAATTGCTAGTCAAGAGCGGTCATAAAATAAATTCCCAAATTGCTTTTGAAAAGTCTATTAGGAATTAATTGCAAAAGAAAAGCGACCAGATCTAGCTCTCAATTTCGCTTTATTCCCGATGACAAGTGATGATGAGGATACATTTGAAGATTCATCAAATTCATCGCTTGATATTCCAAAGAGCTTGAGATTCATTCTCAAACAACTGCTATCACACCAAGCTCCCACTCACTCTCTAAACATGGGGACGAGCATCTTGACACTGTTCACGAAAAGGAATCGACGAACTCATAAAGTCTAGTGTTGAGGACCTTGTCCCAATCCCGAGAGAGTCACAGGGAATTCTCGAGCATTTGTGTGATATCCTTTCCCTCTCGAGTGTTCAAAAGATCATTTTGAGACTTTCTCCGATTTCATTCCACTTTCATCGAAAGTGATGATGATCTCTTTGATTTCAAAACCAACTTAGGAGAAATTGAAAATCTCCTTTATAATGATCGCTCACTCACTTCTCACCCTAACAAATTCAATAGAGAATGTTAATCACCTTGTTCCCGAAACATTCAAAGCTACTTTCACCAATCCTCTATTTGAATTGAATCAATTCACTTGGATTTCTAACAATCCAATCTTTGACAAGGATAGTGATGAGCCCACAATGGAACAAGGGTTCACAGACTTACATCATGTGAATGATTCTCTTTACGAGGAGTTCTCCTTTGAACTCACTCATATCATATCTCTACCAGAGTATGATAACTTCCACTTTGATATAGACATAAATGATCTTTGTGTTCCGGAGGGAAATGTTCTCATCCATGAGAACTTGCTTGATATCAAAATCCCATCCCTCCCACCCGGGATATGTCTAGACCAATTGAGCTTAAAAAATGAAATTCATGAAACCATGAATTCTCATGTGAGTGATGATGAGTTAATCATGATCTTTATCATGACTTTCTTTCTCTTTTTCACCTATCCCGTAGCTTCTCCTATTCTTCACTCCTTTGGGAATGAAGACATTATCTTTGACCCCGGCATTTTTATTTATCATTTGTGAGCCGGGTCTTTCTATGTATATCTCATCGGTGTGGAACTTTCACGTACTTCAAAGTTTATACAAACATCTTGAATGAAAGTCTGATGGAGATTGTATCTTCCACTTATTTCCCCATGAACAAATTAATTCGGGGTCGAGTCAAGCTAGCGACTCGGTAATCAAAAACAGTAGTTAAACATGGGTTTTCACCCGTGTGTTCCACCTAAGTGTGGGGGAGATGCCCCACATGTTGTATATAGACCTTAAAAATGAATGAAAAATTGTAAATATTAAAAAGGAGAATAATTGTTGTGTTTCTACACTTAGCTAGTAGTGTTATCTTTTTACGTTCTAAGTTTCGGCATAACAGCCGGTACTTTGAATATTGAGGACAATATTCATTTCTAAGTGGGGGAAATTTCGCGAATTTGATCATAAATGTACCCTTTTAGTCCCTTTTTCCCCAAAATGGCCAAATTTTAAAAAATTTATTTAGTGGAAGTACTATGTACTAAACACAACAAATGGTAATCATCCACCATGTCTAACCCACATAAGGATTGGCTAATCCAGAGCAAACGGCTCTTGGTAAAGATATCTCAAATCCGCTTATGGCTTGCAATTTGCCCAAAATTGTATGGTGTTTAGCTCACCATATCTTTAATTAGTAAAAGTTGGCTAGCCCGCAAGTTTATGGCTTGTGGTAAAGGCGCTTGAAAATCCATAATTGGTAATCGGCTCACCAAAGATAATATTGATAATTTATCTTAGAGTTGGCTAGTCCGTAAGCAAACGGCTTCGTAAAGACAAATCAAATCCGCTCACGACTTATGATTTGCTCAAAATCATTTGGTTATCGTTGTGCCAAGGTTCTTACTTGAACTAAAACAATTGGCTACTCCGAAGTAATGGCTTTTGGTAAAGAGATAAAATCCATTAAATTTTCTCAAATCATTGGTAGGACTAGCAATATCTTAGTGTGAGGATTGATGAGTGTCTAAATACTCATCATTTTATACTATTAGAATGCCAAAACATCCGAAAACACTCGAAACACATCAAAATGATGAAAATATCACAAACAAGTGTTTTATGTGTTTTAAATGCAAAACATCAAAATCTGTGAAAACGATTAAGTTTGCATAATTGGCGCTTTAGTCCCCAAGTTACAAAAGTTGTCAAAATTAGTCCTCGGTCATTCCAAAACTTGTAAAAGTCATAAAGGTCCTTGGGATTCAAAATTTGTCAAAATTAACCCTTTAAAGTTTAAAATCACAAAATGACAACTTTAGTCCCTAAACTTTGAAAATTGTCAAATATAGTCCTTGGTTAATTTAAAAGTGAAAATTATCAAATTTTAACCTTGTACTATTAATAAATGACTAGAATGGTCCTTATGATAAACTTTTGGAGAAATTACATTTTGGCCCCTCAAGTTTCAATCTTGACATTTTAGTCCCTCGGACTTATAAAAATGAAAATTTATCACTAATGGTCCTTGTACTACTAATGAATGGCAAGTTTAATCCTTATGTTAGCTTTGGAAAGTTGGCTAGAGCAGTCCTTGAAGAATTGGGAATTACAAGTTTGGTCCTTGTGAAGTTATTAAACCAAATGGACCCTTTGTTATTAATCCAATCTAACTAAAACCCAGCTGCCAACCCAATCCTTTCCTTGGCCCAACACCAGCCCAAAACCAAGACCCAGTATTTAAAACAGAAAACCGCCATGTACTGTTCATGCTTCTCCCCCACGATGGTTTAGCCAAAACCAGTGGTTTCCCCAACCTTTCCACCTCACCTACCTTATCCCCCCAGCTGTTTAACAAACCCTTTACACCTCCACATCCACCAAAACCCATTAATGCAAAGAACCTGCTCATGAGACTTTTCCCGCCAATTTTACACTTGGGCGGTTGTGATGATTTCAAGCGATTCAATGGTTGGATTTAAGTGGGATTTCATCGAGGTCGACAAGGAACAAAATGAATCAATAAATATCAAGAGAAGTTTGTGGATAACCAAGTAGTGTAGTTTAGTTTAATTTATGTCGTATTATGTAATTTTCAAATATTAGTGTAATTTTAAGCTTACTAGTACCCTGTTTTAATGATTTCAGAGTGTTATAAACCTATTTCAAGAATCAATTTCAAGTTTTCTTTTAATTTCCAGTTTATGTAAAATTTCAAGATCAAGAAAATTTCATGATAAGTTAAATGTTGTTATACTTTGTTGTTAAGCATTCAAAAGCTCATATAAGCTCTTATAAAAGTTTTCTAAGCTTTAGTATCCTTAAAACTCAGTTTAGATTCAAAATAGAAAAATTCACAAAATCAAGATAAAATAGTGAGAAAATAAAAATGCCATGGAGAGGATGCCGAGATTGAAGCAAGGTTGAAAATGGATTGCTTTTGGGTATAAAGCTTCATGGGAAGCCATAGGAAGTGATTTCAGTTCTTGGTTCTCATTTTTTACTTGGAATCATTAGTAAGCCTTTTCAAGCTAATCTCTCATTTCACCGCACAAGGTAGTCATAAGCTCTAATATTTGTTTTTCCATGTTAATTAGGCACAATTAAGTGTATTGAAGCCTTTAAACCAAGAGCTTGTTCTTTTTAATTGATAGATAATAAAATCTCATTTTCATAAGTCATATTAGCATAAGTCTCAATTTAAAGTTTTATGTTGCTATAATCGTTATTTTATATTTATTCATCCTAATATATGATTATTTAAGGTTTGCAATCTAGCTAATAGTCTAAATCTTTGTTAAGCTTTGAAAAGAGCAAAAGCGCTTTCTAAAGGGGCGTTTGGATTTGCTAATTTAGTTGCATTCTAGCTTATGCTTTATGTTGTTTGTTATTGTCTCATGTCATACTAGTATCTATTAGCTTAGTCAAACAATAAAACATAGTCCTCATTTGATAAAAAGTCAAAGTTAGTTTCTAATCTTAACTTGCAGTCCACTGTCAAGATTTAAGAATGCATATCTCATCAAGGTAGCTTTTAACTTTGTACTTTAGCTTAAATAATTCATATTACAACTTAGTATAACATATTTAATTAGTAGAATAGATCATAAATCCATAAAAGTCAAACTAGTTTATTTTTATAAAAAGTCAAATTTCACTTGGTCAGTTTTTGAATAAACTTTAGAATTTTAGTGTGTGTTTATTACTAAGATTTAGCTTAAATCCTTTTGGGATATTAAAGTTTAGCTGCTTAAGAAAATTAGAAAAATAGTAGTTCAGTTATAATTAGCTTATTCAGTGCTTATTCATTAGCTTCTTTTGACCCTTTTTAAGCAAACTAGTGCAAATTCAATTTCCATTTTGAGTCCACTGTGATAAGCTTATGTGATAAAATCTTAAGCTAGTTAAGTGCCTATTAGTCATTTTCATAAAAAGTTGTAGTTTTGAAAAGTGCTTATTTTAGTGTAACTTAAAGATTTGTAAAATAAAAATCCAAAAAAAAAATAGTTGCAAAAAACGTGACTGGTGGGAATTGAACATGTGACCTCCTGGTTGCCTACCTGCACGCACACAGCACACACTCTCCAACCATTTGCACTAGGGTCTTTTTACGTTTATATTTGCTAAGTTTAATATATAACCCCTTTTAGTTCATATAGCTTATACGTATTGTTTAGCTTATTTCTAGCTTATTACAATAAGCTGGCACATCCTTTTTATTTTTCTTAGTTTAGTATTGTTATAAAGTATTTTTACAAAAAGTTTCAGATTTTTCCAATAAGTTTTTGTATTTTAAGCATTTAATTAGTGTTTTATAGTAATTAATTCATAATAAAAATATAAAAGTCTAAAAATACAAATCTTTTTCTAAAATTTTCTTTTATCAAATAGTACGTAAGAAAATTAGTTTTACACTCTTAGGCCTTTTATTTCTTAAAATTTACGTTTTATTTTGCGCCCAAATACCATTTTCGTAAATAACGCTCGCTTCGCTTTTAAGTAACGCTTTAAGTTTATTTAAGTTTACGTTTTAAATAAAATAGTTTATTTAAGTTATTTTGTTTTATAAAATAAACATTCATCGATCTGTAAAAATAGTGATAGCGTTTATTTAATATATTTTATCTTTTTAATTTTCTTAATTTGCATTTAAGTCGCTGTTATTTGTAAATCTTTTCTTTAGGTAATTATCCATCGATATCCTTACTGATCACTATCCTTAGTGATCATTCTATCATCTGAAGTTGTTTAAACACCAATTCATCCTCCGTGGGACTTAACGACCCAGGAATCCACTATATTCCTCTGATCTAAATTGCATTTGTGTTTTAAGCTGTTTTAAGTCTGTTACGGTTAGCCATTCACAAGTGGTTAGCTTGTGTGATTAGACTTGACGGTTTTGCACCGATCATGAAGGATGCCAAAAGAGTCAAGACGAAGGAATTAGTGAAAGATGCTTAACGTTCGTGTCAAAGGAATTAGTGAAGGATGCCAAGAGGGTCAAGTCAAAGGCATTTGTGAAGGATGCCAAGGGTGTACAATCGATATGGTGTATCGATGTACAAATAGAGATAGGTTGTATCCAAGGATATTGATATACTTGATGATGTTGTAATAAGGAGTTGGTCTCCTTTGGGATAGGTGTTGTGTAGTGTTGGGTAGTAGTTCCTCCTTTGTAATGAAACTCGGTATCTAGCCTTGTATCGGATAAAGTGTAGGCGACATTGTGATAGGTGTGGTTCTACCTTGTGGAAGAACCCGGTGTCTAGCCTTTTACCGGAAAAAGAGTTAGCAACATTGTGAAGGCTTCTCCGCCATAAGGAGTTGTGTCGTGTAGTGATTACGAACTCTCGAGTAGGTGACTCGGGGAGTGGAGTAAGGCAAGGAAGGTGTCCTTGTAGTCGAACCACTATAAATACTTGTGTCGTGGTTTTGTGTTTCTTACTCTTTTCTTTTACATTACATACTTACATATCTATCTATTAACGTCAAACATACACATCGAAATAGATTGACATAAGTCGATCTAAATATTTTAAAACGAAGTTTTAATTGTAAAACTATTTAACCCCCCCTCTAGTTTTCCACAATTTGCATCAGAGCTTCGTTACCAAGTTTCTTAGAGTATGTTGTACTTTAAAAACTTGATACGATCCGTGTATGATTGAAAACTACAAAAAAGGAAATCTTTTTGAAAAAAAATATTTGTTGGATGGTGATAGATTATTCTAACATTTTCTTTTTAAGAAATCTTCTTGCTAGGATCTATCCAAAGTCTTCATTTCTATTCAAAGAAAAATGAAGTCAACCTTCAAGGAAGAACCTAAAAGTAATCGCAACCTACTTATACTAATACAGCGGATTACTTTAAAAGGTCTTGAAGTATTTCGGTTTTATGGTCTCCATAAACCATATCAAAAGTTTAGAGGTATGTTCACTTTTCCACAAATTTGCTAGTTTACGTTTACATGGATATGTTGATATTATTTTTTCATTAATTTAGACGTTAATAACTGCTAGTCTCTAAAAAGTCTCTCTTCGCCACTTTCCCGACTTTCTCATCATCGGGAATAGTATTCCTCCTTGATTTTCTAAAAGATCGTCAAACTAATGCCGCCGTCACAAATAGATCCTTGATAGTTAACCTATCAAAACCCGTTGACCAAACGTCTATTCAATTAGGAACCTCAAAGCTATTTTTTGTTCCATAAGCTAGTGTATAACTTATTACAAAAACAACACCAAACACCTTTTTTTCTGCCCACAGTAGCCGGATCCCACAAGTTGTACTAGCCGGATCCCAATTACAAGGGATACGGGGGAACCGTGTGACAGAAATCAACTATACGTTTTTCAAAACCAATTCTGCTCTTTTCCCTCTCCTCACAAAACATAAAAACGACCCAATTGCTGCTTTCATCTCCATAGAGCTTCATATCCTCAAGCATCTTCTTCTAGAACATCATTTTAAGTAATTACACTCATATGTTCTACTCTTCATCATCCTCATACTAGGGTTTATGGTTTTCAATTTTTTTTAAAAAACATCAATTGATGAAATTAGGTTTTGCAAAATTGATCACTAGAAAAGGTTTTCACATAACGAAGATTCTATTGTGCTTACAACATTGTTAATACAAATCGAAACCATAAACCCATCTCAACAAATTTTACCTAATTGGAATATTTGTTTTTCTAGGACCATCCATGCTTAAAGCTACCCAACAAGACCACCATGATACCGTTCACTGCCTCACTAAATACTATCGAAAAGAGGGGTTTTCAAAAACCGATCGTAAAATCTTTAAAAGACTTGAAAAACGACTTATCCACGAATGTCGTGTGGTCAAGGAATATTTCCTTAAAAATACCGACATTCGTCAAGTCTTCTCGGCAATCAACTTTGATTGTCTCCTTGCTATTGATGAACAAATTTGTCCGGTTTACATCTTTGAATTCTACAAAAGCGTTAGGATCATTCGAAATAGCGATGATAGCATCTCAATCGCTTTTATCATCAATAATCAAAGCCTTACTCTATGAAAGCTTTTGGATTTCATAAACACATCAACACTTAAACATATGGGGCATATGAATGAGTGTAGAGAGAGAAAGTTTTAGAGAGAGAAAGAGAAGAGAGTTGGGAACTATGTGAAACAAAGAAAAATGGTATTGAAGCTCCAACCCTCTACCTTGGGAGGTAGAGGGTATTTATAGTGTCTTACAAGATACGCCATCTACGGGCTGTGGATCAGGCATACATTGGGTAAAGACCTGTCCGTCCTCCACAGTGTTACTAAACTAAATACTAACTAACATTAAATAACTAAGACTACGAGCTTTCTAACGATTACATATACTTGAGGTAACCGACACTTTAATGACTTGATTTTCTAAATCCTAACAATCTCCCCCTAAGGGAGGTCACCTCATAATACATAGAATACAAACAGATATTACATTAAGATTGTTCTTGGACTCTTGTATAAGTTCTTTGCTCAGTAGCCCGTAGTCTTTGATTCTTCATGTTTTGCATGTTCGGTTAATACAAGTGGAGGTCTTTAACTGATCCACATGATGATGAGTTTTGAGCCAGCTTTGAGATCATCAGCTTCCATAAATCTCTGTCTCTTCCTTTGCAGTGTTGACATTATGTGATGTTGTGACATTGGACCGACATGCTCACATTCTGGATTATGATTTCTTCTCATCAGAGTAGCGGAAGCTTTAGTTGATACATGATATTTGCAGCAACATAGCAGAAGCATGGAGTGTAAATATCAGAGTCGTTGATGCACTTATCATGATTTCTTTTGAAATGAATGTGTTGTGTGAGCATGCGGCTATGGATTGACCTCTCAATTCTGATCAGCTGCAAATGTTGGGTGTACCTGCACACAAGCTTAGCAATAAAGCGCATGAAAAGTGTCTTTGATCACTTTCGTTGAATTGAGGTACACGCCCACGGTTCCCGCTGATCAAGACAAGTACTTGCTGTGATCGGTATAATTCAAGAATCTCCTTGACGGGGTTTTGTTCTAGCTGTTCTCAAACCGAACGCCTCAAAGAAGACAACACGGAGTGAGTGAACCAATAATTGAGATTCACCGATTGATGAAATATTGATTTGAAAACAATCGCGTATTGCTTAGAAGAAAGAGTTTTGCAATATGACGAAGGTTTTATGAGAAAGATCAATTTTCAATCAAAAATACTTTTGTATTTGAAAAGAGTACACATTCGATGTGCTAGAGAAAGAAGAGATTCGCACATCGAACGGTTTTCCAAAAGTATTTTTAAATCAGAGATACTTTTTGTGTTTGAAAATGAATACACATTCGATGTGCTAGAGAAAAGAAGAGATTTGCACATCGAACGGTTTTTTCAAAAGTATTCGTCAATTCATTAACTAGACCAAGGTTTATTCAATAATGAATCTCCCCATTGTTTCAATCCAGTTGTCACAAGTTTGATCTATTGGATAGATCTCACATGTTACCCACCAAGTGCTTGTTTGATGTTGGCTCTAGAAGGATTTCCATCTTCATTGTGAATATTTTACATATCACTCAGATGTTTTGGCAATACCACAAGGATAATGCGTAGGACTCTTAAGATATAATCTCACTTTCCACATTGTGTGAAACAGTAAGTCTTCATTAATTTTTTGTCCTAATGAGATTTATTGATGATCTCGTGGCTCTAGACTCAATAGTGCACATTTGGTTCCTATGCTGGAGACTAGGGAGAGGGTCTCCTTCTTCAATATTAACAATCTCTAAGAGAAAGTCGATAGATAATGTAGGTTCCCGTGAGAATGAAACAAGTCCTTTTAAGAGGAACTTGAGTAGCTTGGGAAGTTGTAGTGCAAAGTCGTCCTTTGGGTCCATAACGCTTGTCTTCAATACCGGTGTTACATTAGTAACCACCAAGAGCATATGTATTGAACCCGGTTTCGCCTAAGGTTGAATAAATGGAGGCTATTTCTTTTCACCCTATTCACATTCAATTCTTTTTCATTCTTCAACCCCTTCAGTGCTTACCGAGACTTCAGTACTAGAACCTTGTTGGGTTTATTCCAGTTCTAGCTCAAATCTCAGTTGGCACTCTTCCCATTTCTCATTTTTCTCCTTTTTCAATATACCTAAGGACTCTACACTATCTAGTGGATTGTCCCTGGGTAGATCCCTCCGGCTCTGGCGGGATCGTAGGAACGAATACCTAACCTAACCACCCTTATATCTCCATGCATAAAGTAAAATTGGTCGGTCTTTTGGTACTGTTTTTCCGCCTCGAAACCAATTGAAAACCATTTGAAAATCAATCAAGGTACTTGTGATATAAAATCAAAGTATTTTGTACCTTAATTGTTTTTTATATTTTAGAAATGCTACCCTTCAACATGTGCTTCAAGTATTAGAAATTATTTTAGCGCATGGAGGCAAGAGGATATTTGAAATCTTAGATTGAGCATGAAAGATCCAATCTTTTGAATAACATTTTCTAAAATGATCATCATCACTTCTCAATTAAATCTAGTATTTAAACACTTTGGAAAAATCAATTTCGGAAAGGATGAGGTTTTCTTAAAATTGCTCCCCCTCAATATGTGCATCGAGATTAGAAGGTGTTTTGCACATATTAGAGATAACCTGCACTTAGAGACAAATCAATCACGTTTCAATCCTTTTTGGTTTGAGAAAGATGCTCCCCCTTAACATGTGCATGGAAAATTTGATATCGTTTGGCACATGTAGGGAGGAGAGCTTGTTAATATATTTCTAAACCACTTATCGAATTATCAGTTTATATCCAATTTAAATCACAAATTCTCCCCCAATCACAGTTTTCAAATCTTTTGAGAATTGTGATCTCTATTGATTTAAATTAATTTTGAAAAACTTTTGAGGAGAATTGTGACTTTCTTGTGAAAAACATTTTTTAACTGATAAGGATCAGATTTTGAGACTTTAATCTCCATTGTTCAAATATGCTTAAGTATCTTATGAAAACATAACATTAGCCAAGGTCTTGAACCAATTGTATAAAATATTGTAAAACATTGTTCTTTTGGATTATCCAAAAGTAGACCTTGCTCGTTTACGTGCCAATTGTTTGAAAAATAACCTTTTTTTGATTTGATTGAAATCATTCTCGCCCTCAATCAATGACATCAGTTGTTGATTGAGAGATAGAGATTTTGACAATTGATAAGTCCAGATGATTTTTAAAAATAGATTCCGAGTTATTATCAAAGCAATATTGTTTTCATTAGATGACAAATATTTTTCAGAAGAATTTATAGAAGGAAAAATATTTGGAAGGAAATATTTATCTTTTTGGTGACAAACATTTGTTTTTAGAATCAGAGCATGAGGTTTGAAAAATAAGATTTAAGCATGGCTCTGTTCTTTCTTTTAAAACGGGTTACTGCCTGAGATGACAATAAACCACCATTTTTCTCCATCTCATTTTTTTTTTTTTTGGATAAAAGGTTTATGTACATTCGAACTTCATCTAAAGACTCGTGCCATTCTTTGAGTGACAATTCTAAGTCCGTAGATGTTATCGAACCAATAAAAACATGAGTAAATAAATAATATTTTTGGAATTTTTTAAGATTTTCTAATTTTTATGGATTTTGAAAATTTTATATTTTTCTATTTTATTTTTGATGGTTTTATAATTTTGTATTTTGCTTTTTGATAAAATATGGACAAAGAAGATAATTTAGTATAAGAGAATGATGAAATGAGTACCGAGATAAGGATATCATTTAGCACGTTGTAGAAAAAAGAAATCAACATCTCTTAAACTTTCACCACCAAAGCATTCGAGGCTTCTAAGAAAATCGTCTGAACATGAGCCTTCTAATTGTGAATCTTTGGTAGCTTCCCCCCAAACCGACAATCTTCGAATTAAGACCATTTCCCCCCAAAAGATGAAGTGAAGCAAACAGTCTAATTGTATGAAGCTCAAGAACCCGAACAAGACGATAACAACGAAGTAACAAGTTAACACGGATCATTTCTGCGGTTATCATACCCGGAATAAACGATTGAGCCCGATCACATGAACCTGTTGTGCATCCCCGAAGTTCACATTACTCTTCGAGGTTGAGCAAGAAGTTTGTCTATTCAGGGGAATAATATATCAACATCTTTATTTCACGAAATGCATTCCAGTTATCTAACATATAATCAATCAACCCATAATGTACACATGTACCCAACAAGAGTAGAGACGATGACATCCATGTAACATGTTGAGTCACTAATCATCTCCGGAATAACTGAATAAGCTCAATCATGTGAACATGTTGTGCGTCCCTGATGTACACATATCTCTCCCCTGATGGTTGCGATCTCATCGGAATCATCATAACATTGTGTACATGAAGCAATAACCAGAAGCACCTTATCATAAGCCATATTGAAGATGTCGACAAGCAATATCATCTCACTCACCAGGTATTCTTCTCATATTTCTTCTTTCTGAAGACTGAGTTAACACATACCAAAAGTATCCAGAGACCACTTCCCCCCAAATGGTTGGAATAATACATCCTTCCCCCAAATAGTTGGAATAATATATCCTTCCCCCAAATAGTTGGAATAATACATCCTTCCCCCAAATAGTTGGAATAACACACCAAAGGCTACGAGTTAAACACTGAGATTCTCTGCGGTTATGACATTTTTCTTTCCCGGGATTACTTCAATAGAGAAGAAGTATTAAGTTCATCATGTGTACTCGTTGTGTGTTTAGATGTATATCTCCTTCCCCCTTGCAGGTTTTGATACCTCAGAATCAGCAACACATTATACATGCCAAATATTCTTGAAATAGAGAAGAACAAACACTTAGCGCAACTAAATCCTGTGAGAATCAACTGCTACCGAAACTCTCTCTGACTATCTTTATCAACCCATATGTAGACAATTTGAAGTGACCACTAAAGAAGAAAACTTGATATACCAAACTTGAAACTAAAGTCGAATTCCCTACATTTGTATCTTAAGCTTGCACTTAATGATGTAAGAACGGTGTCGAGAATCTATGCTTCAAGAAAATCTCTAAGTACTCACTACTCAAACAAAGTATGAGACATTAACACCTCTTGAGATTATCCACATCGTAGGTCTTTAACCATCCACCCCGACTGTTGGTAACTAGATAAACCAAGTCTTCAACTCAAATTCTTAAGCCCGAGCAAGTTATCAAATAAGAACACACCTTTGTGAAAGTCAACTTCAATCTCAAATAAGTGATAAATGATTAACTTTGAACTAATCAACTTGTGTCAAATGTCCAACACGTGAATAAACATACAATCGGATGTACATTGACCCACTGAATGAACCGGAACAAATGATTCCTCAACATCAATGCATTCTTCCTAAAGGTATACATGTAGAGACTGATATAGAAGATTCACCGATAATGTCTTCGAGCGGATCAGGTAGTCATTTTCCTTAATGTTCATGTGGTTGATTTATAGCGTGCACAATGAGAGGAACAATAATCCGTGAAGATTTGGCAAAGGAATACCAAAGATCGGATCATTATTCAATAGTGCAACTACAATATCATGATAGCCATTATCAACGCCTTATGAAGTAACTGGAGAAAAGGTTTCTTGAGAAGTACTTCTTAGATCGTGAACCAGTTGAGTCAGTAGGAACCAGAGCATGAGCTTCAGAAACTGGATGATCAACATTCGTTGGAGGTTGAAAGTACTCATCAAACATATCTTGAAAAATAATGAATCCCAAATAGTAAATCCCAGTTATCCTTAGTAAGTGAAGACATTAGGCGTTGGAGAGTCGTATGACCATAACTCAAGCATCCATTAACATGAAGTATATTCACTCTTCTCCCCCTCAAAAATTGCAAATGAAGTTTGCCATTTTTGATTGATCAAGTGAATAAGAATATATACCAATGAACGGAGATCCACTTGAGGATTGAATGAGCATGGAAAAACATGAAGCTTGTTGATGAAGAATGTCGATGAGAATGGTCATAAAAGTGAAGATTATCATTAAAGATGTGCAGATTGTTTCTTTCAATCTCATTATTTTTAAGCTCACGTTCATGCATACTGACATCATGTTCCATATCATTAAACATGTCCATTCCCTTTTTAAGACACTCAAATTGTTCTTTAAGATGTTTGAAAAAAGGCATGACCTCACTCAAATAGCATTCTTTAGTTAGTTCAAAGCCCTTTCCCTTCGCTTATCCCAAGGGTGTGATTCTCTTTTACACGCTTTCAAAATCAAAAATAGTTGGTAAACTACATAAAGGCTGATTAAGGTCTTGCTATTAGTGGGAAGTGTTCTAGGCACTAAATGCATTGGTGTATTTGGAGGATACACGGTTGCTGGAGACAATTTCCTACAGGGGGGATTCTTTTCAACAAGGTTATATGCTTTTTGCTTATCCATATCCTTTTTCCAAAACACTTGTTCAGGTGTTAATAGTGTTTGAGGCTTAAACTTGTTCAAGGAGATCCAATTTTCCTTAGTGTAATCATGGGATTTAAAAATGATGTTATATTTAATGCACCAGGGATCTTTAAGCTTATCATTCAATTTTTCTTTAGTGGCATCTTCTAATTTTCTATCTTCCTCAATGCACTCAATGCATGTAAGTTTTTGTTTAGGCTTGAGGATCTCATCACCATCATAGACAACCTTTTGAGCAGCTTTTGCTATTTTACCATACTTAGTATTGGGTTCCTCTACAAGGGCAATACTATGCTTATCGCTTAAAACTCTATTCTTAGTGATCATGTGAGCAGTCTGAATGGTGTTCCCTTGTACGTACAGTTTGTTTTCAAGTTTGTTTTTCAACATTTTTTGGCTAGAAAAATCATTCAAAAGTTTTGATTCCTTAGCGTTAAATTCATGTTTAAGCACTTTTACATTTTCTTGAAGTTCTTGCTTTTGCTTAACAGTTTTATTGAGCTTTTCTTTTAAGGAGTTTAACTCTTGTTTTAACATTTCTTCCCTAAAATTACTTTTTCTAATAATTGTACGTATTTGGTTATCCATCTCCTGCTCACGGGTGGTCAATTCAAACTTAGCACGCTGTTCATAGATGGAAACCTGATCCTTACATATGTTAAGCTCAGTGGTAAGGGAATCATCAGGGATAAATGCAGAGTACTCGTGCAGCTCACAATCATCATTTTGAGTAGAAGATGCACATCTAGGTACAGTAGAAACTTCCATGCAGCTTTCCTCTGCATTAACGTGCACAAGTTGTGGCTGGTGTACCTCTTTCTTTTGTGAATTTGAGCACCAAGAATCCATTTTAGCATCATCCAACTCAAACTCTGTTGTACATAGTTGAGTATCTTCTGTTCATTGATCACGTCGTATAAACTGAGTATCTTAGATACAACTGAATCTGAATCATTAGGCATGATGTTGACGTGCACGGTATTTTACAAATCTATGATTTAAACCGAGAAATTCGCGGGATTTTACAAAATCAAGAAGATACCGTAAAGCAATAACCAATAGAACGTGTTAAGATGATTGATAGATCGACACAATGATATATAATTGTGTGTTAGGACTTAATATTGTTTGTAGGATTAGCAGAGATGTTGTTTGGTTGAGATTTAGATTGGTTGATGCACGTTTTTAAGGAGAAATTCGGGTCTAAAAACTTAAAAACCTCAATAACTTCTGTTCGGAGCGGATTTAGGCCTCGAAGGTTTACCCGAATGAACTTTAGTTGATTCGACATGCCATTCTCCTCGTTCTCACGGTCGTTTTGATGGGTAGAACGCTGAAAACGGAGTTATGGTTCAAAAGTTATGGCCGTTTGAAGTTTTGTCGGGAAAAGTAAACAAAACGCACCCAAGACAACTCGCATCCAAGACAACTCGCACCCAAGTCAACTCGCTTAATATACAAGTCGCATGAAACACAACTCGCATAAACAGACAACTCGCTTAATAGACAAGTCGCATAAACTCAACTCGCATAATACAACTCGCTTCAAAAAGCAAGAGACTCAACTCGCAGTGTGGGCAACTCGCTTAACAAATCAGAACAACTCGCTTCCAGGAAATGTACAACTCGCTTAGCAGATGAGGACAACTCGCTTCCAGAAAATGTACTACGAGACTCAACTCGCTTAGTACTAATATTCATAAACCACCACTTTTCAAACCAAAACCAGCCCAACCACGATGATTCAAGCCTTCCAAATCAAAACCTAAACACTTATGATGATTCTAAACAAAAAAGTACAATCAAAATCCAAACTTTAACATTAGAGATGATCCAAATGATGCAAACTACTCTAAACTCATTCAAACCCAAAAACCTTATGAAATCCACTAAAACAAAGAACATGAAAGATGAGTGATCAAACCATGGCTCTGGATACCAATTGAAAGCTTTTAGATTTCATAAACACATCAACACTTAAACATATAGGGCGTATGAATGAGTGTAGAGAGAGAAAATTTTAGAGAAAGAAAGATAAGAGAGTTGGGAACTATGTGAAACAAAGAAAAATGGTATTGAAGCTCCAACCCTCTTCCTTGGGAGGTAGAGGGTATTTATAGTGTCTTACAAGATACGCCACCTACGGGCTGTGGATCAGGCATACAGTGGGTAAAGACCCGTCCGTCCTCCACGGTGTTACTAAACTAAATACTAACTAACATTAAATAACTAAGACTACGAGCTTTCTAACGATTACATATACTTGAGGTGACCGACACTTTAATGACTGGATTTTCTAAATCCTAACACTCTACCCTTCAACACATTTGCACAAATCCTCCGCATTCCTTGTGAAGGAATTTGTATGTACTCCCAAGATTGGGCAATATCCACTCAATCCTTTGCACAAGATTCCAAACCAATCTACCGCACTCCTCTTGATGACCCCGCAATTGTTCAAGATACCATTTTTCAAATTAGAGCCGACCAATCTCACTTCAACTGCAACAAAGAACTTATTCACCGTAATCCCTATCAAATGGAACTCTTCGAAATGCATCCCATCTATAGAAAGTGGGAAAAAATTATTAGGGAAAATGTCATTAGTTTGGTCGGAAACAAAGACCATCCAAATGCATGTCTTGTCCAAATGATATATTGTCTCATTCACCAAAGGCCATTTAATCTTACCTATTACATGGTGAAGAGAATGGTCGGTGTATTCAAAGTTGCCAACATAGTACTTCCCTATGGCATGTTCCTAACATGACTCCGTGCGTATGTTAGCTCAATGCAACCTTCTCCTATCAACGATGATCATTTTCTTGCCGATCACGTCATGGTACCACTCACCAAACAACCCTCTAAACGGTTCATGGTCAAGGGAAGAAGACCTCGGGCTCTCCCAGACTCCTCGGACAAAGAAGAAGTAAATATCAACCCCGTTGCCAACGTCAATTTGGACCCCATAACCTACTGTGAACAACTTCCAACTCTTCCAAACGAGACCGAAGAATTCAAACAATTTAAGGGTATGATCCAATGCCTAACTAACTACATCGTGAAGTCGAGAAAGAGGAAGAGAAAAGATTGACAAAAGAGACATTAGGATTATGGTTGTTTTTAGACATATTGTTTATCATTTTGCAATGGATGCTTATGTTTGTGAATGGTTTATCTTGATTGTTTGGATAGTTTCACTACTTCTCTTATTTATGTTATGGTTTATGAGATATTTACTCGTTTTGATGTTCTTTTTTAGTAGAGACTAGTAGTAATTCTTATGATTAGTATAGTGCAAAACTTGCACATTTTTCTGTGATGCTTCTGATATGCAATTGCCGGATCCCTCTAGTTGTACTAGACGGATCCCTCCTGTTAGGGATCCGTGGGATCCGGGGTGACAGAAATACAATGCAGACCCCCACACATCAAACCAGCCCACTAGATCACTTCACACTAGTTTAACATAATGCCTTAGGACCACTTAAGTCTTCCTCAAGCTTAGTAAGCTTCACACTCACTCATAGCTCATTTAGGATCACACTCAAAGTGCTTTTCAATTTGTCATTTCACCAAAACTCATCATCCTTACGCTTTGATACTCACACATCATCACTCACATGTCAACACATCTATTTTTATAAATTTCTCAATTTTAGCAAATTGATTTTAGTCATCTCTACCTCAAAATGAGTCAAAAACTAGCTTTTCAATTCTTATAATTTTTAAGGAATTTTCAAATTTTATCCCAAGTTGTCATCTGATCTCTAGGGTCATCACTTGACACTCTTAAATCTCCTAGTGTCATCCTTGATCACCCATTGGTGGTCATAAAGTCCCATTTTCCTTCTATAAAAGGCAATCATTAGCTACCATTACTCATTATCCTTGATCATTTAAGTCACATTTCATTTAAAACACTTAAGAAGACTGAGACACTCAAGATGTATAGATATTAGACTCTACAAACTTCATTTTCTTCTTTTCTTGACTGCTGATAGCCGGATCCCTAGGATTAGCCTAGACGGATCCCTCATTGGAGGGAACCGTGGGAACCGGCTGGCAGATTCAACAAATCCTAGCTAAAACAATCATTTCAAGCTCTCCTTGCTAACTTGAACACTCCATCTTGTCTTAATTAAACTCCTAGATCAGTACAAATCTACAGTTGACCCTTGTGCATGCAAATCATCACATTTCAAAGGATCTTAGTGGCTTAAGTCTTTAATGCACTTCCCAAATCCTTCCTTTTATAAGTCATCTTGTTAGAACTTCTTAGTCACCAACTACAACTCTATTCTCAGCATTTAGAGACCTTTACATCACTAATCCTTAGTCATTTCATTATGAGGAAAGCCTCTAGCGCTAACTCGTCCACCAAAGGACCACCCAAGAAACTTGCTCGTGTTGTACACGAAATTTCCTCAACCGAATCATCTCTCGTTAAATCCACAAATGCTAGTTTTTCTCCTGCACCAACTCAACCAATCAAACCAATCCCCAAAAGCATTGTTCCCACAAAAATATCATCACCAAACACCACAATTCCTCCTAAACCAAACACACCCATTTCCAACCAACCATCACATTTGGTGCCTAAAGTGTTAGGTCACCATATTAGTAACACAAGCATCAATAGAAGAAATAAGGAAGAGATGATCGGTTGAACAAATACAAACACACACGATATACAAGTAGAGAAGAGTTATGCGTAGGAGTGAATAAGTAAATGAACAACCAACCCTCAAGTGAGGGTATTACAAAGGTATTTATAGGAGAGGGAGCTAGGGCAACACTCCTAGTCCCTTCCTTTCCTTATTGGACTTGGGCCAAGTCTTATGGGCCTTTTACATAAGCCTTAGCTTAATAACAAACATAAAGGCCTAAATAAGCTAACTATTACATACTAATTACTAACACTTGAATTCTAGTTTAGGAGTGATTCCAACAATCTTCCCCTAAGTGTTAGTGATTGATGATGTGAACGGTGAAGGTGTTGATTTAATAGTAGCTTTGACGTCTTCTGACATTCTTCTTTCTTGTGAGAAGAATTTCCTTGATTCAAACAATCTCCCCAGTATAGAGAAATTGTTTCCTTTGAAAAGTTCTAATTTGACGTCATCATTTTCTTTGTTCTTTGATCTTTGTTCTTTGTGATGGTAGTGATATTATGTTGTTGTTGTCTGCATCAGGTCTGCTTCGTTGCTTCAGTGTCTCCACATCTTTCTTCAACATGCTCACACGCTTATTTAACGTTGGACTTCAGTACTGATGTAGTTCTCTCAGTCTTTAAACTTTGTAGATTGACTTGAAGAAGAATCATTCTGACTTTTGTGTTGCCTTTTGAGAGGACTTGCATTAGTGATGATGTTGGTATGAGCATGTGAAGAATCTGCACGATCATTCCACTCCAGAGCTTCCATAAGAGGAAAACATACATACGGTTAGTAATAAGCGGATACCGGCACTTATAAGTTTAAATTTTGAGGGTGTTAACAGCATAGTGTGAAAACACATCTCTAATTCTCACAAAGGCCGTTCCTGAACTGGAGTCCCACAAGTGAGATAACACGATATACCGAAGTACACCTACAGCTCGGATGAGTCATTGAGATACACCAAGCATCACCTCACGATCAGACCGCTTGAGACACACTAAGCGTAATCCATGAGGAGTTACCAAGTGACTGCCAAAGGTCGTTTGATGTTGACCTTGGCGAGATTTTCCATTCAATCACCGAGGATCACAATAGTGAACCTCTCATAAATGTTCTCGACAGTTGCTAGGATATGTGTAGGACTCGATAACGCACTCATCGTTGTTCTTATTGTTGAACAACAAGTGATGAAATGTCAAGTGTACCTAAGAGATCTTTTGATGAATCTCGTGGCTCTAGACTCAATAGTGCACTTTGGTTTTCCCGAGCGAAGACAAGGGAGAGGGTCTCCTTCTTCAATACCAAAGAACTCTAAGAGAAACCAATAGTTTACATAGGGTTCCTGTGAGAATGAAACAAGCTTACATTGGGAGAAACTTGAGTGGCTAAGAAGGTTTAGTGCATGCGCCACCGGGTCCATGACGACTTTTATCTTTAATACCGGTGTCATCCAAAGGACCACCAAGAGTATATGAATTGAACCCTTATCCGCCTAAGTTGAATAACTGAGGGCTATTTCTTTTCACCCTTTTCTTTGCTTTTCTTTTTAATTCTTCAACTCCTTCTTTCTCCGATTCTCATTTTCTCTTTTTTAATAATCAAACCTAAGGACTTCTAAGTACTAACTATTTGTGATGTCCTTGGGTAGATCCCTCCGGCTCTGGCGGATCATAGGACGGTTATTCCTAACCTTAGTCACCTTATAACTCTATGACTAACCTATGTTGCCATAAAACCATTTTCTTGAAAATCTCTCAAAGTGGTTATGATTGAAAAACATTTTGTACCACTGTAAGAGTTTGATCATTTGCGTAAATACTCCCTCCACAAATGCTTAAGTGTTAAGACAAAAATCGCACGGTGAGAGAGGAGAGCGCACTTTGAATTGATCGACTCAACATAGACAATTCCCGAGGGACACGGTTACGCTGCATAGTTAAAGAGTTACATTGTCGACTTTTAGGTGACAACTAGCTCTAATAACTACGTTGAAGGTGTGGACAAACCTCGAAAGGTTGTCAAACCCACAAAGTTCATGTCTATCAAGAGCTTCTCGAATAGGTACAATTTACTTGGATAAGTATTTGGAAGATAGATATTTTCAATGTATGACTGTTCAGATCCCGTCAATTCATGGGTTAAGTCTTTTCACACGACGATTCAATAGCAAATGAACATATTTCTTATCACAATAATTTTCTCCCCCTCAAAAATGGCATATAAATGTTATTTTTGATAACGTTTTGATATTAAATATGACCATTTCGAGTTTTATGGGAAGATTATAATGAAGAACAATTTGAGAACAAAGTTTTTAGCAAATACTCCCCCTCAACAAGTAATACTAACTTTTGAGGTTTTGAAAACGTAAGGGGAAGTACTTGTTCTTTTGAGCAAAACCTTTTAAAAGTGAAAGGTTTGATAAGTTTTACTCAAAAGTAAGAAGCTTTCGCTCCTTTTATAGGATTGTGGCAATCAAGCGCACTACGTGGTCCTTTCATTACAAGAACGGGTTGTACATCGTGATGTGTGCACAAGCCATTGTCATTGATTAATCACACATCCAAATTAGTATGAAATTAAGATGCTTTAAGGGTACCGGTAGTCCAAAGAATATCTCCAGAATGCGAGTATGCTGATGATAGCTGTGAGAGTAATCTGGGGCGACCACCTACAAAGCTCTCCGTAGTTCGAATCGTCCCTTCGTATAACGCTTTCATCGATACGAGTGATGATCCTCTTCACATCCTGTCTTTCCTGAGGATTCCATCGCTTTGGAGACCCAATGCCTTCATGTATTGCCTTCAACCTATAAGCCAAGCCATCCCTGACCTTCTTCAATGTGTGATCCCAAAACTTGTAAAGATCTCTACACGCCATCAAGCGATTGCGTTGTAGTTCATCGCGTAAACTACTCCAAACGGTTTCTTGACGAGAGTGTATTGTGGAAGATGGTTGATGTCCGGAAGTTCTAGCCGAGTTCGTGAAGTTGACGCTGGTCCGATATGATTCAACGACAAGTTGTAAATCTTCTACACGCCTCGGATCACTATGCTTCGATGAAGATGAGCAAGGACTTGATGTATTCACGTTGAATTTCAATCGAGAATTGTCTCATTCTTCCCTGCACCTTGGCAAGATATGATCTTCAATGTCGTTGAGAGACAAGTTCAAAGTCCGCTTCACGTAATTCATAATCCCTTTCGCCTTGTATTTTGACCACGGCGCCTTGAGGAAGGTGTAATCCCATTTAGACTAAAGAGGACGTGCTTAACAAAGAACGATCCCTTTATCACCGTACACTTCATGTTGAGACTTTCGAACCTGGCGCCTTTTGTAGTAGATTCGCTTGCGCTCGCCAATGGTGAATCCCGTACATTGCATCAATGTCATACCTTTCCACGCTGTTGGAGAACATGTGGGTAGCCTTTTCTTCGATGGCTATGCAGTTGGAGTATATTGTTGCCGGGAATGGAAGTGTAAGTGATGTAGCGTATTTCTTTGAATCATCGCTACCGTGTAGAAGGAATTCCAAGTCATTGTTGAAGAAGTAGCGGAATGGAATCTTAGGTTGATCTGGTTGACCAATTGTTGGTAGAGGTTTAGACCAATCGGTGTAGTATGGAGCCTTGTCTCTTCTGGTGAAGTCGATGTTTGCTTCAGGGTTGAGCCAATCAATGTTGTTAGACATGGCTCGTGCTATGTTTTCAAGGTGATATTCAACTTCAATAGCACTTTCCGAGCTGTCTTTGGTAGTTGAAATGCTTCATTCTTGATTCGTTTCAACTCTGATTGTGTCATCTTCTTCACACGAAACTTCTCTTGTAGTAGCTTAGCATGCTCCAATGTATGACCTTCTACCATATCTTGATCATCAGTTAGAGCGGGAGTAGCATCAACAAGTGTCGAAAACCAGTCATATTCAGTGTCATCTTCATCTAGCCATGATACGACGTCAGCCTTGGGCGTCTTCTTCTTCTTTTTCTTTGGCCTAGATGAGGATTCTGGTTTCTTTGATGAAGCTGGAGAGGTGGGTTGTTGTTGGGGCTCAGGGACTTCCTCATCGTCACCACTAGTGTATTCGAAGTGATCACCGGTTTTCTCTGTCTGGGGTGGTAACTCAGAGTCCTGAGGTTTGTCAGTGGAAGAGCGTGGAGGAGATTGTCTTGTTGTTGGATTCCATAGGGTTGGTGGTGGCACAAAGGAGGGTTCTCCAGACTTCTTCAGACATTTAGGTGCAGAGTCCTTGTCCGTATCATCGTCATCTCTTGGTCGTTTAGGTTGATCTGCTGATTCCTTGCATGATGATCCGAGTTGATAATCTAGTAGACCTTCAAAAATTTAGCTTCATCCAAGTAAAAGTTGCGATCGCTTAGACATTTGCATCACCAATTTAGCAATTAACTTCGGTTTGTAAAGATCGATTCTTTGGCCATTATATGTTTAACCAATGCGACGATGTTTGGAGTAAGTTGTTTGGAGAATACTTCTCTAGTCACACGAGGGACGATGTCGAGAAGAAACTTGTGAGTATATTCTCTTGCCGCCTTCTCCAATTCCTTTGGAAATCTCCTTTGATAAACTTGGATTTGTTCCTTTCATCAACAACTCGCTTATCCGTCTTGAAGAAAGTTGATTACGTCGTGAGTTGATTCAATTTCTTGTTGGTTACATCCTTCTTCTGTACTAGCTTGACAGCTTTAACAATCCTCGTCTTTGCCCGAGATATCCAAGTGTTGGTAGGTTTCTTCACCGACCGGATGTGGATCCGTTGTTCCTTTGGATGGTGGGGTGAAGAGTGAGAAGATGAATCGATGATGAGGAGTCGTGAGGTGATTCGTGGTCCTTAGGAGGTTCGAAGTTTCCTCCTTAGAGCGAGTAGGAATTTCAAGAAGATAATCATCATAACTCACTTTGTCATCATGTGCGATTTAGCCTTTACTTGACTGAGTGCGGCCTCTTCATCCGCTTTGGCTTGAGCCTCACCTCTTCATCGCCTTTTCTTTCTCGGACTTTTCTTTTCGTGTTCCTTAAAGTCATAATCAATAGAATCCTCCACGCACTTTTGTTGTTGCTCAAGAGTGGTGGCACCAATTCCTTATCGGGTTGATTAACCGCATCGGGAATTGGTGTAGATTAGACACCACCACTTGACCCTCCGGGCCTCGCATTTGTTCTGCTCAAACTCTTTTTCTTTGTGTTGGAGTCTAATGATTTTGAACTTCTTCCGTAGTCGCGTCCAGTGGCTCTTCATCCGAGCTTTCTTCTTCATGCTCAATTGCCGGAGTCTTCCTTTGCCTTGGTCGCCTTTTAGACGGGAGGTTTAGCTACTATTGGAGTGACATCGCTTGCGCTTTGAGTAGGTGACCTCCTCGTCGATTCGGTTTCATCGAGCTTTCATCCACTAGTTTTCTTTGTGGTTCGAGACTTGGGAATGGAATAGAACATCTTCCTTAGAGGAACTTTCCTTTTGAGTAGGGTTTCCTCTTTGAAACTTTCGTTGACTCTCGATTAACTTGTAACACTTCCCGCACCGCCTCTTCGGTTTTCTTTGAAGGTGTACCAATGGACTTTTCATCGAGAAACCTACTTTGCCTTCTTCAACCGCTACCAAATATCGTTTATGCGAGTACGCTTGTTTGATATCATCGGTTATAAGGTGATCTTGCAAGATCGCACCTTGTTTCTTTGTTGTAGAGTCCTTAAATCGACCGAGAGTGTGGGCTCATACAACATGGAGTGTTTTGGGGTCATCGAGTCTCAAAGGAATATCGTGATTATATCCTAGAGCTCGTTGGATCAACGACTTGGTATATCGACATACGGATTTTGGTGCCAAGCTTTTAAGGAATGACATCATGTCGTCCCATATCGAGCTTCAACTTCAATGTGTTTATTGTTGACCAAAGCCCAAAGATTTGCGCTTCCATGAGCTTGGGATGCTCATAGCCACCGCCACGTCCGTAAATAGATTTGGTGATGATGATGTAGAGTTCTCCATGGTCGAGGAATATTCTTAAGATCCACGATGAATGCTTAGAGATTACTCCTATAGCTTCGTCATAACCAATGTCGATCATGAATTGTAGAACGCCTCTTGATTGGTGCGGCATTGTATTCGATTGGTTCAATGATAGGGATGAGAAGAATAGCCCTTAAGTCCGCAGTGTGATGGTGACTTGTTTGTCATTGAGCGTCACCGTCACAAACATTTTGTCCTTTGATCTTTTGCATTGTATTCCAATCGATGAATGTAGATCTCGTGCAATCGAAAGCGTAATTGGTGAGCATGTTTTGATAAGGATGATTCTTTAGAATATCCACAGTAATTAAGCAAGAAGACTCTGAGCAGGTGAGGGTATCAAAATCAACACGAAGGTTTTTCTTTCCAATCTTCATCGGATAACCATTAGGGAAGATATCAGCAACGGTGAGAACATTTGGTTCATCTAATGTCGTGATCTGAAAGATATTTAGCCAACAGAACCAACATATCAAAAGACATTATGTTAGTCAACAGATGGTTATATTGTCTAATTATTGAATGTGATATGTCGATGATTGTTACGAGTCCAATGTCACTTGTTTGTCTAATAGTCCAATGACGTCGTGATAAGTTTCGTGAGTTGGTTAACTTTAAGTTTTAAAGTCCATGTTATCACTTATTATTCACAACTTGTTAATCATTTAAGCTTATAGTGACATTATTGGTTTCGTGGTGTTATGATTTATTTATTTACAAGTTTGCACGCATAACAATTCATAATTAAGGTTAAACAAGGCTTAGACGTAGAAATGGCAAGCTTATGTGTAAACAGGAATGATATACGCGTAAACGCAAGCTTATGCGTATGTACTTGACTTACGCGTAAGAAATATTACGCGTAGGAAAAAGAGTGCCTTATGCGTAGAGCTTACGCGTAAGCGTATATGGAACCTTACGCGTAAGGCTTACTCGTAAGATTCAACCTTATGCGTGAGGTCATTTGTTTACGCATATCCTTCACGTGATACGCGTGGTCCCTTATGTAGAACCTTCGCAGAAGCGTTATGCGTAAGATTTCTCTTACGCATAACATGCTACGCGTAGGGTGATCCTTATGCGTAGATGTCAAACAACCTTGATTCTGAATTTTCACGTGTAACAAACCTGAAATAAGATTATCATAGCACCATTATTAACACATACATTCATTCTCTAACAGTTTTAATCACGAACACTCAGTCAAACAGTTAGGCGTAGAACATGTGTTACGCGTAAACCTAAACCCTAAAGTTCAAGAATTACGCCTAAGTAATTTAGCCATGGAAAATGCACCAAAGTTTTTCTGGGTTGTCTTACTATACAACATCTCACAACAATATTTTTAACCAAAACATTCTCAAGTGAAAATACCCAATTTCACGCATAAACCCTAATTCACAATATCAATCAATTCGTGTATCTGGGTGTGTTTTTATGATCAAAATAGTTTCAATGATGTTATATAAACGTTTTCACACTATCTTTTTCACCACAAACACCCACACTTGATTAGGTGTTCGTACGCATATGCATAGAACACCAAATCGTTCATAAGTGAAAATCTAACCGTTAGTTTTTAATATAAATCAAAACCTTTGTTTACAAACACGTTTAGATTATGAAACCACTTACAAAATGAAGATCAAGCAAGCGGATTGAGAGATTGATTTTAACGCGTAGGATTGGGTTGGTGTGGTAATAAATGAGATAATAAATGAGGTAGGTGGTTGTTTTGTTAAAATATCTTTGAGCATTTGACACAATTAGTCCCTCCACCTTATACCATTTACAACCATTGCCCAAAACTTCCATTTTGGATACCAAACGAGATATTTTAGGAAAGAAACTTGACGACACTCCCCCTCGACTTAAGAAATAATGAAAGTTTATAAATTTTAGTCCGAGGAGTGTCAAAAAACTAGAAAAATGACCACCATTTAAAGAAACAACCGGGATAGAGTAACATGCAAGTACAAGGTTTTATGAAACTGAGAAAATATTTACTTTCTCCCCCGCAACCCTTGATCGAAAAAATACTGAATTTTGAAATATTTGAGTGTTGACGGAAGATTTGTACTTGCCATGTGAAAATAAATATGGATAGAAGAATATTTTTGTTGTTTTATCTGATTTTATAGTTTTGTATTTTGTTTATGAAAAATATTTACAAAAGAGATTTTGGTGTTTGACAGGTTTTTAAGAATGTTTTAAGAGTTCATCCAGTTCCTCTTGAGTCAAACACTTGTTGGGAATTATGTGAAGTTTGGATTATGCTTTGAAATTATCGCCAAGTGTTTCTCTTGAAGAAGAGTGGATTCTCGAAGACATAATCTCTTTGTATAATAGTTATTAGTCTGCTTATGCGGAAGTGTTTATTCCGTGTTTAGTTTATTTAGTGTGGATATACATGAGCTTTATTAGGAAGTGATTGTGTATATCTTATTTAGTTTTATGTTTATCGTTTCTTGGGAAACGGTTTAGCGATATTGTTTAGGGTTCCTTGTCTATAAAGGAACACATTAGAATGAGTTATGTAATGATTGGAAAAACTCGCTTTAGTTAATATAAAGATCCATAGAGGATCACAAAGTTCTTAGTTATTTGTTACTTGTGTTTATATTCCGCTGATAAATATAAGTAGTAGAGATTGTCTTTTATTGTTCTTGTGATTACATAGGCATATATAACGATCCACGAGCTCAAGATCTATCAAGGTCTGTTTGTTTCAACAACACTGCATACCAATCCGGTGGACCAACTCATTAAACCTAGCAGGAGCTAAGGCTTTGGTGAGAAGATCTGTCAATTGGTATTCTGTACCCACAAAATATAATTCAACGAGCCACTGCTCCACGTGGTCCTTGATGAAATGATATCAAGATCGATGTGCTTTGATTTTGAATGTTGTCTTGAGTTGCACGAGATCGCATAGCACTCGATTGTCGCGATACATCGGGATTTTGTCAAACACGTAACCATAGTCTTTGAGTTGTGTTCTCATCCAAATGACTTGAGCACAACATGCCGACATGGCTACATATTACGCTTTTGTTGAGGAGAGCGATGTACAATCCTCGCTTCTTGATTGCCATGACACCGCTTTATCACCAAGAAATTGTAGTGCTCACAAGTACTTTTCCGTGAATCTAAGCATCCTGCGTGATCGATTCGAAAAAGCTACTAGTTCGAAAATGAATCCTTCTGATACCGATCCCAAATTAATGGTTCCTTGATGTATCGGAGGATTCTTTTAGCCTCCGAGAGGTGGGTTTCAGCTGGTCTTGACCGATAACGGAGCAAAGATATACTGAAAACACAATATCGGGCCCGCTGGTTGTTAGATACATGAGAGACCCAATAATACTACGGTATTTGGTAGGGTCCACCAATTTTCCATGTAAATCGAAGATCTAGCTTCTTGGTAAGAGCCATTGGTGTGGCATAGGTGTCACAGCTTTGCATTCCAAATTTGTTTAACAATTCAAGGGCATATTTGGACCGACTCAAGAAAATACCACGGGTGATTGATGAACTTGCATTCCTAGAAAGAATGTGAGTTCACCCATCATTGACATTTCAAAATGTTTTGTCATTAATTTTGCAAAAGCATTTGAGTATTTTAAATGTGTTGACCCAAAATGATGTCATCCACATAGATTTGAACGATTAAGATGTGAGCCCGTGATATTGTATGAAAAGTGTAGGATCGACCAACCTTTGGTGAATTTATTGGCAATGAGGAAGGATGATAACTTATCGTACCACGCCCGAGGAGCTTGTTTGAGACCATATAGAGCTTTGTTCGGTTTGTAGACATGGTTCGGGAACTCGGGATCAACGAATCCTTCCGGTGGTGACATAAACCTGCTTCTTCGCTTGCCCATTGTAAAAGTTTTGACATCCATCCGAAAGACCATTATGTTCATATGAGCCGCGAATCCGAGAAAGATCCGAGCGACCTCAAGACGAGCAACCGGAGCGAATGATTCTTCAAAGTCAATACCTCTTCCCGTCTATAACCCTTAGCCACCGACGTGACTTATTTACGATTCGTTCCTTCAAAGATCCAATTTGTTCTTCCAAATCCATTTGAGACCAATGACGTTGACCCATGTTGGTCTTTCAACCGCCCCGTGCTTCATGACGTTTGAATTGGTTGAGTTCTTCTTGCATGGATTCAATCCGGTTGTCTTTTGTCATTGCGTCTTTAATGTTTTTAGGCTCGATTAGCGACGGTGAGAGCATAAATGCAATGTTCACCATCTCGTGTGAAGACGTTGTCTTGTAACGACCGGTTGATTCGGGTTGCCAATAATATTCTATAGTGGATGGTCTTTTGTCCAATGATGTGTAGAGGGTTGATGTTGGTATACATTGTGCAGATTTTGAGGATTCAAATGGTTTGTTGATGATTCCGCGACATCAAGTGCGCAGCTTTCATTGGCAAACGGGTTAAAGAACGATTTGGATCAAAATCTGCGGTGGGGTACTTCATTAAGAACATCATCGGTTGGTTCGTCGTTGGAAGCGGTTTGTTCAATTGTTGTTGTAGAGTCAATCGGTGGTGCTTCTTCAACGATGAGTTGTTGTAGCGGTGTATCGGTATAACAAGATGATCGGGTTGAGCAATGAAATAGCGGATACACCGAGCACGCTCATCAATGTCATCACTAAAAATGGAGCAAATAGCGTTTCCAATTGTTGACGAGTAAGCTGAGGGCTTAGTTCAGCTGATGATGGGGTGTGAGGAAAGTTTAAACGGTTGTAACCGGGTTCCAAGCTGTTATGCTCAGAAGCCATTTCTGTAAGTTCATCAAAAATAGCATGAATCGTTTCCAGATCCGGAAACCCTTAGAATTTTCACAATATCCTATAAAGACTCCAATGTCTGCTTTGGCTTTGAGCTTTCCAAAGTCATCACGATCATTATTTGGGTAGCAAAGAGATCCAAATACATGAAAGTGCTTGAGATTCGGTTTATGGTTGTGGATAAGCTCAAAAGGTGTTTTGTTGTGGCGTTTAGTAATCATTGAACGATTTTGAGTATAGCATGCAGTTGATACAGCTTATGCCCACAAGTAATCTGGAAGTTTAGCATTGATTAACATTGTTCTTGCAGCTTCCACTAATGTACGGTTTCGCCTTTCAACAACTCCGTTTTGTTACGGTATGCGTGCAATAGATGTCGATGCTCAATTCCCACTTTCTCATAAAATTCTCAAGAGTTTGGTTAACAAATTCGGTTCCTTTGTCTGCTCGATTCGGCGGACGGTGTTCGGAGTGAACTTGAATTTTGTGAGAAGGTGATGATCATCTGTGGAGCTTGATCTTTACTTGAAGAAAGTAGACCCAAGTCCATCGTGAGTAGTCATCGACAATTACCAAGATGTAGCGTTTTCCATTAATCGTTTGCACGCGCGCATCGGGCCACACAAATCCATGTGAAGAAGATGAAGCACATGTTGAGAGTTGTGTTCCACCTTTGAAGGAAAATGAGCACGTGTGTTTTCCCTTGTTCACAAGTCGAGCACGGTGATCTTTAGAATACCGAAATCTCGGAGACCTTCAACAAGTTTGTGTCGAGCAAGGTTGGTGATGGTTTGAAAGTTTAAATGTGAGAGACGACGATTGCCATCGCCGAGATTTTGTTGATGTTTCCTTTGAAAGTGAGCGGATGGGAGATGAAGCAACCATGTCTTGCATTGAGATTGTGTATAGACTAGAATTGCGAGAGCCATACATGAGATCGTTTCCTTGTAGATCACGAATGAAACAAGTTTTCTCCTAAAAGCAACTTCCAAATCTCCATCACGAATTGACCGATCGAAAAGAGATTGTGATCGAGGCCTTCCACATAATAAACCACGCTAATTTCGATATTGCCATTGATATAATCTCCGTAGCCCATGATAGGCTGCAGTGATCATTCCCGAATCGACGGTGCCAATGAACTTTGCAATAAAGTTTGATAACGATTTAAGATTGCTCGTCATGTGTCGGGAACATCCGCTATCAACAATCCAAAGGATGATTTGTATCACCGAGACAAGCCATCGATGTCATACATCGGGCCTGTGTCACTCATGTGTAGAGCTTGCATTTGTGCCATCAACATCACCGCATTAGCCTGCAAGTCCTCCATATCATCATCGAATCGATCCGCCATAAAGCTCATTCCTTGTTGGTAAGAGTTCCACCACTTCATCCTTAAGAGCCAAGAGCAACGCCTCTTTGTGATAAGCACGCCTCTTGTCCTCGGTTTAGGACATGCATTAGCGGTGACCCTTCTCATTGCGCTTATAACAACGAAGACCATTAACCTCATTACGAGCATTTCCTGCTCAACCACTTGACCCCTTTGTTTTGCGGAGCACCCATGTTATTCCTTCCAATAGCATTAAACCCTTGACCACCTCCCATCCGATGACCATAACCACGGTTACGAACTTCAACGCCAATTGTTCACAACTTGATTCCTTGTGTTGGATGAGGAACGAATGCGATTGTTGGATTTGTTTGTATACCGACCAAGGCTTTAGCAATCATAACAAATCCTTGTTGCAATTCATCGAAGCGCAGAGTCCTCATCGCCTTCACCGTAAAGTGCTTGAGCATTGTTATTGTTGTATGGAACCAATTGAGTTTGTTGAGGTTGTTGTCATCACGATCATATGGTGTGATGGTTGCGCTTGGTTGTGGAGCGGGTTGAGGAGTCGTTTGAGGAGGAAGACTAGTTGGAGCCCACAAAGCAAGTTGTTGATTATCAAGAATCGATCGTGAAGTCGGAGTCCACGGATAGTCCTTTCTTTGTCAACTTCTTTTGGTGAGGCTTCAAATAGTCATACAACAATCCGTATATAGCATGATGAAGATTCTTAGCTTGACGGAGAAAATGACATACTTCTCCCATTCCCACCAAGACTACTTAGGAACTTAGTGTTGTGACAATTGTGGCATGATGATGTTGTGTTTATCCAAATCATTAATGATATCTGAAAAACGATGATGATATGACTCTAATGTCTCTCATGGTTCAATCGTGAAGTGTTCACAAGCCAAGTAGATTTTGGATTCCATGTCTTCCTAATTGAGTGTTGTGCCTTCCATTAGAAGATGAATATGTTCCCACATTGCTTTAGATGTCTTTAGAGCATCAATACTTCGAAGGATCGGATTGGGTTGTCCCAAAAGGATGTATTGCATTGCTAGTTCATCGGCTTCAAAGTGTAGAAGTTCATCACCAGTGAGGTCTGAGATAGTTGCAATGTTGGTGACAGCATCTCTTGGTGGATGAGCATCTGGATCTGCGTGTGTAATAACAGTAGGCATCTGAAATGGACCTTCCATAATTTAATAACTTTCCATGTGGCTTCTTTAGATCACAAAACCTAAAGAACCTTATAACCCATTGATCATAATTACCGGGAGTGAGCATTGGAGGTCTATCAAGTGAGCCAGCTTCATGAATTGATTGTTGGCTACTTAAGGCTTCATACATCTTGCCAAACCATGTTGGTTCCTTCATAGTACTCCTTGATGGATGTTGATTGTAGAAGTTTGTGTAAGGTTGTACTTGAATACTAGGTGGTAGTTGAACCATTTGTGGTGGTGGAATTGCTCCAAGTTGTGGAGTATGTTGTTGATTAAATTGTTGTTGATAAATTTGTTGTTGATGATTAAATTGTTGATGTTGTGGACTTAGTTGTTGTTGATGTTGTTGATGATATGTGTAAGGAAAATAGTTAGAGTATGGTGGTTGTGACATATTGAAAAACTTGTGTTGTTAAATGGATCTTTGTAGTCGAATGAACCGTTGTTTATGAAGTATCCTTAGGCGAGAAATCACGGAAAAGCAAAGTACCACTTATGCGTAAAACACCAATGATACGCGTGTGACAATAGTTACGCGTAGGATTAGCTTACGCGTGAAATGAGAAGAAAACACTAAAGTTATGCATAAATGAAAAGTTAAGCGTGAAAACTTAGGCGTGGGATTACCTTATGCGTAAGATGAGCTTAGGCGTAAGAAGAATCTTATGCGTAATGAGTTCTGGCGTAAGCTAAAGCTTATGCGTAAATTTAGGTTTTACCAAAGATCTTTACACTATCACAAAGGCAAAAGATATCCAAAGTCAAAGTGTTTTCAGGCTTATCCAAGCAAGAAAAACACTGAGTAATCCATGAAACTGAAGATCAAACCAAGGAATAGTTACGCGTAAGATTAGGGTTTTACTTACTTTTAGAAATTAGACAAAAGTGATTTCTGCCAACTGATGTTTCCAAACCAGATTTTTGTGATGAAATAGCTTCAATATCACCAAAATAACACAAAAATGTGAAACTTGATGATCCAAAGCTTTAAAACACCTTATGCGTAGATATACACCCACGTATAAAACCAAGCTTAAAAACAATGATCTACGCGTAAAGTTTAAAACTTTTTTCCAAAAACAAATATTTTAACACCTTAAAACATTGAAAGTACAAGAATCTTGGATTGAAAAGTGTAAAAAATGAGTTTTTAAGCATAACAAAGTAGAAATTGTTTTTACGCGTAAGACTACAAAAACTTCAAAAACAAAATATGTTCACCCAACTATTTGGCGAATGATACCACTATTAGGTCACCATATTAGTAACACAAGCATAAATAGAAGAAATAAGGAAGAGATGATCGGTTGAACAAATACAAACACACACGATATACAAGTAGAGAAGAGTTGTGCGTAGGAGTGAATAAGTAAATGAACAACCAACCCTCAAGTAAGGGTATTACAAAGGTATTTATAGGAGAGGGAGCTAGGGCAACACTCCTAGTCCCTTCCTTTCCTTATTGGACTTGGGCCAAGGCTTATGGGCCTTCTACATAAGCCTTAGCTTAATAACAAACATAAAGGCCTAAATAAACTAACTATTACATATTAATTACTAACACTTGAATTCTAGTTTAGGAGTGATTCCAACATAGATCCATATCATTTACCACTTCACATTCATCTCCACATCTCTACAACTTAGAGGACTTACCTCCTAGGTCATCCCATCCTCCACCATTGTCGACACTCTCTTCAATAGAGAAGATTGTGCAACAAAACCAAAGTGTTGAATCAACACTTGCACCGGTATCTTTTTCTCCATTTCCCTCTAATGGTCCATTTTGGATTATGAGGAGATATCAAAGTCAACCACCCGACCACATGGAAGTTGACACCTCTCTACCTTCACCAACATCCTTTGTTGAGCCATCATCAAATGTGCCTCCGCCAATCCCTTCTTCTTTTGAAGATCCTCAACCCTCTTCACTTGATCCTCCACATCAAGCCACTCAATTCCTACCACCACCTTTTCCGAGCCATGACAAAGATTTCTATCATTGTCAATACGTTGAAGGCTTGATACATGAACTACGTGAAGAGCAACGTTTCATGTTTTATCACCTCCTCGAACATTTCGATGAGGTCAACAAACCTAAACAACCGTGAGCTTAAGGATTCAAGTGGTGTCCTAGTCTTAAGCTTTACTTAGATAGTTTAGGAATCATATTTCATGTTTAAATCATTCTCTTAGTTTTAGAGAAATGTAGATCATTTCTCATATTTTTTATTGAATGAAATTACATGTTTTATGCCATATTGTCTTGAGTACTTGTTTAGTACCTTAATACATATCTCATTTTGAAGTTGACATCACTTTTTCACATTACCATTACTGTCTTAAGCTGTCAGACAGACGGATCCCTCTGTTTTGGCTAGACGGATCCCTCCAAGGAGGGAACCGTGGGATTCGTGCAACAGAAGACTTGTTTACTACTAACTTGAGTCTTATTTGCAGGAAATTATGTATTATATACTTGTTTTCTAACCTTTGTTTTGTATATTTTCAATATACACATGAAGACTTTGACACCCTAAGCTAGGGGAGTTTCGTGTCAAAGCGATACATTGCAAAATCATTTGCAATATAATTCACATTAGGATTACATTACATGATGTCCATTTGCAAAGTTGCAATCATCAAGGGGGAGCATATTCGTCACAAAGACAAAACCACTTGCAAACATAGTTGCAACGCACTAGTTTAATATTTCTTCTTACTTGACGCCCTCACAGAAGATGGACTCGTCAAGGGGGAGCTAAGTCGAGAATTCTTCTCCTCACTTACTCTCTATTTTTCATATTTTTTTCTTTCACATGATTTTCTTAAAACAAGGTGTTAGTTTCTTTTCGACAAAAAGGGGGAGAATAGAGTAAAAAATCCAATTCAAACTTTTACGAATTTTAGTTTTTCCTTAAAATAATCTTATGTTTTGTCATCAACAAAAAGGAGGAGATTGTTAATACAAATAATCCGTAAAAACGTTTATTTATATTTTACGATCTTCTAATATTTTGTCGATAACAAACATAAAATCATTTTAACGAAACAAATAAAATACATAAATTGTTTGAGCCAATAGTTTACTAACACACTTACATTTTCACATAAAACACTAAACAAGTAATAGTGTTTTCATGATCTAGTAATTCAAATGTACAACAACTAGTGTTTACATATTGGGTAGATATATACATAATTAGTGTGTATTATAATGGGTAATATAATGGGTAGAAGTTTAAGTATTTGACCCATTGACCAAATACATTGAATGTAGTTAGGTTTAACCCAAAGTCCATGACCCATACCCATGGAGCATAACCCATAGCCCATTGCATGATATCATGCATAAGTCATAATGGATATTATCCATGACCCATGGAGCTAACCCATAACCCATGGACTAGATGCATTGCATCTACTAGATACATTGTATCTACTTGGATACCCATAGTCCAAAGTCTAGGACCCATGACCCATAACCCATGACCCATGACCAAAACCCATGGGCAAAGAGAAGCGTCCCACATTTCCCCCAGTTTACACTGGACGGATCCCTCAAGTAAGGGATCCGTGGGATCCGTAGAATAGTAGCTTATTTTCTTCTATAAATAGTGAGCCATTTCTTCATTTTGGGTTGCCACTTCTACACATACTTTCTCCTAGTATTGTAAACCTTATAACCTCAGATCCTAAGGATCTCTCTATTTAGTTTGTGTTTGTTTTTGTGTGATTCTCTAGGTTCCTCTTAAAGGCGAGATCACCACCTCTTGGAGCCGAGCAAGCTCAAGTCCAAGAGTTGCCATGCTTCATCATCATCAAGACTACTGAGATTCTCTTGTTGATAGTTCTTTCTTCCTCATTACAAGTGTTGTGTCAAAGGCATTAGTGAAGGATGTCAAAAGAGTTAAGACGAAGGCATTAGTGAAAGGTGCTTAAACGTCCGTGTCAAAGGCATTAGTGAAGGATGCCAAAAGAGTCAAGACGAAGGCATTAGTGAAAAGATGCTTAACGTTCGTGTCAAAGGAATTAGTGAAGGATGCCAAGAGGGTCAAGTCAAAGGCATTTGTGAAGGATGCCAAAGGTGTACAATCGATATGGTGTATCGATGTACAAATAGAGATAGGTTGTATCCAAGGATATTGATATCCTTGATGATGTTGTAATAAGGAGTTGGTCTCCTTTGGGATAGGTGTTGTGTAGTGTTAGGTAGTAGTTCCTCCTTTGTAATGGAACTCGGTATCTAGCCTTGTATCGGATAAAGTGTAGGCGACTTGTGATAGGTGTGGTTCTACCTTGTGGAAGAACCCGGTGTCTAGCCTTGTACCGGAAAAAGAGTAGGCGACGTTGTGAAGGCTTCTTCGCCATAAGGATTTGTATCGTGTAGTGATTACGAACTCTCGAGTAGGTGACTCGGGGAGTGGAGTAGGGCAAGGAAGGTGTCCTTGTAGCCGAACCACTATAAATACTTGTGTCGTGGTTTTGTGTTTCTTACTCTTTTCTTTTACATTACATACTTACATATCTATCTATCAACGTCCAACATATACATCGAAATAGATTGACATAATTCGATCTAAATATTTTAAAACGAAGTTTTAATCGTAAAACTATTCAACCCCCCTTCTAGTTTTCCACACTCCTGACCACTCGACCTAGTTAAATATCACAACTATCACAACCCAAAATCCAAATTCTTCCACTACTCCGCACCTCTCTACCATACAGCCCAACATGGACCTAATACCCAAACACCCCATCGGCCCCTCCGATACCAGCAGCTAACGCGCCCCCTTGTACTAACCGCATGATCACTCGGTCATAATCGGACATTGTCAAACCTATCGATCGTTTGTCGCTACATACGTCTTCCCCTTCTCCCTTACCTAAATCTCCTTTCTTGCTCTAAAATACCCTCACTGGTCTAATGTTGTGTATGATGAGTATAATACGTTAGTTAAAAATGATACTTGAATTCTTGTACCGAGGCCCTCAAGAGTTACTATAGTTCGCTTTATATGGTTATTTAAGCATAAGTTTCATGCTGACAGGACATTGAGTCGTTATAAGGCTCTATTGGTTCCTAATTGCAGTAGTCAACAACTTGGTGTTGATTGCGATCAGACTTTTAGTCCGGTTGTCAAACCGGCCACCATTCACACAGTTTAGCCTTGTTGTGTCTCACAAGTGGCATATTCACTAGGTTGACGTTAAGAATGCATTTCTTAACGGTGATTTACTTGAGACTGTCCACATGCATTAGCCTCCGGGATTTTTTGATTCTAGATACCTTCATCATGTTTGCCTTTTGCAGAGATATCTCTATGGACTAAAACAGGCATCTCGTGCTTGGTTTCACCGTTTGTAGGTTATGCTACCCGGGTCGGGTTTTATCACAGTCGATGTGATTCTTCATTATTTATTATTCGACAGGGCTCAAAGGTTGCTTATTTACTTATCTATGTGGATAACATTGTTCTTACAACTTTTTCTTCTGCTCTACTTCAGCGGATTATTGCTTCTCTACATAGTGAGTTTGACATGATTGATCTCGGGGCACTTAATTACTTTTTTGGCATCTTTGTTGTTCGTCATCCTACATGTTTATTTTTATCTCAGCGAAAGTATGCTCTTTAGATCCTTGAGCGTGCTCACATAACTAATTGTAACCTTTTTTTACGCAAGTTGATACGAAGTGTAAACTGGGTCCCAAAGGTGTTTCGGTTCAGTATCCTACTTTGTATCGTAGTCTTGCAGGTGGACTTCAATATCTTACATTTACACGACCAGATTTATCCTATGCAGTTCAGCAGATTTGTCTCTATATGCATGATCCGCGTGAGCCTCATTTTGCAGCCCTTAAACGTATTCTACGACACGTTCAAGGGACTTTGGATTTTGGTCTACATTTATATTCATCATCCACTACATCTTTTGTTGGTTATACTGACGCTGATTGGGCAGGCTGCCCCTCTACACGCAGGTCTACTTCATGTTATTGTGTCTTTCTGGGAGACAATTACTATCTTGGTCGTCCAAACATCATCACACTCTCTCTCCCTCTAGTGCTGAGGATGAATACCGAGGTGTTGCTAACGTTGTAGGCGAGACTGCATGGCTTCGTAATTTGCTTCGGGAGTTACATTCTCCTATATTGTAATTTCGGCACGACTATAAGCTCGTTAAACAATTTAAATAACTATTATATTATTACGAGAGATTATGCGTGTAAATACTCATTTTTATCAGAAAAATTATTTCGGACTCAATGGCGGAAGTCCCGAAAATTAAAACACAAGTTTACTAACTCTAATGGGGCCCACAAGAGTAATTAATAAAAGATTACTAAAAGTTACATTTTCACCCCTCCCTATAAAATTACACCATCTGCCCCTAAATAATTTTCGTTTTTACACAATCAATCCCTCATGCATTTTATAACCCTAATAAGGGTTCATTTGTCCCCTTATCACTTCACCCTATCCTTATAAATTTCTCTGGCGCCGCCACTATTTTTCCGGCGATAAAATCCGGCAGTCACCATCCCTGTTAGCGTTACATTGTTAAGAAGAGGCCAAGGAGAAGATCGTAAGGGTTAGAGTGAGGGTCGCGTTAGGTTTGAGAGCTCTTGTCCGTTGTAGTCGTTCCATTCCCGTACCACCTCTATTCATCTTCTTCTTTTTCCATTGGTCGTGCTGAGTTCGTATCGTCTTGCGTTACTATTTGATTTCCATTTGTGATTCTTGTTTCATCATCTGCTGAGGTGAGTTCATAGCCCCTACTTATACTTGTTTTATAAACTACTTTAGGGTGAGATACATGCTACTTTCTTTTACGAACACAAGTGCTTTATAAATTGTTTGCTTACTTGAATGTATTATTAGCACTAAGCACCGCTATTGCCAAAGAACTTCAAGTCCCTTTATCATGAACCATTAATCACTTGCGAGTGAGCGCGAATATAGTATATAGGCCTATAGGATTGATGCGTCCCGTCGGGTTGGGTGGAAAGACAACCCCGCGTACTATATTTGAAACTACTGGGTATGTGGCAAAATACCTACTTGAGGGCAACTTGTAACATCATTTTATATCAATGGCTATTGATATCTGTCAACACTTTGAGTGTCATGAGCTTAGTGCAATAAATATTTTTACCTTGATGTTTGCTTTTGTTGCGAATTATCACCTCCTGAAAATCTTGTGTTCAACTATTTTACTTTAAACCTATGGATTTCACTCAACCTTTATGTTGAATTTTTAGCATGTTTTATCTCATGTGTTTGATTATTTTATGTTGTACAACCTTGGAGGAGCTTGGCGAATGGCATGACATGGTCATAGATTACATTGACACATTTATTTGGGACCACTTTATCTTTTTGGGCCTTTATTTTCGCATTATTTTGACAAATGTAAAGTTAATGCTTTTGATTATGAAATTTCTTTTAAACGGTTGAGGTTAACCGTTCTTTATACTTTGTGTTGTGATATCAATTGAGTAGCACCTCATGACCTGAATGCTTCCGTTGTACCAAATTTGGGGGTGTTACATATATCGACTGCCACACTTGTATATTGTGATAATGTCAGTGCCTTTTATATGCATCAGCGGACGAAGCATACTGAGATCGACATTCACTTCGTCTGTGACTTGGTCACCGCTGGTCAGGTTCGTGTTCTACATGTACCCTCCCACTATCAGTACGCCGATACCTTCACCAAAGGACTCGATTTGCTTTGTTTAAAGAATTCCGATCCAGTTTGAGCATCCAACCTCCTCCCGCTCCAACTGCGGGGGCGTATTAGTCAGTATGTTATGTTTTATGTTTAGTTGCTATTTTGTATAGGCTCACTTGTATGATTATGCCTAGCCCATTGTTTTTATCTCTAGAATACTCCAATGTAATCATATATACGATATTCGATTGTTATTGATAATCAAAGAAAATCACCTTTTAATATAAACTGGGCATATAAATTTCATTTTTTGTTTATTCTCACATCCAAGTGCTATTCAAAACTGATAATGTTCTAATGCCCTAATGGGCCTGGTACACAACTTATGTTGGGACGTCTAACTTGATGTTTAGTTTCTTTCTTTATGAGTGGAGTATATCACGAAACCTGAACTAATGACCTAATGTCATAAAGTCAAGTCAATGCCAATCTGCGTGCTACTAGAGATGGACTTAAGTAGACATTCATGTTAAACGCGTGTATTAAACTACTTTGCTAAAGCTCTTGAGCATTAACTAATATTGGAGACATTTAAAACTAGAAAAATAATTTGCCTGCCTAAAATGAACTTAGACCTAAAATTTGATTAGTGCATTTGAAAATTGATGTAAGCTGATGAGAGAAAATAAATATATTACATTTGTCCTAAAATATATAAATTATGTCTAGGTTTAGGTATCTTTGTTAGACATATATACATTGACACTCTTATAATTATCTCAATTAGTTGTATCAATCAATATAATATATGATTAGTGTAAGTGAGTGTGGGCTTGCCATTCTTTAGTAGAGAGATATCAAGTTTAAAGCCTACAACAACTAGAGAAAAAAGAGCTTTTGTAAAATAATTTTGTTTTTTGTTTTTTTTTTCTTTCTCAGTTTCATTATTTCGTAAAAAACAGCTAAACATTCTTTAAGTAACGGTTTTTGGAATAAGGTCGTATGAAGTCCGGGTACAAAATGAACCAAAGGTTAGGTTTATTAACTTACTTGTCTTCAAACCAACGATTAGTATTTTATTTTTTATAATTTTCTTATCCTCATTTTTGGTTTGTCGCTAATATATCTATTTTGTCTATTGTTAGTCTAGGTGTAGTGGGGGTTGCGTCCTCCCCTTTACGACTCGTTCGACACCATTACATACCTTCCTCACGAATGTTTTGTCATCCCAGTTTTTGCATGACTCAATCGTATCCACGATCATGTTATGGAAAGTAAAGTAATATAATTGTGTTGTGTGAGAGTATTATCTGAGGTATATTTTTGAGTTTAAGTGAAGTATCTTTGGTAGTGAAGTTGATGGCCTTATGACAATTTTTTATCACAATGCTGGTGGCACAATAAAAAACTGATGGAAGACGGTGATAAATGAGTCACCATCACACCTTTATAGTGTATTAGTAAAAATGTAGGTATCAGTGTACTGTAAATATACTATATGACACATGTACCACCAAGGAGCGGGGGTGGCAATCAACTCGTGTTTGGGTTGACTTGTTCGGGTCTTCGGGTTAGCGGGTTAGTATAACCTTTACCCAAACACGACCGGTTTATTAATCGTGTCTAAAACTCAACCCTAACACAGACCTACATAATACGCATAACACATTTAATATTCTTAAGTATGTCAAACGACGAAGAAGGTTGGTGGTATTTCGATTCAACAAGTTTAAATCCAAAAATGATATACGTAACAGACAAATAATTACACGATAATTTCAATGATATGAGTTATAATCATAATTCATTGTATTATTGAGTACATAACAAAACATCTATACTACTTAAAGATTGAACGGCTTAATTTAATGTGAAAGATGATTTGCGCACAAATGAAAGTACGTTACAACATAATTGAAGCCACATAAAACCTTTATCAATTAAATCGATTTATATATAGAGTTTGTTAATTTAATGTGGAAGAGTAATTGTGCACAAAAAAATGTACATTACAACCTCTTTTCAAGCCATACTGTTACAGAAGACCAAAACGAGCCTTCAATTCAATTCAATACAAAGAATACAAACCATCTGTGGTTACACGAATCATAAAAAACTCAAAGAATACAAACCAAGTGGTGGTTATAGTAGTCATAAGGCTATGCGCAGTGGTTAAGGTCTTGGTCGGTTGGTTGCTTCGGTTGAGGTCGGTCCTCCCTTTGTGGAGGTGTCGGTCTTGGTCGGTTGGGGAGAGATGAAACACAAACTCGGTTGGCTTGACAACCGAGTATAAACTCAAGCTTTACCTTTTTTTTCAAAACTTTACCACTTTTACAACATTATAAATACCAACCTCAAACACATTTTTAAACACACAATTCAAACAACTTCTCTTCAATAATCATCATGTCACAAAGAAAAACTCCCAACTCAAAAACCCGACGATCCCGACTTCCCCAAAATTCCCCGAACTTGAATTCCTCACCGGATCCACCGTTTCAATTAACCGGTTTAACACCACCACAAAATCGGGATGTTCGTTTTCAAGCACCCGGTTTTGATTATCAAACACAACTACCACAACCCAACCACAATCAAAACCCATTTTACGTCAATCGTCCATATTTCCCACCGGTCGTCCGAGTATCAATCAAAACCAAGCACCAAGCGGTTCGTCATATCATCCTAACATGGATTTCTCACGCCTTCCCAACCTAATCAATCGTTTTCACCGCTCATGTTGTTAATCTTGATGTGGATTATGAGCATTTTATGGAATTCCTCCCGCTCAATGCTTCACGCCTCAACAATACCCGACTCAAGATGCTTCATGGGACAAGGTTCGGGCACGGTTCATACCACGGTTCTATTCGTGTTGAAGACGATGTCGAAGAGACGCCACCCGTCAAATCAAAGAAGGTTACAAAGCGGGCTACAAAGGGGAAGGGCAGGGCAAGAATGTTGCAACCGCACCCGTCGTACCATGGACAAAACGGAAGAAGTCGCGCTTTGTAGAGCTTGGGTACATGTGTCGAAAATTCGGAAAGTGGAACTCTATCAACCGGAGTGGGTTTTGGGATGAGGTGATAGCGTTTTGAAAGTGAAATTGGTTCAACAAGAACCTACGACTCCATAACCACCAAATGGAAGGGTAGGATTCGTTCTAGGGTTGGTTTCTTTTGTACAATTATGGATAATATCGAGGATAATCACTAAGCGGTGAGAATGACGAAGACGACTATGAAAAGGCTTGTAACGAATACTGTGCTTCTACAAGCATGAGTTTACATCAAGGAGTGTTGGAAAGTTTTGAGAGGCATTACGCTTGAAAACTATCGAGATGCCTACTTTCACCAAGACTAGTCGGAAGAAATCCAGACTTGAAACCACCCTGGTCAACAAAGGTCCTTTTCATCCCCAAGACGTGGATGATTACGAAGAAGAAGAGACTCGAGAATCATGACCAAAGGTCATGACGCAGACCAAGAAGAAATCACACGAGCCACCCGCTTCATTTGTTACTAATATGGCCAAGAAATTTTTCAAGATCAAAAGTTCAAATAAGGAAAAACCAAGAATATGGAAGAGAATACATAAAGTTGAAGCGAAGAGATGGAGCTTGCGAGAGGCAAGGCGAGCCGAGGAGTTAAAAAGGAGAACTTGAGCTCAAACGCCGACATTGCAATCAAGACAATCAACCCGGACGCAAGATTTAATTTTCTACAACACACCTCTCGACACAAATACGCCCCACGATTCTGAAGCTCGAACAACTTAACGCCGCAATCGTTAACGTTACACCTTAGATTATTAAGTTGCAGCTTTTAATAAGATTATAACGCCTACGCTTTATTAGTTTAAGCTTTTAATTATTGTTGTAATGTTAAGTATTTTTATTAATGAAGTTTAATTTTGTTTTAAAAATATTTGAATTAAAAAAAAAAAAAATAAAAAAATAAAAATCGGTCACCATCGCGACAATTGGGTCGTCGTCGGTCGTTGGAGAGAAATGACGATGTCACCGACTAACCAGGCCGCCATCACAGACAAATAGCCTAAATAAATGTCGTATAAATGGCACAAAGTTCTTCCTCCCTTTACACCTTTTTCTACAGCTATAAAAGAAACAAATAATGACAACACACTATCTCACTGTCCCATCCTCCTCACAAACAAACAATGACAGCCCACATAGATTCGAAGCTAAAAAGAAACATTTAAAGATCTCATATTCGTGTTTGGTATTGTTATCAAAATCTTTATAAAGATTTATACACGTTTCCATCATAGATCTTGAACGAAAAACAAACAAAAAATGAACCTACTCGAGACCTTTTATAAAAAGATCTTGAATTCGAAATTGAGAGATTAAAGGGTTCGTATCTTTACCGAAGCTTAGCTTCTATATATATCCGAAAATATAAAGGAAAATATCAAAACAGAACTGTTTTAACCTCTCTTTCATTTGGTTTAATCATAAACAAAACAATAACACATGTAGAAACCTACCTGAGACCCTCCAAAGGATCTTGAAGCAATAAAGTTGTTTCTTGATTCGGACTATGCTGCAAATGACAAGCAAGGTAGCTGTATATATCAAGGAGAAGTGGTGCTCGGTTGTAAAGGATGAACGAGTGTGTGGCTTGTTCGGATTGATGATGTTTATGATATGATTGAGATGAGATGGGTGTGGAGATGAGTTTGGTGGAGATGAGTTTGGTGAGAGAGGCGGACAGAGATTAGGTCAAATGAGATGCAAATTGGGCCTCTCCCCGGTTTAATGAATCATTCGTAAATCTATTGAAATGTATTTGCTAGTATTAAAAAATTCACTTCTTAGATAACTGTGACATTGGTTATACATCTATACTAAGGCCTTTTAAAATTAGAAAACTTAAAAATTCAGACATTTTTATTTGCTTAAGAAGTTAAAATAAAATAAGATAAAAGAAATTAATCATTGAATGGCGTACGCACCTACAACTAAAAATAACAAAAGGAGGAGTTTCTAACAAACTAAAATAAAGAGCCCGATAATGAGGTGTGACGTATCTACTTCCTAACTAATTAATCACCTTTATTTTTAAATTTAAATATCTTTAATCCGCTTCAATTTTTTATGATCTAATTTCACCATATTTTTAAAATTTTGTCTTCTTTAATTCAACATCCATTTTGATATATTTTATGAGTTTTCTTTAAGTAGTCGGGAAGAAGCGGAGTTGAAAAGAGAAACTTACTCAATTAGGCGTAAAACGAAAAACATTTGTTCTTCTGAAATAATATCTAAGACCATGCATCACATCTTGTATTCTTCTAAGATAATTTAACATATGTTAAAGATATATGAAAGTTTATTTAGAAACTAGGAGAACGAATGACAATCATTTTTAGACCTACGAATTAGGTGTATATATTAAATTACTTTTGAAGAACATGCAATTTTAGAATATGATTTTAGTATTGTAATTTCGAATAGCAACCGCAATATTTTGAGTTGTGACAATGAAATAAATGAATGAAAGTTGCAACGCACGAGTCTGAATGTTTAGTATTGAAGATAACAAAACCTCATTCAAAAACACAATCAATATCATTACCCTACTAAACTAGCAAAATATATAACCATTTGCCATAAAAAGCACTTCAACTATACAATACATGCCATTACCATACCAAAAACTCATAATACATCAAATAGATATATTAAAAAAAAACAGACGAACAAACAAATCCAAACTTTGTGCAACACAATAAACAAAAAAAAAATGGTAAATCTACTTAAGAATTAACAAAATCCTACTAACGGAGCCCAAGTTATACATTGTTGTATAATTTGCCTCACCATTACAGTAACAACCCAACAATACTCAAACAATATGCAATCAACAGTTAGATACAATTTATGCAACGCATGGATTCATCATACCACATATTTAATTCAAATCCAACATAAAATTAATATTATATATATATTTTTTGAGAAATCTATGCTACATTATAAATCATTTGGGACATTCCTAAAAAGGAAGACGTAAAAAATTAAGATTCAACACTTGCTAATAATGGCAAATTTTAATAAGTACATCTATAATAGCATTTCACTTTAAAACACCTTTTTTAGACATGTTTTTAAAAAAAATAATAAAAAATACAAAGTAATTTAATATAATGAAAAAAAACGTCCATAACAATAAATACCTAATAAATGTTATTTTTAAACACCCCTAATATGAAAAATACTTGTTATTATACATATTGTACAAACTAATAAAACACACAAATCTTATGTAAACAAGTTAATGGTTCATATGGTTTTAAAAAGCGGACCGGGCCAACGGGTTCAACAAGGAACCGGAGTCACCACCGGTTCGGATAGGCCATAAAAGTCGTCCGAAAACGATATTGTTAAGTCAATAGAGTTTAAAAATGCGTACTAAAATACAATGTTCAAACAATATTATTAAATCGCAAAAGTGCCTCGAGAATCAACATATGCGCCTTTTGGAATTTTTTTTAATAAAACTTACCGTAAAAACTAAAAACTTTGTTTTATAAAAATCGGACGATTCTTTTAAAGCAAAGGATGCAAAGTGCTAAGTGCTAATTATATACATATATTTGAATATTAATAATTATACTCTTTAATGTAATCCAAATGATTTATTGAATATTTATTTTTAATTTATATTTATAAGTAATCTTTTACTTGTATAATCCATCTATGTGAGACAAATTTAACAAATATTATTTTTGAGAACTAAATTTTCTTAGTATAATGTAAGTGATTTTTAAAATTCGTTATAGTGTTATTATTTAATGATAACTTATTATTACGGGCTATTGTTAACTACTTTTTATCTCGTACATTTACAATATACCTACTACCAACTTATTATTGTCACCACATCACGTGGATAATCTAAAATTTTTATATGAAATTTTTTGTTATTGCATAATAGTATTCAAAACTAAAATTGTCATCGTCCGTATATCTATTGTATTGTAATATATAGAAATAAAAAAAAAATGCTTTGAATATTTTAGTTGTATGGCGCCCGCCGCTGTAACGCGCGGGTATAGTATGTACTTAAACGGGTCACTACATAGTAAAGAATTACTGAGAGGAGCGTGGATAACGCGCCTAGGCCCATGGCTAACCGTCGCTAAACTCAAATGCTGAAAAACCGTCACCTCCTCCCCACTGCCACCGTCGCCGCCATGTCCCACCGTCCTTCCACCTCCGTAAACCACCGCACTCTTTTCACACATCAATTTACTTCAATTTATTTTCTAAAAATAAATTAACTTTTTTTATATTATTTACATGAAAGAGTATGCAGGTTATCGAAACAGAGCATACACAACTACTCGTCCGTACAATGACGTCATCAACCACAACATTGACGTCACTCCGAATAATAATTACAATAATCAGTACCAATCGTACCGTCCATGTGGACAACAACAGCCGCGTTATACAAATCCGTACCAGCAATTTGCTCCACCAGCGTTTTATTATCAGAATCAGCAGTTTCGGCCACCGGTATTTAATACTGTAATAATTTAGGGCTACGTCAGCAGAATGTTGGCGTTCCCTTTGTTTATTAATTCAAGGTAAATCTAGATGGGTTGCACGTAAAGACCTTAGGATGGGTTACCATTGATAATCTCCTTTTCTCATATTTATCAGGCTCTTATAGGACTCGTGAATCCAATAAGTCCAAATAAATATGATAATCGACTTTTATTAATGTTAACCAATCCGCGATCGAATTCACATTAAATTTTTTAAATAGAAATCTTGGGCCTCGTGTCTCGAAATGTGTTACATTATTATTTCTTTTTAGAAACATTGATTAACTTATACAATTAAACTATCGTTTAATTGCATTATTTAATGCTCATGATTTTTCAAAAGGTAGTATGTTTAACTCATTCGACCTATCATTTTGAGTCAACCCTTCTCGAGTCAATACTAATTGACTCGAACCCATCTATTCCCAAGTCAAGTATCTAATTCGGGTCAAAGTCTAATAATAATATAGTCCACAATGTCCATATACTCATAAAGTCCATATCGGCTACTCGTGGTCAATCCGAACCATAAGGTGTCGGATGATTCACGAAGTGCTCAAATCATCACGACTTAAATCAACGACATTATCATTATTATTACTATTATTATTAGTTATCCGTTTTTATTTTTCAAATTTCGATATGTTTAGCATCAATAGTATCACAAGATTGACCAAGTCAATCCGAATCATTCGAATATCAAAACTGCCAAGATTGTCGTGACCACAAGGTCCCGGTCTCAAAGTCCCAATCGTGTGGTAACCGCCTCGCCAAGGTTACCCTTGGGTGCGAAAACCTTAACTCGAGCCATGCTGTGACACAAAGTGTGTCCCGGTCTCAAAACCTCATCGATATACCCAATAATACCACCACAGCCGCACCACCACAAGGGTTTGGTGGAGGCGGTGGTTACATATGAACAACGAAAACAGCCAACAACAAAACACTAGAACAAATAATCCATCCCAAGGAGTCTTGGGAGACTCTCGACACCACGACAAGCCCACACTGAGGCACGGTAACCTCGGTTACCGTGTCGGTTTCACAACAACCAACACCAAAACATCACCATCGAGTATCACACGACCCAAAATATTAACCAAAAGGGCCAAGACCCTCGTTCCACAAGGACCAAGCCAAGTCAACCACGAAAACACGGTTTACCCACGAAAATAACACAAACCAAGCACGGGTATACGCGTGAAAACATCACGGTAACACATGCAAGACGAAAACCCGAAAACTCTGAAACTAAAAACGTAAATCTAGGGCGTGTCGGTGGGTTTCACCGCGCGTACCCTAGGTCAAAAGAATCACCTTTCGACGATCTATCTTTTGGTATATGCGATGTATTTTTCCAGTGACGGGTGGCCGGAAGTTTGGCCGGAGAAGACGGCGGCGGAGGTTTTCAGGTCGCCGGAAATGTTAGAGAGAGGTGAGAGAGAGAAGTATGTGAGAAAAGTGTGTTTGTGTGTGTGGTGGGGTTTTTATACCCCATGAGGGACCGAATATGTTAAAACCAAACTAGGGGGCGCGTATGGTAAATATTCCAAGGGGCTAGTTGCGTCACTTCTTCATACTTTCACGATATTTCTTCTCGAGCTCGTTTCGACCCTCAAACGTTGACGGAATTTCACAAAAATTGCGCCGTTAGCTTTAAAATAATTTTTCCATTCAAAATGACTATAAACATGGCTACTTCGATAAAATCACGAATATATATATATATATATATATATATATATATATATATATATATATATATATATATATATATATATATATATATGTGTGTGTGTGTGTGTGTGTGTGTGTGTGTGTGTGTGTGTGTGTGTGTGTGTGTGTGTGTGTGTGTGTGTATAAATTACTAGTTAACTTTCGTGGTCATTGCAGTGCTTACATTTAACACGTTTCCAAGATGATTTCTTGTTTTTCGACCGATTCAAGTTTTAAAATGTTTCAAGTTTATCAAAATAATGTCACAAGTATGATGTGGTATGAAAATGTGTTCTCGAAAGTTTACCAGTTGTCACAAACATAGTCGCGACGTACAACTCACGCGAAAGAGGGGAAGACGTCGACATAGTCGAGACATACTAACTATAACGCACGCCGAAAAGGAAAAGACATCGACAAAGTCAAGAAATACTGACAATACTCAAGCTAGTCAAAGGAGACTAGGAACTGACGACAACTATTTATGTAATATAAATAGATTAACTTTCGGTAATTTTCCCATAATCTCAGACGTACATGTTTATAATAAAAGATAAATTTCCATTTATCGCTTGATTAATAAAGGTTTCACAATTATTAATCGTATTAGACGAGTCTATAGTAAAGTATTACTTACTGTATATTAAGTAGTATTTTATAAATGACGCGTTCGTTATTCAACTTTCCCAAATCATTATAACTTTAATAAATTGTCTTATCAAAACAATATTTCCTAACAAGTTTATAGAAGTTAACTTGTATTTATAGAACACGAGTTACTATCTTAGTTAATAAGGATTTATAATCAAATAAAACCATATCCGTCGACAATATATAGATAAATATCTTGTTATTAGTTAGTATATGACAATTGAATATTTAGGCTTATCGCGAATCAAATATATTAAACTCACGTCGAGTTTAATATATTGTATTCGGTTAATCCAAAACGTTTAATATGGTACAACTTATAACCAATATAATTTGTTGTCACACCCCCAAATTACCTGTTTTGCAGCGGAATGGAATTCCTGAGGATTGACTGTCATAGCATCACAATCACAGTTATATTGAACGACCTAAAGTGTCGTTTGTAAAATACATCGCTTGATTTAATAAAATAATCAGAGTTTACAAAGTATAGGTCCCAAATGAAAATCAACTTGTGCGGAAAATAAGTTTGGTACAAGTCAAACGATGTTTTAAAGTATATAAATCTCATGTGTGACTCGTCGTCACCGCGACTCTATGATATGTCCACATGCATGCCATGAAGTGAAGGCCTTAGTTACCTGAAAATACATTGCTAAAAGTGTCAACACAAAGGTTGAGTGAGTTCATAGATGTGACACACGGTAAATTTTCACCAAAATTTAACTGATAATCAGTAATTCATTTTTACTAAGCCAAATTTATTAAGCATGCACAAGCTTTGCCTGAGCATTTGAGTAGATAACTCGCATACAATGAATTTCACCGCTCTTGCATTCATATCATTTTATGAATATTGCATTTTTGTCATATGATTTAAACTGTAAGACGGGAGGTTATCTCGTTTCCCAAAGGTGCGGAAACCTTTGCTGCATCGACACTATGATAAGGACTCGCTAAAACAATTAACAAATGTCCGTAACTTGGAATATTACAAAGATGAAAATATTACGACACGTAACAATAAGACACTACGTTATAAAAGCTATCAAACAATGAGGCCTTGGTCACGATATAATTTCACGGGACACAAAAATAATAAACACCCTACCATTAAATCAATAACTCTCATGAACTCAAATAATATTAATACATAACCAAAAATATAAACACATACACTTTGACAAATGAATGTCATGCGTAAAATTTCCTATACACATATCCATTTGAAAAAGAAAAGAAGACACAAGTTAGACTTTAGCAAGATGTCTCTTGACCTCTTCTCTCTCTCCCACGTCTAAAAGCAACCATGAAAACCAGGAAAATAAGCTAACCAAATATTCTCTTCAACCTATCCCTACGCCTCTCACTAGTCCGAATCTCCCAAAAAGGGAAGCCAAGCATGTCTTTCCATCATCTCCTCATCTCTCATACCAAATTCATGAAAGATTTGGTCTCAAATCAAACCTTGGTGCGCCGGCTATGGCTTAAACGAATCCAAGAGGAATCAAAATAAGATCATTCACACGAAACATATCTCTACTCCAATCTACCTTGAGCCAATTCACAAGATTCGTCCATTCTTGGAAGCTAGCCAATTTCGGCTTCAATCCAAACACCAAGAAGAGAGAGAGTTCAAGCTTTACCCAAAGTACCTCTATATCTCTAGTGGAGATGCAAGAACCCCAAATTGAGTTTCAATTTCATTTTCTCTCAAAAGCTAGGGTTTGTGAAAGTTAGGGTTTTCCAAAATTGATTTGGGGTTTTGCAATTGGAGGTATTTTGGAGCTAATTCAGTCTTGTTTGGTCCGAATCCAAGAAACAACCTTTAGTTCATCACCTATCATTTTCGGTTTGAGGTTATCATCTCTTTTGTTGTTATGTTTTATGTTGTTTTATGATATTAAGAGTGGAAAAGTTTATCAATGAAATTATCATGTGTTTTAGTCATGTCGATTTGGATTTAAGTTTTGATGCCACGTTGAATTTGTGTGTATGACTATTTGAGATTTGGATTTTCTTTGTTTTGCTAATCTTGTTTTGTAACCATAAAACTTAAGTTGTCATATACTCAAGGGTCCGTATAGTTTTAATCGAGATACATGAGCCAAGAAAATGAGGTTAATTCTTATTGAAACTTGGTAATTTGACTAGGTAACTAAGTACTCTTGATGTGATAATACTTGTGTGTTGGTAAACAAACTATGTAAACTTAAGCTTAAGTGGTCGTTTGCGAAAAAGGGTCCATTTGTTTTTCTGTCGAGTTAGGAGCAAGAACAAGATGGATAAGTCAAGCTTTACAAGTCTACTAGTAAAACCATGTCGAAACTCACATTTTCCTGTCGACATTCATGTCATTTAAAAGTATGTCGAACCGTGATTTTTAACCTTGCTTGAGCATGGGAAACATGCTAGCCTTTCATTTGTCTTAAGACTCAAATCTTAAAGGTAAACCATGGGTCAAATCTCCATGTACGCCTAGTGAGAAACCCGAGACAAGAGTGCTCATGTGTTAAAATGTATTTCAAAAATCTATACTTGTCTTGTCCGTAAGAGTAAAATGGTTAGCGGTTAGAACCAAGTCGAGTTGCACTTGACTAAGCACCAAGGACTTGATCCCATCCTTGATTTCTAGTCCTTAAGAATATGCTTGGTAGTGTAGATTTGATGCATCTCCCAAACTCTTGAGTCGTTATTTTATTCGAGTGGTCATGTCCTTAGTATAAAAGTCTCTTACAACTCTTAGCAAATCCGAAAATGCCTTGATAACCTTGTCCTCGTCGTGTGGTAAAACCGGGTAAAGTGTTAGGCATAAGTAGTGTTTGTGATGTGTAAGTCAAGTCAAGTTGTCGTAACACACGTGGAACACTTGGACATATCACTCGTAGTGTGAGTTCAACTTCGAGTCGATGTCCATCCGCATGACGTTCCACTAATCCTCGATTTTCCTCTTGGCAGTAAGATGTACAAGTTCAACCTTACTCTCCCACTCTTCTCATGGGCCGCAACCCATATTTCTGCCAAGAAGGGTGTGTTAGTTTACCTTTGGGCCGAAGCCCATTAGGACCAAGCATGTCCCATTCGGGCCACAGCCCACTCGAGTAATTAAGCCCATGTATCCTCTATCAAAAAGCCTTGTATCCATGTGTCGCAAAGAGTGAATATAACGTGTCATGTATACCGGGAATCAATTATAAAGCAAACTCGATTGTCGCATATTCGGAGATTTCGATCTTAGATATGTACACTTATACCAACAAGTAAAATAAAGGCTTAGGCATACAAACAATGAAATCAAGTGTCTAAAAATTGTGAGTCATATAATAATATTTACATAACGGATTTAACGACAACATGTAAACCAACTTGTATCATAACGATTTCCAGTCGTACATTGTAAGAACCAGATTTTAATAATTAAACGAAGGCTATCATATCATTTTAACTACGACTTTAACTTACGTATTTTCTAAACACAATTAGAAAACAAATCATAATTTTGACAACACCATTTTGTGTCAACCTAAATAAGTATACATACATCTATATACTTACTAATGGAACATTTTAATTATTTGTTTTAAATCGAACTTTGAATTTTAGAACCATACTAATGTCAAAATAAAAGGAATATATATATAAACAATCATATACTTACTAGTAAACCTCTTAAGTTATCTTTGCAAACTAAAGGTTGATTTTAAAACCATTATATAAGAATAATATTAATTGCACCATTTTAAGTATGTAATACTTAAAACGATGAACTAAAACATTACCCTCCTTATCTAGGTCGCGTGTCGGTGCCACTCCACAACCATCACTAATCCCACATTTGGTTTGCACTTTTGCTAAGGTGAGTTTCATAGCCCCACTTTTACTTGATAAATTGTTTTATACATTTTGGGGTGAGAAATATGCAAAACATTTTATGGACCAAAACTATTACATGATTACTATTACGTGGTTTAGCCTAAGCCCTTATGTCCCTAGAGAATGCCCTTTTCATGAACCGTCAATTCCCCATTGGGAAGCGAATGTTATAAATAGATCTATTGAGGGTGACTCCTCCGTTCGGTTGGCCATGCTTAGGCCAAGCGAAACGTATACCATGTCGGAATCAAGTGTTGAGGACAAAACACTTGCTATGGGCCCCATATTGTATGACATCTTTTAGCATCTGAAACTGTCGTAGTATCGGTTGCATGAACTTAGAGCTAACGTAATAGACATTCATACATATATCATTATATTCGTTGTAATGATTATATGCCTTTGCTTATGGTCCAAGCTTACTATTTTAATTTAAACCTATGAACTCACCGACTTTTAGGCGACCTTTTAGCATATTTTCTCGGTGTTTAAGTTTGTTCATGAAGGCAAGGCAAGAAGCGGATGTATGGTCGTAGTAATATTAAAGAAGTGTTTTACACAAAATGATGTTTTACTTTGGGACCACTAAATCTAATGGGATGTACCCATTTATTTAAATTATGTTGTAAGACAGTTTTAAAACTATTTTATAAAATCAAGCGGAGTATATATTCCGTTCTTTATTACTTGTGTTATGATCCACCAATTAAAGTAACGCTCCCGAATAACACGTATGCTTCCGCTAAACAAATTTGGGGTGTTACAGATTGGCATCGAGCCTAAGTTATAGAGAACTAGGTACATATAAACCCTAAACTATAACTACTTTTCACCAAAACATCATACTACGACCGCCGATTGCGCTTGCCTTACTTGCCATTTTACTTAAAGTTCATTTAATAGGATTACATGTTTTATTTCCTATTTACTTATACACTATTTCATATCCATCATGAGCATATTTTTCCACATACTTACACATATGCATCGTCTTGTCACGGACTATGCCTTCCCACCCTTTCCTCGCGATGTTCGGGAGGACATCCTATTAGCTCACTCACCGACCATCCGCCAGACTTGCACACTCACCACCGACCCATACGTATAGGCCACACTAGCGATCCGGCCGACTATTGCACCTAATCCACTTATACCTACCTCACCACCACTCCATCGCCCTGTTGCCGAGCAAAAGCCCGTATGATTGTGAGAGTACACGGATATCGAGGCGGTATTCATATGTGCTGCACTAGCTTCTCGGATGACCAGCGCCGCTACATAGGTCCTTCTACTACTTGAGTCACCGACACCATCACCCACCGAGTCGCCACCTCATCGGAGACTCGGAGATCTCCGATTCTTACTCGGAGGAAGACCGGAAGAAGATCCGGAAGAGGATCCCGAGGAGGAATTACGAGCCCATACCGACTAAGAGTGTCCACAGCTATGTTAGCATAGCGGCGGATGTGAGTACAGTGGTCCGGAGATTGTTCGAGTATCTGAGGAGCTAGGGCGAGCTCCATGATGGCTCGAGATTGGGCGATGACATGGATATTGATGCACCATTTGGATTAGGGCGAGAGCCGCTTTTCTCCACAATCGGGAGGAGAGTAGTGAGATATTGGAGAGATATTGATTGCTGATCGATTCGGTACCACTTATCACTAGTCCGAGCTATAGTCCGTCATCACCATCGTTTGTACCATCTGCGGCGGACATGGGCGCCTTGGCGCACCACTAAACGACTTGAGACCATTGAGGAAGCCGCACCGTTGAGGCCTGATCGAGCCGGACTTGTCGGGATCTCCGAAGGTGATCGACCTCTCCGAGAGGATATTCATTCGGTTGGACTCTCGTGAGACATTGCTAGAGTCCATTCGATCGGCTAGAGAGATCGATCCAACACGCTTGCAAGCTTGCGACGGCGTGTTGAGGGTTAAACCGGATTCTTGATGTGTTGTTTGAGAGCATGGGGCTCGAGAGACACGAGAGGATGCGACCGGGTTTTAGGGTTGAGACTCGGGTTGAGGGCGTCGGAGAGTTGGACGGTCTGCGAGCTTTGGGTAGAGGTCGACTCGGATACACGGACGACTAGAGGAGCTAGAGGCGTCCGGTGGATTGCGAGAGATCTTGTCGAGAGAGGATGGCGGAGGACTCTTGGTTTAGAGTCTATGTTGGCATCACGGATGAGGCGTGTCGAGAGATTGGAGGATACACACGAGGCGATTGCTACCATAGGCGATTACGTGCCGATCATCCTTAGATTCCATTGCATGATTGTATTACACTAAAGCGAGCTATAACGATTAGTGTTAGTCATTATCATCGTATTTCGCTTGTAGTTTCCAGTGTATTTCCTTTGTATTCCGTTGTATTTCGATTGTACTCGGCTAGTATCTCATCATGTACCGTAGGAACCTTGTAACGAAATTCTATCTATGACAAACTTATTTTCCTACCCAATTGTCTTTACGTTTATAGATTGCACATATGATCTATCTCGATAACCACACTATTACGTGGCACTTACCTTGTTTAAAGGTCCTATATCTCATCACCTTTCTTCTTTGAAATGCCGCCAAAGCGAAGATCTAAGCGTACCAACCACGGTGGAGCCTCGAATGCTCCAATCCTAGCGAGTCACTCATGACCAAGCCGCAAATCTCGCTATTCCAAGCAGTCACACCCGATCGATTGCTGAAGCCACTACTCCTGCTAGGGCTACTCCAACCCAACCTATCATGAATCAAGCCATGATCGACCAACTAGTCAATGAGCGGGTAAACGCCGCTTTGGTCAGCAAAGAAACCACTCGTCTACTAATCTGGAACTTCAAGACCACCCACTCACAACCGCACTTGTACTTATCAAGACTTTCGTAAAACCATGACCGGAAGCTTTAGTGGAACCGAAGGGTCATCGGTCCGACTAGGTGGATCGAAAAGCTCGAGGCGTGTTCGAATCGCAATTGTGAAGAAGATTCTAAGGTTAAGTATGCATCATTCACTTTCACGGATCTTGCTTTGACTGGTGGAACAATTTTAAAATCCGCTAGTATCGATGTTGCCTATGCCATGCCATGGGAAAACTTCAAGGAAATGGTACTTGAATCTTGTCCTCGTAATGAGATCAAAGCTCGAACATGAGTTTTGGAACCTCGAGGTTCAAGGCACCAATATGGTACGCTTATAATCGCCGATTTCAAGAGCTAGCCTTATTGTGTCCTGAAATGGTTCCCACTGAGACCCGATTGTTGGAGAGATACATCGGAGGATTGCCCCAACCTATCAAGGGCAATGTAACCACTTCTAAGGCTATTGATCTTCATGAAACCATCGAAGTAGCCAACAAACTCATGGACCAAGTAATCGAGGATTCCATGGACAAAGTGGTTGACAATAAGAGGAAATGGGATGACCATTCTCAAGGTTACAACAACTATGAATATCATGGCAACAACAGTAGGAACAACCGCAACAATCAAAACAAGAGGCAAAATATTGCTAGAGCTTATGCAGTGAATGTCGGAGAAAGAAAACCGTACTCAGGGACTGCACCATTGTGCAATCGATGCACACTGCATCACAAGGCGATGTACCATTAAGTGCCGTAATTGTCGAAAATCGGACACTTAACCAGAACCTGCAGTCCAAATCATTGGCGACAGTTCAAGCGACTCCACTCGGGACCCAAAAGCTAATATAACTTGCTTTGGTTGTGGTGAAAAAGGGCATTATAAGAATGAATGCCGAAGACTAGAAACCAAGGTCGTGAAAGAAATCAAGGAAACCGAGGAAATCCGAGGAAGCCATGGGAATGGCGATTGAGAAATGTTGGACAAGCAGTAATCGTGAAATGGAGAAGGAGCTCGTGGGAGAGTCTATCTTGTAACCAAAGTGGAAGCTCGGGAAGACCGAATGTTGTGGCGGGTGCGTTCCTTATAAATAACCGTTATGCATCCATATTGTTTGATACGGGGCCGATAGGAGTTTTGTTTCTAATACATTTAGTCCACTACTCGATATTACCCCAACCGCATTAGGAAATGCATACAACGTGGAACTAGCTAACGGTAACATAGAAAGGGTAGATACCATCATAAGAGGTTGCACCTTAACTTTTAAACCACCCATTCAATATCGACTTGATACCAGTAGCATTGGGTAGTTTCGAAGTTATTGTCGGGATGGATTGGTTAGCAAAATATCATGCTGCCATCATTTGCGATGAGAAACTCGTTCGAATACCCTACGGAGATGAAGTCCTAACAATAGAAGGGGACAGAAGTGACAGAAGAAACGCTTCAAGATTGCATGTCATTTCCTGTACCAAGGTGTTAAGATGTATCGAGGAAGGATGTCATATCTTCCTAGCACAAGTCACCGGAAAGGACGAAAAAGAAGGGGAAGAAAAACGTCTGGAGGACGTGCCGATAGTAAAAGAATTCTCTGAAGTCTTTCCCAAGACTTGCGGGACTTCCGCCGACCCGACGGGTTGAATTTCGGATCGATTTAGTGCACGGTGCCGCACCAAAGGGCAAGAGCACCTTATCGATTAGCTCCAACGGAACTTCGGAGTTATCAAACCGGTTGTCGGAACTTGCGGAAAAAGGGTTCATCGACCAAGCTCGTCACCATGGGGAGCACCATCTGTTCGTCAAGAAGAAAGACGGAACCTTCAGATGTGCATCGACTATCGTGAGTTGAATAAACTAACCATTAAGAACCGTTACCCACTCCCGAGAATCGATGACTTATTCAATCAACTTCAAGGTTCGAGTGTTTATTCAAAAATCGACTTAAGGTCTGGATACCATCAACTAAGAGTTCGAGAAGAAGATATTCCCAAAACCGCCTTGAACTCGTTATGGACATTGAGTTCCAAGTCATGCCTTTTGGGTTAACCAACGCACCAGCTGTGTTCATGGACCTCATGAACCGAGTGTGTAAACCCTACTTGGATAAATTTGTGATCGTATTCATTGACGACATCTTAATTTATTCCAAGAGTGTGGAAGAACACGAAGAGCACCTTAGATTGATCTTGGAATTATTGAAGAAGGAAGAACTGTATGTGAAATTATCGAAGTGTGAGTTTTGGATACCTACTGTGCAATTCTTAGGTCATGTAATTGACAGTCAGGGCATATATGTAGACCCCGCTAAGATCGAGTCAATAAAGGATTGGGAAACACCCACAACTCCTACTGAAATACGCCAATTCTTAGGACTTGCTGGGTACTACAGAAGATTTATTGAAGGTTTCTCAAAGATTGCCAAATCTTTAACCAAGCTAACCCGAAAAACGCTAAGTTTGTTGGGGAGAAAAAGAAGAAGAAGCTTTTCAACTCCTTAAAGAGAAGTTGTGTAGTGCACTGCTCGGCCTTACACAAGCGGTGAAGACTTTGTTGTTTATTGCGACGCTTCACATAAGGGCTCGGAGCGCGATTAATGCAAAGAGAGAAGGTGATAGCATCGCCTCTATGCAATTGAAGACTCATGAGAAGAACTACGACACATGATTTGGAGTTAGGATCGGTTGTGTTCGACTTCGAGTTGGAGACACTACTTGTATGGCACAAAGTGTGTCGTATACACTGATCACAAAAGTCTACAACACATCTTGGATCAGAAAGAACTGAACATGAGACAGCGCCGATGGTTAGAATTACTCAGTGATTACGATTGCGAGATTCGTTACCATCCGGGTAAAGCGAATGTAGTTGCTGATGCTCTCAGTAGGAAAGAGCGACCAAAATCTCTTAGAGTCAGATCCTTGGGTATGACAATTAGTTCACCTCTCCCAACCAAAATTCTCGAGGCTCAATTGGAAGCACTCAAAGAGGAAAATCGTCCGAATGAGAACCTTTACGGAATGCCAGAAAGTGAAAATGGATTCGTGAAAAGGTCGGATGGGACGTTGTGTTTCAAAGAGCGAAGTTGGATACCACTCTACGGAGGAATTCGCGACGTCATTATGCATGAGTCCCACAAGTCTAAATACTCCATCCACCCGTGATCCGACAAAATGTACCTTGATTTGAAGAAATTGTCTTGGTGGCCCAACATGAAAGCCGACATTGCAACATATGTCGGTAGGTGTTTAACTTGTTCAAAGGTTAAAGCTGAACATCAGAGACCCTCAGGTCTACTAGTACAACCCGAAATCCCCGAGTGGAAATGGGAACGCATAACAATGGACTTTATCACTAAGTTACCTAAAACCTCTAGAGGCTACGACACTATTTGGGTAATAGTTGACCGTCTCACCAAGTCAGCACATTTCCTACCGATGAAGGAAAGTGATGGAATGGAAAAACTAGCTCAACTATACCTGAAGGAAATCATCGCACGCCATGGTGTACCAATTTCCATCATTTCGGACAGAGATAGCCGTTTCACCTCAAACTTCTGGAAATCACTTCAAGATGCTTTAGGGTCTAACCTCGACATGAGCACCGCTTACCATCCTCAGACTGATGGACAGAGCGAGAGAACAATCCAAACACTAGAGGGTATGCTAAGAGCATGTGTGATAGACTTTGGAAATGGCTGGGATAAACACTTGCCATTAGCCGAGTTTTCTTACAATAACAGCTATCACACAAGTATCAAAGCCGCACCATATGAAGCACTCTATGGTCGGAAATGTAGATCACCTGTGTGCTGGGCCGAAGTTGGAGAAAGTCAACTTACTGGTCCGGAGTTAATCCAAGAAACTACCGAGAAGATTGTACAAATCAAAAGCCGACTACAAGCAGCTCGTGACCGCCAAAAGAGCTACGCGGATAAAAGGAGGAAACCACTTGAGTTCCAGTGGGAGATAAAGTTATGCTCAAAGTTGCGCCATGGAAGGGCGTAATCCGTTCGGAAAATGTGGAAAGTTAAATCCTCGTTATATTGGACCTTTCAAAATTCTTGCTAGGATCGGACCGGTGGCGTACATCGCCTTGAATTACCACAAAACTTCACTTCTGTGCACACGTGTTTCACGTGTGCAACTTAAAGAAATGTCTTTCCGACGAAACTCTTGCTATTCCTTTGGAAGAAATCCAAGTCGACGAAAGATTGAATTTTGTCGAGGAACCCATTGAAATCATGGATAGAAAATCAAGCGGCTTAAGCAAAGCCGCATCCCGATCGTCAAAGTCCGTTGGAACTCTCAAAGAGGTCCGAATACACGTGGAACGCGAAGACCAATTCAAGCGCAAATACCCACACCTTTTCTCTACTTCACCAAGTAAGCCTAACTGAAAACCGAGGACAGTTTTCTCTTCCAAGACGGGGAGGATGTGACACACGGTAAATTTTCACCAAAATTTAACTGATAATCAGTAATTCATTTTTACTAAGCCAAATTTATTAAGCATGCACAAGCTTTGCCTGAGCATTTGAGTAGATAACTAGCATACAATGAATTTCACCGCTCTTGCATTCATATCATTTTATGAATATTGCATTTTTGTCATATGATTTAAACTGTAAGACGGGAGGTTATCTCGTTTCCCCAGTGCCCGACACTGCACGCGTACCGACACTATGATAAGGACTCGCTAAAACAATTAACAAATGTCCGTAACTTGGAATATTACAAAGATGAAAATATTCTGACACGTAACAATAAGACACTACGTTATAAAAGCTATCAAACAATGAGGCCTTGGTCACGATATAATTTCACGGGACACAAAAATAATAAACACCCTACCATTAAATCAATAACTCTCATGAACTCAAATAATATTAATACATAACCAAAAATATAAACACATACACTTTGACAAATGAATGTCATGCGTAAAATTTCCTATACACATATCCATTTGAAAAAGAAAAGAAGACACAAGTTAGACTTTAGCAAGATGTCTCTTGACCTCTTCTCTCTCTCCCACGTCTAAAAGCAACCATGAAAACCAGGAAATAAGCTAACCAAATATTCTCTTCAACCTATCCCTACGCCTCTCACTAGTCCGAATCTCCCAAAGAGGGAAGCCAAGCATGTCTTTCCATCATCTCCTCATCTCTCATACCAAATTCATGAAAGATTTGGTCTCAAATCAAACCTTTGCTTGCCTGTATGGCTTAAACGAATCCAAGAGGAATCAAAATAAGATCATTCACACGAAACATATCTCTACTCCAATCTACCTTGAGCCAATTCACAAGATTCGTCCATTCTTGGAAGCTAGCCAATTTCGGCTTCAATCCAAACACCAAGAAGAGAAAGAGTTCAAGCTTTACCCAAAGTACCTCTATATCTCTAGTGGAGATGCAAGAACCCCAAATTGAGTTTCAATTTCATTTTCTCTCAAAAGCTAGGGTTTGTGAAAGTTAGGGTTTTCCAAAATTGATTTGGGGGTTTTGCAATTGGAGGTATTTTGGAGCTAATTCGAGTCTTGTTTGGTCCGAATCCAAGAAACAACCTTTCGTTCATCACCTATCATTTTCGGTTTGAGGTTATCATCTCTTTTGTTGTTATGTTTTTATGTTGTTTTATGATATTAAGAGTGGAAAAGTTTATCAATGAAATTATCATGTGTTTTAGTCATGTCGATTTGGATTTAAGTTTTGATGCCACGTTGAATTTGTGTGTATGACTATTTGAGATTTGGATTTTTCTTTGTTTTGCTAATCTTGTTTTGTAACCATAAAACTTAAGTTGTCATATACTCAAGGGTCCGTATAGTTTTCTGTCGAGATACATGAGCCAAGAAAATGAGGGTTAAGTCTTATTGAAACTTGGTAATTTGACTAGGTAACTAAGTACTCTTGATGTGATAATACTTGTGTGTTGGTAAACAAACTATGTAAACTTAAGCTTAAGTGGTCGTTTGCGAAAAAGGGTCCATTTGTTTTTCTGTCGAGTTAGGAGCAAGAACAAGATGGATAAGTCAAGCTTTACAAGTCTACTAGTAAAACCATGTCGAAACTCACATTTTCCTGTCGACATTCATGTCATTTAAAAGTATGTCGAACTGTGATTTTTAACCTTGCTTGAGCATGGGAAACATGCTAGCCTTTCATTTGTCTTAAGACTCAAATCTTAAAGGTAAACCATGGGTCAAATCTCCATGTACGCCTAGTGAGAAACCCGAGACAAGAGTGCTCATGTGTTAAAATGTATTTCAAAAATCTATACTTGTCTTGTCCGTAAGAGTAAAATGGTTAGCGGTTAGAACCAAGTCGAGTTGCACTTGACTAAGCACCAAGGACTTGATCCCATCCTTGATTTCTAGTCCTTAAGAATATGCTTGGTAGTGTAGATTTGATGCATCTCCCAAACTCTTGAGTCGTTATTTTATTCGAGTGGTCATGTCCTTAGTATAAAAGTCTCTTACAACTCTTAGCAAATCCGAAAATGCCTTGATAACCTTGTCCTCGTCGTGTGGTAAAACCGGGTAAAGTGTTAGGCATAAGTAGTGTTTGTGATGTGGAAGTCAAGTCAAGTTGTCGTAACACGTGGAACACTTGGGCGTATCACTCGTAGTGTGAGTTCAACTTGAGTCGATGTCCATCCGCATGGCGTTCCACTAATCCTCGATTTTCCTCTTGGCGATAAGATGTACAAGTTCAACCTTACTCTCCCACTCTTCTCATGGGCGCGGCCCATATTTCTGCCAAGAAAGGTGTGTTAGTTTACCTTTGGGCCGAAGCCCATTAGGACCAAGCATGTCCCATTCGGGCCATAGCCCACTCGAGTAATTAAGCCCATGTATCCTCTATCAAAAAGCCTTGTATCCATGTGTCGCAAAGAGTGAATATAACGTGTCATGTATACCGGGAATCAATTATAAAGCAAACTCGATTGTCGCATATTCGGAGATTTCGATCTTAGATATGTACACTTATACCAACAAGTAAAATAAAGGCTTAGGCATACAAACAATGAAATCAAGTGTCTAAAATTGTGAGTCATATAATAATATTTACATAGCAGTTTAACGACAACATGTAAACCAACTTGTATCATAACGATTTCCAGTCGTACATTGTAAGAACCAGATTTTAATAATTAAACGAAGGCTATCATATCATTTTAACTACGACTTTAACTTACGTAGTTTCTAAACACAATTAGAAAACAAATCATAATTTTGACAACACCATTTTGTGTCAACCTAAATAAGTATACATACATCTATATACTTACTAATGGAACATTTTAATTATTTGTTTTAAATCGAACTTTGAATTTTAGAACCATACTAATGTCAAAATAAAAGGAATATATATATAAACAATCATATACTTACTAGTAAACCTCTTAAGTTATCTTTGCAAACTAAAGGTTGATTTTAAAACCATTATATAAGAATAATATTAATTGCACCATTTTAAGTATGTAATACTTAAAACGATGAACTAAAACATTACCCTCCTTATCTAGGTCGCGTGTCGGTGCCACTCCACAACCATCACTAATCCCACATTTGGATTTGCACTTTTGCTAAGGTGAGTTTCATAGCCCCACTTTTACTTGATAAATTGTTTTATACATTTTGGGGTGAGAAATATGCAAAACATTTTATGGACCAAAACTATTACATGATTACTATTACGTGGTTTAGCCTAAGCCCTTATGTCCCTAGAGAATGCCCTTTTTCATGAACCGTCAATTCCCCATTGGGAAACGCGAATGTTATAAATAGATCTATTGAGGGTGACTCCTCCGTTCGGTTGGCCATGCTTAGGCCAAGGCGAAACGTATACCATGTCGAATCAAGTGTTGAGGACAAAACACTTGCTATGGGCCCCATATTGTATGACATCTTTTAGCATCTGAAACTGTCGTAGTATCGGTTGCATGAACTTAGAGCTAACGTAATAGACATTCATACATATATCATTATATTCGTTGTAATGATTATATGCCTTTGCTTATGGTCCAAGCTTACTATTTTAATTTAAACCTATGAACTCACCGACTTTTAGTGACCTTTTAGCATATTTTCTCGGTGTTTAAGTTTGTTCATGAAGGCAAGGCAAGAAGCGGATGTATGGTCGTAGTAATATTAAAGAAGTGTTTTACACAAAATGATGTTTTACTTTGGGACCACTAAATCTAATGGGATGTACCCATTTATTTAAATTATGTTGTAAGACAGCGTTTTAAAACTATTTTATAAAATCAAACGGAGTATATATTCCGTTCTTTATTACTTGTGTTATGATCCACCAATTCCGTAACGCTCCCGAATAACACGTATGCTTCCGCTAAACAAATTTGGGGGTGTTACAACAGAGTTGTTGAAAATGTTTGATACGACTACCACAAGTATAAATTATGTATGACAAATATGTCACAAAAAATGTACAATTGCTTAAGCACATGACACCGAAGCTTGACTGATGTTCGCTCCAACAGCCCAACTGAGTGTTTTGCCAAACAACTCAAATAATGATAATGAAATGAAATGCATCCGTCCGGTTGGAATCCACCAACCCGGATGGAGGTGTCACCCTCGATAGATCTATCCACTCACCCTCGCTTCTATGAAATTAACGGTTCATGATTATGAAATGGGGACATTTAACTGGCAATGAGGTAAACTAAGCAATGTAATGAATTTGATTATACTTGGTATCGTAATAAAAATGATGTGCAATGTATTCTCCCCCGTAGGTTTGAAATAAAGTAAAAACTTGAATAAATCGGGGCTATGAAAACTCACCTGTTGCAATGATAATGATGATATAATGGCAATACTGAAATGAGACGCAACCTCTGACCGCGACCTATTATGAATGATATGTTATAATGTAAATCATGAAACAATGTCGTGCATGCAAATCCACATGTAATCTATACCACTTGTACGTTTTTGAAAATAGAATTTATCGTCGAAATGTATGTTTATGACATCTCGTCATATTATGAAATACTTTACAAGTATTTACGTTGAAATTATATCCTACGATAGTCATTTAATGATTTATTATGAAATTATAACTTTTCGTCGTAAAATAATGTCATTTGACAATTTCATGAAAGTGAATAAACGGCCTCGAAAAGCTAGTCGTAAAATGGTGCACGTCGAGTGTTAGGAAACAAACTCAACGGTTTTGGGAAGTTTGTATCATTATCTCAAAGTTTCAGCATTTAAGTTTTCATCCTAGAGGTCTCGATCATGGAGAAAATATAGGTTAAGTATGGTACTTTTGTCCAAAATATCGTTTAAGGATGGTTTTCGGCAAAGTTTAAGTGACCGTATTTTATTCATTACAACTCCGCTTGACGAATGGTTTTTGGAAAATAGGCTAGGCGAACTTACTTTTACAAAAAGACATCATGTTATAAAAAATACTACATCCATGTTAAAAAACGACCCTCAATATGGTCCTTTGTGGCCGTTATATTTGTCTAATAGAAATATATTAGTTTTTCTTATATAATATAGTTACGGCAACTTTGTATAAATGCGTGTAATTTAATCGTTACAAGTCCGTTTTCTACGTTTTATATGTCCTTAGCTTCGTATCAAAGTATACTACTATATTTTTGATAAGTCGACACATTTTATAACGCCTAAGCCTCATTTTTTACTCGTACAAAGTAGACGTAACGTGCTGAATTTTCTGGTTTTTATACTTTTCGTCGTCAAACTTGAAAAATTCATATCTTCTTCGTTATAACTCCGTTTTAACCCGTTCAAGCGGCCACGTTTTCGTTTTAAAGTATATTTTCTAAATATCTAGGCCAAAATTTTTATCTATCGTTGAAAATTCCAGTTTCAAAAATATGGATGACCATTAAGTAAACTTGTCGAAATGAGTTTTTCTCACAAAAAATCTATTCTAACCAATCCAAAACAACTCCGAGCTATTATAATCCTACCATACACCTTCTTAGGGTGTCATGGGTTCCTAGTTATCACCAAAAGTGATATGTTTCAAGGGATAATTTATAGGATGATTATATTTCATAATAAGTAATAAAAACATTAAAAAGTGGTATAACCATCATTATGACTTGCATGCTTTTCTTCAATATGATGAAATGAACACAAAATAATTATGAAAGATGAACATGAATATGAGATGCTTACTAGTAACTTGATGAGGTGAAGTGAACAAAGGTTAATCCTAAACACCCAAGGTTTTTATTTCACAACCTTAATCAAGAGTGTGTCTAGATTGTTTTGAACTTGACTAGCAAAATTTTTATGGTTTCCTCTTGGAGCTTCTATGGTGGCCGGTCATATGGAGAAAAGAGAAAGAGATGAGTTTTGTCTTTAACACTTTGTGAAAATGAAAGATATTATGTGAAGTTTTTAGTATAAAATGAATATAAGTTATTAGATATTTTGCAATTTAAGTGTGAGTCATATGGTTTGGTCGACACCCTCAAGAAAAAAAAGACCACATGTGATTTAATTTAGTTAAGTAATTGTGGGTATAAATAGAAGTGTAATTTGTTAAGAAATATTAGTAACTTGTGTATTTATTTAAGCATTTAGGGTAGCGTTAGCTAAAAATAAATTTTAACGGATCAAAATAAAACATATTGAAGTCATAAAAATTATAAAAATATATTTCTTACAAGAATTGAGAGAATAATTATTTATCGGGTTGAATTTACGAAAACCGTCGTAATTATATAAACATAATAATTTATATACGAAATAAATTGAAAACATCGGGTAAACTAATAATATAATTTTTATAGTCTTAAAATAAGTATAAAAATATATTAGGAATATTTTTGGAAGTGTCGGATCAAATGTTCAAAATAATTGATTACGCGATAGCGTTTATTTAATAGGAAAATAAACGTTTAATGAAAAATGCAAATCCATGCATGAACTGAAATGATGATAACGATGCTAATGATATGTAGACTAAACCTAGTCTATATGAAATGTCCTTGAATGATGGTTCATGAATTCGCGGCTAAACCATTAAGGTTACGCGATTTGATACTCGTAAACCTAGTTTACGATAAATGATGAAATAGTGAAACTTGAATAGTGATTTTCTCCGAAATGAATAGTGTTTCGTGAATAGTAAATTTTGAAATCGTTCTCGAAATATTACTCGACTTGAAAATGGTGAATAGTAAAATTTTGAATAGTAACCGGTGAATAGTAAATTCACGAGATGAATAGTAAACTTGAGAAATGACCTGAAATTGCGAGTTGTCACATTTGTTATTAAGAGTTATTCCAAATTTATAATTCGTATTGAACCTTATAACGTATACGTAATATCCGATATCAATTATTAACACATATCTAGTTCTTAATGTTTATCATCCCGTTTTATAAATAACTTGTTCATTATTCGCTTGAGTCCAATATTAACGATCCGATTAATCAAATATGCCCGATACCATATATAATTAGTCCGTTACATATTTCAAATAACTCATTGTCTTATACCGGTTACCCCTTTATTTATTTTGATGCTTCAAGTCAACAATAGTTTATGACTTATAAAACAGTTATCGAGTCTTAATAGAATTGAACCCGCAACCAATTTAACTCATATCATATATCCAATTTACAAAATAAGACCAACACCCTAAGTGAACATCCGGGTCAAACCCGACCCATACGGGTTCTGACCCGACCCGACTCCACTAAGTCGACCCGACTCCTCTGAGTCGACCCGACTCAGTTTCCGAGTCAATCCGACTCCACAGTGAACGACAAGCATCAAAACACCATAACCAAACTTAATCATACCTTGGCTTTTGACATATTTGAGACCATACCGCAACTCAAACCAACAAATCCAAATCAAAATAGACAATCACTCCTAATAGAGTCTAACATAGTAATACACGAACCCGTTTCAGATTTGTACACCACACTAGACAACATTAACACTTGTTTTTCCAGTTTTTATTAGGCTAGTCCCAATCGTGACCGGAGATGACCCAGGTCACTAGCGCCACGCCGCCTTTCTCTCTCCAAATGACCGGACATGACCGGATGCCACGATCGATGACCCAGTTTTTTTTTTTTTTTTTTTTATTCAAACATTTTAAACAACAAATTTAAAATTCATTAAAATTAAAAAAAAAAAAAAACATTAAAGTAAGAAATTCAAATAAACATTAAAAACATTACGTAACTTATTCAAATAACGTTAAAAACATTACAAAAACTCATCATCGTCTTCATCATCGTCATTCGTCATCGTCACTATCGACTTGATTCACTGCATTGACATGATGTCGACGATTTCTCCAAATGTGTTCGACCAAATCAGATTTTAAGTTTTGATGAGTTGATGAGTCCATTAGCTCCTGAGTAACCACCAACGATTCTTCATGCGTTCTTAAGGGATCATGATCTTGGTGTCCCTCATCTTCAAACCATGTAGGACATATCGCCCGCTGCTTGTGTCGGATGATCATATTATGTAATATGATACATGTATACATAATATCTTAAATATCATTTTTATAAAACCCTCGAGCAGGAACTTTAAGCATTTTCCACTTGTTCTTCAACACACCAAAAGCCCGTTCCACATCTTTCCTTGATGCTTCGTGCCTCCTCTTGTACAATATTCTTTTACGATCACCCGTGGGAGGATTTGAAATGGACTTCATAAGAACGGACCATTGTGGATATATCCCATCAGTAAGATAATATCCCCTTTTATAAACCACATCGTCAGCCTCGAATTCAAGGTCTGGTGCTCTCCCAGATTTGATATCATTGAAAACAGGGGAACGACGTAAAATGTTTACGTCGTTATTCATTCCGGAGACACCAAAGAACGCATGCCAAATCCATAAAACCGCTTCCAATAAAATGAATGGATGTGGCCCGTGATCACCCCTACAATGTTGAGCTCTCACACTATTCGGGCAATTCTCCCACTGCCAACTTGTACAATCAATGCTTCCCATCATCCCAGGAAAGCCATGCTTATGCTCGTGATGAGCATATATTCTTTCAAGGTCAGAATACGTGGGCTTTCGCAAATACTCACGACCATATAACTCCATGATAACCTCGCAAAACTTATGAAGACATTCACGGGATGTGGATGCACTGAGCGCCAGACTCTCGTCAAGAGAATCAGGAACGGTCGTGTATCCCAATTGACTAATGGCCGCAGTACACTTGACCAATGGGCTAATACTAGGTACGCCCCTAGCATCAAGAGTTTGTCAAAAATAAGTAGAGTGATCGGTTATCTCTCGAACAATTTCTGTGAATAGCTCTCGGCTCATACGGAACCGCCGACGGAATGTTCTTGCGTCGAACTGCGGGTTTTCAGAGAAGTATGCCGCCACTAAACGATTATGAGCACCCTCATGATCCCTACGTATGTACCTTCGTCGAAATTTTGGCTGTGATGCTTTGTAAGCCTTCCAAGCAAAATCCGTAAACCCCACAAACTCACTAAAAACTTCTTCATCGTCGGAAGACGAAAAAGAACCGAATAAAAGCTCGAATGACGACATATTAAAATTTTGTGTTTCGTGGGTATTTCGTTAGAATGGTTGATTGAAATTGTGTGTTTTAGAAATGTGTTTGAGTTAGTATTTATAGAGTGGTAAAGTTTTTTAAAATAAAAGTTTTTTTTTTAAATGCAAAGGTCAAGTTTTTTAAATAAAGTGGGGAAAGTAAACGTTTTAATTGTCGGGCGGAAAAGCACTCGATATTGCGTATTTTCCTCCACCGACCGATGTTGCAACCAATCTCCACATCCCACATGACCGATCTCCACATCGGTCGTGGGTCGTTTTTTGTGGTGCCCAACCGATTTTAAAGCAACGATTGGGACTAGCCTTAGTTACATTTCATAATGTATTAGATTCGTTTAATACCTTTTATCCACGAAACGCGACACAAACAATATATACGGTCCAAAACAGAAAATACCAATAATATGAACGGGTGGGTTGTGGGTGACGGCTTACCAACAGAACGATGAGAAATAAAAAGAGAGACGAGAGAGAGAGAGTGACTGAAACGGAGGAGGAGCGGCGGTGGCCACAGCCGTGGTGGCTGTGGTGGCGGCTGAGGTGGCTCACGGACACAAACACTCAAAACCTATGTTGTGACCATCACTCTAACCCTAACACAACGTACAACCCTTAATTACTCGTTAACATTTGTAAACCCTATTATACGAACCTCAAAAGCTAGATCTAGAACGCGTTATTGAGGTTTAGGGCACGTAAGTTACAAAAACAGAGTCAAAAAGACCCAATCTATCATTTGAGATTGGCGGTGTAAGTAGTAGTGATGGCCGGAATTTGGCCGGACTCCGATGACGGCGCCGGAACCCTAGGAGAGGGTGGCCGAATATTTTAGTGCGAGAGAGAGGAGTGTGTTTTTAAGGGAGAGAAAGTGTGGGTGGAAAATGAGAGAGTGTGGGAGGGTTAGGGGTATATATAGTTCCAGGAGGGACCAAAGATGTAAATAGAATAGAGTTGAAGGGTGGCGGATAAACTACCACAGGGACCTACTATGTAACTTTCTTAATCTTTTGTAATATTAGATTCGGGACTCGTTTGGACTATCAAACGATGGATTTGTGACTCGGGAATTACACCAACGCTCTCAGAATAATATTTTTGATAAAAATGATTATAAATACGTCTCGTATATCAAATTAGAGGGAAAGATCACTATAATTGTCGTTTCTCCATTTACGGTGCATCGGGGAAATTATGGGTTGTCACAGAAATCAATTCGTGTTCAGGTTGACTTATTCGGGTTTTAGGTTGGCGGGCTAATAGAACCTTTACCCAAGCACGACCTGTTTATTAATCGTGTTAAAAAACTCAATCCTAACCCAGACCTGCATAACACGCGTAAAACTTTTGTGACCCGTTTAATATGTTTAAGTAGGTCAAGTGATGAAGAAGGTTGGTGGTCTGTCAATTCAACAAGTTTAAATCCAAAAATGAAATACGTAATTGACAACGTACCCTCCATATTTTTTTTAAAATCTTATATACTTAAACGGGTTCATGAGTTGGCATATTTAATATTAACTCAACTCAAACACGACCCGGTTATTAAACGGGTTAAAACTGTTTTTGACCCAAACGGGGTTAAGGTGTGTTTCTTTTTTTCCCCACATTAAGTGGTTTATAAATACAAGTGGGTCCATGTCCCTTATTACCACTTAATGGGGAGGAGATCACTTTTCTTCCTTTAGTGATATCGATCAACTAAAGGAAATATGTGGAGTCCACTTAAAAGAAAAACAATATTAACAAGCCGTTTGGTATACTACTTTAGGCTGGATTTGCACTTGAAAAGACGTTAGTCTTTTGTTCGGTTGAAATCCAAATGTTTAAAAGGGGGATTGAACCCTACATTTAAGAGGATAGACAATTCTCCTCATGCTAGCATACTTTCATCTTACACATCCACTAACACACTATCTTTTTATTTTTTTATTTTTGCTTCACTTAAATTTGTTTTTCTCATTCGTTTAGGTCCACAAAATTTATTTATCGATGAGCCCTACTACTATAATATCATATCAAACTTTTATTATAAATAAAAAGTAATATTAGTTATATACTTTATCTTTTCTACATTAAATACAAACCCTAATCCAAATCCTAATTCAAATCCAAATCCAAATTCAAATCCTAAAACCGTCTACATACCAAACGGACCCTAAATGTTGTTGTGGATTCAATACCTTAACTAAAAGCATCCACAATGCTTCAAACTACAAAACACTGTTTACATTCAATACATTATTGCATTTATTTCTTTATACAAAAAGTTTTTACTAAAATACAGGGTTGGTCCCTAAACTTGTCAATCCGCTTCGCGTTGGGACAATCCTGGGTCTTTTCATCGTCGGGGGTCCCTATTTCAAGTTTCTTACTCGTTACCGGTCCTTTGACCATATTGCCGTTAGTCAAGGACTTCAGATGGCGTTAGATTTGTCTTTAGTCCAAGGGCACATTTGTCAATTCCTCATTTCAATAAAGCGTGCTCGATACACTTTTATGTGGGTGCTACATTAACTAGTGCCTAATAAAAGCAACTCATATTCACCACTCATCCCTAAAGTCTCCTATCCCAAAAAAAATTGGTATCCTTAATTTTTCCGATCAAGTTGTAATAATGGTGCGCTGTGCATGTGGTAGGCTGGCGGTAATTAAAACCAGCTAGAACAATGTCAACGCCGGCAGGCGTTACTATGCTTATCCTGTTCAGGTTGGCTAGTCTTCTACATGATAATGCTTGTATTTTTTTAATTTAACATGTTATGTTTATAGTTTCATCTTGGAGTCAGCTTTTAAGTGTGTTCAAACGTTTGATTTATGATTTTTTAGGGATCTAGGTGTCCCATCAATGGGTAGTTGGATCCACCACAAACGACTAGAGCAAGGGAGGTGTTCCTCTACCTGCAGAGGCACATACACCAAAATGAGGCGGCATTGCAAGAATGCCAAGAAGCCCTCATCGGCGAGACCATGGAGGCTGTAAACGCAATCGCCAAGGTAAATGAGCTAGAGGCTACTCAAGCAGATACCCTAGCTGAACTCCTTTTTGAGAAGGAGAAACTATGCCGATTGAGGAACTTCTGTGTTTTCTCCTGGATACTCATCATTTTCGTCTGTATATGGTTTATCTAGTGGGTTACTAATGTTGGTGGTTTTTTGCCTTTTGAGTCGGTGGTACGGTCTCCGTAAGTAGACTTGTGGTGATGGTTGACTTGTGAAAAGTCATGTTTTTATGTACTTTGGTCCTTGTACAGTATAAATAGTTTTAATTTTATGCTTTAGTCCTTATGAGTGTTATGCCTTTAATACTTGCTCCTACCCCTTATAAATGATCAAACCCACATCAGTTGCCACACAAATATTATCCAATTCAAACCACACCTTAGTAAAATGATCAAACTCATAACACAGATACAATGATCAAAGATGGATGAATGATCAGGGATGGATGAACAGACACCACTTTTGAGTATCAACATAAACTTGATATGGTGTTGTTCATCTATCTTTGATCCTTCATTCTTGTTTGTGATGATAGAATAACCGTATCCAACTCATAACACAGATACAAGTATCAAAGATGGATGAATGAACTGAGATAGATGAACATACACCATTTCTGAGTATCAACATAAACTTGATATGGTGTTGTTCATCCATCTTTGATCCTTCATTCCTGTTTGTGATGATAGAATAACCATATCCAACTCAAAACTCATATCCAAGTTCAACAGATCCTAGATTCATAGACATATGAAGTCTCAAAGATGGATGTACGAAACCACTTTGTTCATCCATCTTTGATCCTTCATTCTTGTTTGTGACAATAGAATAACAGTAACCAAACTCAAAACACATATCCAAGTTCAACAGATCCAATAATCATAGACATATGAAGTCTCAAAGATGGATGACCAGACACCACTTTTGAGTATCAACATAAACTTGATATGGTGTTGTTCATCCATCTTTGATCATTCATTACTGTTTGTGATAATAGAATAACAGTATCCAACTCAAAACACAGACGTATGAAGTCTCAATAAAAACAATACAATAAAAACACAATTTAACCCATACACTAACATGACATGATTTCATACATAACGCAAATGGATATATTTCCAAATGCATAAAATTTTGTAGTCTACAAAGTTCAGAAACATACATTGTTTAAACACAGCAAATAATGTTTAGGGGAATACATATTCGATGGATAACATTAGCTTTTATATGCTTAACCAAAGATTTTTTGTGGTGAAGAAAGCTTTCTTGCTATAATCTTAGTCTTAGTCCAAAATTGTTTTGGAGACCCACGAAGCGACATCAACTTGACTTTCAGTTGAGATGGACCACACTTGGTTGATCATTACCTTCAAAGTTGTGACCTATAACCTTTGCCTTCTTCTTTGCTGTAACTTTTGGCTGGGATGAACCTGTTTTTTGAGACTATTGTGTAGTGCCTTGACTTCCTGTGACACCTCCTTGCCCAAGACATGTTTTCTTGTTGTATCCAACATTGCCACAAATACCACAAACCACACTCTTACCAGACTGTGACAAGTTACTGGTTTTGTCACTATTATCATTTTCAGTAAATGCCCTGGTTCTTTTCTTTCGTGGCATACCTAATGGTTTATGATGTTTAGGTGGAAGAATGGTTATAGGCACTTGTGACTTATACCAATGCTTATAACCATTTATTGGCTGGATGTGGTGTTTGTAAGTTTCTTCCCAATGCTTAAGCAAGTAACATGGATGAACCCATGATTCAATAGATCCTACTTGCATTCCATTCAACCTCATACACCGGTGGGTAGCAACAACATGTTTACATGGCATACCTGTAAGCTCCCATCTTCTACATGTACAAGCCCTAGCTTCAACATTCATAATACACTTATCTCCCCATCCACCGACCTCATAATTTTCTCCTTCAACCCGTAAAATGGTGTACTTATAAGCCTTTTTATTGATTGCATCTAACATGAGTGTTGCCTTTGGTGTTAATGGTCCGGCACACTTGCGGATCATATTCACAATGTTCACTATTCTTTTCATACAATATTCTCTAATGTATTCCAAAGCAGTAATGATGGGTTGGTGCCTACCTCCCACTAGTTTCCCATTGAACACCTCACACATGTTATTAAGTAACACATCAGAATGAGCCCTCCCTACAACATGTTTGGTTAGGTACCTGAAAAATGTCGTAGAACAAAAGATGTACAAGTAGACATAGATTTGGTTAGGTTCCTGAAAAATGCGACCTTGACCAATGGGCTGGTGGTATCTTATTTAACCAAGCATGGGCAGGTTCGCTAAACTTCTTGAATGCCAGCATGGCTGCCTCAAATTGTTGGACAGTTGTTGGTGCTGCACATCTCCACAAATGTTCCTTGTATGCTTTAGCATTCCATTGCAATTTCATATTATCATGGATGTGCTTCAAAGAATATATGTGTTCAAAGACTAGGAATATACGCTAATCTTTGGAATGATACCTGCACAAATAAACATCAATTCATTACTAATAAAACTTGCATTTAACGAAAATACAAGTGAATCTAATCAACTAAATGGTAACATCACCTTTTCCCGTCACGATAAAAGTGTAGTTTGAGTTTGGTTGCAAGTCAATATCATCTCTTAGACATTCAAGAAACCAAATCCATGAGTCTTTGCTTTCGAACACGCAACCGCGTAGGCTAAAGGGTATATTCCATTGTTGCTATGTATACCGACTCACCGTAAGAAGTCGGCCGTGAAAAGGACCCTCATAAAAGCACCATCTAACCCCAACAACTCTTTTGACAAGCTTTATATCCTTCCTTCAAAGCACCTAAGCATACATACATTCTCTTGAAAACTACGGTTGGACTTGTTGCATACATTGCGGTTTGTCAGCTTATCCTAACTATTGTATCCGGGTTTGTTTTCGCAACTCTTCAACATAGTCTCTTAAAAGGGTGTATTCTTGCTTATGATCACCCCTAATCTCATTTTCTCGCCTTGTTTTTGCCCTTAATTCCTTTTGCATAGACACCGAACTTCAAACTGCTTTCTTCGAATGATATTGAGCGACCTTGATTGGAATATCTGGATTGACTTGAACTTGGTCAACTATTTGCTTGAAAGAAACTTGTAGTCACAAGCTTTAATCTATCTTGATTGCAAACATTTGTGTTCATCCACGAAAGTTCGAACAATCCTTGATTATTCCACAAAATTATTTTTCCAAGATCGATACGCTTACGCAGCGCTTCGGGGTCAAAGGAACTTCCTTTTAAATCGAGCAAGTTTTTCAACACCCTAGGCGGTGAACCTAATCGTTGTAGTGTAGTATTAGGGTAAGCCACGGGTATTGATATCGTTCTCAGGGAATAGGAATGCTAGTGAGAAGTTACTACGCTAAGGTTGAGGTTGAGGAAGATTATTTTTCTTATCTTTTTATGTTTTTAGGAAATTGAAAGGTACGAATCTCGGTATTGGATTTGGGGGTTGGTATTTCTACCGATTACTCTACTATTATCTAATTATCTAAACTAAGGTGGTGCTAGTCTATGTTTAATTAATGTGTGCTCGTATGATAGTTTAAAGATGTGTTTACTTAGGTTTTACTACTCCTTAATTATCTCCTATTGATGGTTGAGTTGTCACGTCTTATTCTTAGTTGCGTTGTGTGTCTAAAGTTGTAGGGTATCGTTTCTCCCAACTCTTTGAACTTACCAAAGGGTCTCGCCTACAAAACCCACTAGGGATAATAAACTCTTACTCTAAGGCACTCTTTGGATGGTTTAGCTTACAACTACTCGTGTAATTATATTCTAAGGTTCACAAAGATGAATCAAGCATTAAGTACACAACGAATGACCTATCGCATTACTAGATCATTAATCAACTAAGATAAGAAACAACCAATCAATATTTAATAATTAAGTTTCATATTCCCTAAGCAAACACACAAATAAATTAGCTTGACATGGAGAACATGCAAGCATACACACAAATAATCAAAGACATAATTGAATTGATGAAGTAAATACTTATCTTGATGTAAGATAGGGTTTAGAACCCTAAAATCTTACAAGACACCCTTGGTTCGGTTTTAGGTTTTCACTCGTAAAGACTCTCCTAAAACCGAAAATTCGGATTCTATATATAATATTACATATGTGACGGCGTCACCTTATGTTTTAATGACGCCGTCGTGTCGCCGTCATTAGGGTTTCGTCTTGACCACGTTAACCTTGCGACGGCGTCACCTTATGTCCGTGACGCCGCCTCTTGACTTCGGACGTCGTCTGGGTTGCATCTAGGCCGCCCGAGTAGCAACGACCTACTCTTTTAAACCCCGACGTCGTCACTTGAAAATAGGGTTTTGGCTCACTGTATCGTCACAAAAATCCTCCGACGGCGTCGCAATTAACACCGACGCCGTCGCCTACATTTCGCACTTTGAGTGTCGATTCGACTTTGGCCATTTTCTTCGTATATTCGCGCTTTTCGTCCAAATAAGTGCCATTCCACATTTTGCCTTCAAGAGACCTAAAAGTGAAAAGGAACGATATTAAGCAATAACGTATACAAAAGTGATCAAATAAGGACTTAAACGACCCTCAAAATGGTACCTTTAAAACCTTATCAAATATCCCTACACTTGTTATTTGATTGTCCTCAAGAAAATGTGCTTTTAGCCAATTAATTTATAAGTTGGGGTCATGAAGCATTGATTTAAAACGGTCCACAACACATATAAGCCCATAAAAGTCATAACAAGCACGGAATTACATACTAGCACCTCACATGGGGTGTTTGGATACTCACATCTCTCTCGGGTGTATATATGAAATATAACAATTAGGAAATGGAAGATAAACACTCATTAACCGGTCCTAGTACATAGATTACCATAGGCTTGAGAATAGATCAAACCTCCATCACTTTGGCGTAAGCACCTAGGAAAGACTATCAAAGAGGTCTTTTAAAGGGTTGTAATGTTAGGCTTACGGTAGGAAAACAAGGGTTTGGTGGGATAGGCTATTTAGTGGTGGCAAGTCAAAAATCTCTATGTTAAATGCATACGAAGAATGGCGTTGCTAAGCCAAGACTCGACACTCTAAAACTCTAGGTAACGGAAATAAACAAACATAAATTTAAAGGATAGATGTAGGATGGTAGCCCGTATTTTTTTTTACACTCTATTTTTTTCTTTTTCTCTTTTTCTATTTTTTTCGATTTTTTTTTTTTTTTATTTTTTTTTTATTTTTTTATTTTTTTTACACTTTTACTCTACCATCCTCTACAGTAACATCAAAATGATAGGGATTTATAGGCACATCCCTACACTTGAGTTTTTATTACTCTAACTCTAATTTGACCCGAATTGAAAAGATCAAAACACTTGGGGTACATTATTACGCAAACAAAGGGAATTTGAATTTAACGTTCCCTTCCCGTCATTTCATAAACTTTAACTTTTCCCATGAATCCCAATCGTCCCAAAATCAGATACAAAGGATATGACTCGACTTAGCAACTCATGCAAGCAACCGATAATTGAACTAAGGGTTTGGGGTGATAACAATAATTTGCACTAAAAGTGAGTGCATAAGGGGTAGGCTAAGGCGATTTGGGTGTATATTTGGGGTGGGGTGTAAACAATGCTTTCATTGATATTCCGGAAAACCGAAACATCACGAGAACCACGAAAAGGATAGGCTCGAGGGGTTAACTAGGGTATCGTGTACTAAAGATGAGTACAAAGCAAAGGGTGTGGGGAATTACTCAACCGATGTGGAAGAAGTAATTATATTACGGGTATCAAACAAGGGTTATCCTAATGCCTCTTATCATTTAGTTATTCCTAACTACACAAGTGTAGTCTCACTTGCGATCTCGGAATGCATCACAAAACAAGTTCTAGAATCTAATATACTACCGGTTCACACTCTAAGCATTGAAGATGAATGCTTTTAATTCCTACTAATCTAAGGGCGATCCTCACATTTTGGGTGGAATTTGGGTGGTAAAGGGTTTTTTTGTGCTAGTCATGCAACTTCCTATCCGTGAGACACTTTTGTTAAGACTAATGGCCCACTCCTATATGTCATGAAAAATTATAAATTTGGTGTCAAAATTACCCTAACCGACATTTTCTCATGGTTTATTACACAATCACAATTGGACAAAGCAAATAATCAAGGATAAGCATAGTTTCAAAGTTCCGCTTTATTTTCCCTCCTCACACTTAAACCGAACATTGTCCCCAATGTTCCCGAAAGTATCAAAGTTATGATAAAGAAGGTAATCAAAAATGAAAGAAACTAATACTCCCCTGATTAGCTCGGTAGGATCCGTGTAAAGTGGTGGTTAAATCCTTTCCAAGAAGAATTATTGCGTGAAAAGCTCCTCCAATCTTATGTAACTTCTTCTTGAAAAATTAAACCTGTACACTTGAAAAAAACAAACGAAACCTTCGCGTAAAATCGACGGTAATAATATATATAAGACTCGATTTAAACTAGGATATAATGCTTGTGGAATGGATGTTTACAGAATTTCTAAGAAAATTAAGACCTGGAAAATTCCAAAAATTTATAAGTAGTTCATAAAACGAGAAAAAGTGATCGATGTTTTACTCCTTCCGTCAGTTGCAATCGACGCCAGTTATCTTGACAAAACTGCTCGATTTTACGAAAAATTCGAAAATTTACATCTTTAGAATCTAAAAAATTTCGCAAAAACATCCATTATGACTCGATACAAGCATTTGACTCGAACAAACAAACATATATATCTTTAGTTAATTTTATTCTCATGTTTACGTTTCTTTTGAAAACGTGTGTAATCCTCCCTACACTTATCCCTTATGTAAAATACCTTTATATGCAATTAAGACAAGGTTAAAAACAAAATAAAGCATTTTTACAAATTTAAACATGAGGATAAACAATTAATAAAAGATATATGACACTAATAAGCAAACAATTAAGCATGGGTTGCCTCCCACGAAGCGCTTTTCTTTATTTAAAAGTCTTGTAGCTAGACTCGTAGTCGTACTCCTACGTTTTCTCATTACCGCCCTCTTGACGGTCTCTACCGGGGGATTCCATGTTGTAGAAGTGTCCTATGATGCACCTCTCTAAGAGTTCATCCTCTCCCCAATCGGTCCTATATTTCGGTCCTAAGTTCAAACAATCCTTATAGAACCCGAAAATCTTAGCCATAACATAATCTACTCCCTTTTCCCTATCCTTATCATTCCTATGATAGACCGACAGCTTAAGTTCCTTTTCATCATTAGAGAGTGACGAAAACTTCTCAATCTTAAACGGCATTTGGTAAGCTATGTCGTCGTTCTCATCCTTGAATCGCACTACTCCTAACGAGGGGTTATAGGTCATCCCGGTGCTTTCTATGAAAGGTTTTCCTAGAATAACGTGGGACAAGCTAGAGTTTATGGTCGTGCTAATATCATCCACAATTATGAAGTCCGTAGGGAACGTGAAACTACCTACATATACGGGCAATCCCTTAACTCTACCAAGAAAATTGCACTTATCCCTAGGATTATCGGGGTCTTGCCTAGTTGGGATAGGCTTCTTCATTATCCAATTGTAGTAGGTGTTGGTCATTATGTTGATTGGGGATTTACGATCAATGTAGGCCTTTGCCACAAAAAGGTGTCCTATGCAACATGGTATGTTAAGATTCCAAGGGTTCCCAAACTTGATTCTAGGGCTTTCCTAACATATATGTGACGGAGGTCACGCACTAAGTGAGGGTGGCGAGATAGTTCTTCTTCCGTAGGAAATTTGTTGAAATAGTCAATGTCTACTTCATCTACTTCCTCGGGTGTCTCATTATTCACAAGCGTATGGTCCTCTTCGTCATCTGTTCTATCAGGTTTCACTAAGGCGATGGTATTGACGAATTGAACGTGCTTAGTTAGCTTGCTTGGATCCTTAATCTCTATACCTGAAGGTTCGGAAGTTGAGATAGCACTAACCTTCCTATCACTGGCTATGGCTTTTAAAAGGTTGTCTATCTTCCTATCCATCTCGGCTTGTTGATGGTTAAAGCGGTCCGAGAGCTTAGCCATTTGGGTTTCTTGGGATGCAACTAGGTTTTGCAACATCCCTTCGATGTTTTGTTGGTTAGGACCGTTAGGCGGGGGCCATGAGAAATCATTATAGGTGAATTCTTTGGTTTGTCCCCAGTAGAAGTCGGGCTTGCTTTTCCATGCCTCACGGGTTTCATTGAAATTCCTAGGTCCGGGTGTTGTAGGAATCTTCCTCCGCTCCATTAATACGCGAGGATGCGTAGTCAACGGAAGCGTGTTCGGGGATCGGGTGCTAGTCTGCGTGTTATGAGGATCACAAAGCGGCTGCACGAGGAAGAAACTTTGTTCACATGGTATGAAGACTTAGGATTTTCGTAGGAACTCATGAGGAATTTAACTTGATCTTCAAGTTCGATCATCCTACGGTCGGAAGGTTGTGAGTTGATGGAAGGCAAGGAGATTGCCTTGACGGTTTTAGGTAGCTCACGGGGTCATCCCAACTTTCGTTGTCGTAGAGGACAAGGTCCTCTATTATACCCCATGATTCTTCTGCGGTGAGATCACTAAGTTTTCCACCGCCGCTTGGTCAATGGATCGCTTAGTGGGGAAGTTGACATGATCATAAAAGATTTGGACTTGGAGCCAAAGATCAATGCCGTGATGAGGACTTTATGAAGTAAGTCCTTGAATCGGGTCCATGCTTCGAGAGATTCACCTTGACGTTGTTGGAACATCAAGATGTCATTCCTAAGCTTAGTGGTTCTCCCGGTGGGAAAAATTGAGCAAGGAAGCGAGAGGTAAGATCATCCCAACTTGAGATGGAGCCGTGGAAGTCGCTCAAGCCAATTACTAGCTTGGTCCCGTAGAGAGAATTGAAGAGACGCAGCGCGTGGTCTCCGAGTAATAGCATCAAGGTCGATGGAATCGACAATTTTGAGGAAATCCTCGATGTCGATTTGGATCTTGAACGAAGTCCATGGAATGCACATCCGCTTTGCACCAACCGGATGGTGTCGGATCGCAGGCCGTAGTTTGGGCTTGGTCGGGAAGCTCAATGGTGTTCCTATAGCCTAGGTGGCTTGGTCTTGAGTATTCACCAAGAGTACGGGCTCTTGGCGGGTCATTTGGTGGTGGGTTGACGAGTGGTGGTTGGTTATCATCTTCCATGATGAAAAGTGATGGGTGTTACGAACAAAGGTCACGAAGGGGGGATAAACTAAGAGAAAGCTAAAATGAGAAAAATATACTTGATAGGAATCAAGCAAAGAACCTAAACGAGGTGGACTACTAACTAGCTATTCTATTCCCAAGAACGCGCCAAAAACTTGATACGCTTACGCAGCCGCTGTTCGGGTCAAAGGAACTTCCTTTCGTCGAGCAAGTTTTTCAACACCCTAGCAAAGGAACCTAATCGTTGTAGTGTAGTATTAGGGTAAGCCACGTGTATTTATATCGTTCTCTAGGGAATAGGAATGCTAGTGAGAAGTTACTACGCTAAGGTTGAGGTTGAGGAAGATTATTTTTCTTATCTTTTTATGTTTTTAGGAAATTGAAAGGTACGAATCTCGGGTATTGGATTTGGGGGTTGGTATTTCTACCGATTACTCTACTATTATCTAATTATCTAAACTAAAGCGGTGGTAGTCTATGTCTAATTAATGTGTGCTCGTATGATAGTTTAAAGATGTGTTTACTTAGGTTTTACTACTCCTTAATTATCTCCTATTGATGGTTGAGTTGTCACGCCTTATTCTTAGTTGCGTTGTGTGTCTAAAGTTGTAGGTATGCGTTTCTCCCAACTCTTTGAACTTACCAAAGGGTCTCGTCTACAAAACCCACTAGGATAATAAACTCTTACTCTAAGGCACTCTTTGGATGGTTTAGCTTACAACTACTCGGGTAATTATATTCTAAGGTTCACAAAGATGAATCAAGCATTAAGTACACAACGAATGACCTATCGCATTACTAGATCATTAATCAACTAAGATAAGAAACAACCAATCAATATTTAATAATTAAGTTTCATATTCCTAAGCAAACACACAAATAAATTAGCGGGACATGGAGAACATGCAAGCATACACACAAATAATCAAAGACATAATTGAATTGATGAAGTAAATACTTATCTTGATGTAAGATAGGGTTTAGAACCCTAAAATACCGTACAAGACACCCTTGGTTCGGTTTTAGGTTTTCACCCAAAAATACTCTCTAAAAGCGAAAAATTCGGATTCTATATATAATATTACATATGCGACGACGTCACCTTATGTTTTGTGACGCCGTGTCGCCGTCATTAGGGTTTCGTCTTGGCACGTTAACCTTGCGACGGCGTCACCTTATGTCTCGCGACGCCGTCCTCTTCGACTCGACGTCGTCTGGTTGCATCTAGGCCGTCCCGAGTAGCAACGGCCTACTCTTTAAAGCCCGACGTCGTCACTTGAAAATAGGGTTTTGGCCACCGATCGTCACAAAATCCTCCGACGGCGTCGCAATTAACACCGACGCCGCCGCCTACTTTCAATGACTTTGAGTGTTGATTCGACTTTGGCCATTTTCTTCAGATATTCGCGCCTTTTCGTCCAAATAAGTGCCATTCCAAAGATTTTGCCTTCAAGAGACCTAAAAGTGAAAAGGAACGATATTAAGCAATAACGGATACAAAAGTGATCAAATAAGGACTTAAACGACCCCTCAAAATGGTACCTTTTAAAACCTTATCAAAGACACCTAACCCTAATTCTCTGTTTGTCATTCTTAATGAGTTGCAATTTCCTCCTAGTCTTTATTGAAAGCAGGTAGATCCTATCCTTCACTTCTTTTGCAGTTTCAAATCTTTGACGACAGAAAACAATATATTTCGTCCTCTGTTTGTGCTGCCTCACTTAACTTTTGTTTCTTGTACGCCCTCAATTTTTTCCTCCTAATAACATACTCATCCTCATTCTCAGAACCACTTGCAAAATCATTATCATCTAACAGATCCAACTCACTTTTCTTAAAAATCATGTGGTAGCCGGTGGTGGTACCTATAGATGGTAACTCAGTAGTCTCGGTCACTTTGAGCAGATTAACATCAAAATCAGGCTCCTCAAAAGTATTAGCCTCATCGACAACCGTGTTTCCATCACCATTGTTCTCAATATCATCATCGTCACTCATATAACTGTCTGTCTCACTCACATTGTCATCACCTAAAGCTTCATCGATTTTACTTACATGCATGCAGATTTACATTTTGGATATGATCCACGTGATTACATATTTCCTCCTCACGATGACCTAACTCTTGATCATTTTGACATACCTTTTCGGGACTATCTATTTGGATATGCTCAACATGTTTATCTATATGCTTGGTTGACATCACCTACAACATCTTCGATCCGACAGACCTCTACAGATGGAAACAAGGGTTCTGCTTGCATCCGACTAGATTGTACCAAAGTATTGACTTCCAAAGGTTGATGTGTGTTGAAATATATCCTCTACCACCGATTTTTAACAACGCTTAAGAACAATTTGTTTGAGCAATATGGAACAATAGCAAGAGTCGCTTTTTTCTTTGTTGCATCCACATCAAGAATAATCGTCCTAATTGACTTTGATGACATTTGATCAACATCCAATGTTGTCTTACCATTTTCAACATAAACCTCTATCATCTTATGGTCATCAACAAGATCTTTAAATATTTCTAAATTAGCACTCTCACTTAAGCTATACAAACCATCATCTAAATTACTACCAGGCTTAACAAAGTAATAGTAATTTTTTGAACCAGGCTCATAACCCAATTCATACATAAGAACATCCAACTCTTCAACTGACACACTATCAACATCAACCAAATCAACTAAAGTTTCTATATCTCCAACATATATTCTACCATGCCAGTATTTAAAGACACCATTGTGATGAACCCTCATGCTAAACATATTAGATCTACCACCTGAAAACATGTCAATATATGTTTAGGGCATTCTAAAAACTTAATTGGCAAACAAAAAATACCCCAATTAGAAATTCCAATGACTATAATAAAAAAAAACAATACCTTTTTTCTTCTTAGCAGAGTCGTATAGGACGGTATCATCAACTGGATAACCTGTATGTCTTCTTACTTTCCATAGAGTAAAGTCCATGTTTCGGTTTTATGATTGATAAACAGGGGTTTTGTGACATGCAATTAGGGTTTGTGAATTCGATAATTCTTGTAATGAAAGTTCAGGACGAATAATAATATGACTATGTGTTTATTAGGGCGGGAAGAGGTTACATTACATGTGGCAATAATTAAGAAATTTTAATTGAAATGAGGAATTGACAAATGCGCCTTTGACTAAAGACAAATCTAACGCCATCCAAGTCCTCGACTAACGACAATATGGTCAAAGGACCCAGAACGAGTAAGAAACTTGAAATAGGGACCCTCGACGATGAAAAGACACAAGATTGTCCCAACGCGAAGCGGATTGACAAGTTTATGGACCAACCGTGTATTTTAGTCAAAAGTTTTTCTTCAAATTTTTTTTAATGCTAAAAAGTCGTACAATAGCTTTTTTGTTAGATCATATATCATTAATGTAAATAGCTCAGTAATTTTATGTCAAATGCCGGGTGAATGTCAAGTTGTTCTTACTAAGAGTGCAAGGTGAGGTAACGACGAATAACACGTTATTAAATGCCCGTCACCTCAATGGCCTCATCACCCTCCCAATAACACACCAACAACTAAAATACCCTCCTTCATAACACACCATTAACATCTTTTGGGTCCCACAAAATACCCCACTAAAATACCCACTCACCACAATACATTTAAAAAAAATTAAATGATCACTTTTATCCTTTTGGCGTGAGCCATTCAAATGGTGAAAACCAATGGCACAAATTTGGCAAAACCTCCCAGTATATGGGCATACGAATGGCATGATGTAAAATGGTGCATTTGGCGTGTTAAAAGGAACCTTACCGAGCACTCTAATAGTCTTTCACTCCAAATTCAAAAATCATGACTTTTGAAATAAGTATTTGGGCATTTTTGTCCTTAATTGTGTCATGTCCTGAATTACGGAGCGTGGATAACGCGCCTAGATCCCATGGCTAACCGTCGCTAAACTCAAATGCTGAAAAACCGTCACCTCCTCCCCACTGCCACCGTCGCCGCCATGTCCCACCATCCTTCCACCTCCGTAAACCACCGCACTCTTTTCACACATCAATTTACTTCAATTTAATTTCTAATAATACATTAACTTTTCTATTATTATTTACATGAAACAGTATACAGGTTATCGGAACAGAGCATACACAACTACTCGTCCGTACAATGACGTCATCAACCACAACAATGACGTCACTCCGATTAATAATTACAATCAGAACCGTCCACGTGGACAACAACAGCCGTGTTATATAAATCCCTACCAGCAATTTGCTCCACCAGCGTTTTATTATCAGAATCAGCAGTTTCGGCCACCGGTGTATAATAATAATAATAATTTAGGGCCACGTCAGCAGAATTTTGACCAGTTTAGGCCACGTGGACAGTCTCCACAACAGTTTAGGCCCCGTGGACAATCTCCACAACAGTTTAGGCCACGTGGACAATCTCCACAACAGTTTAGGCCGCAGCGGGTTTCGGATTATCGGAATTGGGAGAAGGCGAAACAGGAGCCGCCTGCTAGCTGTGGTAATTAACGCATAAATAGTAGTAGTAGTAGTAGTAGTAGCAGCTTTGTATCTGTGATACGTTTTACATGTTTTGAAATTGATATGAGTTAAAAGAAGTGATAAAAACTGGTTAAGTTTCGAAAGAATGACTAGCATTGGCCTTTAGGGAGCACGAACTGATCATGTGAATGCTGCAGTGGCCATGCCAGCCTCCGGCTTAACCCGGTTTGAGTTTGTGTGGTGGTGCTCAAGCCTCGTGGATTAGTCAGCCAAAAGGCAGGAAACCACGGTTACCCAAAATATGAGAGTAGATTATTTAAAATTTGATTTGATATTATGCTATTAGCAGTTTCTGCATAAATTGCATATTTGATGCCTTTTACGTGTTTGGAAGTTGATATGAACTATGCTAATAGGTATAGTCATGGGTTTAGGTATCAACTTGAAATGTAGTAAAGTTTTTTAACCTGAAATGTGGTTTGGTGGTGACTTGTTTTTGGCTTTGTGTGCAGAGAGGTTTACGGTACTTTCGTACAATATCCTGGCTGATTACTTGGCTATAAATCATCGGAGCAAACTTTACTTTCATATACCTCGACATATTCTGGATTGGGAGTTTCGGAAGAGAAGTATTATGTTTGAGCTGGGATTGTGGTCGGCTGATATATTATGCTTTCAGGTTGGAACTTTGTTTTGTGATTTGTTGTTCTTAGTGATATTCAAGTTTTTTCTCGTCATAACACTCTCGGTGTATATTGCAAGTCACATAATTACCCGTTGGACCTTAGTCAGAGAACACCCGTTTGTATATTTGACTGTCTTTCTAGTAGAAGCAATGGCATATCGGGGGTATCTATTAGAGTAGGGCTCTTATACATTCCAATTGGCGGTTTCTTTTTCTGTTTTGGTTTTGGATCTGAAAGGAGCCCTGTTTTACAACAATTTTTTCGGTTGTGCAGGAAGTTGATAGATTTCAGGACTTCGAAGAAGAATTGAAGATTCGGGGATACACTGGTATTTGGAAGGTAAATGTTATAGGTATTGTCATGAATGGGTTGTGTATTAATCATATATTATGTCATCCTTGATGGCTCTATTACTTTGTGAACCCAAGCCCTTTACTGTTGCTAGTTAGTTGGAGTAGCAGGCTAGCAATATCGGCAAGACTTTTGAGAAATTGACATACTATACACCTTAACTATCAAATGTACGTGGTCTCTCTCTTTGGATAGATATTGTAGATCATTGATGCCTGTAAAACAGAAGCAAAGGATATCAAAGACTGCTTGAGGAAATCACTATTTTTGGATCCAATTTAGGTCCCCAGTCAGCTAAACAGTGCTTTTTGGTTTTCTACCTGTTTATAACCATTGGAGGATCTTGCAAATGCTAGCAAGCTTTAGTCTGGTTGTTGTTGGACCGTGACAGAAACATAATATGGGCCGCAAGTTGGAATAATATCGTTATAAAAGTCATTAACGACATCTTCTGAATTTATGATATGATTGAAAACCTTTAACAGATTTAGATCCCATCTAAGTGTGGTGCATTAAGGCAAACTTTTGTGAAACATTGCTATGCCCCTTAGTTCTTGTGATCTGACTTTGGATACACATACATCTTTACAGTTAAAAGATAGTTTATGCTTATTCTATCATTAGTGTACACCAGTAAGTTTATCGTTAATCACAAGAACCATGTGGTATTTTATTCCACTTCAATTGTTGTTATGATAATCCACTGCTTCCACAATGATAACAAATTTCGATGTTATCTTAGGCATCTAAAAATTCTTATCAGTTTTAAAGTTCAATTTACTAGAGGAAACACGAGTTAGGTTGGGTAATTTATTAAATGTACAAGGCTGCTGCAAAATAATTAAGTCAGGATGAGCTTTGAATATCTTGCCTACTTGGATTTTTTTTGGTATTGGTGTAATAATTTATTTTATCTGCAAATTTGTTCTCTAAGTGTGGTTTGCTTATTATTTTTACATTTTTTTATCTGCTAGATGAGAACTGGTGAGCCAGTTGATGGTTGTGCAATATTTTGGCGTTCATCAAGGTATTACTTTTATAGTCTTCATATACTTAAACTGTGAAACTTTAGCTGGTTAATATTATCAATCTTTTAAGCTCAGTTTCTTGGTGGTTTATCACTGGTGAGATTTATCTTGTATCAACAAGCCTTTTAAGTAGATTTAAGTGACACCATGTTTTACATCTTCATAGGTTTCTTCACACAGATGCTTATATTAATTTCATGCCGAAAGGATATATAGCTGCATCTATCTAATCATGATATCTTATTTTTTTTTACTAGATTTAAGCTTCTGCATGAGGAAGCAATTGAGTTTAATAAGTTTGGACTACGGGATAATGTTGCGCAGATTTGTGTTCTAGAGGTGCGTTGATCTTCAATTGATTTGTTACAAAACTTGCACTTGTTGTTTGCATAATTTTATTTCATTATTTTTCTGAATATAATTGTTATACGGAACAGTCAGTGCTTAAGAAAAGTTCAACTGCATCACCTCCGCCAGCATGGTAAGTGTTGCGTATTTTACTTTAGTTCCACCGATTTCCTATGTTAATCCTTTAAGATTTATGAATCTATGGCAATGAAGAATGAAAAGTGTTTATGTGCCTGCAGCTCTGAAGGTCATAATAGGGTCGTCATCTGTAATATCCATGTGCTTTTCAATCCTAGAAGGGGTGAGATTAAGCTTGGGCAGGTATTAACAACTCTGTTAGTTTTGATATTCTGTTCCCTTATGTTTAATTAATTTGATAGAGGAAACTGTGTGTCTGACAGTCCGGGCTTGTTTTTTCCTTATCTGTTTTTATCGGTGCACTAAACTTTGTTATATCTTAATCTCAAAATATTCCATTGAATTTGTTTCTTTCTTTATCTCAAAAAGGTTAGGATGCTTCTAGATAGGGCGTATGCTACATCAAAGCTTTGGGATGATGCTCCTGTTGTTCTTTGTGGAGATTTTAACTCTACCCCAAAGGTAGCTTCACATGGTACTTATTAATAGCTGTTAGGCCAAAACTTTCTTTGACCTCGACCTTGATATATATATATATGATCCCAATAACGCATTTCTTCATTTGCTTCAGAGTTCATTGTACAACTTCATATTGGATCAAAAGGTTTGAATAACATCTTAGTCTTTATTCAGTACCTGTTACCAGAAGTTGCTCCATATATATGTATAGTTTGCTAAATAACCTCTAAATTGTAGATAGATGTGTCTGAACTGCCTAGAGATAAGATATCAGGGCAGCATTCTGCTGAAATTCGTCCAAAAAGACCGTTCACCTCTACTTTCAGGCATATATCATCATATCACAGAATCTACTTGCACGCCATTTTTATAAAAGTTGCAAATTGATGATTTATTAGTTTACATCTTTTTTGTAGACCTCAGTCAACTGATAATGCAACTCAATCTCCTGGAAGGGTTGATAACAAGGAAGTTCAACACGAGGCTGGCAGTATATCTTCCATAAGTAGTCAACCGAGCACCAATACGACACATGAAGACGCCAAAACTGTTGAAAATTGCACCTCAGAAGTTTTGGAGAATATATCTAATGCAGTTACTGATGACAATTGTGTAAGTAATGACGACAATATTTTAGTGGATGAGACTGTTGTAACATCCTCAGATAAACTACTTGAAGCCATAGATGATCTATCTATAGGAGAGGATTCTACTTCATTTTTGTCCAAGTTACATGGCCTTGATGTAGCTGACTTGGTGGACGGTAATGGGACCTCTGAAGCTGAGGTCTCTGTAGGAACTCCTGAGGTTTTGAATGGTTCGTCGATCACCGATAGTGAACCTTATATGGAAAGGCCTTTTTATGACCCGTCAGGTTGGACCCCTATGGAAATAGAGGCTGCAACAGGCAGCTCAGAATGCACCACCATGGAGCATTTCTTAAAGCTAAGAAGCACGTATACAGAAGTTGAGGTGGATCATACAATCTGGCATATCGCCTTTTCTCTTCTTGTTTCCATAGATAATATAAAATGGATTCTAATAATTAGAAATTTATGGCTTTCTTTCTTCGTGTTTTCAGGATTCTTCAGGAACACGAGACTCATATGGTGAGCCCCAAGTGACTAGTTACCATAGGGCTTTTCAGGGGACTGTTGATTACATCTGGTGAGTCATCATCATGTGTTCTTTCTTTTCTTTTTTTCCTTAAATTTTGTTGCCTTCCATCAACAAGTGTCTGGTAATTCACTGAGCGATACCCTAATGTGAAGTTGAAAGTTGACCATTAGTTTATTATTAGAAGATCGAACTACTTGGACATGCTCCATTGGCCATTTTTAGCCGTTCCTTTTCTTTTCACGAAAGAAGACAAATTGAAGAACTTGCCAATTGTGGTTACTAGTTATTATAAACGATATATTTGTTTTTAACGCAGGCGTTCCGAAGGTCTCCAAACTGTTAGGGTTCTTGCTCCCATACCAAAACAAGCAATGGAGTGGACTCCTGGATTTCCCACAAAGGTAGAGTCAGCTTTATTAATGTGACACATATTTAGTGAATAATCAAACATAAGAGTGAATAAACATGTAAGCTACAAGTTATGCACCTCATTATCAGAAATTTTGACCACAATTGTTTATTTCTTATGTTTTGTAAGATGTGAGAGTATGTTAGTCGCACTAATTTCGAGCATTCGCTTAATTGATACATCAACAGTTTAACCAATGTTTCAATTATATCAACTTATGTTACCAGAGATGGGGAAGTGATCATGTTGCACTGGTTGCTGAATTGGCTTTCAATAAGGACGTGGATAATAAAACTTTTGAAGCTCGGTAGCAGAATAAATCTATTATGCATGGGTATGCTGATCCTCAAACATTATTCTTTCCCTGCCCATTTTGTCTGTAGCATGCTTGTCTGCAATTTAACTAGACAGCTTGAACATCATCATCATATTTCATCATTTGCTGCTACTTTTGTGCTTGTTTTGGTAATAACCATTCCTGTTGGAAATGGTGCAACTGGAGCTCACTTGTTAAATTTTCTTGTATAGATGATATTAGATATTAGATATATGTTTTGTTTAATTATATAGGTTTGCCAGTATTGAGAATGTACGCCAGTATGCTACGATGATGAGTTGATGACTAGGAATGTCTTTAAACATGTTTTCATCAGCTTCTTTAACAAGTACGCTTATGTGTATATGTACATTCCTGTTGTGATTTTTTTAACGAAGGGAATGATTATAGAGGATTGTTAGCTGCCATAGCCATTATTAGCTTGTAATGGCAGTCTCCTTTTTATGTTCGATAAATACAATAATGTTTAGCTAACTTGTAACTCACGCAACATTAGTTTGTGTATTGTTGTTTTATGTTTAGCTATCGTGAAGCTCCTAAAATGATAAACTTAAGTAGCTATAATGTACAAATTACAATCAAATATCTAAAAGTTACAACTTACAACATTAATTTTTAAGCATCCCTTTGAAATATACACCAAAAGGATATTTTAGGATATTTATATATACACTAAAATGATATACGATTAACTTGTGGTACAATTTACTTGACACTAACTTTGTAGTGCAAGTTACTTAAGACAAGCGTACTAGCAAAGTATTCGCATGCTCTTGAACCATATCACATAACATACCAACATGCTTGTCCTCAGTAAGAGTCGCCCCTATAGCAACCCGAATCACATACATCCCTTCAATCACCGTGTGTGTCATGAAAACACGGCCCATCCCATTCAGTGATTCCAACAACTGCTCGTTTAACCGGTTTACCTTTTCATCGCTAGTTTTATTAGCCACAGTTGCTAATGCTGATGGTGAAACCCTAAAGCACACCATAGCAAAGTTTCTAGGTGCCATAACTTCAAATTTGCTGTTAGTACACAAAAATGCTTCAAAATCCTAAGCCATTTTCACATGTTTCCTTATATACTCTCTTAGTCCAGAGACTCCGTAGCTTCTTATCACCATCCATAACTTCATAGCACGAAACCGTCGACTTAAAGCAATCTGCCAGTCTTTGTAGTCGACAACTTGTTTCGACTCGCTTGCTTTATTCTTTAATAGTTCAGGATCCGTAGAGAGAGCATTTGTAAGGTCGTTGCTATCTTTAACCCAAAGACAACAACAATCTAAAGATGTCAAGAACCATTTGTGAGGGTTGAAACTGAAGGAACTCGCACCTTCTACACCATCAAGAAAGTGACGAAACTCTGGGCATATACATGCACTTCCCGCATATGCAGCATCCACATGAACCCACATGTTGAACCGCTTTGCAATCTTGCGCAACGTTCCCAACGGGTCCAGGTGTTGTTCCAACTGTGAGACATAAATATAACGGGATCAAACCAACCCGAATATTACTCGAATTGATCCCAACAGTCATTAATAATGCTTGTGGTGATAACTCAAAAGTCGTGGAGTTGGTTGTGGAAACAACCCGAATATTACTCGGATTGATCTCAACAACTTTACATGCTTTTTGGAGAGAAAAATGTGTTTGATCCGAACAATAAACAAGAAGCCTTCCTAGAGTCATGTCTCCTTTAGTCCCATTTTGACATAATTTTTTCTCTCTAGCGGCGATTAATGTGCATACAAAGCTTTCACATGTACTTCCATGTATCACTCCACCATTGCTAGAAAATGAGAACGATATAGGAAGTTGAAGAAGCTTCAAAAGCCACTCCATGACAACCATCTCAAGTTCGGTTGCAGCAGGAGAAGCCAACCAATTAAACCCGACAGTGTTAAATCCTGTTAGAAGCATTTCACCAAGAAAGTTTCCGGTACTTGCATTGGATTGAAAGTAACCAAAAAAACCAGGACTTTGCCAATGTGTTATGCCAGGAATAATATGTTTTTGGACATCTTGTAATATAGTTTCAATTGGTTCAGGTTGCATTGGTGCAGATTTGGGCATGGTTTCGGTGAGATAGCCTGGTTGAACTTGGCTACAAACAGGATAGTTTTTGATACTTGAGTAGTAATCGGCTAAGAAATCGACCACTAAATGTGCGTGTCTCCTGAACTCCTCGGGGTCTAAAGGGCTCATGATATGCTAGCTGGTTCAACAATGTGGCTACCCATATTGCAAGTTGTTAATTTGATGAAGATAATGATTCTGCTCAATTGGTCTAAGAGGCTTTTTATAGAGTAAAGATCAAAGTGGATGGAGTTAACTTGAATAAGCAAAAGTATTCATTTGTCAAAGACTATTGAAATTAATTTGAAGATGTAAACAGGTCATTTAAATCTAGTAACTATTTGAACACATCAAACAGATGTAATTATTTAAAGTTTGAAATCCAAATGAATTGGTCGATTTTCTGCCAGAAAGTAATATGTATTTTTTGCTAGTTTGCATACATTTAAATACTCGACTAACCAATCTTCACTTCTACGGTTCTATAGATTTAAGGTTCTATTCTAGACTATAGATATAGATTATAAAAAAACTAAAATAATCAGATAAAATACCTTCAACTATGTCAATTGATAGCGAAAGAACAAAATCAGGATACATACCAATACCTATTACAGGTAGAAAAATGAAGATGAAAACAAATAACTAGCGCGGTCTAGATAAAAAAACATAAGAGTTTGGAGTATTAATTTAATTATTAAAGATCGAAATAATCAACCATTAAAGATGTTTGTTTTTTCAAATACAAATTAGTAGTTTCTTTTTATATATTTAAACTACTTATAATACCTATGCACGCACAGGGTTTTGATAAAAAAAATTATTCTGTATTAATATTGAATAAAGTAATTGCATATAATTATATAGTTATAAGTTTCGTGCACGCACGGAGTTTTCACATAAAAAATTTTGTTAGGTAACTCAAGATTTAATTTTATTTAGCTGACAAAGATGTTGATATTGTTATTTAAATTTCACTACTGATATTATGTTGTACACATATGCAAGTTTAATAGCACATAATGAGTGTTGATAAAGTTAAAGTATACTTATTTTATAATGAACATTGATATTATGTTGATGTTTTATAAAAATGTTTTTCAGATAGCCTTTTATATAAATAAATAAAATTATATGAATCATTGTTATAAGACAATCAGCGTATATTTATTTTTATATTAAAGTAAACCGTCTTACAATTTAATAGTTATATTCCGTTTTGATTAATTTAGCCGTATTTAAAATGTAAACTCGTGTCCACGTAGATTATTTTAAAAATGAAATAAATGAGTCCTTATTGAACGTATATAATAATAAAAAAATGATACTTATAATCTTATGTAAATTTATATGTTGTTATATTAAAACAACATATATATTGTATTTTTTAAGATATAAAGTTTAAAGGGTATAAAGTATAAAGGGGTATTTGTTTATAATCCAAAGTTATTAAAAAACATGAATGTTTATAATATTACACTTAACTTTATATATTTTTTAAAAAATCAACCACTAAAGTTTTATTAATTACCTCATCTTTTTTTAAGTTTTTGTTTTTATAAATTTGACACCTATATTTTTATGTGTTTTTTTTATTAACCAAATTTCTCCACCAAATTTATTAAAGTTTGACCAAAATCAATTTAATTTTGACTTTTATTAACCAATCACATCACATGATTTTGCTTACGTGACAAAATTGAGCTCTCCTATTGGCCCATATTTTTTTCAATGAGAAGGGTTTTCTAAAAATACTCTGAAATGATGTAATTTTTTTATTATATAAGAAAAGATGAGTAGCTTATTTTGTTAATTTATTTAAAATTTTAAATAAATAAGTGGCTCGTAATTTATTTTAATAAGTGGCTTATAATACATTATAATAATCGTTCATTTTTCTCAATTTAAGAGTTCACGTAGCTATCTTTTTTGCCTTAAATTAATTGTCATGTGATCTAGGGGTGAGCGTGGTGCGGGTTGGTGCGGTTTTTGGTAAAAACCAACCCGCATCCGCAATTGCGGTTTTCAAAAAATGAGAATCCACATCCACGCGGTTTTGCGGTTTCGGTTTTTGCGGTTTATGCGGTTTTGTGGTTTGGTTTTGCGGGTTTTTGCGGTTTTTTGGGTCAAAGTTTTTTATTTATCTTCTTTTTAAAAATTATAATTTTTGGTACATATTTATTATAGAATAAATGTATTACAATGTTGCATGATGTGGTGAAACATATATACAAAATGTTTTGTATTAGTATGAAATTATAAATCAATATATTAGTAAAAGTCAAATGAGATGAAGAATTTTATAAACTTCGATGATAAATTAAAAGAAAAATAAAGTTACATTGACTAAAAACTCAGATAATAATCTACCATTAAAATGTGTTTGAAATAATTTATTATAAAAGTATAAACAAAAGTTATAAAAATTATAAATTTTAGTGTGTTATTCTAAAAAATATAAAAAATATTTGAATATAACATAGTGGTGCGGTGCGGTTATTTTGGTGCGGTTTTTTGGTGAAACCCAACCCGCGCCGCAAAATGCGGTTTTTCTATTTTTAAGAACCGCACCGTCTGTTTTTGTTGTGGATCGGTTTTTGCGATACGGATTTTATGATTTTTTTGCGGTTTACGGATTGCGGTGCGGTTTCTGCTCACCCTTTGTGATCTACGACATGCTATATGTGCAAAGCATTTTGGTAGTTGATTTTATTTTTTCCATAAATAAGAGTAACGGTATAGCTATTTACAAGTTTACCTTCGATGTGAGCATATCGGATCGTCAGCGCCGTCTTTGAGAGTGTGCAAGATGAGTGATCGTTCAGGGCTTAAAATTTTTAGAGGCTTTAAAATTTGTCCCGTTAATAATTATATGCATGTGTACATATATTTTTCAGGAAGAAAACAATATTTAGATGAGAAAATATCTTAAATGAGAAATATGTTAGAACGTTTAGATAACTAATCACATTATATATTAAAAATGGTGACACTCTATATATAACAAATTTTCTCGAAAGGCCTCATTATGTGATTTCGTCCAGGTCCCACAAAAATTTCATAAATTCATGAGACGGCCCTGCGGATCGTGGACCGGATCGAATCGAGAAACCGGACCGGACCGAACCTATTTCGGTCCAGTCCTTGGTCCACACTATACCTCATGTTCGGTCTTTGGTCTGGTACGGTCTTACATACAACCGACCAATAATGCCTTCTTGGACCGGACCGGACCGAACACATTCGGTCTGGTCCTCGGTCCGTGATTTTGGGCTAAAAAGGTCTCGGTCTGGTCCGGTTCGGTTTTGACACGATACTCACCCCTACTAAGGGATGCGCATGGGTCTGAAACCGGTGGATCCGAGAACCAAATTTTGTGAAAAGTAAGAACTGGGAACCGAACCGAATATAGTTTTTGGTTCTGGTGCCAGTTCGAGTTCCGATTCTGGTTCTTTGGGTCTACTCGGATAGGAACCTATTTTCTGAAGAAAAAAAAAATAACCTCATGCACTAATGAATTAAGCCAATAAAAAACACAAAAAATTAAAAAATTTAAGCGCCTGCAATCATTTACATTTAAACCAATAACATTAACATTATGGTTATGTAATGTTTGCTTACGAGATGGAGATGCCGTGCGTTGCCGTGACATGTTTTCTTAAAGATGAGATTAGACATAATAGGTTTAAAGTAAATGTATAATCTGTGTTTTTCTTTTTTATATTTGTGAACAATCCGGAAAATTATCTGCCAATATTTTGATCCGAAGATAGTTGGAGAGATACTTTGAAAACAATAGTTAGACTTAGAGTAGTTGCAACCTCAAACATACACCAAAAGAACATGTTAAGAAAAAGGATGCAGTCACTGTGGCTGCAACCATCGTGGGTTGCCTCGCCAACATGCGGATAACCTGACCTTCTTCAAAGGCATCCCCATCCATGACAACGAATACCACCACACACTGATTTAAAGTGCAATAAGCAAGATATAAGCATGATAATTATTATACCAAGAAACTGCATAACTGCATATGTGCAGCGGACACCACAGAATGGCAGGCTATCTTTCTTAGCAACAACAAATTAAATTTCTACTAACACCACCATTGCTAAGTTTACAACAGTTTTATTGAAAGGCATTTAAGGCATACAGAAACCACCAACATACATTATTCATGACTAACTCCTAGTTCTTTTTCCCCTTCCCTTTCAACCCATCCCTGGCAAATGGTTTCATACCTATCTCTTCACAAAAATGGGCATTGGGAAGGCCAAGAACCTTGATCCTGGCATTAAAAGCTTCTTTGGCAATCTGATTTGGAGTTTTATCCATGATATCATCATTTTTTTGGGCAAGCTGTTTTGGAGCTTTAATCCTCCCAGCATCTTCTTTTTTAGAGCCTGACCCATAGTAACCAATTGGAAGGTAGTCTTCCCATGGCATAGGAAGTTCAGGACCTTCTGAGCTTTATTCACTGCTCGAAATGTAGATGATTTATGCACGTAAAAGAAAAATTAAAACTCAGTCTATGTGGTTAGGGTGTGCTCTTTTGATATAAAGATGGAAATGAAAGAGATAAAACTTTTTTCTTGTTGGAATTCATGGTGCGGTTTGTTTTAGGTTATTGTTTGGTGAGTGAATGTTTGGTGGAGAGGCTCTTTATAGATGAAATTTTAGATGAGTGGTTGGTTCATGAAGGGAATCTGTCCAGACAATGTGCAGTGCTGAAGAAAAAAATAGTGAATTAAAGCACTTAATGTATACAGTTTGAAGTGATTAAAGAGACAATACAGTGTTTCAGTTGAGTGTTTTATATGATCGATTTCAATCTCGGAATATGCACAGATGTGCGAAGCATGCTTGAAGAAAAAAATAGTGAATCAAAGATTCTCATTTTATCTAAAGAAACAGTGAAGGTTCTATGCAGTGACAAAAACAGTGAATCAATGTGTTATGACAGATTCTGAATTACATACTATATGCATATATTCTTAATCACATAGGTACCACATATGAATGGCGGTTACACAAAACATTTTGCAGCAGCAAATAATGGAGTAAATTTTACCTGCGAGCACTTTGTTCCAAAGAATAGAGGCGCTAGGTTGTTGGATCACTGTCTCCAACCTTCTTGCTGAATCCCTCAAGCCTATGCATCATTCCATTAATCGAGTTATACTTTTTTACAAGAGATCTTTCTCGATCAATCATTTGCTCATCCGTTTAAAACAGCAAGGCTACAAAACATGGTTGCATGTTCTTCAAAAAGATTTTTAGTTATCGAAATTCAGTTTTGATATAATCACTGTCATATATAAAACCTTATAATCCGATGGTCGCAAACCTAAATCAATGACATTATCACAAATACTGTTTGAAAAATGCAGTCTTAATGTGTGCTCATGTCGTTCGTAGCTGTCTCTGGGCAGTTGCATACATTTCCGAACATACATATTTAGTTGAGTAGCAAGCCAAAAACACAAACCAAAAATACTATAACTATATTGTATGTGCAAAAAATAAGAATACTCCAATGTTTGGAATGGAAGTCATATACCTTTCTCTGATAAGGCAGACGGTTACTGAAATTAACCATTTCCGGACCAGCCTTAGTTGTTTCTATATTGTCCTCTAAGCCTTCTATGTAGGTATGTTTCTCTGCACAATGAACATATTTGCAGCATGATGGGCTGATTTTACGCATCATCAGACTAATTTGAAATGTTGCACTCGATAATACATAATATGGGTAGTCAACAAAAGAATTCTGAAGCTGGGCATGAGTATCATAGTTTGTTGCTCATACTACTGAATTTTATAGTAAAAGCAATTGCATATTTTTTAATATTCAGAAAGTACTCGATCCTTTAAATAAATGTTGGGTGGAAAAACAAAGCATGACAAAATTTGATGACTGCTGGTTATAGGTAGACAACGAAAGGAAGCATGAGAATGCACTCATCGACCATGGTTAGTAGTATGAACAGATTATCAAGACAAATTACTCACCGTAGTAATTAAAAATCTTGGCACGCGATAAGCCAGCTTATGTGCATGAGGCATTCCAACGTGAGCATCCGTAGCTACCTCAAAAATTTGAGAAAGCTCAGTTTCAGAACCAATGTGAGTGGCCTTGATTGATAAGCATTCATTCATATTCATAGTCCCACGGATAGCGTGTTTCTGAATCTAAAAAAAAGGAGTATACAATCAATTCAAAAATAGCAAAAAAAAAAAAAAAAAAAAAAAAATTAACATGTGATGATAAAACAATTGCATCATCATCAATAGCCAATCATTGTCAATTTTGTAAATTATAGGATAATGGTATGTATGATAATTTACTCACTATGCTAGATTGTTGATCCATATATATATATATATATATATATATATATATATATATATATATATATATATATATATATATATATATATATATATATATATATATATATATATATATATATATATATATATATATATATATATATAGGAAGGGTTCTTTCGTAACCAAGAAAAGGTCGAGAAGCTGCGAGAACCCATCAACCAATCGATTATTTTGGATATTAATTTTTATTATTTAATGCAAAAGGGTATAGTAGTAAAAGTACACTTTTTATATATTTTTTTTTAATTTTTTAATAAAAAACGTTTTTAGTCCTAAATTTTAGGATTTTATTTATTTTTTATTTTTTATTATTTTTTTTAAGAATAATATTTTTTTTCCAGCATGTATGTTTAGTAAGCTGCATATGTGTTTTTTTGTAGATGATAAATTAAAATTTCAATATAGACACTGGGATGATTTTCCAAATGTGGATTCTTTCAAACTTTTAATGTATAAGCATATGTACACACGTGCAACTAACAACATCTCGACAAACTTATCAACACCATAAATAATAACTCAAAATTGCACAAGTTAATGATTTACAAAATCTAATTAGGGATGCACATGTGTAAACACCATGTTTTGCAACATCGTCTTTAGTGTGCATGTATGCATTCACGTATCCTGGAGGATGCACATGTGTAAATTCTACTTCATTACAAAATCTATTTGAAGTTGTGCACATATGCATACACTCCTAAAAATTCTACTTCATTAAATATGCTTAATGAATTGAAAAAAAAAATAATTGAGGATGCACATGTGTAAACACCATGTTTTACAACATCGTCTTTAGTGTGCACGTATGCATTCACGTATCCTTGATTATCTTCATTGTTTTTGTATATATGCACATGAATGTACACTTTTCGGCGTATTCACATGTACATTGCACATGTACATTCTTCATCTCTGTCATTTTCATAGCAGATCCTAATCTTCATCATGGTGCATTGAGTTCATCATTATGTTCTGAAACAAAAAGGGAACATAACTAAAAAAGGGAAGAAAAAAAGTGACATGATATTAAAGAGAGAAAAGAGAAGATAACTAATCTTTTTGTCTCTGCAACTAATTTTTTTTATCAATCAGTTATTTTTTTATATGAATTAGTTCAAACTAACTTTGGTCCCGATATTAACATGATACAACAATACCCGGATGATTTGTCTTTCACACGATGATGATTAGTATCGATGGAAGCATCAAAACAATGGTGGTATGGGGAAAGAGTTTATGAAATGCATTTGTATTCTTCGTCTTCAACATAAACCTGGATATTTGCAACCAATATTAATAGTTCAGTACACAGTCAAGAACAAATTGAAACCCAAATATACACACTCTTATGATTATCTATGTTTAACAAGTACAAACACTCATGTAGACTTGAATTCTAAAAGATAACAGAAGCAAACAACCATGTTTTCACAGCAAAAACAAGCAACCAAACAACCATGTTTTGATAGCGAAAATGGCAACTAAACAGTCCATTTGGACAACAAAAGCAGCAACCAAAATCCCATTTTCTACAGCTAAATCAACCATCAAACTACCCCTATTTTAACAGCTTAAACATTAACCAAATAACCCCAATTTGACAACAAAAACAACACCTATATTAACACTTTCAGTAGTCATGTAAATGTCCAGCATTTGTTTTTACAGTTTCATTAAACACTACAAATTTGCTTTTATATCCTACACCTATTTCAAATAAGACAGTTAATAGTCTTTAGTAAACAAAACACCAGGAACTCTAAAAACATGTATGCTCTTTCAATAAATTTAAACTACGAAAACTGAAAAAGCACATATGCAAACAATGCATCAAATTCACTAGAAACTCTAAAAACATATAGGTAACAAAAGAATACAAGTTAATAACACTTCTTTTGTGTAGTGGGTTTTAAAGCCACAAAACACATATGCACACTTCTCTTAAACATAATCAAACAAACTTCCTTACATTATTTTTTTTATCTCATTGCAACAAAAAACGATTTTAAAACAAAGATTATAAATGCATAAATGAGTAAACATAAGTTTAGAGACTTATGCACATATGCACAAGTGTCTCGGTTATCATTAAATAATGCTTACCAGCCTTGCCCCGTTTTAGAAGTTCAGTTTACCATTTGTTCAATCCAGGCAACCCTAAACACCCCCTAATTAGATTAATGGTTACAATCCTTGCCCTCACTTTAATGTATCTAAGCTAATATACAAAAATTTATGTCACTTTACAACTTATAAAATTTTACACAAAGTATATTAATACTCCCAAAACAGCACCATATTCCAACAACAACAGCAAATCTACAAAAACACTCATATTCATTAAAAATTCATAAGCTCATAGTTTAAAAAAAAAAACTCATATTTACAAATTTAATAACAAAAATCTAAAAATATAGATTTACAAAAGAATCAAAATAATCAGATTCATAGACAAAACTTTTAAAAAACACTCAAATGTATATAAAGGAAAAAAACACCATAATCATTTTATTAAAAAAGCAGATTTATAGAAAAACCCAAACTTATTTAAAAAGATATTAGATTTATTAAAAGCTCAAAAAAGGATTTATAGAATGAATGAATCTAAATTGTACCTTCAATCAACACGCTCTCGATCATATATATAATTTGCACATGTATGGCATTGTTCAATCACACCAAACATAGATCGGCAGCTGATCTATGTGTGTAACCTGATGATTGACTCTAATTCGATGAACGATCTCCCATGGGTGAAGATGTGATATGCTCTTGTTTTGGTGATGATTTGGTGGCTAGGGTTTCATGGATTAAAGTGAGAGAGAGGATACTAAAAGTGAGAGAGAAATGCTAAAAATATGGATCTAAGAGAAATGGGGGGACAGTTTCTAATTTTGCAGAGAAAATTATTTGATGGTGGAATTCCTATTCTACCCTTACATAAGTTAAATAATTTTACCTAGTATTATAGTTTATTACAATTATGCCACAAGTCTTAATAGCCATTGATCAAAAAATAAAGGGTTGTGATCGGTTCTCGCAGTTCTCGACCTTTTCTTGGTTCTGAAAATAACTCTACACTATATATATATATATATATATATGCAAATGCTACCTTTCCTTTCTTTCCATCATCTTCCTGCAATGAAAAAGTGAGTATAAACCATTATTCACATGACACAATTTTTTATATTATTAATTAGAAGCCGACTTTAGTTTTTAAGTAATAAAACGACAGTATCTATTCATACCTGGAAGTCGAGATATAATGACACATACCAAGCAACTAACTGTAGACTGTTTGTCCAGCCGCAATCCAGGTTTGTTAATCGAATGGCATGCCAGATCTAGGATGATCTATAAATTTCACAAATGATCATAGGTTTGACGTGCCATTCAATCAACAAAGCTGGATTGCAAGTAAAGAAATGATCTGCACCTGTTTGAGTCTCGTGCATTTAAGATATATCAGTTTTCATTCTCTATCTACAATGGTTTAATTTTGCAACCATCATGTTTCTAGTTTTTTTTTTTTTTTTTTTTTTTTTTTAGTTTCATATATATAAATATAATTTTTTTTATCTGTTTTTTTTTTTTTTCATAAGGCCAGATTAATTTTTTGTGGGAGTGTATTTGGAAAAAAAGGCCAAGTATGTGAAAAGTTGGTTAATTAATGGTTGTTTATGGGAAGCAAAACCCATCATTACTTTCTATTGCATTTGGTGGCTCTAGGGTGACAGTCAAATCAAAGGGCTTATAAGTCATGTACTATGACACTATAGCAATCATAATTCACCCCAAATCTGCCCTTTAAAAGACATACATAGCAAAGAAAATACACATAGCAAAGAAAATATATTCTAGAACAAAAAAAAAAAAAAAAAAAAAAAAAAAAAAAAAGGAGAAAAAAAAAGAAATGATGAAGACACCAATGTGTTTCTATGAAGAGCTTGCTGCAGCTGCTGGCTCTAGCCTTGTGAGGGATATGATGGTTGTTCGATTCGAAAGAGAGGTGACTGTCACTATGGTGGATGAAGGAGAATTGATGAAAAAAGCCCAAGACATTAGGGCTCGTGTGGCTGAGAGGGACTATGTGATTGGAGAGTTGGAGCTTTTGTATCCGTTTGATTCTTGTGTGCAGAGTATCTCAGAGCTGACTAAGCTGCAAACTGAAGATTTGAGTGAAGCTGCAGCGATTCTGGTGAATGTCATGAAGAAGCAGAAGCGAGCACATGAGCTTCTGTCATTCATTGAGAAGTTGAAGGGGATGGTGTATTGACATGGTTTATTTTGGTGTTTCTGAAATGTATTTTGGGTTTAAGCAATGTTGTCAATGGGCAGGCTTGTCAGGATGTGTTTACCAAGACTTGCTAATGTTTATGTTTTTGTGTCTTTGAACATATATATATTTTTTTTATGTTTCAGTAGTCAATGGATTTAACTTTTATGGTGTCATATTAATTTTTCTTGAACATACCTGCTTTTGATATATGTTGTAGCTTGCTGCCTTGCTATGATGGCGTTGTAGGCATGCATTGTTAAATTGATCTCGGGAGACTTTGGTTTGTTCCATAAGTAGTTGGCTCCACTGGCAGTGCAATGCGCAGCCTGTTACAATAAGTTTATTGTTACTGTATGAGGAGTAAAGTTAAATCTTAAAGGTTTCAAAATTATGATAGTTGAAGCTCTAGTTTAAATGTAAAGGGCAGAGCAACGCAAAGTAAAATAGGAAACATAATATATATTATGGTTATACCTCATTGTCACAACATTATTGTGATAAAGTCACCAGCTAGCCATATTTGTTTATGCTACCCGAGCCATCGTATTCATCTTGACTCACACCGTCTGTGTACCTTTTAGATCCTAACAGGTATATCTTCGGAAAATTATCCGACAATATATTGATCCGAACATAGTTGCAGCGACAATCTGAAAACAATGGTTACTGATAAGGATTTAAAACGTACACTTTTAAGGGGTCATTTAAGCCCTTAATCACCCACTTTTATATCCGTTACTGCTTAATTTCGTTCCTTTTCACTTTTTAGGTCTCTTGGAAGCAAAATGCTGGAATGATGCATATTTGGACGAAAAGGAGTGAATATATGAAGAAAATGGCTAATTCAAGATCGAAGACACTTAAGTCTTTGAAATAGAAGTGACGGCGTCCCAATCAAAGGCGGCGCGTCCCTTTATACTGAATTAAAATCTCGGGCTCGATGAGACTTTTGCTAAACTACACTGACGTCCAGCTTTGAAGAGGAAGGCGTCACTAAGACTTTTCATCCTGCACGGCCTAGATCCGAATCGACGACGTCCTCGCCGGTTCGACGGCGTCACAACTACAACCTAACGCCGTCCCAACGATTACTTGGCCAAGACGAAAACCCTAATGACGGCGATCTGACGGCGTCCCATCTATAAGGCGACGCCGTCGCAAGTGTAAAATTATATATAGAAATTGAATTTTCATAATTTAAGAGGTAGACTTGTGGAGTAAAAACCCTAAACGTTTGTAGTCCGACTTGGACAGTATCTTAGGGTTCTCAAACCCTATTTTACATCAAGATAAGTGTTTTACTTCATTGATTTCATTATGTCTTCCATTGAATGTGTGTATGCTTGCGTGTATAACATGTCCGGCTAAATTTATTGTGTGTTTGCTTAGATCTATGAAACCTAGTTATTAATTATTGATTGGTTGTCTCTTATCTTAATTGTAATTGGCTTAGGAGTGTAATTAATCTATCGTTGTGTTTAAATGCTTGAGTAATCTTTGTGAACCTTAGTTTATGAATCACTTAGCGGATTTCATAGTCTAAACATCCAAAGATAATCTTAAAGTTAGTTTATGAATCATAGTGGATTTCATAGGCAATAACCTTAAGGTAGTCTCAAAGAGTTAGGGAGAAAGGCACACCCTACGACCTTAGAAAACACAACGCGTTAAGAATAAGGACGTGACAATTCAACCACCAATAAAAGATAACTAGGGAGTAATAGTATCTAGGTAAGCACATTTTTTACCATCATACGAGCACACATAAAAAAGACATAGACTACCCATAGTTTAGATAATTAGATAGTAAAAGCAATTGGTAAAAGTACCACCCCCTAAATCCAGACCTCGAGATTTTACCCTTAGCTTTCTAAAAAATATAAAAAGATAAAAAAGAATCTTCCTCAACCTCAACCTTAGCGTAGTACACTTCTTACTAGCATTCCTATTCCCCTAGAGAACGATATCAATCCCCGAGGCTTACCCAATACTACACTACAACGATTAGGTTCACTGCCTAGGGTGTTGAAAATTTGCTCGACGAAAAGGAAGTTCCTTTGACCCCGAACGTGCCTTGTACGCGCATCAAGTTTTTGGCACCACTGCCGGGGAATAGAATAGCTAGTTAGATTTCTATCTCGTTTAGGTTCCCTTGCTTGATTCCTATCAAGTAAGATTTTTTCTCATGTTTTAGCTTCCTCGTAGTCTATCCCCCTTCTTCATGACTTTGTTAGTAATCCCATCACTTTTCATCATGGAAGGTGATAACCCGCCATCACTCATTGACCCACCAAGAGGCCGTACTCTTGGTGAATACTCTAGACCAAGCCACCAAGGCTATAGGAACACCATTGAGCTCCCCGATCAAGCTCAAACTACGGTCTACGATCCGACACCATCCGGTTGGTGCAAAACGGATGTGCATTCCATGGACTTCGTTCCGAAGATCCTAATCAGCATCTCAAGGACTTCCTTAAAATCATTGATTCCATCGACCTTGATGCTACCACACGGGAGACCACGCGCTTGCGTCTCTTCCAATTCTCTCTATGGGACCAAGCTAGTAATTGGCTTGAGCGACTTCCCGCCGGATCCATCTCAAGTTGGGATGATCTCACTACTCGTTTCCTTGCCCAATTTTTCCCACCGGGGAGAACTACTAAACTTAGGAATGAAATCTTGATGTTCCAACAATGTCAAGGTGAATCTCTCTACGAGGCATGGACTCGATTCAAGGACTTGCTCCATAAAGTCCCTCATCACGGCATTGATCTTTGGCTTCAAGTCCAAATCTTTTACGATCATGTCAATTTCTCAACTAAGCAATCCATCGACCAAGCGGCCGGTGGCAAACTTAGTGATCTCACCGCGAAAGAATCATGGGGTACAATAGAGGACCTTGCCCTCTATGACAACGAAAGTTGGAATGACCCCCGTGTGTTGCCCAAAACCGTCAAGGCAATCTCCTTGCCTCCCATTGACTCACAAACTTCCAATCGTAGGATGCTCGAACTTGAAGATCAAGTCAAATTCCTAATGAGCTCCTACGAGAATCCTAAGTCTTCACGCCAAGTGAACAAAGTCTCTTCCTTGTGTGAGCTATGTAGTGGTCCCCATGACACTCGTACTTGCACGAGACTCCCCGAATAAGCTTATGTTGACTACGCATCCTCGCGTATCAATGGAATGGGATGGAGATTCCCCACAACACCCGGACCTAGGACTTTCAATGATGCCCGAGAAGCATGGAGGGGCAAACCCGACTACAATTGGGGACAAACCAAAGAATTCACCTCTAATGATTCCCCATGGTCCCACGGCCCTAACCAGCAAAACATAGAAGGGGTGTTGCAACACCTAGTTACATCCCAAGAAGCTCAAATAGCCAAGCTTTTGGACCGCTTTAACCAACAACAAGCCGAGATGGATAGGAAGATAGATAACCTTTTGAAAGCCATGACCAATAGTGATAGGAAGACCACCGAAAATGTTAATGCCATCTCGACTCATTCTCCCGAAGCTTTCGGTGTGAAAACTAAGGACCCAAGTAAGTTATCTAAGCACGTTCAATTCGTCAATGCCATCACCTTAGTGAAACCAAATAGGAATAGTGACGAAGCGAACCATGAAACTATGCTTGAGGTTAGTGAAACCCCTAAGGAAGAATCGACCAACGAAGTCGACGAAGTAGGTGATGAATACTTCAATAAGTTTCCTACAGAAGAGGAACTTTCATGCCACCCACACTTAGTACGCGACCTTCGTCACATGTATGTTAGGAAAAGCCCTCGGATCAAATTTGGAAATCCTTGGAATCTCAACATACCATGTTGCATAGGACATCTTTTCGTGGCAAAGGCCTACATTGATCGAAAATCCCTGATAAATATCATGACTAGCACATACTATAATTGGGTAATGAAGAAACCTATCCCAAATAGGTGAGATCCCGATGATCCTAGAGTTAGTTGTAATTTTCTTGGTAGAGTTAAGGGTTTGCCCGTCTATGTAGGTAGTTTCACGTACCCTATGGATTTCATAATTATGGAGGATATTAGTACGACCATAGATCCTAGCTTGTCCCACGTAATTCTAGGAAAGCCTTTCACAGAAAACACCGGGATGACTTATGATCCGTCGTTAGGAATAGTTAGATTCAAGGATGAGACCGATGACGTAGCCTACCAAATGCCATTTAAGATTGAGAAATTTTCATCACTATCCTATGATGAAAAGGAAATTAAGCTATCGGTCTACTATAGGAATGAGGAGGATAAGGAAAAAGGAGTAGATTATGTGATGAATAAGATTTTTGGGTTCTATATGGATTGTTTGAAATTAGGACCGGAATATAGAACCGATTGGGAGAAGATGACTTTTTAGAAAGATGCATAATAGGGCATTATTGTAACATGAAAAACCCCAATAGAGACCGTCATGAGGAAGAAGGTGACGGAAATGACGTCACGTAGGAGCACGACTTCGAGTCTAGCTACAAGACTCATAAATAAAGAAAACCGCTTCGTGGGAAGCAACCCATGCTTAATTGTTTGCTTGTTTGTGTGTCATGTATCTTTTCATTATTGTATGTTTTCATGTTTGAAATTGTGAAAATACTTTATTTTGTCTTTAACCTCGTCTTAATTACATATAAATGTATTTTACAAAAAGGATAAGTGTAGGGAGGATTACACACGTTTTTAAAAGAACGTGAACATGAGAATTACGATTATTGAAATTGATATATATGTGTGTTTGTTAGAGTCAAATGCTTGTATCGAGTCATAATGGATGTTTTGCAGGAACTTTTCCAGATTTTAAAGGTGTCATTTTTCTAGAAAAACGCAGCAGACCAATTTCTGTCAGGATAACCTGACGGCGTCAGGATTAGAACCTGACGACGTCACGAGGAGCAGAAACATCTTATAAATTTTCTCTTGTTTTCTGTGCTATTTATAAATTTTTGGAAATTCTCAGGTCTTAATTTTCTAGAAAATCTGCAAACATCCATTCCACAAGTATTATATCCTAGTGTAGTTGAGTCAAATATAGTTTTACCGCCGATTTTACGCGAAGGTTTCGTCTATTTTCTTAAAGTGTGCAGGTTTTATTTATCAAGAAGAAGAAACACAACATTGGATGGAGCTTATCACGTATACATTCTTCTTGGGAAAGAATTTAACCACTACTTCACACGGATCCTACCGAGCTAATCATGGGAGTACTAGTTTCTTTTTCTTTTAATTACCTTCCTTTATCATAACTTTGATACTTTCGGGGAACATTAGGAACAATGTTCAGTTTAAGTGTAGGGAGGGAGAATAAAACGGGAACTTTGAAACTATGCTTATCCTTGAATATTTGTCTTGTCCTATTTTATTTGTGTAATAAGCTATGAGAAATATTTGTTAGGGCAATTTTAGCACCAAATTAAATTTTTTTTATGACATGTACGAGTGAGACTTTAGTCTTAATAAAGCGTCTCATGGATAGGAGTTATATGACTAGCACAAAAACCGTTTACCACTCAAATTCCACCCCAAAAATGTGAGGTTCGCCCTAGATCTATAGGAATTAAAGCATTATAGATTCTAGAACTTGTTTTGTGATGCATTCCGAGATCGCTAGTGAGACTACACTTGTGTAGTTAGGAATAACTAAATGATAAGAGGCATTAGGATAACCCTTGTTTGATACCCGTATTATAATTACTTCTTCCACATCGGTTGAGTAATTACCCCACCCCTGCGATGCACTCATCTTTAGTAAATGATACCCCTAGTTAACCCCTCGAGCCTATCCTTTTCGCAGCTCGTGATGTTTGGTTTTCCGAATATCATTGAAGAGCATTGTTTACAATCCACCCCCAAATGTACACCCAAATTACCTTAGCCTACTGATGTGCTATTTCATCCTGCTTTTAATATTTATAAAACTTAGATAACTTAAGATAGACAGATACTAACGGGCAGAGAACCCAGTCAGATGTAGTAAAGCCTTAGGTAAATCCGAGTATCGTCCCAAGAGAGCTGTGACCTTGAAAGAACTAAGATGATTAGAAATGATATTGATAATATATGGGTATGGCAAGGTTGTTATAATTCATCGATATGCTATTATTCCACTCACACAGACACAAGAAATTTAAGGTAAAGAGAAAGACAAACGAAGCTTAACGAAGAAAACAAATATGAATTGATTCTCGATATGAAGGTTCAATATAGTGGTTAATTATCACCAGACTCCTTTGGTCAATTCATCATGGCCTATGGTTCTTAGATTCCTCACCAAGATGAACAGGTCACCCGAGATCATTCGACAACCTAATAGCAGTCATTAAGCACCAAATCTACTAGATCTAGACAGTGGGAACCCGATCGTTAGGAACTTAGATTCCCTCTAACCTCTTAAATACCTCCACTTTATAGGTGATCATTTGGCCAGTTCGCACACGAAGAGTGGTTGTACTAAGGCCAATTCCTCCCATACTTCGCAATCTATCAGACTGGGGTCAGTTGGTCATATCTCCCAGCCCTTTAGATACTACCAAGCTTATAATACTACCAAGGCTAGCGATCTATGAAAATACTAGCAAATGTCTATAAATAATTAAAGAGAATAACAATAACATAAATGCACACTTCAATTAATAACATGAATTCATAGTATAAGTCCTAGAAAAATATAGAAGGAATTCAAACTCGAATACAATGGAAATCGTAGACGAGTACTTCGTTATTCAGTGCTATTCTTCTGTGTTTTGACCTCCCCAAACCCTAGAAAGTTTGGGAAAGAAGAGACGATTAAAACTGGTGAAACCTTCGATTATTTATAGACTCCGATACTAGTTAGGGCGTAACCTTATTAGGTAGTTACGTCGTAACTCTTCAATCTTTTGTGCTTATCCATGGTTACAGCGTAACCTTAGCGGGGGTTACGCTGTAGTTTTCATAAATCATGTGCATTTCTTTATTATGGCGTAACCTGAGCTGAGGATTACGCCGTAGTCTTCGTCATTTAGATGTTTATCTGTTGTCACGGCGTAGCCTGAGCTGAAGGTTACGTCGTAGCCTTCATAATCTTTAGTTATGTCGTAACTTCATCACTTGGTTACGCCGTAGTTAAGTGACAACTCATTCATAGGGCTTGAAAACGTCCAATTACAACTTCCTTACGTAGAATAGGTCCTGAATTGAAATAATAAGGAATAAGGATGTTTTCACTAGCATTTTACTCAAAATGTGATGATAAAGGAGGAAATTAACGCTTAGAAAATCAGGACTATTTGATGTTATCAAATATCTCCCCACTTAAACTCTACTTGCCCTCAAGTAGACCAATTTAGACTACAAAAGATACATCCTCAATGAATGCGCAGTTAAGATTTCCATGCTAGAATATTAATAAGAGACGAACACCTCATGAAATGGGAACGAAAACACTCTCATTCACATCCTAATCTAAGTGTTAATTTCGGGGTGATCACTCAATTGCACGGAAATAGTAAGTATTCTATCATAAGCTTGGCAATTACACACAACTCCACCACTAGAGCTAAGGTTAAGACAGATTTTAGAAAGCAATGCTGGGTTATAGTTATTCAAAGGCTTTGGGGTGGTGTCATTACTAACGTGTCACGGCAAAGTGGACAAAATCAATGATACATGACCAAATCCATGGCCAAGACATCAAGGATTTCTCGCTGCATCACCTAGACACGCTTCACGACAAAAAGGGTAAGGTAAGGCATGAGATATTTTAATGGGCATAAAAGAAAAAGAAAACAAATAGTCTTAGCTTAAAACAGAGTTGTCATCGCCACACCGTTAATTCGAGGTTCATCTTCATATGATCGATATATGTCGCTGGAATCCGCCATTATTCTTTCTTAAACTATTCTTCCAACCTTCGAATGTGATCTAGAAGATTATTCTCAATGACAATTTCTTTTAATTCATATAGTGCTTATAATTTTCCGCATTGTAACACAGATACTATTTTTTTTAAATACATCCCCCCACTTGAACTTAGCATAAGGAGATAACTTGGGGGTCTTTGACGATCTTCAGTAAGATGTATATGATTGGGTACGCCTCTTGAAACTTTATTTTGAACCTCAAACTAGGGCGAACAATGACTTCAATATAAAAAGGTAAGAGTACACGGTAGGCTAAGGTGTAAGGGTGTAACAAAAATAAGGGTTAGAAAATGAAAGGATAGGCTCAAAAAGGGTGTAACTAGGGGTATCTTGCACTAAAGGTGAGTGCAACAAAAAGGGTTAATAACGGAGGTCGAAAAGTCAATGTGACTAATAGATAAACACACACAAATGAACACGTATGGGCTATTTGGGTTTAATCCTAAAACATTTACTTTTTTCAAATCGCCTTTTCTAAATGCACCAAGCTAACTTGATACACTACTCGTCTATGGTCTCGAAGTGATGTAAAAGCCAAGTTCTAAATTTACAGTACTATTGGCACACTCAATATTTGGTAGATTTGGGTAAAATGGGGAAAACGGAAAGGCTAAATCTCACTAATGGCAATAAGGGTTATAGTGTGCTCGGCTTTTATGTAATTCTAGATTGGTTAAAATATGACAAAAATTTTCAAATGAGCTTAAAATTTTGAAACCAACAAGAAAATTAGGGCAAGTAAGCTAAGTAATCATGCACTTCATTTCTATTCCTATCCCCCCACTTGAAGTGTACAAAGTCCCATTTGTACGAAGAAAAAAGAAAAATAAAATAGAAATGAAAAATAATTAAGAAAGAAATAAACTCCCCTCTCAAATGCTTGCCCAAGATGTCTCACTAAAGGTTGAAGGTGGGTCATGGAGTGGCTACTGCGTATCGTTTCCTGAGACTACGCCTTAACTATTATATCGCCAAAAATTTTCCTCTTTATGAAGATAGGTTACGCACGTGGCCGACCCTAAGGTTACGCCGTAATTCCATCATAGAACCAAAACCTGCACAGAATACATGGAAAATTTTGTACCCCATGGGTACAATTGATAATTAAGCATACAAATATCCTAATAATTCAGTTATTACAGACATATGTTTCAAATTGTTCCAATAAACAGGGGAATCAATCGTCCCTGTGAAGATCGTGATCCATGGAGTGAAATTGGGTGGGATCGAACGGGGTGCTTGTGGTGCTACCAGGAGTGGGCTCGGCCTGCATAAATGCGGGAATGTCGGGCTGGTACACATACTCCGGTCCCTGCCATCTAGGGTGGCTCAAGTGTATGCTCTGGAGCATTTGGCTAGTCCGATATGCACTCCAGTTAAAGAAGTCCTGTTGGAGCTGCTGCACTTGATCCATGGTACCTGCAAAACCCTTAAATTGGTTACTTAGACCATATAAACCCACCCCGAGGCTATCAATTTCCTCGTTGAAGTGGGTAGCCATTCCCTCGATCCTCTCGTCGATGATCTGTAACATTTCCCTCACATTAACGTGTGCCCTTCTTCGACCCCTACGCTCAGGCTCCTCGACATCCTCTTCGGCTTCACGACCAGCACCACTACCTTCCCCGACTTCTCTCCTCGGGGCTGTCCCAGCTAGCTAAATCACTCTATACATGTCTTGGGTGCAAATCTCGAACTCAACTAACTTACTCAACCCGATCAAGCTAGTTTCCCTACCACGGGACACCCGAGCAAAAGCTACATCGATCATCACATCATAGCTCCTAGTCAACCTCCCAATGAAATGAGCCCCCCTGAATTGGGCTCCTAGCTAAAAACCCCTTAGCACCACCGCCCATAAACTTCGCCAAATAGTGGGGGACATCGATGTTATTCCCCCTTCCATGCCTTCCATGAGGTATTGATGACGTACCCTCCGATCAGGTCGAAGGACCCCCCTTCGGCCTCAGTCGAATTTGCATTACGAAGACCCAAGTCTTTCTTCATAAGTCATTGGTGGCGTAAAACCATTGATCATTGACATGGTTACCAGTTGGGAATCCGCCACCAAGGCCTATGCCGCCGGTGTCTTCTCTTGAAGATGCCAAGACAAAGAAGAACCTTGACTTGGTCTTCCCCACGCTCCCACTATTTCCTTAGCTTCCCGCCAAGTCCGAGATAGTGGGGATGAAGCCCTAGCGGTTACCACAAATCGTGGATGCCCCATGATCTCCTAAACGTGTGCTAACACTCTCCAAGCTATTTTCATCACCTATAAATAGGTTGGACGAGTCATTTCAATGGTATGTTCACTCAACACAAGATTTCACATACATCATATTATTTACAACTCATATCACATACTTACTCTCACGGGAGGTGGTTCGCGGGCCCAACCCTCCGCAATCAATTAACGTGTCTACTATTTCTTATTGCAGTTGGCTAGAAGTTTGGCGCAAGCATATCACCCTTCATACCCTTCGATCATCATCGAAGGCCTGGTTGTACGATTTATTGTACAATCGGTGGCGCCATCCGTGGGACCCGCTACTATTGGTCTCGTTATTCCAAACTTACACCCAACAATCACTCTCACTAGTTTTACGGCATGAATCAAGGAAGAGAAGATACACCCTCCGGGTTTCTTGACCTTGACACCAATCCTACCAATGATCCTAACAACCTTCCCAATATAACCGCATCCACTTTTACCACACGATCTCACCACGAATAACTCCCAACAACCATGCTTCAACCTTGGCTAACCATGAACCGATGATTAGTCCAATGTTTGTCGGCTAACATCGAGCAATAGAATCTTTACTAAGGGCTCAAGGAGGCAAGCTCGGAATGTGGAGATGCGTTGGGAGTTAGAATACTCAGCGATGAGTATGACGAAGAGTTGAAATGGAGACTAGGCCCTTGGCTCCTAGGGCTACACTCTCGATGATAAGGATAGGGTCTCCGAGCGAACAAGGCCTAGTGGAAGGTCGGTTGGTTTGAAGACGTTCGGAGGGGCTCTACTAGACGGAAAGGCACGATAGAAGGCTCCAATGGAAGGAGTCACCGAAGGGATACTACAGAGGATAATTTGCCACCACTTTTGGCGGCTCATCCGGGAAGAACCGAGGCGGGGGTTCACAGCGGCCTTCTCACGCATCCGGCGTGGAAGGCAATCCATCTCAAATAAATGGGAGGAAATCTTCCTCCTCATGGTATGTACCCTCATTTCGTGCTCAATCTTACCCTCCGTGGGTTTATCCCCCACCTAATGGGCAAGCTAGCAACCCCGCTTTACTCAACCATACAGTATGCCCTACGGTCAACCTATGGTATATCCTTCGTACCTGTTGGAAGCCACCCACCTTATATACCTACCGCTACCCTCAATATGTTAACAAAACCCCGTTGGAATACCTCCAAATCATAACCCGTATAATGTCGCCCCTACCTACATGCCACCTTATAATCGCTTTTATTCAGAGCCCATGGGCTCTACAACACCCTTCGTAAGATGGATGAAGACTACCCTTTGCACGATGGGTTGAAAATGCCCGCATATTGGTACCTACGATGGGAAAGGGGATCCGGATAACTTTTACACTTGTTCAAGGGGCTATTAGAATGCGAAATGGGTTATGCCTGTTGCTTGTCACATGTTTACATACACCCTACGAGACTCGTCAGATATGGTAGAACGGGCAAAACCGGGTAGCATTGTGAATTTGGATGATCTCAAGGCCAAGTTCGGATCACATTTCATATGAGAAAAAGTTTACAAGGCGCACCTAACAAAGGCACAACATCAAGCGTAAGGAGAACGAGAGCACGAGCTTTCATCACCGCCACACCGATGACACGTTACGGATAATGGGCTTGCACGAGGACCAACAGATCTCGTGTTTCGTGCATGGCCTACCAAACAGTTTGGTTGAATTCCTCTCCACCGATCTCCCCGCAACCTATAAGGGTTTGGTGGAGAAGGCGACACCGGATCAAAGCAAAAGAAGTGTCTACCAACGGGGCTCTGGCCAAAATAAAGAAAGTCACAATAAAGCCCCGAAGCATCCTTCGTGGGAAGGTTCAAGGAACAAACACAAAAACAGGGACATGTTTACACCGTACCACAAAAACATCAACCATGGGCTCTTGGCTAATCTGTCCAAATCTCCAAGGGAGATACTTGCTACGGAAAAGGCTGCGAAGACCTTTGATCCTCCTCCTCGCTTGGCAAACAGAGGAAGGCCCAGAGATACTTCCAAATTCTGTTACTTCCATGACGATTACGGACACGACACCAACAACTGCAAAGAGCTCAAGAAACAGATAGAAGAGGCCGTGAAGTCCGGCCAATTGGGACATTTGGTGAAGGGTATAAAGAAAGGTAAAGACAAGGTCTCCATCACACAGTTGGGGAAAGATACCAACCTATAGAAGCACCCATCCTCATGGTGTACAAGGATGACTCTGGTTTGAAAAGGAAAGAAACGGAGGAAGCCTTGTGCGGAGTAGGAGATGTCACTTTTCCTTCATTCACAGGGAAAGTTCTTTCAAATGACCCGTGGTCATCAAGGTCTTGATCTCCAACAGAGTAAACAGGCCTACCTCATTGCGGTAGCTCCCCGAGTTATCTACTGACATTGCTTTCTAAAACTCAAACCTGCGATAAGGTCAAGAGAGTAGATTCAAGGTACCCTTAGTAGGGTTCTCGGGGAACACTCATGGCCCTTGGGAGAAGTCCCTCTAGAGGTTACGATTGGAGAAGGAAGGCTAAAAGAATGAAACTCGGTTTTCACGATCGTAAGGTCCGAATCTCCTATAACCTATTGATAGGGAGAACGGCAATGCGTAAGATGGGCATCGTTGTCTCAACCATACATGCCGCGATCAAATTCCAAACACCCTTCGGCATTGGAACGGTTTTCTCGACTATAAAGTGAAGGGCCCTACGAATTAGGCAAAAGGATTAAACAGTTTCGGAAGAGCCTCCGAAGGATGTTCTCGCTTGTTTTGACGTCAAGAACGATTGTGGTAAAAGACCTCTACCCCGATCGACGGTGGTAATCGGAAAGCAGCCCCAACCTCCTTTAAAGCGGGGTGGAAAAGGTACTACGTGCTAATGCGGATGTCTTCGCATGGACCTACTCTGACATGACGGGGGTCCCCAGAACTCTCATCATAGACGGAAAGCCCTTCGACACTGAACACAAGCTCAATGAGTTCAAACATATTGAACCCATCAAACAAAAGTGTCGAAGCCTAGCTCTCGAAAGAAGCGCCGCCGCATGCAAAGAAGTGGACGAGCTTGTAACAGTAGGCATACTCAGAGAGGTGAAGTTTCAAACTTGGGTGGCCAATCCGGTGATGGTCAAGAATCATGATGGAGGATGGAGAATGTGCGTGGACTTCACAGATATTAACAAAGCTCGCTCAAGGATCGCTACCCTATGCCGAAATTGATTGGAAGGTGGAATCCTTGTCGTGGTTTCGGCTAAAGTGTTTCCTAGACGCTTATAAGGGTTACCATCGATACAAATGGCGGAAGAGGACGAAGAGAAGACAACATTTTTACGGAAAAAGGCGTTTATTGTTACAAAAGATGCCTTTTGGTTTGAAAAATGCGAGTGCCACCTACCAACGCTTAGTGGACAAAGCCTTCCACAAGCAGATAGGTAGGAATCTGGAGGCGTACGTAGATGATATGGTCATCAAGAGTAGATCGGAGGAGGACATGCTCTCCGACATCAAGGAAACCTTCGATTAGCTTCGCGCCATCAACATGAAGTTAAATCCCAAGAAGTGTTCCTTCGGCGTGGAAGAAGGACAATTTTTGGGACATCTGATCACCAAGCAAGGTATTAAGGCCAATCCTTCGAAGGTCAAGGCCATCACGGATCTACAGCCTCCTAAGTCCCTAAAGGAAGTGCAAAGTCTGAACGGAAAGCTAGCAGCACTCAGCAGGTTCTTATCGAAGGGTGCAGACAAATCTTTGCCGTTCTTCAAAACACTCAAAGGATGCACGGACAAAAGACGCCCAAAGGAGTATAGATGCGAGCGACTTTCCAAAAGCTCAAGGAGTTCATGGCTATTCTACCTATACTTACGCCCCAATCAAAGGCGAAGTGTTGTTTATGTATATCGCACCTCTTTCGAAAGCATCACTATGTTATTGGTAGAAAGGGAGAAAAAGCAAATCCTATCTACTTCAAGCGTGGTTCTCTGAGAGTCGAGCTAAATTATCCAAAGACTTTGGAGAAGCTAATTTTGGCCTTGGTCCATGCCGCGAGACGCCTTGAAGGTACTTCCAAGCTCACCCCATAACCGTGCTTCATCGACAAACCAATTAGCGGATACTTTGAGCGGAGAAATCTGGAAGAATAGTTAAATGGGCTATCGAGCTAGGAGAGCACGAAATTGAATACAAAGGTAGAAACTCGGTCAAAGGGCAAATATTGGCAGACTTCTTAGCAGAAACACCCTCCAAACCAAAACATGACACAAAGGTTGCTGAAAAGCAACTTGATAAAGCGGTCGAAGGGTGGAAGCTTTATACTGACGGAGCCTCCAGCTTCGACGGTTCTGGCGTAGGTCTCATGCTTGTTGATCCCAAAGGGAAGGAGTACACTTATGCACTCCATTTTGAATTCGATGCTACGAACAATGAAGCGGAGTACGAAGCCTTGCTAGCAGGCCTCCGATTGTCCAAAGACATGGAGGTAGAAGACTTGGCTATTTTCGTTGACTCACAACTGGTGGCCAACCAGATAAAAGGCTCCTATGAGGCAAGACAACCTGTGATCAAGCAATACCTGGATAAAGCCAAAGAAATGCTCGAAGGGTTTACATCCTACAACATAGAGCATGTCCGGAGAAATCAAAACAAGAAGGCGGATGCACTTAGCAAACTGGCATCAATGGCATTTGCCCACTTAACCAAAGAAGTTCTAGTCGAAGTGTTGGTAGATAGGTCCATCGTCCGAAAGGAAGTGTCTGACGTGATACAGGAGGAAGACTCAAATTGGATGACTCAAATTAGAGAATATCTAAGTGGTATACTGCCGGAGGATCAGAAATTAGCTCGAAAGGTCCGCATCAAAGCACCACAGTATAGAATCATGGGGAACTACTTATATCGAAGGTCCTTTCTTTCCCCATGGCTACGCTGTGTAGGACCTAGGAAAGCCGCCAACATCATTCAAGAAGTACATGAAGGATCCTGCGGGCTTCACGCAGGACCCCGCTCCGTTGTTTCTAAAATCATGAGGATCGGGTATTACTGGCCTTCGATGCACAGGGACGCCGTCGACATCATTCAGAAATGTGAAGGCTGTCAAGTTCACTCAAGGGTTCCAAGGCTACCAAGAAAAGATATGACCTCTGTAACCTCCGCATGGCCCTTCAGCCAATGGGGGATAGATATTGTAGGTCCTCTGCCAGTTGCTCCCGGAGGAGTAAAGTTCTTGGTCGTAGCCATCGATTATTTCGCTAATGGGTGGAAGTAAAGCCTTTGGCATCCACCACAGGAAGGCACATGGAAAAGTTCGTGTGGGAGCATATTATCTGTCGGTTCGAAATACCTCACATCATCATTTCAGATAATGGGAAGCAGTTCGCCAAAGGGGTATTCCCAGTGTTTTTTAGAGGCCTGAATATCAAACAATCCTTCACTTCCGTCTACCATCCTCAAGGTAACGGACAAGTGGAAGTTACCAACAGAGACATCATAGAAGAAATAGAACGAAGGCTGGGTTATAGTCACCACGGTTGGGTAGATGAACTACCTCTAGTACTTTGGGCTCACAGAACGCATACAAAGTCAAGTCATGGGGAGACGCCTTTTAGCTTGACATATGGCACGGAAGTCGTAATCCTTCCTAAGTAAGTGTCGAAACAGAAAGAGTCATGAGCTTGAGGCGTGAGACAACCAAGAAAGACTCAAGCAACCTAGACCTTCTCGAAGAACGAAGGAAATAGCCTCAATCGGGAGGCTATCCATAAGCAAAAATCGAAAGATACTACAAAAGTCGGGTTCGCCATCGACCTTCAAACCGGGGAATACGCCCCCGACTCAACAAATAAGTAAAGTCGAGTACTGTGGTAAACTAGGACCTACATGGGAAGGGCCCTACGTTATTAAGGAAGCATATGGCAACGGAGCCTACAAGCTGGAAACCCTGGATGGAGATGTTATTGATAGAACCTGAAATGGCACTAACCTTCGTAAGTTCTACGTATGAAACTTACAATGTCTAAGGACATTTTTTACTTTGCTTTCAATCAATGTATTTGCATTCTTCTCACTTGGGGAAAGAAGCATTAATGGTAGGCGTCTAGTATTCATTTCTTAAAATGATGTAATTCTCTCTACCCACTTAATGATATAACGCATTTCCCTCAAATCTCTTGTTTCGTTCAATACAACAAAGATTTGTCCACCAAGTCGCTTTATAATTTTCAATGTCAAAGGGATGTACAAAGACTAAACAACATGTCTTGCTCATATGCATAACATCCATCTCAACTTCACATTAACTTTCCTATATGGCCTTAAGGTATTTTAAGCCTTCACGCCCAAAGGATCAAGATGGAGTGGGTCACCCTCCGTCACCACCAAATTATCGATTGCTAATATTCTTGGTGAAGTAACTACACACAATGAGGCTATGCATCTACCATACGCCTTAGGTTGTAAAAAATATTTTTTACGCAAGTAAAAATAAAAAGAGAAGAATCACATATGGCAAAATTCGAGCCCTAGTGGCTTCAATATAGATTACTGACTAGTCTAACTAATCTAAAACAGGCCGTAGCCTTAACGATCTAACAAAATAAAATATTGTCTTAGGCCGTAGCCTACATCACACATACCACATGTTAATTGTTTCATCAGGCACGAAGCCTGGAAAGGAACACAGACAATTGTTTTAAACAGGTACATACCACCACAGGGATCAAATTACAACCACATGGTTGCCTTCATCAAACCTTGGAATAAGTGGGATCACCAACCACGGGAGGGAACCTTGGGTGACGGAGTCTTCTTGGAGGAAGATGGAGGCCGGACTCGTCTTGGCTTCTTGGCCAAGCGGGTCCTCAATTGAGGCACTGGGTCCTTAGTCACATCCGCAAGGAAAGGGAACTCTAAAGCGCTTAATTGATTACCGCATCATCATACTCTTTTCATGAGTTGCCACAGTAGTAAGGAACTTTCTCCAAAGACCACCGTTCCCCCGCCTTGGCTATCTCCTCCAAAGTGGTACACTTGCCATGGAAAATGGCAAGATTCACCACATTCCCAATGGCAATCCCACATCATCGCTATGGTAAAGTTCCATAGCGACATGGGATCACCTTGGTTACCAAGTCCACCTTGTCCTTTTCAAGATTTTCGCACGAAGGTTTAAACCATCTACCTTTCTCGAGCTTGATCTCTTGGTCCAAAGAACTTTGCCCTCTCTTGTTCAAGGCCTCCACACTTGGATGAAAGAACATATATTTGCTCTTTATAGCCTCGACCATTGAGCCTTCTAGACATCGACCCATCGATTCACTTCACTCGTTGCCAATTGACCTTTGAGCTTTTCATTCTTAGCTCGAGATCTTGCACCAAGGGTTCTTGTCAAAATCTTCCAAGGAATCCTCACACTTCTTCTCCAAGTCTCAGATACTTGATCCCTAGCCTTCTCCCTTCTCAAAGATAACATCCATTTCTTCTCGAGCTTTGGTGACAAAGACGGGCGTTCCTTGTCCTAGCATTGAGTTGATTATCTAGCATGCACTGTCGGACATAGCTTTTGTCATGAAGATCGCAGAGCCTTTCTATGGACATGTTATCCATCACCCCCTTCCATTTGGGTGGGATCACATGGCCCACGAGCTGGTGACAAGCTAGGGGAGAGGGAAGTTCTTTCGTATCAGGAAGTCCTGCAACATATGTACCTTTGTTAATATATTATTATTGGTACCTAATTTTTGTTCACAGGTAAGAAACTTTACCATGGATATCATCGATCTTGGGCCCTTCGATGGTCGGAAATTCCTGACCTTACCACAGGCACTCTTTTGCCGGGTAGTTCGAGAGGAGGAGTAGGTAGGGCGAGTTTCCTTTTCGAAGCAGACTTCACAGCTTTAGCACTGCTGCCTTTCCTGCTTCGGACCCTTTCACCTATGCCAGAGGGTCCTACGATGGCCAACTGTCCTTCGGAGATTGGTTCGTCAGAGTCAGCAACATTCTCCACAAGCTGATCATCTACATCTATGGGTTCCTTTGACGGAGGAGCAGAAGATACAGGTTCGATAGGCTGGGCTTCCACATCATTGCTATTTATGGACATTGATGGGGAGCCCACGCCATAGCTTGTCTCTTGAGGATTCTTTGGAAAGAAGCTTACCTCCTTTGCACCACCAGACACCACAAAGTTCCTGAACGACATCTCTGCACAAAGAAGCAAATAAGATAAATATCAGAACGATAAGTTTTAATTTTTTATTTTAATCAAAAAAAGTACATACTTTCTCCATCACAAATAATCTCAGGTACCAAAGGAGACCCCTCCCATCTTTCAGCAATGCCAGCCATGAAAAGAATTGGCTCAGGAAATGTTTAGCAATCAGCTGGATGACGAGCCAAACATTGATACAAAGGGTTTCTTCTCACAGTATAGGGCAATGGATCGTTGAACCTTTTTTCATCATATTGAAATTCCGGTTTAACAATGCAGAGTATGCCGGAGGGATAATGGTGTTTTGGATATAAAAGAACTTGCCTTTCCAGTTCCTTATGTTTGTAAAAGGCCTATCTATCAGAATGGGCACATCCCTTTCACCCCTTTTGGCCAAGGTCAACCAATCTCCTCCCGAGTATAGATTCAGAAAACCCCTAAGCACAGTCAAGGATGGTTCGAACCCATAAGCTTTGCACATCACGATGAATGTTGTAAGCTTGGCTAGGCCAAACGGGTTGAACCTAGAAATGTGTACCTCATAATATCGGAGGAATTCTAAGATCATAGGATGCAAAGGTATCCTAAGGTTGGAAGTGGTGAAGGCATGGGTATAAAGGCCTACATAATTTTAAGGGGCATCATATATCCCTTGATTTCTACTCGGTAGCATGATTTTATGTTCCTTTGGAATCGGGTAATCAGTGAGGAACGCTTTAAGATCCTCCCTTGTTAATGTGCAACCTTATTGCTTTATTACAAATTTTTTATTGGTTGACATGGAGCCTTCTAAAATACACAATAATGTATTTGAAATACAGAGAAGAAGGAGCACTTTACCTTGTTTGATCGAAAGCTTGATCGGAAGAGGTTTTAGTAGGTGAAAAAACTTAGGCGAGAGATAAATTTTGTTAGGGTTTTACTGTTTTTACATTTTATATACCTACAAGATGAAAAATCTCGCCCTACACGTAATTACTTATCCCTTACCACCGGATTTCAAAACTCTTTTAAAGTTTGAAAAGATGTTCTCTTTTACCGAGGAAAAGGGGTGGTTAGGATAATTAGTTGCATTAATTACGGTCAATAGGCGCAAGACTTTTCATCTTCGTTCGTTTTTGTGACGAAGGGGAAGTTTCGTTCTTATTTCTGAGTCGTAAGCAATATTTCTTGTTCGTACATATCACTTTCAACTGGGGGGCTTGATGACGTACCCTCGGATCAGGTCGAAGGACCCTCCTTCGGCCTCAGTCGAATTTGCATTACTAAGACCCAAGTCTTTCTTCATAAGTCATTGGTGGCGTAAAACCATTCATCATTGACATGGTTACCAGTTGGGAATCCGCCAGCCGAAGGCCTATGTCCTTCGGTGTCTTCTCTTGAAGATGCCAAGACAAAGAAGAACCTTGACTTGGTCTTCCCCACGCTCCCACTATTTCCTTAGCTTCCCGCCAAGTCCGAGATAGTGGGGATGAAGCCTAGCGGTTACCACAAATCGGGGGCGCCCATGTGCTAACACTCTCAAGCTATTTTCATCACCTATAAATAGGTTGGACGAGTCATTTCAATGGTATGTTCACTCAATACTGATTTCACATACATCATATTATTTACAACTCATATCACATACTTACTCTCACGGGAGGTGGTTCGCAGGCCCAACCCTCAAGCAATCACTTAACGAAGTGTCTACTATTTCTTATTGCAGATTGGCTACAAGTTTGGCGCAAGCATATCACCCTTCATACCCTTCGATCATCATCGAAGGCCTGGTCGTACGAAATATTGTACAATCAGGTATAAATCATCCATAGTCATTTTCTCCTTGGCAGAGTGCCTTGCCCGAATAGAGCAAACAAGGAGTCGGTGAACCAAACGGCGAATGGGGTTCCTAACCATTTTGTAGGACGGTGGATACTTAGAATCGTAACCATCCATAATAGCAATCCGGTTGAAATAGGCTGCATTGTCTTGAGTTTCATCCCTATGCCTCCAACAAGTGTTGTAAAACCTTCGAAAAGCTTCCGAATCTATTTCTTCTTGAGTATACAAGCCCATTCTCACAGTAAATTGCCTTAGAGTCAATCTCCTTCTCACACCTCCAAGTTGGAAAAACAACGACTCCACATCATCATCCTCAATCTCATTTCGAAACTCAACACTAGCAAGGAACTCCCGGACATATTCCGGAATGACCGGCTCCGTGATCCTAAAAAGCCTTAACCACGCATTGCATGTGAACTCCCGTGCTGTACATGCGAACTTAATCTTGCAGAGTTTCCTCAACTTCCTTCCAGCTTTCCCATTTGCCAAACTATCAAACGCATCAAAATCAAGGGCTTCCGGTTGACTACTATCTTTCCTCCTCAATTTCTCGAACTCATTAAGGCACAATTGCCTAATCCTTGTATCTTCGTATGCCATAAACCTAAACCATTGAGCGGGGTTGTTTGCGCCTGCAAATAAGATAGATAACAGTTAGTGCAGACCTTACTGATGTAAAGTTACGGCGTGACCACCATTACTGGTTACGCCATAATTAGATAATTCCAGAAGTTTACGGCGCAACTTAACACAATGGCTACGCCAATTACAAATTTCAGTAGTTACGGCGTAACTTATCCCCAGGTTACGCCGTAACTTTCCCCATAAACTCTCAGATGGTCAAATTAAGCAATAGATTACGCCGGAACCATCAATTTTTTTCAAGTGGTAAAAATGTTTTATAAAATTTTAACCTATTAGTGCTGAGGGATCGCGCCTAACCCACTAGGTTTGTGTTTGACCCAAAACCCATTAAAATTAAGTCAAAACATCCAAAACGACCCATAGTGATAGGACACGAATCAAAATAACATGGGGAATTCATCATAATCATTAATTAATTAAACCAATAGCAATAATATAATTAAATAAGCAATATCCCTAAAATATTAAAATATAAACCCTAATTGAATAATCGAAATAAATGAATCAAAAAGAGTAGTAATAGATCTTACCAGCCATGGTGAATGACGAGATTAAGAAATCTTGATGGAAAAGTTTTTGAGAGAAAAAATTACTGTTTTGGTAGGCGGTGAAAAGAGATTGTGTAAAACCTAGTTTTTAATCCGTATAAGGTTTTATACCGCTAGGAGGTTACGGCGTAATTGTTTTAGTAGTTACGACATAACTAATATTTTCCAAATATTAATTGTTGTAAAAGGGTTACGTCGTAATCCAAATATAGATTACGCCGTAACTAAATATTTAATAATATTATTTTAAATTTTTTAATAAGATTTAATTTTTAGAATTAAGATAATTTTAGTGGTTATGTCGTAACTTTTTACAGTAGTTACACCGTAACTAATAGCTTCGAAAAATGTGTAAAATTGCAATACGAGAGATTGAGAAACGTACCTTATGGAAGTGCTCAAATCTCTTAATGAGGTAAACATGATATACCTTAGATCTTCCATTAACTGCTCCCCAACAGCGGCGCCAAAAAGCTGATGTGCTATTTCATACTGCTTTTAATATTTATAAAACTTAGATAACTTAGGATAGACACATACTAACGGGCAGAGAACCCGATCAGATGTAGTAAAGCCTTAGGTAAATCCGAGTATCATCCCAAGAGAGCTGTGACCTTGAGAGAACTAAGATGATTAGAAATGATATTGATGATAGGGTCATTTGCATATATATCCCTCCAAAGATGCAAAATTGCATATATATCCTTTGCATGCATAAAAACCATTGTACTATGTGCATCAAAAACTTGTAAGAAGGATATATATGGAATTATTCACTTTTGGAGGGATATATATGCAATTCACCCTTGATAATATATGGGTATGACAAGGTTGTTATAATTCATAGATATGCTATTATTCCACTCACACAGACACCAGAAATTTAGGGTAAAGAGAAAGACAAACGAAGCTTAACGAAGAATACAAATATGAATGGATTCTCGATATGAAGGTTTAATATAGTGGTTAATTATCACCAGACTTCTTTGGTCAATTCGTCATGGCCTATGGTTCTTAGACTCCTGACCAAGATGAACAGGTCACCCGGGATCATTCGGCAACCTAATAGCAGTCATTAAGCACCAAATCTACTAGATCTAGATGGTGGGAACCCGGCCGTTAGGAACTTAGATTCCCCCTAACCTCTTAAATACCTCCACTTGATAGGTGATTGATTGTAGGGGTGAGCAAAATGACCGAGAACCGAACCGGAACCGACCCAACCCGGACCGAGTTTTAGACCCGTGGTTCGGTTCTCGATTCTTCAATATTGCAAATTTCGATTCTCGGTTCGGTTCGGTTCGGAACCGCGGGTCTCGGTTCCGGAACCGAAGAACCGCTAAGGGAAACAAGGTTTGAGTTTTGTATAACCTGATGAAGTTTTTCAAAGAGTTCTATGGTATATGGCCCAAGTTTTGACCATCATTTTTACATGTTTAGGCGTGATTGATTTTTAAGGGAAACAAGGTTTGAGTTTTGTATAACCTGATGAAGTTTTTCAAAGAGTTCTATGGTATATGGCCCAAGTTTTGACCATCATTTTTACATGTTTAGGCGTGATTGATTTTTAGTTTTTTTCAATTATTTATTCCTTTTATTTTGTTCTTAAATATATAGTTGAATAATCTTCATGCAAAGGTCTCATGTATATGCTTAGCTTGGATTTATATGTCCTCGTGACATAAACCAAAAAAATTGAAAGTTGATGGTCATTATTCTTTTTGAAGGATAAAAGATTATATATTGCAAAGCATAGGAAAACCAAAAATATAATTGTTTTCAAGAATGTCTCTAGTACATTGGAAATCAAGATCTTGTTAAAACAATGACAACCGTAAAATGACTATATTCAAAAAGAACGATAGAAACTTTAGAAAGCACATCCATAGTTAGAAACATGATCCATGCATACTATACTTTCACAGCCATCACGATCTATCTTCACCTTGATCTCAACAGTATACAACAGATACAAACACATGTTGAGTAACAAATATAATCATGAAAAACACTCCTCAACTTAAAGAAATTAAAGTGCGACACCGTACACCGAATAAAAAATAACGAACCTCAAAATTCTAAGTAACCGCACTATGTGGACAAACACACGTAATTGGTTACATGAAGTGCTCCCATAGCAAGTTTTATATTTGGAATCTGCATACAAAATTAGAGCACTAAGTTTATGTTGTAGTAAAATCGGTTCTAACGGGTAAGAACCGAAATACCCGAACCGGAACCGAGACATGCTATTCGGTCCAGTTTTCGGTTCCTTGGTCATCCGTTTTTCGGTTCTCGGTTCTTGCAGTTCCGGTTCGGTTCCGTGCGGTTCTGGAACCGCGCTCACCCCTAATTGATTGTACAATAAATTACACTACCAGCTCATGATGATCAAAGGTATGAGGGTGTATGTTCCACCAAGATTGTCTATCACCCGAGAATAAGAAATACGAAGACACTACGTTAGTGATTACGCAGGGTTGGACCTCGCGAACCACCTCCGCGTGAGAGTAAGTATGAGTTATGGTTGTATAAGTGTGTGTAAGTAAAGAGATGCGTGTTGAATGAGCTTACCATAATCGTTTGCCCGTCCAACCTATTTATAGTGGAAGAAATAAGGTTAGGGGCACCTTTGTGTAAATGTCGGAGAACATGGAGGCGTCCCATGTTTGTGGGTAACCGCTAGGGCTTAGTGACCCACGTTCTCAAACTTGGCGGGGAAGCCAAGAAAGAGAGGGAGATCGTGGGTTTAACCAAGTCAGGAGGTTCTCTTATCCGTTGCTCCTTCGTTAACCATACCCCGAATGGCTTAGGGCTTTGAATGGAGAATTCCCTGTAGGTAACCTTCGTGTAAACGAATGGTTTGACGCCCACGAATATTCTGGAGACCTAACTTGGGCCTTCGTAAAGAAGGGCTTCGACACGTCTCGAAGGAGTGTCCTTCGAGCTGTTCGGAGGGTACATCATCAAGCCCCCCGGTCGAAAGTGATGCATATGAGCGAAGAGGAATTGCTTTCGACTTCATCCTGCGAAGAAAATTATCCTCTCGCTGCAAAGCGTATCGCGTACAAGATAATTATGTGCCTAATCTGCGCATTTAATGCCACCTAAACACTTTAGCTGCCCGCTACAGTAATTACAAATCCCCACTTTACCCGGTGACCAAAAAGACTTTTTTTGAAATTTAAAAACGTTTAAAATCCGGATAAGAGTAACTCTTAGGGACACGTGTGCGGTGTAAAAAATGGTGAAAAAGAGTATTTAAGGGAGAGTGGTTGAAACCCTAAAACATTTTACTCTCTCCGTCCTCTTTTTCACGCAGTAAACTTTGATCGCACACCAGCTCCAAAACCAAAGTTAAATACTCCTTCTTGCTTTTAGTTTAAAATAGGTATGGATTCAAAGTTCATTATTAAGCAACAAAAATGTACTTTGACTGCAAAAGAACTACACGACCATCTGGCTGATTACCCAATCCCACAAGAGTTTAAGATCATGTTGCATAATTCTAATCAAGGTATCTTTGATGCCCCAAAAGGCTTCGTAGGGCTGTACACTCACTCTTTTAGCCATTCCAACCTTAGGATTCCAATTCACCCGCTTATTTTAGAACTAATGCAATATTACAAAGTGCATATCTCTAGGTTCAACCCGTTTGGTTTAGCCAAACTGACCACATTCATAGTAATGTGCAAGGCAAATGGCTATGAACCAACTCTTAAGGTTTTAAGGGGTTTTTTAAATCTGTATCCTGGGGGTAACTGGTTAACTTTGGCTAAAAGACCTGAAGGAGATGTGCCAAATCTGTTTGCGAGGGTCTATACCAACATAACAGATTGGAAGGGCAATTTTTTCTATGTGCAAAACACTATTATCCCACCCAACTATCCAGAGTTGTTGAATAAGAAGTACATGTTTGATGCAAAACGATACAATGACCCCTTGCCGTATGAGGTGCGAAGGAATCCATGCTATCAGCGCCTGGCTAGATATCCTGCAGATGTGCAAGTGTTCCCCGAGCCAATCTTGTACATGGTCGATTGCCCACACCGGGAGGGTCTCCCACAAGCTCGTTATCATTTATCATGGACAAAGTATGTTTTCTACTTTTATTTAAGTAGGGCCAATGTAGCAATCGATATTTATTTTTCTTGCTTCTTTTTTCGTAAATGTCATTCGTGAACTTCATGTATCAAGACCTTGATGAAGACTTGAGCTTCATGCTGCCGAGAAAGTCAAGAGTCCTATGTTGTTGGTTCACCTTCCACATCATCAACAACAATGATGTAGACACTCCTAAACCGAGCTCTTGCCTCAAAGACCCACACAAGCATTGTTGGAGGGTCCCTCCCAATTGGTTGAGAACGTGGCAGATTCGGACGATCCTGCATAGGAGGATGTCCCAATCACAGGCTCCACTGGTATAGCTGATAGATTGAAGAGTAGGAAGGGAACAACTGGCAAGGCTATGAAGTCTACAAACAAGAGGAAAACTCCCCTCCCAGCCTTCGGATCCAGAGCAGTGCGACAAAAGAATGTCGAAGCCAAGAAGTTTGTTAAGTCTGCCTTTGAGCTGCCGGATGAGACTGTGGAGATGCATGGTAAGCAATGTCCCCTTTTAAAATATATTAATTGATAATTATGGTAACTAACAGAACTCTGATGCATTGTATTGGTCGCAGGCCTTCCTGATACGAAGGAGCTTCCCAATGCTTTGTCCTGCCACCGAATTGTGGATCATGTTACCCCCTCCCAATGGAAAGGATTGCTGGACAACATGTCCATCAAAGGGGTCTGTGATCTACACGACAAGAGTGTTGCAAGGCAGGCGGTGTTGGACAACCATTTGAATGGTCGAACCAGGGAGTTACTCAGGGCTGTTACCAAGGCAAGACAAGAGATTGTTGGAATCACTCCTAAACCATAATCAAGTGTTAGTAATTATTATGTAATAGTTAGCTTTATTATGGCCTTTATGTTTGTTATTAGCCTTAAGCTTATGTAGAAGGCCCATGAGCTTAGGCCCAAGCCCATTTAAGAAAGGATGGAAACTAGGAGTGTTGCCCTAGCTTTCCTCCTATAAATACCTTATGTAAACCTTCATTTGAAGGTTGGTTGTTCAAGTTTTTCTTTCTTTCACATCCTACGCCTAAACCGTATCATTGCTTTGTGTGTGTGTGTGTTAGATCTTGTTCAATCGCCTCATCTCCTTTCTTATAAGCTTGTGTTTGTAAAACTAGTGACCTAACAGTGGTATCAATCGCCTACTAGTTGGGTGAATCGTGTTTGTTTTTGAAGTGGGTTTCGGTCCTACGCCTAAAACTAACGAGTGATACTTTGGTTTGCTTAAAACTTGTTTTTACACTTTTAATCCAAGATTCTTGTACTTTCAACGTTTTGAGGTGTTAAAATAACTTGTTTTTGGCAAAAGTTTCAACCTTTACGCGTGGATAGTTGTTTTTAAGCTTGGTTTTTAACGAGGGTTTCATTCTACGCTAACTCGCTTTTAGAGGCTTTGGTTCATCAAGTTTCACACTTTTGTGTATTTTGGTGTTATTGAAGCTATTTTATCACACAAAACGGGTTTAGAAACACTTTTGGACGTAATCAAAATTTTGAGCATTTCACGCCGTAGTAAAACCCTAAAACTACGCGTAAGTGCTTCCTTGGTTTGATCTTCATTTTCGTGGTTTATTCCGTGTTTTCTTACTTGGATAAGTCCGAAAATACGTCGACTTTGGATATCTCTTGCACCGTGATAGTGTAAAAGATCATTTGGGCAAAACCCTAAAATTACGCATAAGATAAGCTTACGCCAGAAATCCCACGCCTAAGATTTTTCCTACGCCTAAGCCTAGTCTTACGATAAGAAAATCCTACGCCTAACTTTCACGCCTAACTTTTGTCTACGCCTAACTTTAGTGCTTTTCCCTACTTACGCCAGAAGCTAAATCCTACGCCAGAACTCCTTATTGTTACGCCGTAACTTTGGTGTTTTTACGCATAAGTGCTACTTGGTTCTTGTCTTTTCTACGCCTAAGGACACTTCATCAACAAAGGTTCATTCGACTACAAAGATCCATTTTACCAACACAAGTTTTCAACATGTCTCAACCACCATACTCTAACTATTTCCTTACACTTATCCTCAACGACAACAACAACTAAGTCCACAACATCAACAATGGAATCAACAACAAGCTATTTATCAACAACAATTTAATCAACAACATACTCCACAACTTGGTGCAATTCCCCACCACAAATGGTTCAACCACCGCCAAGTCTTCAAGTTCAACCCTACACAAATGATTTCAATCAACATCCATCAAGGAACACTATGAAGGAACCCACTTGGTTTGCAAAGATGTGTGAAGCTTTAAGCACCAACAATCAATTCATGAAGTCGATCACTTGATAGACCTCCAATGCTCACTCCAGAAACTACGATCAATGGGTGATAAGGTTCTTTAGGTTTTGTGATCCAAGAAGCCACATGGAAAGTTCTTAAAGAAGGTTATCTTGAAGGTCCATTTGAGATGCCTATCGTCATTGTACCCGGAGATCCTATCGCTATTCCACCAAGAGATGAACAAACCAACATTGCTATCACATGCACTTGAATCCTCAAGAACTTCTCCACTATGAAGCGATGAACTTGCAATGGAATATATCCTCTTAGGATTACCAAACCCAATTCTTCGTAGTGTTGATGCTCAAAAGACCGCATGTAAAATGTGGATCATATTCGCCTTCTTATGGAAGGATCGGTACTCAATCGAGGATTTGGAATCCAAAATTTACTTGGCTTATGAACACTTCATGATTGAACCCGAGAGACACTAGAGTCCTATCATCATCGCTTTTCGACATCATCAATGATTTGGATAAACACAACATCATCATGCCAAGAATTGCAAAGTGAATACTAAGTTCCCGAGTAGTCTTGGTCCCGAATGGGAGAAGTATGTCATTTTTCTCCGCTGCTTAAGAATATGCATCATTCTACATATGGATTGTTGTACGATTACTTGAAGCCTCATGAAAAGGAAGTTGATCGAAAGGATTCTCCGTGCTCAAATTGCTCCACCCACACATCCGGACAATCAACAACTTGCCTTATATGCTCAACAAAGTTATCCTCCTCAACAAGCAACTCAACCCATCGCCTCACCACACCAAACGATCAATCACAACAACCTCAACAAAATCAATTGGTTCCTTACAACAACAACAATGATCAAGCACTTCATAGTCAAACTAATGAGGAATCCGATCCGCTCAAGCATTGCAACAAGGATTTGTTATGATTGCTAATGCTTTTAGCCGTTATACAAACAAATCCAACAATCGATTCGCTCCTCATCCAATACACGAAATCAGTCATGTGAACAATGGACGAGTTGAAGTTCGTAATCGTGGTTATGGTCGTCAAATGGGAGGTGGTCAAGGGTTTAATGCTATGGGTAGGAATAACAACAGAGCTCAAGTGGTAGAACAGGAAATGCTCGTAATGGGTTGAATGGTCTTCGATGCTACAACCGCAATGAGAAGGGACACTGGCTAATGCATGCCCAAAGCCAAGGACTAGGGGCGTGCTTACTTCAAAGAGGCTCTTCTTTGGCTCTTAAGGATGAAGTCAGGATCTCTCACAAACAAAGAACAGAGCTTTATGGCGTATGCACTCGATGATGATATGGAGGACTTGCAGCCAATGCAACCGTTATGTTGATGGCTAATATGCAAGAGTTACACATGAGTGAAACAGCCCAATGATGACATCGATGGCTTGTCTCGTGCACCGAACAAACCATCATCATATCTCGAACTAATATCTCCGCCAATATCCGAATCCGACACGGATCGATCGCTCAAAATGAGTCATCTACATCTCGCCTCGACGATTTTCAAGTTAACCTCAGAGTTACATTTGACGATCAAGATGACCTTATGGTTTCCTTTGATAATCAAATTGACTCGTGGTTGTACTTGAGGATCTAAAGAATGATCATGTTGTGACTCACGCTGAACAAGATGAATCTTGCCTCATCCGATTTTGCTCGGTTAATTCAAGACCATCAAATCAAAATGGAGGAATGTTATGCATTAAATAAGGACTTAAAAAGCAAAATGCATCGTTAACCAAGGATTTTGAATGCTTACAAATGCAACTCAACTTTTTCAAAACTCAAGAAAACCGTGAAAAGGTTTTGAAGCCGCTTTGCTAAATCTCATCAAAACGAAAAATATTTAGAGAGAGAGATGCGTGATCTAGCCGCTCAAGAATGCTTTGTTGTCCAAATAGAACAACTCAAACATGAACATAAAAGGCAAATTAACGCCTCACCTTGGAAAATCAACAATCTAAGGTCGAGTTGTTAAATTGTCAAAACAGCTTCAAAGATACAAAAGCATTCAACCAATCGGTAGATGACCTTCTTGCGTAAATTATTGGCTTGCAAAACAAAATTAAAGAGTTTAAAACTGTTGTTTACAAACATGGTGAATCAAGAATGACTATTGAAAAGTTTACTTTAAAACCCAATCCGAAAGGATATGGACCAAATTTGGCCGACATAAACCAAAGCTTTCACTAAAAACATTCAAACCAAATCTCAAGTTTCCAAAGGTAATATAAAATTAATGATATCATATGTTATGAGTGTTGTTGAATATCATCGTCAAGAGGAATTAGATGCGTAAGACGAGAGTCGATCAAAATTAAAAACAGCTTGTTTACAACAAACCTTTAATTATTCAAAACCGTCACTTTCACACACCAACGGATTCTACTAACACACCAAGGGTTATCATCAAAACACCGAGTCTTCTAATGTTAATCCCCAACCGCACTATGCACAAATTTATGGTCCTTTACCTTCAATCATCAAGTAACTCAAAACCCGAAAATCGCAAAATTCTTAGATATTTTGATATTTTCATGGTCGACCTCAAAACTTTAGAACATGAGATAGAACATCATTCGAAATCAAAGTTCAACACTTTCAATCGCCTTTAGCGAGAACAAAGAGACATTTTTCGAAAAATCTTTACCAAATGTTAAAATTTGAAAAGTTGTGCATTAGCTTGGGAAAAGGATTTTCATAAGGAACTTGAGTGATGAAGGTCGCCGAGAAAACTCAAACATCTATTTCTAATACTAAACGCAAAAAGAAAATGTTGAGAAAAGATGTTGATCGACTCTTGGAAGATGTTATCTGTACCGATATCCATAATGTTGTGTTATTCTATTCTTTGCCACATGCATCCGATTATATCTCTCACGATAATGTTGACTCGTGGTAATCGCTGAGAATACCGATAATGTGCTTCAGATCGAGTCTTTAAAAGTCGAAAATAAACAATTACTTAACGAACTTTACAATGCAAAACGTCGTTTTCTTTGGTGTGAAAAGATATTCACAATCATCAACTTAGTTTTCAAAAGAAAATCGCTCAATTGAGTGCAAAATCTTCTGATCCTAAAATTGAGCAACTGGATGATCAAAACGTGTCTTTGAAAAGTCAAATCTCAAAATATGAACAAGAACTTGTAAAAGTTAAACAGGAATATGGTGTCATATTTGATTTACTCAATAAGACTCGACATGAAGCATCAAACGAACTTGATCACTATCTTGCTCACACTAGAGATGTCATGAATTTTGCTGGTAATATTCGGTCTGAAAATCAAGATTTGATTCACACTATCTCTAAGCTAAGAGAAATGTTAGGAAAGTATGAACAACTTCCGCCAACCATCATTAAGAGATTAGCACCAATCACACTTAGTAATCGTGCACCTAGAATCCCTACTGCCAAATCACAAGTTGCTAACGTGCTTCCTTCTATCGAAACAGAATAGTTGCGTTTTTCCAAACGTCCGCACTTCACAGCCTAGAGCACTCAATCAAGAATAGGAAGTTGCGACCTAAGAAAAGATCAATAAGGAATGCTAAAGTAGAAGAACACCCTAGGACTATGAATAAGACTCACGTTGCTTCCACTATAGATGTTGCGTCCGCAAATGTAATAGCAATAGTGATGTAACGAATGCTAAACCTTTAAGCACTTTTGATATTCAACTGATGCACCTTGTGTTATTTGTCGAAAAGTATGAATTCGATTGTCATGACAAATGTGTTGCTAAAGCTATAATCTCTCGCTACGGAATCCTAAGAATCGGAATACCTCTAGGCCCACTAATCATTCTAAGTCCGTGCTTGGTAGACCGCCTTCTTTAGATTCTAAGGCAACCATTGTCACACCGTAGCTCCGGCCACCTCCTAAGAATGTAGTACCACCTAGTGCATTCACTAAGACAAAAGCAAAGAGTAGTTATAGATGGCGAAATGGATATATAACACACTAGGATTTAAATGGATGCCTAAAGTCATTAATGTGTGCATGTCTCATATATCGCTTCGAACCCTCTAACATTTCGGGTTCCACATCTACTTCTATTCCATCCGTGTCGTCTGTGTAATGCAGTGATACAGATCATTCTCTGATTGTTGATAGCGGATGTTCCCGACACATGACAGCAACCTTAAACTGTTATCAAACTTTATTGCAAAGTTCATTGGCACCGCCAGTTCGGAACGATCACTCGCAGCCTATCATGGGCTACGGAGATTATGTCAATGGGAACATCGAAATCGCAGGTTTACTATGTGGAAGGCCCTGGTCATAACTGCTTTCAGAGGTCGGCTTTGTGATGGAGATTTGGAGGTTGCTTTCCGGAGAAAACTTGTTTCATTCGTGATCTACAAGGAAATGACCTTATGTCCGCTCACGTAATTCTAGTCTCTACACTATCTCTATGCAAGACATGGTTGCTTCATCTCCCATCCGCTACTTTCAAAGGCAACATCAACAAAATCCTCGCTATGGCACCGCTGCCTCTCACATCTAAACTTTCAAACCATCACCAACCTTGCTCGACACAAACTAGTTGAAGGTCTCCCAAGATTCCGGTATTCAAAAGATCACCTTTGCTCACCGTGAACAAGGGAAAAGCACTCGTGCTCATTTTCCTTCAAAGGTGGAACACGCCTCAAAGATGTGCTACATCTTCTTCACATGGATTTGTGTGGCCCGATGCGCGTGCAAACGATCAATGGCAAACGCTACATCTTAGTAATTGTTGATGACTACTCACGATGGACTTGGGTCTACTTTCTTCAAGCAAAGACCAAGCTCCACAAATGATCATCACCTTTCTCACGAAAATACAGTGTTCACCCGCAACACCGCCGAGATAATTCGAATGCATAAAGGAACCGAATTTGTTAACCAAACCCTTCGTGAATTCTATGAGAAAGTGGAATTCAAGCATCAAACATCTATTGCACGACACCGAACAAAACGGAGTTGTTGAAAGACGAAACCGAACGTTAGTGGAAGCCGCAAGAACAATGTTAATCAATGCTAAACTTCCAGACACTTGTGGGCGTGTCGATTCATCGCATGCTATACTCAAACCGTTCTATGATCACAAACGCCACAACAAAACACCTTTCGAGCTTGTCCACAACCATAAACCGAATCTCAAACACTTTCATGTATTTGGATCCCTTTGCTATCCGAATAATGATCGTGATGATTTTGAAAGCTCAAAGCCAAAGCGTACATTGAGTCTTTATTGATATTGTGAGAATTCTAAAGGTTACCGGATCCGAATCGTCAGACAAAACAGTGATGGAAACGATTCATGCTCATTTTGATGAACTCACCGAAATGGCTTCGAGTACAACAGCTTAGAACCCGTCACAACCGCTTAAACTTCCCCAACCCCATCATCACCGAACAAAGCCCCCACCTAACTCAACAAATGGAAAGGTTATTTGCTCCTCCGCTCGCGGACGATATTGATGAACGTGCTCCGTGTGTATCCACTGCTTCACCGCACAACCCGATAATATTCCTATACCGATACACTGCTACAACAACCATCGTTGAAGATGCACCTACACCAGCTTGACTCCAACACAACAGCTTGAACACACCGCCCAACAATGATGAACCAACCGATGATATTCTCAATGAAGTACCCCACCGCAGATTTTGATCCAAATGCGTTCTTCAACCCGCTTGCTAATGAGATCGCCGCACCGATGTCGCGAATCTTCAACAAACCATTTGAATCCTCGAAATCGCACAATGTATACCAACATCAACCTCTACACATCGATGGACAAAAGACCATCCTCCGCTAACATTATTGGCAACCCGAATCAACCAACCGTTACGAGACAACGCCTTCACACGATGGTGAACATTGCATTTATGCACTCACCGTCCCGCTAACTGAGCCTAAAACATTAAAGACGCAATGACAAAAGACAACCGGATTGAATCCATGCAGAAGAACTCAACCAATTCAAACGCCTTGAAGTATGGAAACGTTGAAAGACCAACAGGGTCTACGCCATTGGTCTAAAATGGATTTGGAAAACAAATTGATGTCAAGGAACGTTATCCAAACAAGTCACGCCTAGTTGCTAAGGGTTATCGCCGTGAAGAGGAATAGACTTTGAAGAATCTTTTGCTCCGGCTGCTCGCCTTGAGGTCGTTCGATATTTCTCGCGTCATGCTCATATGAATATGACGGTCTTTCAAATGGATGTCAAACCGCGCTTCTCAACGGACAACCGAAAGAAACGGTTTATGTCACCAACCCGACGGATTCGTTAATCCAGAGTGCCCGAACCATGTCTACAAACCGAACAAAGCTCTTTATGGTCTCAAACAAGCCCCTGCATGGTACGATAAGCTATCATCTTTCCTCATTGCTAATAATTTCACCAAAGGCTCGGTTGACCCAACTCTTTTATACAATATCACGGGCACATATCTTAATTGTTCAAATTTACGTGGATGACATCATTTTGGGTCGACACATAAAAGTTTTCAACCGCTTTGCAAAACTAATGAAGAAAATTTTTGAAATGTCCATGATGGGTGAACTTACGCTCTTTCTAGGACCGCAAGTTCATCAATCACCCCGTGGTATTTTCTTGAGTCACCCAAATATGCCCTTGAATTGTTAAACAAATTTGGAATGAAAACCTGTGATACTTATGCCACACCAATGACTCATACCAAGAAGCTAGATGTCGATTTACATGGGAAATTAGTTGACCCTACCAAATACCAAGTATTATTGGGTCTCTCATGTATCTAACAACCAGCGCACTGATATTGTCTTTGCCGCTTATCTATGCTCCCGCTATCGTCGCGACCAACCGAAACCCACCTCTCTCGAGGCTAAAAGAATCCTCCGATACATCAAGGGAACCATTAACTGGGGATCCGTATCCAAGGATTCTCGTTTTGAACTAATCGCTTTTTCGACGCCGATCACGCAGGATGCTTAGACTCAAGGAAAAGTACTTCAGAGCTCTACAATTTCTTGGTGATAAACCGTGTCTTGGCAATCAAAGAAGCAGATTGTACATCGTCGTCATCAACCAAGGTAATATGTAGCCATGTCCGCGTGTTGTGCTCAAGTCATTTGGATGAGAACACAACTCAAAGACTATGGTTACGTATTTGATGTAATCCCGATGTATCGCGACAATCGGAGTGCCATTGCGATCTCGCAACTCGCTCAAAGACTCAAATCAAAGCACATCGATCTTCGCTATCATTTCATCAAGGACCACGTGGAACAGGTACCGTTGAATTATACTTTGTGGGTACAGAATACCAATCGCGATCTTCTCACCAAAGCCTTGCCTCCCGCTAGGTTTAATGAGTTGGTCCACCGGATTGGTATGAGGTGTTTGACTCAAGAGGAATTGATGACCTCTTAAAACATTCTTAAAACCCTATCAAACACCAAAACATCTTTTGTAAATAATTTTTCAAAACAAAATACAAAAATATAAAATCTTATAAAACAACAAAAATATTCTTCTAATCTAAAATCTTTCAACATGGCAAGTACATTTCTTCCTTCAACACTATAATCCTTCAAAATTCAAGATTTTTACGATCAAGTGTTGAGGGGAGAAAATTTTCACTTAACTGCTTCAAAACATCTCGTACTTGCATGTTACCATATCTCGCTTGTTTCATTTAACAATGGTGGTGAATTTTCTCGTTAAATGACACCCTGACTAAATTTATAACCTTTCATTATTTCTTAAGTCGAGGGGAGTGTCACAAGTTTCTTTCCTAAAACTTTGTTTGGTAACCAAAATGGAAGTTAAATGGCTTTGTTTGAAAAAGGAAAAGTGGAGGGACCAAAACTGCATAACCTTAAAGTTATTTTATACAAAACACCCCACCTAACTCATTTACTTCACATTTATTTCTCCAACCAACTTAAATCCTACGCCTAATAATCCTTCTACAAATCTGTGTTTTGGATCATCAATTTGTAAGTGGTTTTATGATCTTAACGTGTTTACAAACATAGGTTTTGATTCTTATACAAAACCAACGGTCAAATTTTGATCTATGTTTGATTTAGTGTTCTACGCATAAGCGTATGAACACTCAATCAAGAATGGGTGTTTGTGGTTATAAATATTGTGTCAAAATGTTTCTTTTACATCAATAAACACATTTTCATCACCTAAACATACCCAGAAACACGAATTAATGGTTTTTGAAAATTAGGGTTTATGAGTCGATTTGGGTATTTTCGAATGTGAAGTGTTTTGGTCAAAAGATTGTTGTGTTATGCTTATGTGATGTTGAATTGATGATATCCATGCCTTATAACCACCCGTAAACCCTAATTGATTCGTAATTAGGAATTAGGGTTTAATGTTCTAAAATTGGGTATTTTTGATTCATCTCGAACTAGATGTTAATACTTGGTCTAAAGACTCTCACAACACTCTTAAACTACCGTAATTAATATGGTGCAAATCCTATGGTTAAAAATCATACGCTGTAATTCTTAACCCTTAGGGTTTTGACCCACGCTGTATGACTTTCACGCGTAACCTTTAAACGAATGATTCATGCCTTGTTTCGTTGATAAAATGAAGTTTTGTGTTAATTTTGATGATTTGATGAATTTATTTCGTGCTTTGCTACGCTTAATATTCGTAATCAAGGTCATTTGATTCTCTACGATAAGGATTACCCTACGCGTAGTCAAGTTATGCGAAGAATAATTCCCACGCATAACCATTACGCCGTAAGGTTCTACAATGGGACCACGCGATCCCGTGAAGGATATGCGTAAACAAGGACCTCACGCATAAGGTCTACTTCACGAGTAAGCCTTACGCCGAAGGTATATATACGCCACGCCGTAAGCTCCACGCATAAGGTCCCCTTTTCCCACGCTGTAACATTTCTTACGCTGTAGTTAGGATCCCACGCGTAAGCTTTCGCTCACGCATATGTCATTATCGCTTACGCTAACTTTGCCAAAACTACGCTTAACCCTCGATTGACCTTCATGATGAATTGTTACGTGTACAAACTTGTAAATAAACTAATCATAACGTCACGAATCCAATAATGTCACTAATAAACTTAATCGCTTGATATGTTGTGAACAATAAGTGATAACATAAACTTTAAAACTTAAAGTTAACTAACTCACTAAACATTTCACGACGCCATTAGACTATTGGACAAACAAGTGACTTAGGACTCAGAATAATCATTATCACCGTACATTCAATAACTAGACAATAAAACCTTCGTTGACTAACATTATGTCTTTCGATATGTTGGTTCTTTTGGCTAATGTTATTTCGCATCACGACATGGTCGAACAAATGAATGTGGATGCATCGAAGTTCTTACAATTGTCGATATCTTTCCAAATGGCTATCCGAGAAAGCTTGGAAAGAACAACCTTAGGGTTGACTTTGACACCCTCACATGCTCGTAATCTTCTTGTCTCATTGCAAAGGATATTCTCGTGAATCATCCCTACCGTAACATGCTCTCACACTCGCCACGCCCAGAGGTCTACATTCAACAATTCGGGATTCTATGCAGAGGATCACCGGTCAAAATGTCGTGAATGCGACTCTTAATCACAAACAAGTCACTATCACTCCCGATGACTTACGAGTGTTCTCATCATTCCGCATATCGCCCAACCGACTTCTTTGCTACCCCCATCAAGAGACCGTCCCGCAATTCTTGATAGATATTGGTTATGATGAAGCTAAAGGAATCATTTCTAAGCACTCTCACGTGAGTCAAGAATATTCCTCAACCATGGAGGACACTCTATATGATCATCACCAAATCAATCTCGGTCGCGACAAAGGCTATGAGCATCCCAAGCTCATGGAACTGCAAATTTTCCGTCGTTGATCAACAAGAAGGACATTATAATTGAAGCATCGCTATGGGAAGATATGATGTCGTCTCATGTTAAGCTTGGCTCCAAAATTCCCTATGTCGATACACCAAACTGTTGATCCAGAGCTCTTGGACTTCATCCCGATATCCCCATGAGACTCAATGACCCGTATAATCATGACATCTTGACCGAGCCCATACTATCCGCCGTAATCAAAGAATCGCTCACGAAGAAACAGGTGTCGAGTTACCCGATCACCTTCTTACAAAGGAAATCAAAAGTCGGAAACGCATAAAAGGTATCGGGTAGCCGTAAAAGAAGGAAAAGTTGGCCATCTTGATGAAAAGGCTTCGGGACACCTACTCGGAGAACCGTAAGAGGCAAGGCTGGAAGTGCATTAAGCATAGAGAGTCAAAGGAAGTTCCCAAGAGGAACCCTCCTTCAAAGAGGATTGTTCCATCTAAGGAAGCTACTCCCATCCCAATCCCCAAGCCCGAACCACAAAGAAAGCTTTTGGACGAAAGCTCAAGGTACCGAATCGATGAAGAGATTACTTACTCAAACCGCAAAGGATGACACCCATCTGCACTAAAACCTCCAAGTCCTCAAGTCGATAAAGGAAAAGGGAAGACTCGCATTGGTGCCCTATGATGAAAGCTCAAGAAGAAGAAGAGCTATTAGATCAATCCTACAGAAGAAGTTTAATTTAGTTAGACACATTCAAAAGTCAAGAATTTGCAAAAGACCAAATGGGTGGCCCCGAGGATCAAGTGGTGCCGCCCACCTCACCGATCCCGATGCGTTAATCGACCCGATAGGGATCCGTGCCACCACTCTTGTGCAACAACAAACGCTTGGAGGTGTCTCATCGAACATCACATTGAGGAACCGTAAAAGGATAAGACCGAGAAAGAAATGACCGATGAAGAAGCTAAGGATCGAAGGAAGAAAAGGCTAAAATGACAAGATGACGAAGAGAATTATGATGATTATCTTCTCAAAAGTCCAACTCGCTCCAAGGAGGACACTTCGCACCTCCTAAGGACCCCGAGTCTCCTCATGTCTCCTCCTCATCGATTCTTCTTCTCATTCATCACCACCACCATCAAAGAGATCAACCAAATCATCATCCAAATCAGGAAGAAACCACCTCGATCTTGGATCTCTCGACTCATCAAAGAATTGTGAAAGTCGTCCAACAAGTCGAAAGAAGGACGTGTTTACGTAAAACCGAATTGGTTTGTCGACCAAATACAAGATTTAAATGATGAGAAAGACAAGATGCGTAAAGAAAGGGAATTTGTTCAAGTTCATGAAAAGTCATCGAAAGAGGAACCGAACGAAATGATCAAGGTTACACTAACAAGTACCTTCGTGATATCGCTCCTAAAGTCACAAAGGAGATGTTTACCGATAACTATATCCGAATCTTATGCGATAGCCAAGCAAACTATAAGATCCACACCTTTAACCGTCACAATCAATCCATCCGATCCTCGTAGTTTTCTCGATAATGAATTGGTGGCCAAGCTTGTCACACAAATGTCTACACGATCTAGGACATTTACTCGAGGAAGGAAAGTCGCTTCAAGCATTGCCGGACTACCAACTCAAAGAAGCATGTAGATTCGAAGTCGAAAGTCTAAACGCCCTAGAGACGATGAAGACAAGGATCGATAAGCATGATAAAGCTAAACGTCAAGAAGTCCGTGAATCATCTTCTATGTTACCTCCTCTCAACGGACTTCTACTCAACAAAGATCTCCTCCTCGCTCTTCTACAGATAAACCTCGTGACGATTCCGAGTTACCACCCCGACTCGTAAAACCGTGATCACTTTGAGTATACGGGTGGTGACGATGAAGAGGTCCTCGAGCCCCTACAACAACCCACCTCTCCCAAACAAGTGCATAACCGTAATCATCATCAAGGCCTTCTAAAAAGAAGAAGAAGACGACTCACCAAGTCGATCATGGCTAGATGACGATAAAACCAAGAATTTGAATGGTTCTCCACACTTGTCAATCAAACTCCCTACCCGAAGAAGGTCGAATTTGGTAGACGGTAATACATTGAGCATGCAAAACTTTGCAAGAAAAGTTCCATGTGAAGAAAATGACGAAACCGAGTTGAAGCGAATCAAGAATGAAGCGCTTCAACTTCTAAAAGACACTCTAAAAGTGCCCTCGAGGTCGAATATCACCTTGACAACATTGCTCGAGCTATGTCTAACAACATGGATTGGCTCAACCCGAAGCAAACATTGACTTCACAAAAGGGACAACCCTCCATACTACACCGATTGGACCAAACCTCTACCAACCATTGGCCAACCAGATGAACCACGGATTCCTTCCGATATTTCTTCAACAGAGACCGAATTTCTTCTCCATGGTGGCGATGGTTCAAGGAAATATGCTACATCCTTGACACTTCCATTCCCCGCAGCCTATCTACTCAAACCGCATTGCCATTGAGGAACGTACAATCACTTGTTCTCCAACACAAGGAAGCATACGACCGAGATGCATTGTATGGGATTCATCATCGCCGTAACGCCGACGAATCTACTACGTGTCGCCAGTTCGTAAGTCACAACATGCGTTGTTTAGTACTAAAGACATCGCTGCCATCCAACATGTTGGTCTTTCATCCAAATGGGACTACACCTTTCTCAAGAAGATTGTGGTCAAAAGACGTGATGAAAGGGATTATGCATTCTGTGAAGTCGACTTTGAGAATTTGTCTCAACGATATTGAAGACATGTACCTTGCCAAAGCATGTGGTCGCATGAGACAATTTTCAACCGAAATACAACGAGAATTCATCAAGTCACCGCTCATTTTCATCGACGATAGTCATAAAAGAACGTGTTGAAGATCTTCACCAGCCGCTGAATCATATCGACACGTGTCAACTTCACTCCACCACGCTTTGATCTTCCCGATATCAACCACTATCACAATTAACGCTCATCAAGAAACCGCTTGGTGTCGCTTATCGCAGTGAACTTCATCGCAATTGCTTGATGGCGTGTAATGAGCTTCACAAATTTGGAGATCATACTCAAGATGGTTAGGGACGGATTAGCTTATCGATTGAAGGATATACGTGAAAACATTGGGAACCCTAAGCGATGGAATTCTAAGGATCGGAGGAATGTGAGAAGGATCATCACCATGATTGATGAACGGTTGTTCGTGGGGATCGCCTGACGATTGGAGAGCTATGTTGGTGGTCGACCCAGATTAACATAACCGCTTTCAACGCCTGCACACCCCGGGAACATCACCGCACTTCCCGGTACTCCTTGAATTGTTTCTTTCATATAATTTTGGATGTGTGATTAACTATGTCTATGGCTTGTGCACACATAAAAGGTACAACCCGTTTGTCAAGAAAGGACCCCGTGGTACGCCTCATGCCACAATCCTTATAAAAGGAGCGAAAGCTTTACTTTTGAGTAAAACCTATCAAACCTTTCACTTTTCAAGGTTTTGCTCAAAAGGACAAGTACTTCCCATATGATTTTCAAAACCTCAACCGCTTATATCACTTGTCGAGGGGAGTATTTGAATTAAAACTTTGTTCACAAATTGTTCATAGTGGTCATCTTCCCGCAACACTCGAAATGGTCATATTTATTGTCAACTTTTCAAAATAACATTTTATATGCCATTTTGAGGGGAGAAAATTGTGTGATAAGAAATATGTTGTGCAAAATGCAAATGAATCTGTGTACTTCGTGACTTAACCAACGAATTGACGGTACTAAACTGTTAGTAACTCGAAAAGACTTGTCCCGACGGGTAATAATTTCAAGCTAGTTCGCTAGTAATGTAAACGTGTCTCGCAAAGGACTTGTCCAAGTAGAAAGTACCATTCAAACACTCTTGGTAGACATGAACTCGACGGTATGACAACCTTCGAGGTTTGTCTACACCTTCAAGGTAGTTATTAGAGCTAGTTGTCACCTAAAAGTCGACAATGTAACTCTTTAACTATGCAACGAATCGTGTCTCATGGGGATTGTCTATCTCCAGTGGATCAATTCAAAATGTGCGCTTTTTCCTCACCGTGCATTTAAACCATTAAAACTCTTAAGCACATGTGGAGGGGAGTATTTATGCAAAATCCTATCTCTCACAAAGGGTTCAAACATGATTTTCATTAACAAACCCTTTGAGAGATTTTTCACAAAACAATGGTTTTAATGGCAACATAGGTTAGTCATGGAGTTATAAGGTGACTAAGGTTAGGAATAACCGTCCTATGATCCGCCAGAGCCGGAGGGATCTACCCAAGGACATCACGAATAGTTAGTACTTAGAAGTCCTTAGGTATGATTATAAAAAGGAGAAAATGAGAATCGGAGAAAGAAGGAGTTGAAGAATCAAAAGAAATGCAAAGAAAAGGGTGAAAAGAAATAGCCCTCCGATTATTCAACTTAGGGCGCATAATCGGTTCAATTCATATACTACCGTTGTCACTTAGTGACACCGGTATTGAAGATTAAAAGTCGTCATGGACCCAAAGGACGATGCACTAAACCTTCTTAGCCACTCAAGTTTCTCTCAATGTGCTTGTTTCATTCTCACAGGAACCCTACGTAAACTATTGGCTTTCTCTAGAGATCGCTAGTATTGAAGAAGGAGACCCTCTCCTAGTCTCCGCCAGAAAACCAAAACGCACTATTGAGTCTAGAGCCACGAGATTCATCAAAAGATCTCTTAGGTACACTTGACATTTTATCACTTGACGATCAACAAATAAGATTATCGCTGGTTCATATCGAGTCCTTCATGATCTTAGCAACTGTCGAGAACATTTATGAGAGGTTCACAACCGTGATCCTCGGTGATTGAATGGAAACTCCCGCCAGGTCAACATCAATCACCCCGACAAAGAAGTCACTTAGGTAACTCCCCGTGGATTACGCGGAGTGTGTCTCAAACGGTCTACAACAGAGGTGATGCTTCGTGTACCTCAATGACTATCTCGAACTCAGATGTACTTCGACATCGCGTTATCTCACTTGTGGGACTCAGCTCAGAACGGCCTTTGTAAGAATTAGAGTTGTGTTTTCACACTATGTCGTTAACACTCAAGTTCAAACTTGTAAGTGCCGGAACCGCTTATTACTAACCGCTTGAAATGTTTTCTTATGGAAGCTCCGAGCGGATGATCGTGTCGATTCTTCTCATGCTCACGCCAACATCATCACTAATGGAAGTTCTATCCAAAAGCAACACAACCGCCGAATGATTCTTCGTCAAACCAAAGAATCTACAAAGTTAAAGACTTAAAGAACTTCATCAAGATTGAATTCCAACGTTAAAGAGCGTGTGAGCATGTTGAAGAATGACGTGAGACACCGAGCAAACAAGGCACTGAGATGTAATTGATGCGCATAACAACATACTATCACTTTCACCACAAAGAACAATGATCAAAGAACAAAGTTAAAGATGACGCCAAAGCATAACCGCTCAAAGAAAACTATCTCTACACCGGGAGATTGTTCGAATCAAGGCAATTCTTCTCACAAGAAAGAAGAATGTCGAAGACGCCGAGCTACTATTACATCAACGCTTTCACCGCTCATCACCAACACTTGAGGGGAGATTGTTGGAATCACCCTAAACCATAATCAAGTGTTAGTAATTAATATACCACGAGCCCGTAAACATATATCGATCATATTCATATTCACATAAGGCAACATTTGTAGGGAGACCTACCAGAGTTATGAAGGACGCATGCACGCAGATCAATCATCGACAACATATAACATATAACATATAATGATAATGATCTAGGATGCATCCATACGCCCTTCCTACATATTCACAAATATGCTTCACCATCCGTAGACGCCGCGTAACATCACTCTATCGCCTAGAGTCATATCGAGGTGCATCATCGATACGGACATGGAACCCCATGACTAGTTAAATATTTGGCTCGGGTGTCAAACTATCTTAGGTCAAATCGTAATGTCATAACCGATACGCATCATATTTATCGAAAATCATTTATGTTTCCAAAATCATAGTTTTCATATCAAATAGTTCAAAATCGATGTTTCATAATTCGTAATCGAGTTCGGATAAGCAATAGCTCAAACAAATCGATTTGAGATTCATAGCAAAGGCTTAGGAAACCCTAATACGAAGAAAACGTTAAGAGGAAACCTCTACCAAAAGGTCGTAATATCTCGTACTTTATTCCAACGCAAATGATCAAAAAGCGTAAAGACGAAAGGCAAAGGATTACTCCTCTTCACGTAACCTATAGACATTAACGGTCGTCCAAGTTATTTATGATTCCATAATCGTCAAAATGATCTTTTAATATTTGGTGTTCATAATTAATGATCTTCATACTTTAGGGTTTTATTAATGAGACTTAAGTATTTTATAATTAATGTTGTAGATTAGGGTTCGTTATGTCATTTATCAAAGTCTAGGGTTAAATGTGAAAATAGTTTATAAGTCATAACTTACACATGAAATAACAAATTACTATATTTAGCTCAAACCCTAATCGACTCTCATTTATGTTCTAGGGTTTTCTTATTCTTGAATATCTCATTAATATGCATTTACTTTACATGTTACGTTTATGATTTTATGTGACACATAAGTTACTTCTTACTCAGATTGATTACACATGTACATAATTATTAGTTCACTTTAGTATAACACACGCATATGAGACAAAGTTCACAACAATTAGGGTTTTATATACTTTATTCGCTTTACATATTAAACTAGGGTTTATGTTTACTTGACCCTTACTTATTTATTACACATCCAAAACTCATGTATATATGTATTCGGTTCATCTAGGGTTTCGGCTAGCAAGTTTACACAAGTCCTAGCTCATCTAACACGTTACGTATTCAAGTTATATAGTTTTATACCTTAGCCGAATACATCTATGGTTCGTCCAACCTCATGCATGGTTCGCCTTGTTTAACTCAACGATACATGACCCGATTCAATATTACATCTTACGTTACATGATCCTTATTAGTTATAAAGTTTAATTGATTAGGTTTGCCTTGGTTTTCGCTTACACCTCTCGCCACAAGAAAAAGAAAACAAAACGCGACTAAACAAAATATAACTTGACATATACATGCAAGGTACGTTAAAGGAAGTCGAATAAACGTTATACCTTAACTTGTTGAAGCAAAACTCGACTCCAAGAGTCTCTTGAGGTTCGCCGAATGAAAACAAAGAGAAGAGAGGCAAAACAAAACTAGGGTTTCACTTTTTGAGCTCTTGAATTATATTTATAGTAGTAGCATTTAGTTAGGGCTTTTAGAGATGGGTTGGGTTCGGGTTGGGTCCAACCGTCACACGAGCTCACCCAAAAATGGGCTTCGCCCTTGGCTCACACGACACAAACAAACACCCTTGAGCTCTCGGCATGCGCAAGACAAAACAAAAGAAACGAGTCCATACAAACAAACGAACGCCCAACATATTAGCTTAAACATTTTAAATCCTTCGTCGTACCAAAGTCGCTCACGTAATTATATTCGTTAAGTTTTATTTATTAGGTTTTAATTTCAGAATTTATTGTAAACGATTTTACGTATTTTTATGATTCTTGGTTCCAAGGGTATTTTCGTCTTTATATATGTTTTAGATTTTCGGTTTTACAACTCTTCCTCTAAAAAAATTTTCGCCCTCGAAAATTGAAATGAACGAAACGAAACGAGATGAGAACATACCAACTATTCAAAGAAATGAGGATAACTAGCTCGATCGACTCTTCGGTCTCCCAAGTAGCCTCACGCCCGGTGATTTTTCCAAAGAATCTTAACGAACGGAATGACTTTACTTCTCATGACTCTCTTGTCTTTCTAAAATAGCTTCCGGTTCTTCAGATAAAGACATATCGATTGAATCGATCAAACGGATACGAAGCAACGTGTAATGGATGATAGTTGTATCCCCTTAGAGAGATATATGGAAAACATCATGAACATGCGATAACCGAGGCGGAAGTGCTAATCGACACGAAACTTCTCCTATACGCCCAAAATTTCAAACGGACCAATGAATCGAGGACCGAGCTTGCCCTTGATTCCAAAACGCTTCACACCCCTAAACGGCGAGACTTTCAAAACACACGATCACCAACTCGAAACTCTAAATCACGACGATGCTTATCGGCATAACTTTTCCGACGAGACCTAGCCTCCTTCAACTTTTCTCTAGCAATGCCTACTTTCTCATTAGTGATCTCAATCATTTCCGACCTTCGATTAGACGCTCACCTACTTCATCCCAACAAGTAGGTGATCTACATTTCCTTCCATAAAGAAGTTCAAACGGTCGCTTTAATGCTAGCGTGCCAACTGTTGTTGTATGCAAACTCTACCAAACACAAATATTCATCCCACCGCCACCCATTCCAAAGCACAAGCCCTTAGCATGTCCTCTAAAGTCCGAATAGTCCTCTCGATCGACCATCCGCTTGAGGATGAAACGCCGTACTAAAATTAAGTCGAGTACCCCAAGCTTTTGCAAACCTTTCCGTAAACGAGAAGTAAAACGCGATCCCTATCCGACACAATAGAGGCTCGGAGTACCATGAAGTCTAACTATCTCTTGTCAAAAATCTCGCCAATCTACCAATACCATAATCCTTTCTAATTGGTAAGAAATGAGCGGATTTGGTTAGCCGATCAACAACCACCCAAATCGCATCATGCTTCTTCTTAGTAAGAGGTAGTCCAACACAAAGTCCATAGATATCTTATCCCACTTCCATGTCGGAATATCCAATGGTTGTAACAAATTCACTAGCTCTTTGATGTTCGATCTTCACTTGTCGACAAATCATACACTTCGACACAAACGCCGCCACATCTTGCTTCATGTCGCTCCACCGTAAATATCGTTTCAAATCCCTATACATCTTGGTAGAACCAGATGGATAGTGAAAGGAGAACTATGAGCTTCACCATAACTTTCTCAATGGCACCGATCATTGGGAACACAAAGCCTATCTTCATACCATACAATTCCATCGTTATCAACCTTAAACTCCGCTCCGCCTACCTTCTTCAACATTCTCGAGCTACGCCCACAACTCGCCGTCATCTTTCTCGAGCTTCCTTAATTTGCAGATAAGGTTCGACTCCACCTTCATACTAGCCCAAGATCCACCAAAACCTCGACGCACAACTCAACATCCAAACGCTCTAAGTCACGAATGATCCTAGGCTCAATCTCAATACTTGCAAGCATGCCGATTTCCGCTAAGCGCACAAGAATCACATTAGCCTTACCAGATGGTACCGAATGTTAGTGTCATAATCCTTAAGAAGTTCTAACCATCTTCTTTGTCTCATGTTGAGTTCCTTTGAGTGAAAATATACTTGAGACTCTTATGGTCGGTGAAAATATCACACGCCTCCATACAAGTAATGTCTCCGGATCTTCAACGCGAACACCACATCGCCTAACTCAAGGTCATGATTTGGGTAATTCTCCTCATAAGGTTTCAGCTTGTCTTGAAGCGTAAGATATCACCTTACCATGTTGCATCAAGACACACCCCAATCCTTTCTTAGATGCATCGCTATAGATTTGATATCCTCCGAACTAGATGGAAGAGTCAAAATAGGGGCGACACCAACCTCCGCTTTCAACTCTTCAAAACTCTTTTCTCTTTCATCCGTCCACACTAATTTTTCACCTTCCTCATCAATTGGGTTAAGGGCAAAGCTAAACGAGAGAAACCTTCAACAAAACGCCGGTAGTATCCAAAGAAGTCCTAGAAAACTCCTAACCTCGGCCACCGTCGAGGTCTTGGCCACTTAGTGATAGCCTCAACCTTAGACGGATCCATGGTTATACCATCACCGACACGATATGACCAAGGAAAGCGACTTGTCCTAACCAAAATTCACACTTCGAGAATTTGGCTTACAACTTCTTCTTCCTCAAAATCTCCAAAACTATCCGGAGATGTTGTTTATGCTCCTCTTCGACTTAGAGTAAACTAAGATGTCGCCGATGAAAACAATAACGAACTTGTCGAGGAACTCATGGAAAATACGATTCATCGTGTCCATAAACACAAAGAAAGCGCATTCGTCAAACCAAAAGGCATAACGAGAAACTCATAATGACCATATCCGTACGAAACGCGGTCTTAGGAACATCTTGCTCCTTCACACGTAGTTGATGATAACCGCACTCGATCAATCTTAGAAAAGAACTTAGCTCCTTGCGCTGATCAAACAAATCGCCTATGCGCGGAAGAGGATAATGGTTTCAATAGTAATACGGTTGAGTTCACGGTAGTCGATACATAAGCGCATACTTCCATCCTTCTTCTTCACAAACAAGACAAAGCACCCCATGGAGAAACACTAGGTCGAATGAATCCATTCTCTATCATCTCTTGCACTGCTCCTTCAACTCCTTCAGCCTACAGTGCCATACGACACGGAGCCTTCAAATCGGTTTAGCACCGTGAATCAACTCAATGCTAAACTCAACTTCTAGTCGGAGGAAGACCGAAGTTCATCGGAAAAACGCCGGTGAATTCACAAACAACGAAAAGGTTTTCAATGTTAGGACTCTCCAAAGATGTGTCCTTAACAGATGCTAGAAAACCTTGACACCCATGAGCAATCATGGTCCGCGCCTTCATAGCGTAAATGAACTTAACAGATTTGAGTGGTTTAGAACCATAATAAACGAATTCGTGATGTTTTATGTCTCCAAAGATCACAGCCTAGCATAGCAATGATGGAAGCTCTATGATAAGCCAACCAATCCATGCCTAGAATGATATCAAAGTCGACCATGTCGAGAGGATACAGATGTGCAGGCTAATACGATCATCAAAACGAAGAGGACACTTAGCGATTTATGATCAATAATCATGTGGTTTTTCATAGGCGAGATATCGATAAGTGATTCGTTAGTGGTTGTGGCTTCATATTAAGTTTCTTAGCACATGTGATGATATAATGGAGTGTGGCACCGTGTCAAATAAAACGAAGATGTAATAATCATCAATGAAAAGAGTGCCCGTAATGGTACTCAAGTATGTTCCACCGATTCCGAGTAGTAGCATAAACACGCCCAAGAGTAGGTGGCGGCTTGGTGTAGTTTCCGTGAATCGCCGGGTTCCTCTTAGGGCAATCCTTGATCTTGTGAGTAGTGGAACCACAAGAGAAACATCCACCAGCCGGCCTTAAAACATGGTCCCGATGAGCCTTTCCACAAGTAGTACAGATAGGTGGGGAGGCAAACTTCAACCGTCTTTGTCGACTGTAAGATCCTCAAGCACGACCGATTCGATCCTCGAGCCGATCGATCTTTGTTGTAACGCGGTTATTGTTACCTTGATTCTGACGATCATTTCCATTCTTACCAAGCAGCCTCGCTATCCCGACCCCTCGCCTCAAGGCGCCTAGAGTCCACATTCCTTCCCGATCGACCTCACCGATCATAACCCTTATCCACTTGTCCCTCGAATCATAACTCTTGCCAAGATTTCTTTATACTCATTACTTTGAGTCCTACCTTGAATCCGATCACCATCGCGATTACGCTTGTTGTAACCCGAACCTCATGAAAGATCTCAATGTTACGAGTCGCATCATTGCAGCCGACACATCCTCATACTCGGTGTTAAGCAATGGTCCAACACCCACTTCTTCATCCCCATTTAAAATGCTTAGCTTGGCGCCTACCATCTCCAAAGAATCGCCCCAACAAAGCTTACCAACCTCATAAACCTACTCATGTACTCATTGGAGTTCTCATGATCAAACCGTAGATCGCCTGATAATCCTCTCATACCTTTGTCGCTCAAAGATCGTGGAAGTAACGGTTATAGAAGATAGTCCAAACTCCGCCCAAGTACAAGTAACAATGAAAGCATCTCCTCCTCGTGCTTGTTTCAATGCTTTCCACCAATTTAAAGCATCACCTTCCAACTTAAACGCAGCCAAACGAGTCTTAAACTCGCTCCACAACCCAATACTTCAAACAACTTCTCAACATGAGTGATCCACCCTCGCCTTCAGGGAGAGCAAGAAGGTTAAAAGAAAGAGGCTTGAGCTACCAAACGCCGAGCCAAGTGTGAATGCCCGGGTTGATTTCTCCACCACTACCCAAGCACCATTCGACACGAATGTTGTTGATCACTGCTCCATCATCTCGTGTAGTCAAACCAGGGAAAAGAGAGTTGAGAGCATTCGCAATCGCAGATCCATGTTAGAGCATCATCGCTCCATCCAAATTCGACGAGTTCGAACCATCCGAATGATATTCAAACGATTAGCAAAAGAACAAAGGTGAGATACGAAATGGAAGTTCGCAGAAGGAAACCTAAGTCTACCCAATCCTCACAGTCAAATCCTAACTCTAAGGGATAACCTAAGGTTCTTATGTTCACAGTGTCCCGACTACAAGTCGTAAACCTGGCTCGATGCCATAAATTGTAACGCCCGACCCGCCAAGGGTAAAGGAATCACAAGTAATGGTGTCATATCAAAGCAAAACATAAATAAACAAAAGAAGTCTTAACATAAATGCGGAAATAATCCAAGTCAAATGACTTCAATACATAGGTCCCAAATGAAACGAAATAACTCCAACATAATATCCGAAATAAAATAAGTCTTAATGGCATCATAAGAAATCAAAGCTAAAATCTCTAAGGTAAGTCCACTCAAGCACTCATCCCAAAGCAACCCACTTCCAATGCTTAGATACCGCCATGGAAGAAAAGAAAGTGCGGCCGAGCTTCAAAAGCCCAAAGGAATGATATGAAAGCAAAAGCGAATACTAAACGATAACGGATATGAAATAAAGTGAATGAGCGATAGCAAAATCATAACCATTTTCAAAGTATAAATCATAATTTCAATCAAGTTTATAGTTAACTACCACGAGCCCGTAAACATATATCGATCATATTCATATTCACATAAGGAAACATTTGTAGGGAGACCTACCAGAGTTATGAAGGACGCATGCATGCACGCAACATCAATCATCGACAATGATAACATATAACATATAATGATAATGATCTAGGATGCATCCATACGCCTTCCTACATATTCACAAATATGCTTCACCATCCGTAGACGCAAGGTAACATCACTCTATCGCCATAGAGTCATATCGAGGTGCATCATCGATACGGACATGGAACCCCATGACTAGTTAAATATTTGGCTCGGTGTCAAACTATCTTAGGTCAAATCGTAATGTCATAACCGATATAGATCATATTTATCGAAAATCATTTATGTTTCCAAAATCATAGTTTTCATATCAAATAGTTCAAAATCGATGTTTCATAATTCGTAATCGAGTTCGGATAAGCAATAGCTCAAACAAATCGATTTGGGATTCATAGCAAAGGCTTAGGAAACCCTAATACGAAAGAAAACGTTAAGAGGAAACCTCTACCAAAAGGTCGAATATCTGTACTTTATTCCAACGCAAATGATCAAAAAGCGTAGAGACGAAGGCAAAGGATTACTCCTCTTCACGTAACCTATAGACATTAACGGTCGTCCAAGTTATTTATGATTCCATAATCGTCAAAATGATCTTTTAATATTTGGTGTTCATAATTAATGATCTTCATACTTTAGGGTTTTATTAATGAGACTTAAGTATTTTATAATTAATGTTGTAGATTAGGGTTCGTTATGTCATTTATCAAAGTCTAGGGTTAAATGTGAAAATAGTTTATAAGTCATAACTCACACATGAAATAACAAATTACTATATTTAGCTCAAACCCTAATCGACTCTCATTTATGTTCTAGGGTTTTCTTATTTTTGAATATCTCATTAATATGCATTTACTTTACATGTTACGTTTATGATTTTATGTGACACATAAGTTACTTCTTACTCAGATTGATTACACATGTACATAATTATTAGTTCACTTTAGTTATAACACACGATATGAGACAAAGTTCACAACAATTGTGGTTTTATATACTTTATTCGCTTTACATATTAAACTAGGGTTTACGTTTACTTGACCTTTACTTATTTATTACACATCCAAAACTCATGTATATATGTATTCGGTTCATCTAGGGTTTCGCTAGCAAGTTTACACAAGTCCTAGCTCATCTAACACGTTACGTATTCAAGTTATATAGTTTTATACCTTAGCCGAATACATCTATGGTTCGGTCCAACCTCATGCATGGTTCGGCCTTGTTTAACTCAACGTATACATGACCCGATTCAATATTACATCTTACGTTACATGATCCTTATTAGTTATAAAGTTTAATTGATTAGGGTTTGCCTTGGTTTTCGGTTTACACCTCTCGGCCACAAGAAAAAAAGAAAACAAAACGCGACTAAACAAAATATAACTTGACATATACATGCAAGGTACGTTAAAGGAAGTCGAATAAACGTTATACCTTAACTTGTTGAAGCAAAAACTCGACTCCAAGAGTCTCTTGAGGTTCGGCCGAATGAAAACAAAGAGAGAAGAGAGGCAAAACAAAAACTAGGGTTTCACTTTTTTGAGCTCTTGAATTATATTTATAGTAGTAGCATTTAGTTAGGGCTTTAGGAGATGGGTTGGGTTGGGTTGTTTGGGTCCAACCGGTCACACGAGCTCACCCAAAAAATGGGCTTCGGCCCTTGGCTCACACGACACAAACAAACACCCCTTGAGCTCTCGGCTTGGCGCAAGACAAAACAAAAGAAACGAGTCCATACAAACAAACGAACGGCCCAACATATTAGCGAAACATTTTAAATACTTCGTCGTACCAAAGTCGTTCACGTAATTATATTCGTTAAGTTTTATTTATTAGGTTTTTAATTTCGTAAATTTATTGTAAACGTATTTTACGTATTTTTATGATTCTTGGTTCCAAGGGTATTTTCGTCTTTATATATGTTTTAGATTTTCAGGTTTTACAATGGTAGAGTAAAAGTGTATGCATTAAAAAAAAAAAAAGGGCTACCATCATACATCTATCTTTATATTTATGTTTGTTTGTTTCAAAGTATCTAGAGTTTAGTGAGTCGAGTCTTGGCTTAGCAACACCATTCTTTTCATACTTGTAGCATAAGATTTTTGACTTGCCACCCCTAAATCGCCTATCCAACCAAACCCTTTGTTTCCCTACCGTAAGCCTAACATTACAACTTTTTTAAAGTCATCTTAGATAGTTGTTCCTAGGTGCTTACACCAAAGCGGTGGAAGTTTGATCTAGTCTCAAGCCTATGGTAATCTACGTACTATGACCAGGTAATGAGTGTTTATCTTCCATTTCTATTTACTATATTTCATATACACCCGAGAGATGAGAGAATCCAAACACCCCTTGTGAGGTGCTAGTATATAATTTTCGTGCTTGTTATGACTATTGCGGTGCTTTTACTTGTTGTGAATTATGTTAAACCATTGATTCATGCCCCCTAACTTATAAATTGATTGGCCAAAAGCACATTTGCTTGAGGACAAGAAAATACCAAGTGTAGGGATATTTGATAAGGATTTAAAGCGTACACTTTTAAGGGGTCATTTAAGCCCTTAATCGCCCACTTTTGTATCCGTTACTGCTTAATTTTTGTCCTTTTTATTTTTTAGGTCTCTTGAAAGCAAAATGCTAGAATGATGCATATTTGGATGAAAAGGAGTGAATATATGAAGAAAAAGGCTAAATCAAGATTGAAGACACTCAAGCTGCTGAAATAGAAGCTGAAGGCGTCCCAATCAAAGGGCGACGCCGTCCCTTTATACTAATTAAAATCTCTGACAACTCAGTAGACTTTTTGCTAAACTACACCTGACGGCGTCAGGCTTTGAAGAGGAAGGGCGTCACTAAGACTTTTCATCCTGCACGGCCTAGATCCGTAATCGACGACGCCCCTCGCTGAAGCCCGACGACGTCACAACTACAACGTGACGCCGTCCAAACGATTACTTGGCCAAGACGAAAACCCTAATGATGGCGATCTGACGGCGTCCCATCTATAAGGCGACGCCGTCGCAAGTGTAAAATTATATATAGAAATTGAATTTTCAGAATTTAAGAGGTAGACTTGTGGAGTAAAAACCCTAAACGTTTGTAGTCCGACTTGGACAATATCTTAGGGTTCTCAAACCCTATTTTACATCAAGATAAGTGTTTTACTTCATTTATTTCATTATGTCTTCCATTGAATGTATGTATGCTTGCGTGTTTAACATGTTTGGCTAAATTTATTGTGTGTTTGCTTAGATCTATGAAACCTAGTTATTAATTATTCATTGGTTGTCTTTTATCTTAATTGTAATTGGATTAGGAGTGTAATTAATCTATCGTTGTGTTTAAATGCTTGAGTAATCTTTGTGAACCTTAGTTTATGAATCACTTAGCGGATTTCGTAGTCTAAACATCCAAAGATAATCTTAAAGTTAGTTTATGAATCATAGTGGATTTCGTAGGCAATAACCTTAAGGTAGTATCAAAGAGTTAGGAAGAAAGGCACACCCTACGACCTTAGAACACACAACGCGTTAAGAATAAGGACGTGACAATTCAACCACCAATAAAAGATAACTAGGGAGTAATAGTATCTAGGTAAGCACATTTTTTATCATCATACGAGCACACATCAAAAAGACATAGACTACCTATAGTTTAGATAATTAGATAGTAAAATCAATTGGTAGAAGTACCACTCCCCAAATCCAAACCCCGAGATTTTACCCTTAGCTTTCTAAAAAATATAAAAAGATAGAAAAGAATCTTCCTCAACCTCAACCTTAGCGTAGTACACTTCTTACTAGCATTCCTATTCCCCTAGAGAACGATATCAATCCCCGAGGCTTACCCAATACTACACTAAAATGATTAGGTTCACTGCCTAGGGTGTTGAAAAACTTGCTCGACGAAAAGGAAGTTCCTTTGATCCCGAACGCGCCTTGTACGCGCATCAGTTACACTTGCAGCAGCTGCAACCTCAAACAGATACCAAAGTAACATGTTAAGAAAAAGAGTGCATCAACCGTGGCTGCAACCATGATGGGTTGCCCCACCCACATGCAGATAACCTCATCTTATTCAAAGGCATTCCTACCCATGACAACAAATACCACCAGCCACCGATTGAAAGCGCAGTAAGCAACCAATAAACATGATAATTATCATACCAAACACCCGTGATAATCGCAGATCAGAATCGACATCGCAAAATGTCCCTTGGATAGGGTATATTATGAGTCAGAAAGTGACCTTGGCTATCTTTCTTAACTGTATCTGATGTGGATAACCGTTTTTCAAAATATTTATAAGGCTTACATGCAAAATCTGAAACAAGATACCGGCCATGGCTGCAATTCAAAACTGCCTTGCCAAGATACCAGTATCAGCATATTATTTGACCAAAACATTCAATTGCATACAGGCATCATCATTGCATTCACCAAAAGTTTTATTTTGTGGTGGGAGCAATTAATGGAGGTTAACGATGAGGAGCCCACAATCAGTTTTACGACAATAGTGGAAATTTCGCTAGACAGACGGCTCAGATGGGCGAATCTTCGAGCAAAGAGGATACACTCGCCATGGCTGCAACAGTTGCCTGTCACCCTGCCAAGATACGGGTTATCTCATATTTACCGAAGAAACCCCAATTCATCACAGCCTCGAAAAAGGAATACAATGGGTGACTATTTAGCACAGTGGGCCCATCAGGGTAACCGACCCGCTCTATTCATTCCTACTCATATCGTATCTTTATTCTGTAATCCACAATCATGAAATCAAAGTTTCAGACAATCACATTTCACCAACATCAACATAAAAGCCAAAGTTACAGAAGACTTAATTTGCACAAAAATTCATGATAGCCAAATGAAAGTGTCACCCGAACAACAGCATGGTGGCAACCATATGGTCACCCTGCCAAGGCATGTTTTTCGGCCAACTTTAGTTACCAAGACAAACAAAAAAGGGCAAATATCATGGCTCCTCAGCCTACATTGCACATAGACCTTATTATATATATATATATATATATCATATATTCTAATATTACATTTGTTGGGGAAGCCTCTTGATTAAGTGCCTTTAGCCACTCTAAAAAAAATATAAAGCAACGTCGCAACATTCTATTGTGTTTTGATGAACAGAGCAACGTAAAGTAAAATAGGAAACATAATATATATTATGCTCATACCGACCGGCACAACATTATTGTGATAAATCCACCAGATAGCCATTACCTTTAGATCCCAACAGTATACCTCCGTAGTTATCCCAATATTTTTACCCAAAGATAGTCGCATCGACACCGAAAACAATGGTTATACTTGCGTAGCTTGCAACCTCAAACAGATACCAAAGCAACATGGTAAAAAAAAGGACGGATCCACTGTGGCTGCAACCATCATGGGTTGCCCCGCCAACATACAGATAACGTCATCTTCTTCAAAGGCATTCCGACCCATGGCAACAGATACCACCAACCACTTATTTAAAGCGCAATAAGCAACTAATAAGCATGATAATTATCATACCAAAGACCCGCATAACTGCAGATGCGCAGCAGACACTGCAAAAATGTCCGTTGGATAGGGTATATCATGAGCCAGGAAGTGACCCGGTCTATCTTTCTTAAACGTGTCTGATGTGGATAAGTGTCTTTCAAAAAATTTATAAGGCTCAGATTTGCACTCGTAAAATGCGAAACAAAATACTGGTCATGGCTGCAATTCTAAACTGCCCTGCCAAGATACCAGTATCAGGCAATTATGTAAACAAAACGTTCAATTGCATCTAGGTATCATCATTGCCTAAACCAAATAATTTTATTTTATCATGGCCGCAACTAATGAAAGTTAAGGGTGAAAAGCCCGCAATCAGTTTTACAACAATATTGGAAATTTCGCTGGACAGACGGCTCAGATGGGTGAATATTCAAGCAAAGAGGATACACTCGCCATGGCTACAACAGCTGTCTGTCACCCTGCCAAGATACGGGTCATCTCACGTTTACCGAACAAACCCCAATTCATCACAGCCTCGAAAAAGGAATACAAAGGGTGACCATTTAGCATGGTAGCCAGGCCAAAAACTGGAATTACAGAATATAACATTCACGGGGCCTTCTTTGTATTTGTAATCCACAATCATGAAATCAAAGTTTCAGACAATCACATTTCACCAGCATCAACATAAAAAACATAGTCACGGAAGAGCTAACTTGCAGAAAAATTCATGGTAGCCCAATAAAAGCGGTACCCGAAAAAGGGTGAAAGCTAAAGATACGCAACATATTTTTTCAAATAAACAGGTCTACGTAATGTACTTTGTAAATTGTCAAAGATACGCAATATATTTTTAAATAATCTTCGATCTAGCTAATATGACCGGTTACCAGCAGGTTACCAGGTCACCTTTTATTAAAATTACACCTTTGGTCCCTCAAACTGGACCAAATTCGCGCAGTTAGTCCTACTTGGGTAACGCTTGTTAAATTTTTTTAAAAAAAAAAAAACTTTTAAATTTTTTTTCTTAAAGTATATATTTTTTTAATTTATAATTTTAAAAAAAAATGGCTTAATTTTTTTATACACTTTATTTTACGTTTTTTTAAGTCGGAATAACTTTTTTAAAAATCAGATTTTAAAAAAAATACGTAATTTTTTTTAAATTAGAAAAAATTAAAAAAAAAAATAAATCGGAAAAAGCTTTTAAAAAAAACAGATTCAACAAAAAAAAACGTATTTTTTTTTTAAATTGGAAAAAACTTATTTAAAAATCAAATTAAAAAAAATTAAAAAACGTAATTTTTTTTATAAATCGGAAAAACTTTTTATAAAATCAGATTTTAAAAAAAACGTGTTTTTTTTTATAAATCGGAATTTTTTTTTTATAAAATCAGATTTAAAAAAAAAAAAACTAAAAAAAAGTTTATAAAATACTTTATCTATTTTTTTAAATTATAAATTAAAAAAATTATATATATTTTAAGTAGATTTTAAGGAAAAAAATTTAAAAGTTTTTTTTAAAAAAATTTAACGAGCGTTACTAAAGTAAGACTAACTCCGCGAATTTGGTCCAGTTTGGAGGACCAAAGGTGTAATTTTTAATAAAAGGTAACCTGGTAACCTGGGTAACCGGTCATATTAGCTAGATTAAAGATTATTTGAAAATATATTGTGTGTCTTTGACAATTTACAAAGTACATTACGTAGACATGTTTATTTGAAAAAATATGTTACGTATTTTTAGCTTTCACCCCCATGAAAAACAAAGATGGTCGCAACCATATGGTCAACCTGCTAAGGTATGCTTTTCAGAAAACTTCAGTTACCAAGACAAACAAAAAATGTCAAACATCATGGTTCCTTAGGCTACACTGCACGTAATACAAATGACAGAGCCGCAAGTAACCACGCTTCTACACATACCAAATCGATCGCGCCATGCAAAATTGTTGCATTCTGCATCGCAGCTTCAGCAAAGCAAAGCTACACAACCAAAATAGCATCGAACCAGCCATGACTGCAAACACTACATTGTTATGTCCCACCAAGATACAGGTCACTGGCATGGCTGCAACCTCAGCAAGCCTACTCCGCCATAGCGGGACCTGAAAACATGGCAAACCCATAAACATTTTCAGAACTTATAATATTTCATTCAAATCTAGTTCACGCAAACTGCTCAAGCATAAGATATAAGATCCCATTCCACCAACATGAGCACATGGTTGAATTTTTTTTACACAAACTAAATTGACATCAATTATGAAAAGAGGACTTCATTTTATCATCATTAAATTGATTTACACACTTAACATCAGAAAACGCCCAAAATAATTTTAGAAAATAGAAAACCCTAAATTAAACCTAAACCCTCATTCGTATAAACTATTAAATTAAACCTAAACCCTCGTTCGTATAAACTATTTAACCAAAAAAAATAAACCTAAACCCTCACAATATTGAACCTAGGCAGAAATTAAAGACAAAAACACCAAACCTAGTATCCAATCTTCGAAACACCAAACTTGCTGAAGTTTATTTTGATCACAAATAATTGATCCACCTAACCCTAATTATACAAATAGTGGATCAAAAGAGATATGCATCTGTAGCGTTTACCATGTGGCGAACATGCATACACAAACATGAAAAAAAATTGGTTTGATGGTACACATGAGTACTACCAACAAACCCCCTTTTTTTGGATCAAAGGATGCCCGGATTTTTCTCTGGAAATATACCCAGTTGGATCTAAAGGATAAAGAGGCGATGTGAGTGGTAATGAATAGAGTGGGTCGGTTAGGCCAATGGGCCTCCACCCAAATAGTCCGGTGTCAAAAAAAATTCCTTAGTAGCACTGTTCATAAGGTCCCCAACAAATGTAATATAGGAGAACATGGTTTTGTTGGTCATATTATATAAATAATCTTTAAAAAATGTGTCTGTAGTATAACTATGAATCTAAGATTTTGCAAATGAACTATAACTCTATATACAAAGTGATGAGACTCATTTATGTTTGAGGTTGTTTCTTTTACTAAAAAACTACACAAGCATGATCTCAGCATAGAATCACAAAAGATAATTTAGAAAATATACAGTGAGTTAGTTAGATAGCTAAATCCTCAAACGAGACATCCCAAGATAATGATGAACATGTTATAAGCTAGTACATCAGATGCAAATAAAAATAAACTATACAACTTATTTCCATTGCTTTGATAATGATGATAATTGTTTATGCGAGTTTTGAATGTTGAATGATCTCAGAATGTATTAGGTTTAGATTAAATATTGATTTGTGGATGTTTCAATGAATTAAAGATTAAGGTTTAGAGTGCTTGGCTTGATTTTTCTGAAAGTAGACTAGTATGGTGTTTTTTATGGCATTGGTATGTATAATTTGAGAAGTAAAAAAAATTACATGTTTTTATAATTACTAGGTATTTGGTTCCGGAATCGAGAACCAGTGGAACCGAACCGAATCGAACCAAGAACCGAAAAATCTCAAACTCAAGAACCGGAACTAGAACCTTCGGTTCTGGTTCCAGTTCGGCTCTTCTTGGTTCCGGTCCGGTTCTCAGTCCGGTCTGATCCAATTCATTGGTTCTTTTACTCATCCCTTTATAACAATAAAATTAGCATTTAATTGAAAATTAAATAATAATACGGAGTCCGTATATTGTTAACTAAAATCTCTTATGACTGCATATGATAAATTGTAAGAGTGCTTGGTGTGGACGGAATGAATAACACGTGTTATTCATCTGTCACCTTAGCGCCACATCATTAGGGTACTAATAACACATCAACAACTAAAACCCACTCCTTAAGAAAAAACCCAATAACACTTGTAGGTCTCACAAAATACCCACCGATTAAAGAAAAAAAAGGCGTATGTGATTGCCTTGGCTAAATGACCAATGGCACACGAACTGATAAAGGAACGGTGTAGGATGGCTAACGAATGACACGTTGTTAGTACCAATGGCACGCAGAGGCGGATCTAGGCATGTTCAGGTGGTTCCCGGGAACCACCTTGGCCGGAAAATTTCTTTAGAAGCGATATAGAATTTTTTTATAGGACCTACCTTGGAAATAATTTAGGAACCACCTTAGAACTAAATACACATATGAAGAAAAAAAAAATGAAAAAGAAGAACATGTGATCGGACTTTAGTGTCTCTGGCAAAGATGAAGTTGGGTGAAGAAGATAGCACAAAAAGACAAAAGTAATGTAATAGGAAATGACTTTCTGACAAAGTTATTGTAATTACTTGTTTTTGGATCTAGTAAATTTTAAATGGGTCAAAGTCGTGCATCGTGGTCTTGTGGTTGGGTCGTGTCCACCAAAGTTTTATGTACATTTTTCTATGTTTTTACTTTTTATTTTCATCCGTTTAATATTTGAAACATATTTCATAATCAACGGTAAAAACGGTTCAAGTATTTAACATCTAAACCATCCTCGTAAGCTTGTCCACTTCGTGTTAGTAGTATATTGGAAATGACATACGAGATAGAATTAGTATTTCACAAAACAAAGCATGAATTATTATAAGGTAGAGGAAGCTAAGAGGACTTAGTTGTTAACGTTTTTGCTAATACCGATAATGAACCTATTTAAATATTGGTTAAAGTTGTGGTAAATTGTATCTGACCCGACCAGACTCGATGCAAAACTACAATAGCTTTTTTCGGCGTAGAATCGAGGAACCACCTTGTAACCACCCGCATTTTCGTGTTACTTTTCATTTTCGAGAATTTACTATTCACTTTTACTATTCACATTTACTATTCATTTTCACTATTCATCCGTAAAATTTTTATTTCACATTCTCGTAAGATAAATTATTTTAGTAATGAACCGAGAGTTTGACAATCGTTAGATCATTTTCGCAAAAGTTATTAAGAAAACATCGTTATAAAGTTTCATTTTGACGGTCCATCGCTTAAACGTCACGCGATAACGAAAATCAACTCGATAATTTTCCTAACATCGATAAATTCTTAGATCACTCATGATTAATTTGAGAATTTTAAAATTCATTTTATGTTACTAAATAAGCCTCACAATAAAAAACTAAACTTACGCTTTAAACAATTCGCTTACATCCGCACTTAACGATTCTCGACCGTGTTTCTAATATATTTTGACACTTTTACATTTTTGGAAAAGTCAAACATATTTCCTCCTCCTTTGACCGTAAAGGAATTAATCTTGTACGCTCTACATTTCGCATAAATCGCAGAACTTTTAAACTTCCCAAATAATCATTAAGTTATCCCGCTTGAAGAAAACCAAATTTTGACATCTCATATCACTTTTAGACTAATTTTAGTCTACTCTAAATAAATTCACGGTCGCTTCCGAAATTTCGTTTTTTCCGAAAACCCGCGAATTACGCTTTTGACCCGTGTTTCCAGCCTTTTAAGCAAATTTTGCACCCAATGAGACTTATCACTCATTTTATATTTTTATATGGAGTATAATGATGAGTCTCATCATTCCTGTAAGTTTCAGATTTTTACGATACCCGGTTTTACGCTTTATGGCCTAAAGACTTACGGTTGGCATTTAACGGAACCAAAACTTACTCTAAACTCTTGATATTATCAAAACTTATCATCTAAGACACCTAGACACTATGAGACCGACTTAAGGAGGGGGAGTCATCATATTGGTGGCTTAATCCTAACCAAGGTTCATTTTGATCATTACAAGTGTCCTAACCTAACCATGGTTGATATTTAACCCAATATATGGTTAACCAAACTTACCCTCCTATAAATAGCAAGTGATATTCATCCCAAAGACCTCCACAAACTGAATTGGGTCGTTCATACTCTAAAATATCCATATCTTCCATCATTTGAGCTTTAAACCCAAGTTTAAGCAAGAAAGTTCCAAAGATCAAGCTACTTCATCCAATCTCTAGCAAGTAAGTGATCTTCTTGAGTTTAGATCCACTCAAGTCACTTAGTACTTCATCACCAACTCTTCAAGTTTGCAAGGGTGCCAAGGTGTGGAAAGCTAGCTCAATCCAAAGTCTAAAGTGATCAATCAAAGTCCTATCCTTACTAAGTTACTCCTTTCTATTTTGAAAGCCAAAAGTTGTAAGCAACTTATCACCACCATCATCTCATCTTTATTATTCATAATCTTAACTATTTCATGCTATATATATAGTTACTATGTTGATTCATGATGTACATATACTCAATCACTTGTTTTAATTCACATATTGTCATATAAGTAACAAACTAGAAAACTAGTCATATCCTATACATGTGAGACCATTAAAATCAGTAACATATGGACTATGTAACTTACATAATATGGTAGACAAGATAAAAAGGTAAACATAGCAACTTGAATCACCCGAAACGGACAAACGAGTCAAAAGTTATAGGCAAAAGAAGTTAGCGAAACCTAAACGCCAAAACCGCCATATGGGACCGCTTGGTTCTCGCCATTTTGAAAGTCGTACTTATGGTCCGAATCATAAAAAGTTAAAACACGAAAGTTGTCCGAACGACGCTTTCCTTCAATATCAAAGAAGCTCGGACCTTGAAAACGCTTAAATAGGCCAAAATCTTTCAAAACAGAACCGCCAGAATATAGTCTCACAACTATACTTTTGTCACAACTAAAAGCAAACCAAGACGCCTAATGGCCATTAGCCAAGACCACGGCTACGGCTAAGGCCAAAGCTAAGTCTCAAGACCATGGTAGTCAAGACCAAAGTCACGGCAAGACTATGGCTAAAGCCTCGAGGCTTGTTTGAAACGACGAGAACTTGTAAAACTAGATAGTTATTAAAACATGATAAACTTTATGTTATAACAATCTTCACTCAAAACATATGTTGTATTTACTAAGTGCTACAATAGTAGGGAGCTTCATGTGAGGGTTTCATTTGAGTAAAACGATCGACGAGTTGTCGGATTTACGAATTAAAGTGTCCTAGCTCCTAACGCCATCGCATGACCTCTCGAATTATGATGGCCCGAACGGTAGTACGATATCTATAAACTAAATACGCTTTCACATATTAAAGATCTTTCTAAAACATCAAATGAAAATTGACTACATCATGATCAACATAGGGATATATATAGGATGGTTTATGTTTTCCTAAAACATTATTCCAAACTTAAGTCGCAACATTTCATTTTTAGGTTGTACGAGAAGTCTTCCGACTTATCCATTACATCCGTTAGTACTTAACATCATCAACTCTCGTGAGTTCATAGCCCCACTTTCTATTACTTAATTGTTTTACAAACCCTTGGGGAGATACATGCTTTATTTTAAACCGAACACATTGCTTTCAAATTGTATGCTTATCTCGATTGTTTTATTAGTACTAAGTTACCGTGATTTGCCAAACATAAGTCCCTAAATCATGAATCATTAATCACTATGTGAGAGTGGCGCGAATATTGTGAATAGATCTATTGGGATTGATTTAATCCCGCTTGTGTTGGCCCGTTAGAGGCAAACAAACGCACTATATTTGAGTAACATTAGGTAAAATGGCAATTTTACCTACTAGGCACGTATCAACAATTTCTCCAATTAAATTTGGAACACGTTAACGCCTTGATTGCATGATGCTTAGTCTAATAATAACTGCTTTGTTTTCAAACCATTGGTGTGAGTCTAATTAACTCACACTACCAACATAATGTGTTCAACCATTAAACAAACTCTATGAATTTCACTCAACCTTTGTGTTGATGCTTTAAGCATGTATTTCAGTCCATAATGTCGGGAGCAGCACGGAAGGGCAAGATCAAGAAGGCTATACATAAATAATTTATCATTCACAAAGCATCAAAACTTTATATTGATGTCTTTTGTAATCAATGGAACCAACTGGGACCTATTTTGTAAACTCGATATATTTGAATGATAAAGCCTTTTAAACGACTTTTAGAGATCGCTTTCTATTATTATGATCACAGTGCCATCAAGTAATACCCAGCTTGAATTCACGCATATCTGAATTGGGGTGTTACAGATTGGTATCAGAGCCATAGTTATAGAGAAACGAGTCTAAATAATGACTTAAACTATAACTGCTTTTGCAAACAAAAATATTTTATAGCCTTCCGTTCTCCGTGCCTTCCATCCTCCAGACGATTATTGGCTCTCAAGACATGTTATAATAACATGAACATATTAGTATATTGATATATACACTTGAAATATTTAAAGCTTTCTCCTAAATATTATAACTATTTTAACATCATATCCTTTTGTAGTCACTATGTCTGTGCCTGCATCTCCCGATTACATTCCGGCATCACCCGAACAAATTCCAAACATTCCAATCATTCCGGAACTAGATTTTCCTGATATTAATGACGACTACCTTGACGCTGTTGATTACGAAGATGAACCATATGAAGATATGGACGACGAAGAAGAAGAGGATCTGATTATACCAGATTCTCCCGAATATAATGTTCAGGATTGGGTTGAATCCGAGGATGATCAAGAGGAAAACTATGTATATGGTGTAGCACCATTATCACCACCTCCTGCCTCAGAAACATCTTCCGAACCTAATCCTACTAACCCTACTCAAGGACCAACATCAACTCATGAAGTTGGCGGGTCATCCACAATGATACCTGCTTTCATAAACTCTGCCCAATATGAACTTTACCGTTTAAAACAACACCTGGACCTAACTCAACATAAAGTCCAAAGTATGGCATGGCAGATGAATCAACAAGAATCATTTGTCATTGCGGCCAAAACCGAGGCCATCCATGCACGCCAACGCTTGGACTTATTCATACTAGATATGAGTTATGTGAAGAGGACTTGGATTATGTTGCAGATACCATCTTCCATCCACTAACCGGATGGGAAGACATCAAAGATAGGTTATCAAGAGTGGAAAGAATCCAAGACCAAGACGCGGCATGATTCAAGAACTACGAAATCACTTAAGCTCGACAGAGATCCGACTAGACGCTGCTAACTTCGACCGATATTGTCTTCGAAAGGAGTTGTATGATATGCAATCTTCTATGAATGCCATGCAATGTAAAATATATCAAAAGAGGTCAAGAAAATCAGATAAGTGATAGCATCGATGTTCTAGCCGATATGGAAACATCGATTCGCTCAACCAATCTTAGACTATGTGATATACTAGTTATCTTTTGTACTTCTAAACCGATTAGACTCGCTTAGAAAACTCGTAACTCATGTAATAGCTAACAGTAGTAAAGCGTTGTAATTACTAAACTGAAAGTTTCAGTTAGTACATTTTGAAGAAGCTTGTAATAGGTTTCGATTTTGTAAATCAATCAACGTTATGTAAATAAAAACTCTGGTTTTATGCTATCATGTGTTATGGTTTAAAACTCCAAACTTTATTATTTCTAACCTTCCATCAAAAATCGTGATCTTTTTATAACTCTTGATATCTCTTTTTGATAGAATCATGCCGCCAAAGAAAGCTAAAGCACCTCAACCAATGACTCCAGCTGCCATCGAGCGAATGATTACTACCCGAGTGAATGCAGCAATTAACGCGGAACGAGCAGCCATAGCCGCTGAAGCCGCCGCTGCCGCCGCCGCCGCCGCCGCCGCCGCTATCGCCGCCGCAACAACCGCAGCTCACCGCCGCAGCCGCCGCCGCCGCCGCCGCCGCCGCCGCAAGCCGCCAAGCCGCCGCCGCCGCCGCATCACCGCCGCCGCCGCCGCCAAGCTGCCGCCGCCATTAAATCGCTGCCGCCACGGTCGCTAGGCTTGCCGCAGCTAATGCAACTAGAGGTTGCTCATACAAAGAATTTATGAGTTGCAAACCCACAAATTTCAAGGGTTCAGAAGGAGCCGTGGGTTTAACTCGTTGGTTTGAAAGAATGGAGTCTGTGTTCTCAATCAGCAAATGCGCTGAAAATGACAAAGTTCAATATGCCACTTGTACACCATCGATCGTGCATTATCATGGTGGAATTCATTGCTCAACCAATAGGCATCATGAGTGCTTATCAAATCTCTTGGGTTGCTCTAAAGGGTTTAATGATCAAGGAGTATTGCCTCGTAGTGAGATACGTAAATTGAAGTGGAATTCGGAACCATGTTCTTAAAGGTGTTGACATTGCTACTTACAACCGCCGATTTCAAGAATTGGCGATACTATGTCCATCTATGGTTCCAACAACCGAAAAGTCTGTTAGAGAGATATATCCGGGACTTACGCCTATCATCCGTGGAAACGTGACATCGCTTGATCCAAAGTCACTTGATGATGCTATGCGAATGTCTCAAGTCTCATGGATCAAGTGGTTCGAACAGAGCTACCCAAAGACGTAATCTCAACACTACCACCAACAACACCAACTACCGTAATAACAACAACCATACCAACAACAACAACAACCAAACAACAACAACAAACGACAATGGGATAACAACCAAAGAAACACTTTCAACAATCAAAATCGAACACCCAACACCATCAAGAACAAAACAAAGACAAGAAGCCTCAACGGCTTATGTTGCAAAGACCACCGGAGGAAATTATGGTGGAACCTACCCAAAGTGCAATAAATGCAACTATCACCATATGGGTCCTTGCCCAGCCAAGTGTCACAAGTGTCAAAAACCAGGACACCTTGCTAAAGACTGTAGAAGCAAAGTTGTGGCTACTGGAGCTAACCTTCAACCGATAGTTACATGTTTCGGGTGTGGGGAGAAAGGACATGTCAAACCCAATTGTCCTCAAAACCGTGGCCAACAAGGCGGAGATGCTCGTGGTAGAGCTTATGTTATGGGCAACGGTGAACCTCAACAAGACCCGAACGTCAGTCATCGGTACGCTTTCACTCAATAATCATCTTGTTAAGGTCTTATTCGATTCCGTGCCGATATGAGCTTTATATCTTCCAAAATTGCACCTTTACTTAATATTGCACCAACCACTATGGATACTCACTATAGTATTGAATTAGCCAATGGAAACTTAGTAAACACCAATACAGACTCCAAAACTGCACCTCAACCTTTAGATCATCCATTCAAGATCAATCTCATGCCAATCGAACTTGGAAGTTTCGATGTTGTTATTGGCATGGATTGGTTGTCAAAACATCGAGCCAACATCATCTCGTGGCGAAAAAGTTGTTCACATTCCTTGTAACAATGAAACTTTGGTCATCCGTGGTGATCAAAGTGGAACTCGCTTAAACATCATCTCATGTATGAAAACCATGAAGTACATTGAAAAGGATGTTACGATTTCTAGCTCATGTTACCGAGAAGGAATCTAAAGAAAACGACTTGAAGACGCTCCTATCGCCGTGAATTTCCAAGTTTTCCTCAAGACTTACCCGGACTTCCACCATCACGCCAAGTAGAGTTTCACATTGATTTAGTGCCGTGAGCGCGCCAGGGCCCGCGCCCCTGCTGCACTAGCACCATCCGAGATGCAAGAACTGGCAAATCAACTACAAGAACTTTCGGACAAGGGGTTTATCCGACCTAGTTCCTCACCTTGGGAGCTCCCGCCTTGTTCGTGAAAAGAAAGATGGATCGTTACGAATGTGTATCGACTATCGTGAGCTAAACAAATTAACCATAAAGAACCGATACCTTTGCCGAGAATCGATGATCTATTCGATCAACTACAAGGTTCGACCTATTATTCAAAAATAGACCTTCGATCGGGTTACCATCAAGTTAAGGTTCGAGAAGAAGACATTCCAAAATAGCCTTTAGAACTCGCTATGGTCATCACGAGTTCCAAGTAATGCCGCTTTGGCTTAACGAATGCACCACCGTATTCATGGATCTCATGAATCGGTGTGTAAGCCATACTTGGACAAGTTTGTGATAGTATTCATCGATGACATTCTCATATACTCCAAAAGCGAAGAAGAACATAAAGATCATCTGAGAACGATTTTAGATTTGCTCAAAAAGAGAAGTTGTACGCAAAATTCTCTAAATGTGAATTCGGATTCAACAAGACAATTCCTTGGGCATGTTATCGATAACACGGGTCTACATGTTGATCCCGCTAAAATTGAGGCTATCAAGGATTGGCCAACACCTACGACACCTACGTAAATTCGCCAATTTCTAGGTTTGGCCGGTTATTATCGGGTTTATTGAGGGTTTTCCTCAATAGCTAAACCTTGACTACGCTAACTCGTAAAAACAAGAAGTACATCCGAACGAAGATGAAGAAGAAGCTTTCCAAATCCTAAAACAAAACTTTGTAGTGCCCCTATTCTAGCATTGCCGATGGGATCAAGATTTTGTAGTCTATTGCGATGCTTCGCACCAAGGATTAGGAGCCGACTCATGCAACGAGAAAAGTCATGGCTTATGCTTCACGACAACTCAAGAAACATGAAGAAAACTACAATACTCATGACTTGGAGTTAGGAGCAGAGTCTTTGCACTTAAAATCTGGAGACACTATCTATACGGTACTAGATGTACTGCTTTTACCGACCACAAAAGTCTCCAACACATTCTCGATCAAAAGGAATTAAACATGAGGCAACGACGATGGCTAGAATTGTCGAGTGACTATGATTGCGACATTCGCTATCATCCGGAAAAGCCAACGTAGTAGCGATGCCCCGAGCCGGAAGGAAAGGGTTAAACCTCTACGAGTTCGAGCTTTAGTCCTAACCATTAACTCAAATTTCCTCGCTCAAATACTCAATGCTCAAGCCAAGCGGTAAAACAACAAGACATTGAGAAGGAGAAATTAGATGGCATGATACGTAAGAAATTTGAAACCCGCTCGACGGAACTTTATGCTTCCAAGGACGGTTGGTTACCACTTTATGGTGGTCTACGAGATTTAATCATGCTTGAGTCCCACAAATCCAAATATTCCGTACATCCGTGATCCGATAAGATGTATCATGATCTAAAACTACTCTATTGGTGGCCAAACATGAAAGCCGACATTGCCACCTACGCCAAGAATGCCTTACTTGTTCCAAAGTGAAGGTCGAACACCAAAACCTTCCGGTCTCTTACAACAACCCGAGATTCCGATATGGAAATGGGAACGAATCACAATGGATTTTATCACTAAACTCCCAAAGACATCCAACGGTTATGACTCCATCCGGGTCATAGTGGATCGCCTCACCAAGTCCGCACATTTTATACCAATCAAAGAGACTTACAAGATGGATCACTTGACTCGACTATACGCCAAGGAAATAGTCTCAAACATGGTGCACCGATCTCTATCATATCCGACCGAGATGGTAGATTTACCTCAAACTTCGGCAATACCCAAGACGCCTTTGGAACAAACCTAGACATGAGTACAACAGATCACCCTCAAACCGATGGTCGAGTGAACGAACCATTCAAACGCTGGAAGACATGCTTCGAGCTTGTATAATCGACTTTGGAAAAGGATGGGATAACCATTTACCATTGGTCGAATTCTCTTACAATAACAGCTTATCACGCGAGTATCAAGGCAAGACCTTCAAGCACTTTACGGTCGAAAGTGCCGATCACCGTCTGTTGGGCAAGTGGGAGATGTTCAACTCACGGGTCCGTAACTCATTCGTGAAACAACCGAGAAAATCATACAAGTCAAAAATCGCCATAAAAAGCAAGAGATAGACAAAGAGTTATGCCGATGTACGACGAAACCCTTGGAATTCCAAGTTGGAGACAAGGTTATGCTAAAGGTCTCACCTTGAAAGGTGTCATACGATTCGTAAACCCGAAAACTAAACCCACGATACATAGGTCCATTCAAAATCCTCGCTAGGGTTGGTCCAGCAGGCATACAAACTTGAGCTCCCATCGAACTCAAGAATGTACATCCCACTTTTCATGTATCTAACCTAAAGAAATGTCTATCCGATGAATCGCTTGTTATTCCACTCGATGAACTCAAACTCAGCAACGATCTACACTTCATTGAACAACCTGTGGAGATCATGGACCGAGAGGTCAAACAACTAAAACAGAGTCGAATACCAATTGTCAAAGTTCACTGAACTCCCAACGCGCCCGTAATTTACATGGGAACGAGAAGACCAAATGCGCCGAAAGTACCCTCACCTTTTGAAGGAGCATCAACATCAAGAAACAATTAAATCACGAGGACGTGATTTCTCCAACGGGGAGACCAGAACCACCCGCATTTTCGTGTTACTTTTCATTTTCGAGAATTTACTATTCACTTTTACTATTCACATTTACTATTCATTTTCACTATTCATCCGTAAAATTTTTATTTCACATTCTCGTAAGATAAATTATTTTAGTAATGAACCGAGAGTTTGACAATCGTTAGATCATTTTCGCAAAAGTTATTAAGAAAACATCGTTATAAAGTTTCATTTTGACGGTCCATCGCTTAAACGTCACGCGATAACGAAAATCAACTCGATAATTTTCCTAACATCGATAAATTCTTAGATCACTCATGATTAATTTGAGAATTTTAAAATTCATTTTATGTTACTAAATAAGCCTCACAATAAAAACTAAACTTACGCTTTTAAACAATTCGCTTACATCCGCACTTAACGATTCTCGACTGTGTTTCTAATATGTTTTGACACTTTTACATTTTTGGAAAAGTCAAACATATTTCCTCCTCCTTTGACCATAAAGGAATTAATCTTGTACGCTCTACATTTCGCATAAATCGCAGAACTTTTAAACTTCCCAAATAATCATTAAGTTATCCCGCTTGAAGAAAACCAAATTTTGACATCTCATATCACTTTTAGACTAATTTTAGTCTACTCTAAATAAATTCACGGTCGCTTCCACGAAATTTCGTTTTTTCCGAAAACCGCGAATTACGCTTTTTGACCCGTGTTTCCACTTTTAAGCAAATTTTGCACCCAATGAGACTTATCACTCATTTTATATTTTTATATGGAGTATAATGATGAGTCTCATCATTCCTGTAAGTTTCAGATTTTTACGATACCCGGTTTTACGCTTTATGGCCTAAAGACTTACGGTTGGCATTTAACGGAACCAAAACTTACTCTAAACTCTTGATATTATCAAAACTTATCATCTAAGACACCTAGACACTATGAGACCGACTTAAGGAGGGGGAGTCATCATATTGGTGGCTTAATCCTAACCAAGGTTCATTTTGATCATTACAAGTGTCCTAACCTAACCATGGTTGATATTTAACCCAATATATGGTTAACCAAACTTACCCTCCTATAAATAGCAAGTGATATTCATCCCAAAGACCTCCACAAACTGAATTGGGTCGTTCATACTCTAAAATATCCATATCTTCCATCATTTGAGCTTTAAACCCAAGTTTAAGCAAGAAAGTTCCAAAGATCAAGCTACTTCATCCAATCTCTAGCAAGTAAGTGATCTTCTTGAGTTTAGATCCACTCAAGTCACTTAGTACTTCATCACCAACTCTTCAAGTTTGCAAGGGTGCCAAGGTGTGGAAAGCTAGCTCAATCCAAAGTCTAAAGTGATCAATCAAAGTCCTATCCTTACTAAGTTACTCCTTTCTATTTTGAAAGCCAAAAGTTGTAAGCAACTTATCACCACCATCATCTCATCTTTATTATTCATAATCTTAACTATTTCATGCTATATATATAGTTACTATGTTGATTCATGATGTACATATACTCAATCACTTGTTTTAATTCACATATTGTCATATAAGTAACAAACTAGAAAACTAGTCATATCCTATACATGTGAGACCATTAAAATCAGTAACATATGGACTATGTAACTTACATAATATGGTAGACAAGATAAAAGGTAAACATAGCAACTTGAATCACCCAAACGGACAAACGAGTCAAAAGTTATAGGCAAAAGAAGTTAGCGAAACCTAAACGCCAAAACCGCCATATGGGACTGCTTGGTTCTGCCATTTTGAAAGTCGTACTTATGGTCCGAATCATAAAAAGTTAAAACACGAAAGTTGTCCGAACGACGCTTTCCTTCAATAACAAAGAAGCTCGGACCTTGAAAACGCTTAAATAGGCCAAAATCTTTCAAAACAGAAACCGCCAGAATATAGTCTCACAACTATACTTTTGTCACAACTAAAAGCAAACCAAGACGCCTAATGGCCATTAGCCAAGACCACGGCTACGGCTAAGGCCAAAGCTAAGTCTCAAGACCATGGTAGTCAAGACCAAAGTCACGGCAAGACTATGGCTAAAGCCTCGAGGCTTGTTTGAAACGACGAGAACTTGTAAAACTAGATAGTTATTAAAACATGATAAACTTTATGTTATAACAATCTTCACTCAAAACATATGTTGTATTTACTAAGTGCTACAATAGTAGGGAGCTTCATGTGAGGGTTTCATTTGAGTAAAACGATCGACGAGTTGTCGGATTTACGAATTAAAGTGTCCTAGCTCCTAACGCCATCGCATGACCTCCGAATTATGATGGCCCGAACGGTAGTACGATATCTATAAACTAAATACGCTTTCACATATTAAAGATCTTTCTAAAACATCAAATGAAAATTGACTACATCATGATCAACATAGGGATATATATAGGATGGTTTATGTTTTCCTAAAACATTATTCCAAACTTAAGTCGCAACATTTCATTTTTAGGTTGTACGTAGAAGTCTTCCGACTTATCCATTACATCCGTTAGTACTTAACATCATCAACTCTCGTGAGTTCATAGCCCCACTTTTATTACTTAATTGTTTTACAAACCCTTGGGGAGATACATGCTTTATTTTAAACCGAACACATTGCTTTCAAATTGTATGCTTATCTCGATTGTTTTATTAGTACTAAGTTACCGTGATTTGCCAAACATAAGTCCCTAAATCATGAATCATTAATCACTATGTGAGAGTGGGCGCGAATATTGTGAATAGATCTATTGGGATTGATTTAATCCCGCTTGTGTTGGCCCGTTAGAGGCAAACAAACGCACTATATTTGAGTAACATTAGGTAAAATGGCAATTTTACCTACTAGGCACGTACCAACAATTTCTCCAATTAAATTTGGAACACGTTAACGCCTTGATTGCATGATGCTTAGTCTAATAATAACTGCTTTGTTTTCAAACCATTGGTGTGAGTCTAATTAACTCACACTACCAACATAATGTGTTCAACCATTAAACAAACTCTATGAATTTCACTCAACCTTTGTGTTGACAGCTTTAAGCATGTATTTCGTGTCCATAATGTCGGAGCAGCACGGAAGGGCAAGATCAAGAAGGCTATACATAAATAATTTATCATTCACAAAGCATCAAAACTTTATATTGATGTCTTTTGTAATCAATGGAACCAACTGGGACCTATTTTGTAAACTCGATATATTTGAATGATAAAGTTTTTAAAACGACTTTTAGAGATCGCTTTCTATTATTATGATCACAGCCATCAAGTAATACCCAGCTTGAATTCACGCATATCCGAATTGGGGTGTTACATTAATACACTTATTAAAACACCACATTACTTAAAAGTACAATAATTTATTCGCATTGTACAACCAATTAAAAGCGTATATACCAAATTAAAAACAACCGATTAAAATAGCTCCTACTAAAAAGTAAAATAAAATTTTCACAATTTACAATTTAAACAAGCTACAACATAATTCAAAATATAAAATAATTAAACACACTAATTAATGTTATTTTTAAAACACCCTAAAATGAAAATTACATGTTATTGTACACATTATACAAATTAATAAAACACACAAAGATTCATACAAGCTAACAAATTGATGATACATATAGTTTTAAAATCGGACCGGACCAACGGGTTCAACCGGGAACCGGTGTCGCCACTGGTTCGGCTAACTAATAAAAGCCATCTGAAAACGAACCAGAGATGACCCGTTGACACCGATACAAACTGGTGAATCAGGTCTCATCGAGATCTATTTCTCCGGTTAATCGTCACAGGGTACCCGCCGCCGCACCCGGGTCGAACCGGGTTTCAAAACATTATGTTTAATTCCCAAATCTTCAAACTTTTATTATTTTTCGTTTATAATCCATAAACATTTTTTTAACACAAAACGATCAGTCGCTATAAAATTTCGTTGCTATGCACGGGTACTCGTCTAGTGTGAAAACAAATGTCTAAATTTATAAGCTTTTAGCACAACATAACATAAAGGTACGTAATTGGCATTTGTTCGGGTTCAAACTAAAAGAAGACAATATTGTGATCATAGTTGTCAAAATCGCGCCTAAGGCGCTAAGTCGTACGAGGCTCTAGCCTTTGGGATTTTTTTAGATCGAGGCTCACGACATGCATGAATCTCACAAAAATCACGCGCCTTCGGGATTTTTGAGCCTCGGAGATGTAACGGGTTTTAGGGCCTTTTTTTTTAAATTTTAAGATAAGAAAAATGGGCCTTATAAGTTATATACATGGGCATTTTATTTCATAGAGTGAGTATTTGTATGATTTGTAAATTTGAATTGATTTTATGTTTATTTTATTGATTGAAATTTTATTTAAGAAGTTACTTTGTTTCATAAAAATTTTCTTTATGACATATTCTCATGAAAATGTGGCATTGTCCCTTGAATATTAATATGTTGCTTGCTTGATATTTTGGGTTAAATTGTTAGCTTTGTTAGATGTAAGTTTACAAATGTAGGACACAAACATATTTAGTCTGATATGGATTTTAATCTCTATAAAGGCCATCGAGCCAAAGAGTTAATCCATTTTAGAAGTGACAACTGATCCATTTTAATCTTTATAATGGCAATATATGCCATGTATTAAGTATTTTAATATTATTTTGTGCTATTTAAGCTACATAAATGGTCACATATGATATAAAAACTTAATGTATTTAGTGCTTCTCGCATTTATGAATCCCGCGCCTTAGAATGCGCTTCGACTCGAGGCTCTTTGCCCCCCTTTGCGCCTTAGTGCGCCTTGAGCCTTTCAAAACATTGATTGTGATGTATACGAAAATGCCTCGAGTAAGTAGGGTTGTGACTTGTGAGACCTATTTGCTATGTGCTCTGTACCATCTTGGATGATTCTTTACTCAACATGTATAGGAATACTTTGTCCACACCTACGGTTTATTTGTGGAAAATTTAACAGAACTTGTAGCAATTTCATTATGTGACCCCTCGTTTCTGTTGCCATATTAATCAATCTTAGGCACCGTTCTAAAAAAAATCAATCGTAGGCACTATAGGTGTATCAAAGTCAATAAATTAAGGGAAAATTCCGAATCTAGCCATTTGCCCCATGTGCATATCACTTTTTATCCGCGAAATGAAAAAAATCCGAAACTAGCCACGGGCAACTTGTACTTTTAGGCACTTGTGTCTTGTTTCGACAAATGTCCCGTACTTTGGGAAACTTTTGTCTTTTTTTAAGCAACTTGTACATATACCTTACACATACGGGACACTTGTAAAAAAAAACAAGAGTTGCCCAAAGTATAAGTTGCCCGTGGCTAATTTCGGATTTTTTTTGTTTTGTAGATAAAAAGTGATATGCACATTGAGCAACTGGCTAGATTCGAAAATTTCCCATAAATTAATATACATTACATAAAGCCACTTCAATCTATGGGCCACCATCGATAACACTCATATGTTGAAAAACCGTCACTACAAGGACACTTTTAGCATGTCGTCGCCAATGACAAAGCCACGTCACTAGATTTTCTTTATTACTCACTAAGATGTTAGTTAAATATATATAATTAATTGGTCTAAGTTTTGATTAACCTTTTGGCGAAGACATGTTTTCGCTGAAAGATTGGTGGGAAAAATTAACGAAATTCCACTTTTTGACGAGGACATGTTCTCTCTGATTCTTGGGTCAAAATTCTTGCCTTTTCTATTCTTGTTTCCATAAATGATAGAAACTGGATTTTAATAATTATAAATGGCTTCCTTTCTCCGTGTTTCAGGAGTATTTAGAAATGCGAGACTCATATGGTGAGCCTTAGGTGACTAGTTACCATATGGCTTTTTGATACGCTTACGCAACGCGTTCGGGGTCAAAGGAACTTCCTTTTCGTCGAACAAGTTTTTCAACACCCTAGGCAGTGAACCTAATCGTTGTAGTGTAGTATTAGGGTAAGCCACGGGTATTGATATCGTTCTCTAGGGGAATAGGAATGCTAGTGAGAAGTTACTACGCTAAGGTTAAGGTTGAGGAAGATTATTTTTATCTTTTTATGTTTTTTAGGAAATTGAAAGGTACGAATCTCGGGTATTGGATTTGGGGGGTTGGTATTTCTACCGATTACTCTACTATTATCTAATTATCTAAACTAAGGTGGTGGTAGTCTATGTCTAATTAATGTGTGCTCGTAGGATAGTTTAAAGATGTGTTTACTTAGGTTTTACTACTCCTTAATTATCTCCTATTGATGGTTGAGTTATCACTTCCTTATTCTTAGTTGCGTTGTGTGTCTAAGGTTGTAGGGTATGCGTTTCTCCCTAACTCTTTGAACTTACCAAAGGGTCTCGTCTACAAAACCCACTAGGGATAATAAACTCTTACTCTAAGGCACTCTTTGGATGGTTTAGCTTACAACTACTCAGGTAATTATATTCTAAGGTTCACAAAGATGAATCAAGCATTGAGTACACAACGAATGACCTATCGCATTACTAGATCATTAATCAACTAAGATAAGAAACAACCAATCAATATTTAATAATTAAGTTTCATATTCCCTAAGCAAACACACAAATAAATTAGCCGAACATGGAGAACATGCAAGCATACACACAAATAATCAAAGACATAATTGAATTGATGAAGTAAATACTTATCTTGATGTAAGATAGGGTTTGGAACCCTAAAATACTGTACAAGACACCCTTGGTTCGGTTTTAGGTTTTTACTCCACAAAAGACTCTCCTAAAACTGAAAATTTCGGATTCTATATATAATATTACATATGCGACGGCGTCACCTTATGTTTTGTGACGCCGTCGTGTCGCCGTCATTAGGGTTTCGTCTTGGCCACTTCAACCTTGCGACGGCGTCACCTTATGTAAAGCCCTAAAAATCATAAACGTGTAAAATGACTATTATGCCCTCAAGCTAATAATTATAGGATTCGTCGAACTTGTTAATTCCGTTTGACACTTAACTCGACCATGACTTACGCTAAATCAACTTTATGTATTATACATTTTACATGTTAAACATACCTAATTACAAAAAAAAAAAAAAAAAACAATTAAAACTAAATATTACTGATTTGGTCCATGATTGTCCCGTAACTCACGCCCGAAATTAACTCACCATAACTCCACATATAATTCCCATTTAAAATCACATTGTATTCTCATTTTAACTCACCTTCTCAATTCAAAATCACACCACCAAAACCCTAAACACAAGTGACGGCAACCGAAAGTTATTTCCTTTCCAATCCGAATTCAAGACAAGAAGGCAAGCAAGGAGGATTGATCGTGAAACCTGGTTCAAAGTCTACTGCTGCTGGTCGTGGGCGTTGTTGCTGCTGTCGTGGGTCCTCAAGGTTCGATGTGTGGCTGTTGGTGTTGGCTGTGATCGTGGATGTTTGTTCAAGCTACTGGTCGTGGATGCTAGGTTGAAGGCGGGGCTGTTTGGTTTAGACCTGGTTGTGATTCGTGCTAGGCCTCGACCTCAATTGTTGGAGGATTTCGTTACCAGGGGCTTAAGAGTGTGGTTTCATTAGCGGGTTGCGAGTTTGCGATCCTTAGTTCACGTTTAGTTGTTGTGTTCATTGAGGTTTGGTTCGAGTGCACGCCTAAGTTTTGGTTTAGCATTGGTATAACGGATGGTTGTTCGTGTGAGTCTCGGTTGTAGGTTCGATCGTGTATCTTGTTATACCTTCGTGTCCGTGTCCTTGTTTCGGGTTCGACCTCGAACTCAGCCTATTCTCTTTGGAGGTAACTATTCGTGAATCATAATTTATATCCATCATTAGAACTTGTGATACCTTAACTCAACAAATATAACAGTTAAATAATATCAGCTATGAAGATAAAAGATTTGATCATACGTACATAGTCATGCATGAAATTGTGATAAAAGAATAAGCTTATGGTTTACTGTGGTCCCATTTAAATATGTAGTTATAGTAGAGAATCATGGTTGGATTTTTCTTGTGATTTCATGTGTGATCTTTCATTTTTGGTACCTCGTATCTTTTGTGCATGTGTTATTAATTGTGTGTGTTGTGTGTCGATGAAAAGGAGTTATGTTTGATGTCACTTGGTCGTTAAATCAAAAGGATTATAGAGTAGGTCGTGTGGGTATTCCTTGGGTAATATATTTTGCAATGTACTCCATCTTCATGCACGTACTATTTTATAGATGAAAGAAATGGGTAGTCTTATGGGGTAAGTTCGAGGTAATCGCGGAAAACCGATTGAGTCATTTTTTATTTTGAAAGTGTGCCGGGAAGTTGAGACGGGATTTATCATAATGCATGGTTTCTAAGTCGTAGGTGTTAGTCATTTGAACCGCGAGCAAGCTTAAAGTTGGTCGATCATAATGTTAAAACATGATTCTTACAATTTGTATTTTATGTGCATGAATGATGCAAGGTAACTAAATACTTTAAGTTTAATTACCATATAAACCCTACACTTTGAGACCCTATATTTTGAAGTATGATCTAATAAGGCCCTAAAATAAGATACTTGTCATATAAAACCTCTAAGTTTACCATTTATCATTTATAACTCCTAACCTAATTAATAATTATAACACTAAAGTATTTATTTTGGTCCATTACTAAAAATGAGAATACACTTAATAACTCCAAAAATATTAATGCGATTTATATAAGCAATAAATCTGTTATGACTTAAATGAGCTAATAAGTATTATACGAACCGTAATCCGTGTAGATTCATTGAAGGAGACGTGACGTTATTTTCTTTGTGCTCACATTTCCATTGCTTCCATTTGCTAAGGTACAGATATTCTGACCTTACCTCTTAAGGTTTCTCATGATTCGTTTATATCTTTCGATATTAGCTTTGAACCGTTATACTTTGCTCTGAGCCTTCTTATTAGGGCTTCCCTATAACTTTGCTATGCTCCCTTTGATTGATTCTCCTATGTGAACTGTTTGATTATGAACCTTTGATATGAACCACTTATATGAACTTATGATATGAACTTTGATACGAATCTTTGACAATGAACCTTTGATATTGGACCTTGATATTGAACTATTGTTATGAACCTCTGAATTGTGAACCATTGATATTGAACCTTTGCTTATGAAGACCTATATATCGCTACACTTTGAACTTTTGTCTGACCCTTCAGATTGATACCCGAGCCATTAACTAGGCATGGGGGTTCCATGTCCGTGTCATTGATGCACCAATGGCATGACTTTAGTGTGGTTGAGTGATGTTCCACACCATCCCCATTTTGTATTGATTATGCGCGCTTGGATATATTGTATGGCCACTATTGTTTTGCGGGCGATGGATGCATCCTAGATTTGTATTGTATTGATATTGATATATTGTTTTGGTGATGTGGTGCGTGTGTGCATGATCGTGCTAAACCGTCAAGTCTAACAGACTTAAAACAACAACACAAATGCAATGAAGATCGAGAATACAAGAATTCCGGTCGTTATGTCCCACGGAGACTCAATGGTGTGTTAAACACTTGATCAGACGGTAGAATGACCACTAATGATAGTGATCAGAAAGGATTAGGATGGATAATTACACTACTGAAAAAGGTTTATAAAATAAAGCGACTTAAATACAAATTAAGAAAATTAAAAAGATAAAAGATATTAAATAAACGCTATCACTATATTTAAAGTGATGAACGTTTAAAACCTAAAACTTACGTTTAAATAAAAATTACGTAACCGTACAAAATAAAACGTGAAACTTACACAATATAAATCCTAAAAATATGAAAAATACAATTTTACAATCCTAATGATAAAATAAAATTTATAGAAAAAGAAAATTATTTTTAAAACTATTTATGTAATTATTATTAATTAAAAACTAATTTAAACTATTTAATAATACTCTAAAATAAAATAAAATAGAAATAAGACTAGAAAAATAAATTTAAGACTTAGAAAAATCTAAAATATGATAAAACTAATTTTAAAACTGAAAATATATTTTTTAGACTTTTTATGTATTTATTATTAATTTAAAACTATTTAAAACTAATTAAAATGCTAAAAAATACTTTTTAAACTAAGAAAATTATGGAAAAATACTTTTTAGGCTATTTATATTTATCTAAACTTAAGAGAATTGAAAAATTATTTTTTTGAAGCTTTTCTTAATTATTTGTATTAAATGCTATTTAAAAAGGCTTAAAAACTAATTTAAATTAAGAAAAATAGCAAACAAGCTTAGAAAAATCTGAAAATTTCAAGAAAAGTCTAAATTAATACTAGGAACCTGAGAAAATTAGAAAAACAAGTGCTTATATGGAGAAATATAGAACTGCTGTGGAAGTGCTTCTTGAAATAAGCACTTGATAAGCCAAAAGCTCACCAAAAGCTACCACACTGATCAAGAAGCTATAATATGCTAAAGGGACTCAAAATCAACAAGAATCAACAAGCCAAACCCTTTGGAATACAATCTACAACAGATTGATGACATGAGATTTGTGCTTAAAAACAGTGAAGGGGTTGCTACTTTGGACTGAAGCACAAGATTCAAAATAAGCTGGAAATGAAAAGCACTAGATGGATCCTACACTAGACCTAGGTGGGTATATGCGAACCAAAAATCAGACCTTTCCAAGCTCAAATGAGCTTGTGGCAAGGGCTGCAAGTTCTGCAAAAGCCCTGTGCAGGCCACTGTGCTCTGCACAGGGCACTAACACCATTTTAACAAGCTAGATTGAAGCTTTTAAAAAAAATTACAAAAATCCACTAAATTAGACATAAGGAAATAGACCAGTAGTACTTACTAAAACCACAAGTTTTATAGATAATGACTCAGAAATGAGTTCAATAAAAATCACTCTAGTTGGCCAAAAACTCACTTTGCAAACTTTGACTTTTTCACAAAACCAAAATGTTGACTAAGTTGAGGTTTGATCAAGATTTAAGGACTGATATAGCTGTTACTAGATTAATGAAACCTACTGCAAGCTACACATATGTTATCCTAACACAAAATAAGCTTTGGATCTGTTGAAAATCCAACAGATAGACATATGAGACAGTATAAATTGATTTTTGACTTTTGTTGTCCTAAAGTACCAACCAAAGACTAGAATGAGTTCACAACAGATGCACAAGCATAAAACAGTAAGCTATAACAACTGAGCAAACCTTGAGCACAGTTTAATGACTAAATCCAAACACAACTTTAAAACTGCTATGCAAACTTAAACAAAAAAATAACACTGAACCAGCTAAAGCCATTGATTAAAATAAGTTACTAGACCTAAAAACAACTTAAGAAAAAGTTAAAACTACTCATGATCACAGATACTAGTACCAACAGAAATTGCAATTTGACTAGAAATTGGAAAATGAGAAAGTTACTTACAAATGTCCAACTGGTGTTGTAAGCTAAACCAAACCAAAGACTAACCTAACCTATGCTTATTTCAACCCATTATCACCTCTGCATCACCATTGTTCATTACCAAACCCAATGAGCATCAACAGTTGACTTTGGTTGACTTTTTACTAAATTGCTTAAACTGATTCCAAAGGCATACCAAAGGCTCTAATAAGCTTAAATGAGCTTATTTGACTACAACATGAGCTATTTAGAAGATTGAACATAAAGTTTTGAAACTGCAAATTAGACAGTGAACCATAAACTTGATATTTTATAAGAAAACTAAGATTAATACTCAAAAGCTTAATACAATGGTTCTTTTGCTTGAATGTGATACAAGGAAACTGAAATTATAACATTTGGATTAAACTACAACATTTATTAAAGAAAACGACATTAAGGAAAAATAATAAAACTAACTACCCCCTTCTAGCCTTTCTCTTCCAATTTTTATACATCAATACAGCTTCCCCACTTGCTCTGAACTATTCCCACCTTCTTTTTAGACCCTTGGATGATTTAGAGTCAATGTTGGCCGTTTGATCATTTTGGCGCCAAAGTTGGTTTTTGACAGGTGGAGGACTTGAGTGTGGGAGTAGGGATACATTAAATGGTATTTGTTTTGTGTTGATTTGGAGGGGACAAGGGTGTGGAAAGAGTGAGCTGGGGGGATGGGAAGCCTGGTTTCAGGGGAAGCAGGTGAAGGAGAAAGTCTTGGCGCGTTCTTTGTTTGACTGGATATTTGACCAAAGTGTTAAATATTGGAAAGGTCCAAAATGCATATGACAGGGGTCCAATTGGGAAGCAGGCAGGGGTCATTTGGGTTTTGACAAGGGTCTAAGGGTCAAAAGGCTTAAATAACAAGGACCAATGTTGTAAACTCTGAAATTCAAGGGACCATTACTGCCATTTCATCAAACTTGTTCCAAGGGCTGAAAATGACAACCTTCAAAAGTATAAGGACCAAACTTGCCATTTTGCCATTTTCCAGGGGCCATTTTTGACAATTTTCAAACTTGAGGGACCAAAGTTGTAATTTTGCAAATTTTACATTTCAAGGGTTTGTTTTGACAACTTTTGAATCCCATGGACCTTAAATGACATTTTTCTTTATTTTGATTTACTGAGGACCGATTTTGACAACTTTTGAAACTTGGGGACTAAAGCGCCATTTTGCAAATTTGATCGTTTTCATCGATTTTGATATTTTTGCATTTAAAACACATAAAACACTGATTTGTGATATTTTGATCATTTTGATGTGTTTCGAGTGTTTTCGAGATGATTTTGCGCTTATTTTGTACAAAATGATGAGTATTTAGACACTCATCGCTGCAATACACCCTCACATTTTGGGAGCTAGCTACTCCATTGGTTATTGAGGTCTCCTCCTATTGGTTTGGTATTCCGAGGTCACCCTCCAATACAATGGCTACTATTGGTTACTTGGTCATATTGCCACTATTGATATGGTTTGTTTTGTTGGCTCGGGATAGATTTCGACAACCCTTACACTTTTGATATACCTATATTGTACCTTCGGATTCCCCACCGCACCATATTACGAATTGACCGTCCTTTACCCAATACCCTTATATGACTCACTCTACTACCAAGATATATATGTTCCTTTGCTTTGATCATTACACTCTCATTCCGTTACTTGGACTATCGTTCCATTCATGTACCGGGTTATTATATGTTTATTAGATTTGATTATGCTATTCATGTCTTATGTGACTATTGAGTTCCCTACTACGATATGACTAATATGCGGTTATCGATTTACTGTTTCATCGATGATATGTGATCTTGTCATTATGTGACCTCTCGAATTGTCTTGACCATGCTAGTGTGTGTCGATAGTTTTTGTCTGTTTATCATGTATACTTCGTTCAGTTAATTTTGTGGACTATGATTACTTGATAGTATCCTTATCTGCTTGTTGTTGACCTGCCATGTTTGCATTTCTGTTTATGCTACGTTTTGATTGGGTAAATGATTCAACTTATGAAGTCTAGCTTGTTAACTTGTTTAATTGCCCTGCTAGGTAATTAATTCATTTAATTATAGTGTTCATACTGTATCCTTACTTGTTACGTGTGACTGTCATGTTTTGACTACCGTTATGATACTGATTATGTCTTCAACTAAGGGTTTTGACCTGTGTGAATTGCCATGCTCACTTATTAATTAATTGCTTCCGCTTTCCTGTAGACATCTGTTTGGCTGGTACGTCTCCTGATTTTCCTGAATTGATTGTATGACATATATGTTGTGTGGATGCTGCGCCTACTATGTTTGCTTATGTTTCAGTTCTTGTATGTCTGGTTTGTATGTGCTTGTTTATATGTCATAGATGCTTTGCTTTGCTCCGTTCTCCTTGTTATCTGCTCGTTTGGGTATCTCAGATAATTGTGTTCTGCAGGATCCTCATTGACTCATTGTTCTCATTTCACGCGACTTTTTATCCGTTTCCTTTGTTTCATTTCGCATTTCGATTTTATTTAGCTTTCGTTTTGTTATATCTGCTCACCGGCTTTTAAGCTCACCGCATTTCTTTTCTGCGGCAGTGTTAGGTTTGAAGATGGGCTTCATGGGTGAGAGTTGGATTATCCGAGTGGACCAACCCTAGTTACCTTATCTTTTGGTTTTATTTTGGCGGGCTATTGTTTTGAAACTTCGGTTTATTTTAGACATTTTGGATTTTGTAATTTTTCCTTGTAAATCTTTTGTTTAATGACTTGGTACGTTATTCTTTAAGACTTCCGCTTGAAAAATTGTATTTGTATGTTCTGATATGACACCAGAATGTGACACTTCTACCCTTGTCGGGTTGGGATGTTACAATTATGGTATCAGAGCTAAGGTTTCGTCTTATTGACCTTAGGATTGACCTGTGAGGATTGGGTAGACATTAGGCTTCCGTCTGTTCCGATATCCTTCAATTCCTTTTGATTGTTGTTCAGATTTGACTTCGATATTCCTTTGTCTTCACTGATTTGGCCCTCCTCTTTTGGTATCAAATTTTGTTATTTTGTCTTCGCACATCCGTTTGTCGATCGTTAGATGGAGACTGCCGTGGAGCCGAAGATGATGGTGCTGACCTGCGTTCGCAATGCCCCCCTCGAACCGAGAGGTTCGTGAAGCGAAGCCACACCCGACCGCCGTCTTCTTTGGAGACATCATGATGTTCTTTGGAGGAAGCTGGACGGATCAACCAAAGGCGCAAAAGAAGGAGACAAGGTTCCACCGGTGGCTGAGAAGGTTCATCTACTTCATATGATTTGGGCGCAAGTTGTGTTACTCCGATTCGTTTATCATGCGTTTGAGGCGGTTTGATATTCTGTTAATTGATTCTGATCGGTATTGCTTTTCTTGATTTGTTCGGAACTCGGTTTGAATCGTGAAGTTTTATTGTTTGGCATTTTGTTAATATCTCAGCTTTTCTTTTGGATCGTCAGTAATGAGTCATGAGGAACCGTTTCGAACAAGTTGGTGGCCTCCTTTCTTTTGTGGTATGGTAAGTTGGTTTGATGTATTATGTGCTGCATATATGTGAGTCTGGTCTGCTTTGGTATGTTACTTGCTATCTGTATGTTATATGTTTTGTGTGATATTGGCTATGTGGTTTGTCATGACCCGGGACAGAATATGGTGACAATAAGGGCTTGTTATGTGATGCAAGTATTATGACGCCTGATCAACGTGATAATACCGAGATCATATAATTTGAACTTATTGGAATCATACGACGTCTTGGGAAATGTCTGGGAATGGTACGTGAATGGAATAGGGCTTATATCCGTTATTTTTCAACCCTCATGTCCGTTTGGAATTCTGTACCTATTTGTGAGATTTTCGTCAACATTTGTTACGTATTAGTTTGTACGCATTGGAACCGGAGTCGTTATGATCTGTGTGAGACTATGGACTGCTACATCTGCCTTGACCTTGTACGTCTCTGTGTACCTCTGCGACTTCAATTTTCGAGGACGAAAATTTTTCTTTTAGAGGGGAAGAGTTGTAAAACCCTAAAAATCATAAACGTGTAAAATGACTATTATGCCCTCAAGCTAATAATTATAGGATTCGTCGAACTCGTTAATTCCGTTTGACACTTAACTCGACCATGACTTACGCTAAATCAACTTTATGTATTATACATTTTACATGTTAAACATACCTAATTACAAAAAAAAAAAAACAATTAAAACTAAATATTACTGATTTGGTCCATGATTGTCCCGTAACTCACGCCCCAAATTAACTCACCATAACTCCACATATAATTCCCATTTAAAATCACATTGTATTCTCATTTTTAACTCACCTTCTCAATTCAAAAATCACACCACCAAAACCCTAAACACAAGTGACGGCAACCGAAAGTTATTTCCTTTCCAATCCGAATTCAAGACAAGAAGGCAAGCAAGGAGGATTGATCGTGAAACCTGGTTCAAAGTCTACTGCTGCTGGTCGTGGGCGTTGTTGCTGCTGTCGTGGGTCCTCAAGGTTCGATGTGTGGCTGTTGGTGTTGGCTGTGATCGTGGATGTTTGTTCAAGCTACTGGTCGTGGATGCTAGGTTGAAGGCGGGGCTGTTTGGTTTAGACCTGGTTGTGATTCGTGCTAGGCCTCGACCTCAATTGTTGGAGGATTTCGTTACTGTGGGCTTAAGAGTGTGGTTTCATTAGCGGGTTGCAGTTTGCTTATCCTTAGTTCACGCTTTAGTTGTTGTGTTCATTGAGGTTTGTTCGAGTGCACGCCTAAGTTTTGGTTTAGCATTGGTATAACGGATGGTTGTTCGTGTGAGTCTCGGTTGTAGGTTCGATCGTGTATCTTGTTATACCTTCGTGTCCGTGTCCTTGTTTCGGTTCGACCTCGAACTCACCTATTCTCTTTGAGGTAACTATTCGTGAATCATAATTTATATCCATCATTAGAACTTGTGATACCTTAACTCAACAAATATAACAGTTAAATAATATCAGCTATGAAGATATAAGATTTGATCATACGTACATAGTCATGCATGAAATTGTGATAAAAGAATAAGCTTATGGTTTACTGTGGTCCCATTTAAATATGTAGTTATAGTAGAGAATCATGGTTGGATTTTTCTTGTGATTTCATGTGTGATCTTTCATTTTTGGTACCTCGTATCTTTTGTGCATGTGTTATTAATTGTGTGTGTTGTGTGTCGATGAAAAGGAGTTATGTTTGATGTCACTTGGTCGTTAAATCAAAAGGATTATAGAGTAGGTCGTGTGGGTATTCCTTGGGTAATATATTTTGCAATGTACCTCATCTTCATGCACGTACTATTTTTATAGATGAAAGAAATGGGTAGTCTTATGGGGTAAGTTCGAGGGTAATCGCGGGAAAACCGATTGAGTCATTTTTTTTATTTTGAAAGTGTGTCGGGGAAGTTGAGACGGGGATTTATCATAATGCATGGTTTCTAAGTCGTAGGTGTTAGTCATTTGAACCGCGAGCAAGCTTAAAGTTGGTCGGTCATAATGTTAAAACATGATTCTTACAATTTGTATTTTATGTGCATGAATGATGCAAGGTAACTAAATACTTTAAGTTTAATTACCATATAAACCCTACACTTTGAGACCCTATATTTTGAAGTATGATCTAATAAGGCCCTAAAATAAGATACTTGCCATATTAAACCTCTAAGTTTACCATTTATCATTTATAACTCCTAACCTAATTAATAATTATAACACTAAAGTATTTATTTTGGTCCATTACTAAAAATGAGAATACACTTAATAACTCCAAAAATATTAATGCGATTTATATAAGCAATAAATCTGTTATGACTTAAATGAGCTAATAAGTATTATACGAACCGTAATCCGTGTAGATTCATTGAAGGAGACGTGGCGTTATTTTCTTTGTGCTCACATTTCCATTGCTTCCATTTGCTAAGGTATGATATTCGACCTTACCTCTTAAGGTTTCTCGTGATTCATTTATATCTTTCGATATTAGCTTTGAACCGTTATACTTTGCTCTGAGCTTTCTTATTAGGGCTTCCCTATAACTTTGCTATGCTCCCTTTGATTGATTCTCCTATGTGAACTGTTTGATTATGAACCTTTGATATGAACCACTTATATGAACTTATGATATGAACTTTGATACGAATCTTTGACAATGAACCTTTGATATTGAACTTTTGATATTGGACCTTGATATTGAACTATTGTTGTGACAACTCGCAATTTCAGGTCATTTCTCAAAACAATTTATGCTTTACAATTTCAACATTTATCGTAAACTAGGTTTACGTGTTCCAAATTCGCGTAACCTTAAAGGTTTAGCGGCGAATTCATGATCATAACATCACGAACATTTCATATGGACTAAGTGTAGTCTACATTTCATTAACATCATTTGCATCATGTTAGTTCATTCATGGCATTGCATTTCACCTTAAACGCGTAATTTTATATTAAATAAACGTTATCGCGTGAGTTATTATCTTGAATATTTAATCCGTTACTTTCAAAAATGATCCCGACATATTTTATTACTTACATTAGTTTATAAAAACTATATTTTGAGTTTTTCTAGTGTTTTGAATTTATTTCGTATATAAATCGTTAAAGTTAAATTATTACGACGTTTTTCTTAAAAATTACTCGATAATTATTTTATCACTCAAATTTTACAAGGGATGTATTTTTACAATTTTTATTATATCATTACATTCTATTTTGATCTATTAAAACTTACTTGTACCAAAAAGTTACATTTAACTACACCTTTTACTTATACATTTTATCAATAATTACACAAATTATATACAAGTTTATAAAAAAAAAAAAAAAATATCTTCTAATACCTCCCCTTGGCGACCAAGGGGAGGTGGTCATTAAATGATGCATGGCTCTTGATTGATAATAATTTTACTCATAACAAAAGTACTACTTAACACATTTTTCTCATTCACTTCAATCATTTTTTTTCAAGTGTTAGTAAAAATTAGATTTCTCTCTTCCTTTGGTTCTCCATAAAACCGGCCATCAAGAGAGTAGCAAGGGATCATCATTTTTTTCTCAAGTTCAAGCATATATACAATCTAGATAATACTCTTTATTAGGTTTTGAAATAAAAACCAAGAGTGTTTAGGTTTAACCTTGTTCTTTGCACCTCATCATATTAACTAGTAAGCATGTTTCTTTCATTTTCATGTTTCCTTATCATTTCATAGTTATCTCTTCATTTTTGGAGAAAACATGCAAGACATATGTTGATTATACCATTTTACATGATTTTAGAGTTATATATATTAAGGTCATCCTATAATTATCCCTTGGTATTTGTTGGTCTTGATGATGTCTAGGAACCCATGACACCCTAAGAAGGTGTATGGTAGGATTAGATTAGCTTTGGAGTTGATTTGAAGGGATTAGAATAGGTTTTGTCCGAGAAAACTATTTTCGATACGTATAAAATATGTTCTGTCCTTGTTTTGATTTTCTGAAAACCGACAGTAGGCACGACATTTTGGCCTTGATATTTAGAAAATATACTTTAAAACGAATCCGTGGCCGCTTGAACGGAATAAAACGGAGTTATAACGAAGAAGTTATGGATTTTACAAGTTTGACGACTAAATATATACTTTTCGTAAATTTCAAGATGCTGTTTTTATTTTGTCCGAGTCAAAAACGAGCCTTAAGCTTTGCAAATTATTTCGACTTATCAAAAATATATTAGTATACTTTGATACGAAGCTAAGGACGTATTATACGTAGAAAACGGATTTGAAACGACAAAGATATGCACTTTTTCATAAAATTGCCGTAACTATTATTTTCTGAAAAACTATATTATTTTTACGATTCAAGTGTTACGGTAGCTGAAACGTCCATGTTGAGGGCTGTTTTTAACCATGATGTGGAACTTTTTGGAACGAAATGTCTTCTGGTAAAATCAAGTTCACCGAGCATATTTTTCAAAACGACAAGCCGTTTGTATAGCGGAGTTGTAATAAATTATTTACGGATGTTTAAACTTGGCCGAAACTCACTTTTTACATAACAATTAGACAAAATCACTATCTTTAACCCTTATTATCTTTATGTTTGAGACCCCGGTGACGAAAACTCCTGAACTGAAACTTCTAGATTTCGATACAAACTTTCCAAAACCGTCGAGTTCGTTCTCTAACGTGCGACGTACACTATTTTACGACTAGTTTTTCGGAGCCATTCTTGTCACTTTCAAGAAATTTCCGACGACATTGTTTTGCGACGAAAAGTGATAATTTCACCATAAATCATTATAAAACCATTGTAGGATGACATTTTGACGTAAAAACTTGTAAAGTCATTTTTGAAGGGTCAAGACGTCAAAAGAGTATTTTTCGATGATAAGTAATATTTTCAAAACTCGCAAATGGTATAAATAACATACGAAATGCATGCATAACATTACATTGCAACTCATTACATATCATATCATTCGTAATAGGTCCCGGTTAAAGCATCACATTATACCTCGGTGTACTCACTCTTGTCATCTCATCGCTTTATCAAGTGAGTTTTCATAGCCCGTCGATCATGCTTTTAATTATTTTCAAACCTACGGGAGAATACATTGCACAACATTTTTATTACGATACCAAGTATGTTAAATTCATTTACATTGCTTAAGTTACCGCATTTGCCAATTTGAAAGTCCCCATTACCTGAACATGAACCGTTAATCATAGAAGCGAGGATGAGTGGATAGATCTATAGAGGGTGACGCCTCCATCCGGGTTGGTGAATCCCAACTTGTAATACGGATGCATTTCATTTAATAACATTATTGAGTTGTCTGGCAAACACTCTTTTGGGGCCTACATTATGAACAGTCTCGTTTCGGTGTCATGGGCTTAAAGCAATTGTAACATTTTATGTGACATTATTGTCATACCAGTAACATTTTTACGTGACATAATTGTCATGCCTGATCTATACTTGCGTAGTCGTATAAAACATTTACATAAACCTATGATTTCTCACCAACATTATTGTTGACCGTTTTAGCAATGTATTTTCAGGTAACTAAGACATACTCATCATGGCATGGTTAAGGAACCACCTTTTGAGTCGCGGCGTCGACTTACATCATTGTACATTATGGCACTTTCTTTCAAAACCATCGTTTGGACTTGTATTATAATTATATTTCCGCAAACTTTGTAAACTTTGGGACCTATACTTTGTAAACTCTGATTGTTTTATTAAATCAAACGATGTGTTTTTCCAAACGACACTTTAGGTCGTTCAATATAACTGTGATTGTGATGCTATGACAACAATCCCGTGAATTCCATTCCACGCAAAATGTAATTTGGGGTGTGATGATTGGTACGAGCTACGATTATAGAGAACTAGGTTGCATCATTGACCCTAGACTATAACTACATTATCATAGCATCTCATCATTTCATCATAAGTGCATGTTCACTTTACATGCGGTTTATACGTACATTTTCGAGTTATTTACTTTCATTTCATATCGATTGTCACATGGATGCCTTTAAATGCCCATTCCATTATTCTTTCTTCATACTCTAATGTGGAGAATTCCTTGTCATTCCCTATCATAATTTTTAACATCAGTTGACTCAACACCGATAACATCAGATGATGACACTGAGACCTTTTAGGAGGACGAAGTTGCACCTACACCATCACGATCACTATTGATTCACTGTAGGATCAGGAAAATTTTTATCAATCAGTTGGGACAGATCATACTATTGGGTAGAACTTATAGGTGTAGTCCTAATGAACCTATTTTCTTAACTCACCACAAGGATTTCCATTATCATCATTATTATTTTGAGCACCATCCGTACCATCACATCTCATACACGATACTCATACACCCGACTTGCGGCTTGGGAAGCGTGCATGATTTGACACACCATTACCATCTACCACTAAGACTATAGACACTACACCATCTCATAGGTTTGAGGACTGTGAGAGTTCTAGGGCTATTGTTGCTAGACCGCCTACTACTCCTACACTTGAAACACGATTAGACCACCAACAGGAACATATAATAAGTACCTTTCTAGCTAATGTAATCCTTATCATTTATTATCTCTACGATAATCACCACCTTGTTTATTTCATTCCTTACTTCAATTGCCCAATTTTCCATCATTTCACGACGATACATCACTATCTTACTAGGGGTTAGGCCAACTTTATTCTCGACAAATTAGTAGACTATTACTACTCGATAAGGTTCTCCTATGTATCCTACAAACCATCCAACAAATTTTATTCCAAATTATCCTGCTACTATTTCATGAAATTATTTCACTTGATTTTATTTCGAACTATTTTATCACCATCTTAGAAACGTTGTTTCATAAAGTTTTAACGCAAGTTGTTTTATTATCAATTTATCAATTGGTTTCAGTCATTTTATCAACTATTTAATATCCTCATGCGAAACGATTTTCATGTTACTCGAAAATCATCGAGCTATTATCTTACAAAACAAAACGTTGAATACCAACTATTTGTCCTACATTCCTCTTATGAGATAATAAACTTCATCGTTATCTAACGCAAACTGCTTTCAACTATTTTACCGACCATTTCATCTTACTCCTGTACCATTAAACCAAAAATTTACGACTTTAATAATACTTTATAAACAATGACCTTACTGATACTTTGCAAACTATTTTTTCATAGTATGATAAACCGATTAATTTGCTATTATTTATAAAACAACAAACAATTGCAATAGCAAGCTATAAACTATATTACAAATTTTTCCTGCAAGTAATATTACGGTCTTATAAACTATTTTACCCTTTTGGTGAGCTATTTTAGCCACTGTCTGATTTAAAATCATAAAACTTGGTACGCTTACCTCACGCACTATTCGCCTTTACTTTCTCGACTATTATATTACCAACCTATAAACCATCTTGATATTAATTGAACTACGAAATCTTCTATTATTTGACAAACGATAAATTGTTTTCTTGTAAGCTATTTTACAAATCATTTCACGAGTTATGTTATAATCAATTGTGTCTTACCAAAATATTTCACTACCATTGTTAAGCCGTTTTCTATCACTATATAAGTCGTTTTAAAATCACCTTAACAAGTTGTTGCTTTAACACCAAGCCACAACTAAGATTTATTATTAAACGTAAATGAAAAAAAAATGTTTCTTTCTTACTCAATAAAGTGGTTTTACAAACCTTTTCATAAACTTTATTGTAATTTTCTTACAAACTATTTATTCTCGCTTGAAAGCAAAGTTTTATAATCAGATATATCGTGCATAAACATTTCTTTCTGGTAACACTCTATAGATGCTTACGCCATTTATCTCTCACTCAACCGATAAGTTAGGATTTGACGAGTGACCTTTTTAGGAAAGACTTCCTATACCATCTGTGAGGAGGATTCCTCGATACAAGAAAACAATGAAAGGATTTTGGAATTACCAACAAGGACTAGCACTAGGTGGTAGGATGATTCAAAACTCAACAAAAATCTTAAGACATCACGAGACATTCCGAACCACTGTTTTGAATTAGAGTCCAAACTCTATCATTTCAAAAGTACTAGCTAGACCGAGTTACGAGATTTAATACGAAGTGAATACCCATGAAGCAACACTATAGGGATATACCAAGTCTTCCAACTGAGACTGTAGAACATTCTGTTAAACATGGCCTCAACAATATGTGAACTTCCCTACAATGAGTTTCCCTTAAAGGAAAATATGGTTAAATTAAGGTTATTGATATAAACTTCCCCTAAGGCATTGTGTTCTCTAGAAATTCCAAGTAACCTCACTTCCATATCAAGAGATGCCACAGGTTTGAACATGTCGGACAATCAATGACTCCCCATTTACAAGTGAAACTAGAACAAACATTCTTCGACGTAGTTTGAACTGATATCTACTTTCTTGCTAGCATGATAACAATATTAGTGATGAACTATTTTTGGAAGCACTCAATATCGGAACAAATCTTGAAAATAACCACTAGACCACCTCACTTAAATATTTAAGGTTTGTGACTTTACAACATGGAGCATGGAAACCCTTCGATAATCAAACAATAAACATTTTAGTCATAGAGACTAAGCACATTAGGCAAGTAATACTCAGGTCATGACATTCGATAGGATTAGAAACGCGAGGAATCACAACTGTTACCTATAATCTATTCTTTTCAATAGGGTCCTTTCCGATGATTTAACAATTTTGAAATCTAACACAAGACACGTGGTATTAATTCCAGCTTGTACCTATTATAAGCTATTCGATTCATCTTAGATCACGACAAATATTTCGAGATTTCCATGAAACCTACTAGGACATGATTACCGCCTACTATCCTCAGCTCAATGGTTAGAGCTAGAGAACAATTCCCACATTAGATAATATGCTCAAGCCAGTATGACTTTCTAGAAACGGTTAGGCAAATCATTCTCCATCGACAAGTTCTTTACAACAATAGTTAGCTCATGAACATATTGACTACACCATTTGAGGCACAGTAAGGTTGAGGTATCAATCATTTATTCAAGGATAAAAATCAGGAAAGTCCAATTCATTAGTCCATAACCCATTCATGAAACAAACAAGGAAGTCATACAAATCAAGAATCGCCATAAGTAACAACATATAGCTAGATAAGCTACATCGTTATACGATGCAAAATTTGGAGATATGTCCCATAAGCCGCAAACCATTAGAACCTCAAGTGGGCAACAAATTATGCACAAGGACCCGTCTTGGAAAGGCGTGGTACGATTTAGAAAAACACTTGACGAACCAAGTCGACCCAAATATTCTCATCTATCGTACTTTATTTTCTTTCCGATTTGTTACTACTTACGAGAATTTTAATTCTTTTTACTTTATCGACCATTTTAACGACACGGTTTAAATCTTTGTAAACATTGAGAGTTATAACAACTAAACCGAACGTCACATCATCGTTCCTTAATTATACATAGCCTAGCTAACTATGTCTAATTCTGGAGGGATCATGTTATGTTGGGAGCAGTTATTTATAAATCTTAGTGCAAGCAAAATCTTCACATATTCCAAAATCAAAGTGTTGCTTATGAGAGATTTATCCGATATTTTCTTTACTATGATGTTCTATACACTCTCAATCATCGATAACCGTAACGACACTTCTCCATGTCTTCTCTCCTCGATATTCATCACAAACTCAAAAATTCGATAGACCAACACGAACTGAATTCAGGGACTGAATTCCTTTTTGGATGGGCGAATGTGACAACTCGCAATTTCAGGTCATTTCTCAAAACAATTTATGCTTTACAATTTCAACATTTATCGTAAACTAGGTTTACGTGTTCCAAATTCGCGTAACCTTAAAGGTTTAGCGGCGAATTCATGATCATAACATCACGAACATTTCATATGGACTAAGTGTAGTCTACATTTCATTAACATCATTTGCATCATGTTAGTTCATTCATGGCATTGCATTTCACCTTAAACGCGTAATTTTTATATTAAATAAACGTTATCGCGTGAGTTATTATCTTGAATATTTAATCCGTTACTTTCAAAAATGATCCCGACATATTTTATTACTTACATTAGTTTATAAAAACTATATTTTGAGTTTTCCTAGTGTTTTGAATTTATTTCAGATATAAATCGTTAAAGTTAAATTATTACGACGTTTTCTTAAAAATTACTCGATAATTATTTTATCACTCAAATTTTACAAGGGATGTATTTTTACAATTTTTATTATATCATTACATTCTATTTTGATCTATTAAAACTTACTTGTACCAAAAGTTACATTTAACTACACCTTTTACTTATACATTTTATCAATAATTACACAAATTATATACAAGTTTATAAAAAAAAAAAAAAAAAAACAAAATATCTTCTATTCTCTCCCCTTGGCCGACCAAGGGGAGGGTGGTCATTAAATGATGCATGGCTCTTTATTGATAATAATTTTACTCATAACAAAAGTACTACTTAACACATTTTTCTCATTCACTTCAATCATTTTTTTTCAAGTGTTAGTAAAATTAGATTTCTCTCTCCTTTGGTTCTCCATAAACCGCCATCAAGAGAGTAGCAAGGGATCATCATTTTTTTTCTCAAGTTCAAGCATATATACAATCTAGATAATACTCTTTATTAGGTTTTGAAATAAAAACCAAGAGTGTTTAGGTTTAACCTTGTTCTTTGCACCTCATCATATTAACTAGTAAGCATGTTTCTTTCATTTTTCATGTTTCCTTATCATTTCATAGTTATCTCTTCATTTTTGGAGAAAACATGCAAGACATATGTTGATTATACCATTTTTACATGATTTTAGAGTTATATATATTAAGGTCATCCTATAATTATCCCCTTGGTATTTGTTGGTCTTGATGATGTCTAGGAACCCATGACACCCTAAGAAGGTGTATGGTAGGATTAGATTAGCTTTGGAGTTGATTTGAAGGGATTAGAATAGGTTTTGTCCGAGAAAAACTATTTTCGATACGTATAAAATATGTTCTGTCCTTGTTTTGATTTTCTGGAAAAACCGACAGTAGGCACGACATTTTGTCCTTGATATTTAGAAAATATACTTTAAAACGAATCCGTGGCCGCTTGAACGGAATAAAACGGAGTTATAACGAAGAAGTTATGGATTTTACAAGTTTGACGACGAAATATATACTTTTCAGAAATTTCAGCATGCTGTTTTTATTTTGTCCGAGTCAAAAACGAGCCTTAAGCTTTGCAAATTATTTCGACTTATCAAAAATATATTAGTATACTTTGATACGAAGCTAAGGACGTATTATACGTAGAAAACGGATTTGAAACGACAAAGATATGCACTTTTTCATAAAATTGCCGTAACTATTATTTTCTGAAAAACTATATTATTTTTACGATTCAAGTGTTACGGTGGTAAACGTCCATGTTGAGGGCTGTTTTAACCATGATGTGGAACTTTTGGAACGAAATGTCTTCGGTAAAATCAAGTTCACCGAGCATATTTTTCAAAACGACAAGCCGTTTGTATAGCGGAGTTGTAATAAATTATTTACGGATGTTTAAACTTGGCGAAACTCACTTTTACATAACAATTAGACAAAATCACTATCTTTAACCCTTATTATCTTTATGTTTGAGACCCGTGATGAAAACTCCTGAATCGAAACTTCTAGATTTCGATACAAACTTTCCAAAACCGTCGAGTTCGTTCTCTAACGTGCGACGTACACTATTTTACGACTAGTTTTTCGGAGCCATTTTTGTCACTTTCAAGAAATTTCCGACGACATTGTTTTGCGACGAAAAGTGATAATTTCACCCTAAATCATTATAAAACCATTGTAGGATGACATTTTGACGTAAAAACTTGTAAAGTCATTTTTGAAGGGTCAAGACGTCAAAAGAGTATTTTTCGGTGATAAGTAATATTTTCAAAACTCGCAAATGGTATAAATAACATACGAAATGCATGCATAACATTACATTGCAACTCATTACATATCATATCATTCGTAATAGGTCCCGGTTAAAGCATCACATTATACCTCGGTGTACTCACTCTTGTCATCTCATCAGTTTATCAAGTGAGTTTTCATAGTCCCGTCGATCATGCTTTTAATTATTTTCAAACCTACGGGGGAGAATACATTGCACAACATTTTTATTACGATACCAAGTATGTTAAATTCATTTACATTGCTTAAGTTACCGCATTTGCCAATTTGAAAGTCCCCATTACCTGAACATGAACCGTTAATCATAGAAGCGAGGATGAGTGGATAGATCTATCGAGGGTGACGCCTCCATCCGGGTTGGTGAATCCCAACTTGTAATACGGATGCATTTCATTTAATAACATTATTGAGTTGTCTGGCAAACACTCTTTTGGGGCCTACATTATGAACAGTCTCGTTTCGGTGTCATGGGCTTAAAGCAATTGTAACATTTTATGTGACATTATTGTCATACCAGTAACATTTTTACGTGACATAATTGTCATGCCTGATCTATACTTGTGTAGTCGTATAAAACATTTACATAAACCTATGATTTCTCACCAACATTATTGTTGACCGTTTTAGCAATGTATTTTCAGGTAACTAAGACATACTCATCATGGCATGGTTAAGGAACCACCTTTTGAGTCGCAAGGCCGACTTACATCATTGTACATTATGGCACTTTCTTTCAAAACCATCGTTTGGACTTGTATTATAATTATATTTCCGCAAACTTTGTAAACTTTGGGACCTATACTTTGTAAACTCGATTGTTTTATTAAATCAAACGATGTGTTTTTCCAAACGACACTTTAGGTCGCTCAATATAACTGTGATTGTGATGCTATGATGATCAATCCCGTGAATTCCATTCATTGCAAAAACAGTAATTTGGGGTGTGACAATTGTTATGAACCTCTGAATTGTGAACCATTGATATTGAACCTTTACTTATGAAGACCTATATATCGCTACACTTTGAACTTTTGTCGACCTTCGATTGATACCGAGCCATTAACTAGGCATGGGGTTCCATGTCCGTGTCATTGATGCACCAATGGCATGACTTTAGTGTGGTTGAGTGATGTTCCACACCGTCCCCATTTTGTATTGATTATGCGCGCTTCAGATATATTGTATGGCCACTATTGTTTTGCGGGGGCGATGGATGCATCCTAGATTTGTATTGTATTGATATTGATATATTGTTTTGGTGATGTGGTGCATGTGTGCAATACACCCCTCACATTTTGGGAGCTAGCTACTCCATTGGTTATTGAGGTCTCCTCCTATTGGTTTGGTATTCGAGGTCACCCTCCGAATACAATGGCTACTATTGGTTACTTGGCTGTTATTGCCACTATTGATATGGTTTGTTTTGTTGGCTCGGGATAGATTTCGACAACCCTTACACTTTTGATATACCTATATTGTACCTTCGGATTCCCACCGCACCATATTACGAATTGACCGTCCTTTACCCAATACCCTTATATGACTCACTCTACTACCAAGATATATATGTTCCTTTGCTTTGATCTGTTACACTCTCATTCCGTTACTTCAGACTATCGTTCCATTCACGTACCGGGTTATTATATGTTTATTAGATTTGATTATGCTATTCATGTCTTATGTGACTATTGAGTTCCCTACTACGATATGACTAATATGCGGTTATCTGATTTGCCTGTTTTCATCTGATGATATGTGATCTTGCTGTTATGTGACCTCTGAATTGTCTGTTGACCATGCTAGTGTGTAATCGATAGTTTTTGTCTGTTTATCATGTATACTTCGTTCAGTTAATTTTGTGGACTATGATTACTTGATAGTATCCTTATCTGCTTGTTGTTGACCTGCCATGTTTGCATTTCTGTTTATGCTACGTTTTGATTGGGTAAATGATTCAACTTATGAAGTCTAGCTTGTTAACTTGTTTAATTGCCCTGCTAGGTAATTAATTCATTTAATTATAGTGTTCATACTGTATCCTTACTTGTTACGTGTGATCGTCATGTTTTGACTACCGTTATAATCTCGATTATGTCTTCAACTAAGGGTTTTGACTGTGTGAATTGCCATGCTCACTTATTAATTAATTGCTTCCGCTTTCCTGTAGACATCTGTTTGGCTGGTACGTCTCCTGATTTTCCTGAATTGATTGTATGACATATATGTTGTGTGGATGCTGCGCCTACTATGTTTGCTTATGTTTCAGTTCTTGTATTTCTGGTTTGTATGTGCTTGTTTATATGTCATCGATGCTTTGCTTTGCTCCGTTCTCCTTGTTATCTGTTCGTTTTGGGTATCTGTATAATTGTGTTCTGCAGGATCCTCATTGACTCATTGTTCTCATTTCGCTGCGACTTTGTTATCCGTTTCCTTTGTTTCATTTCGCATTTGATTTTATTTAGCTTCGTTTTGTTATATCATTCCTTTGGGCTTTTAAGCTCACCGCATTTCTTTTCTGCGACGGTGTTAGGTTTGAAGATGGGCTTCGATGGGCTGAGAGTTGGATTATCTGAGTGGACCAACCCTAGTTACCTTATCTTTTGGTTTTATTTTGGCGGGCTATTGTTTTGAAACTTCGGTTTATTTTAGACATTTTGGATTTTGTAATTTTTCCTTGTAAATCTTTTGTTTAAATGACTTGGTACGTTATTCTTTAAGACTTCCGCTTGATAAATTGTATTTGTATGTTCTGATATGACACCAGAATGTGATACTTCTACCCTTGTCGGGTTGGGGTGTTACACCTTATGTCTGTGACGCCGTCCTCTTTAGCTTCTGACGTCGTCTGGGTCGCATCTAGGCCGTCTGAGTAGCAACGGCCTACTCTTTTAAAGCCCGACGTCGTCACTTGAAAATAGGGTTTTGCTCTTGTATCGTCACAAAATCCTCCGACGGCGCCGCATTAACACCGCCGTCGCCGCCACATTTCAGCACTTTGAGTGTCTCGATTCGACTTTGGCCATTTTCTTCATATATCCGCCTTTTTCGTCCAAATAAGTGCCATTCCAGCATTTTGCCTTCAAGAGACCTAAAAAGTGAAAAGGAACGATATTAAGTAATAACGGATACAAAAGTGATCAAATAAGGGTTAAAACGATCTCGGAATGCATCACAAAACAAGTTCTAGAATCTAATATACTACCGGTTCACACTATAAGCATTAAAGATGAATGCTTTTAATTCCTACTAATCTAAGGGCGATCCTCACATTTTTGGTGGAATTTAAGTGGTAAAGGGTTTTGTGCTAGTCATATAACTTCCTATCCGTGAGACGCTTTTGTTAAGACTAATGGCCCACTCCTATATGTCATGAAAAATTTTAAATTTGGTGCCAAAATTACCCTAACCGACATTTTCTCATGGTTTATTACACAATCACAATTGACAAAGCAAATAATCAAGGATAAGCATAGTTTCAAAGTTCCGCTTTATTTTCCTCCCTACACTTAAACCGAACATTGTCCCCAATGTTCCACGAAAGTATCAAAGTTATGATAAAGAAGGTAATCAAAACGAAAGAAACTAATACTCCCCGATTAGCTCGGTAGGATCCGTAAAGTGGTGGTTAAATCCTTTCCAAGAAGAATTATTGCGTGAAAAGCTCCTTCCCATCTTGTGTAACTTCTTCTTGACAAACTAGACCGCACACTTGAACAAAACAAACGAAACCTTCGCGTAAAATCGGTGGTAATAATATATATAAGACTCGATTTAAACTAGGATATAATGCTTGTGGAATGGATGTTTACAAATTTCTAAGAAAATTAAGACCGGAAAATTCCAAAACTTTATAAGTAGCTCGAGAAACGAGAAAAGTGATCGATGTTTTACTCCTTCCTAACGCCGGTCGGGTTGCAATCTGACGCGTCGAAAGTTATCGACAAAACCGGTGCGATTTTCGAAAATTTCGGAAAATTTACATCTTTAGAATCGGAAAAATTTCGCAAAAACATCCATTATGACTCGATACAAGCATTTGACTCGAACAAACATATATATCTTTTGGTTAATTGTTATTCTCATGTTTACGTTTATTTTGAAAACGTGTGTAATCCTCCCTACACTTATCCCTTATGTAAAATACCTTTTATGCAATTAAGACGAGGTTAAAAACAAAATAAAACATTTTACAAATTTAAACATGAGGATAAAAATTAATAAAAGATATATGACACTAACAAGCAAACAATTAAGCATGGGTTGCCTCCCACGGCGCTTTTCTTTATTTAAGAGTCTTGTAGCTAGACTCGTAGTCGTGCTCCTACGTTTTCTCATTACCGCCCTCTTGACGGTCTCTACCGGGGGATTCCATGTTGTAGAAGTGTCCTATGATGCACCTCTCTAAGAGTTCGTCCTCTCCCCACTCGGTCTTATATTTCGGTCCTAAGTTCAAACAATCCTTATAGAACCCGAAAATCTTAGCCATAACATAATCTACTCCCTTTTACCTATCCTTATCATTCCTATAATAGACCGACAACTTAAGTTCCTTTTCATCATTAGAGAGTGACGAAAACTTCTCAATCTTAAACGGCATTTGGTAAGCTATATCGTCGTTCTCATCCTTGAATCGCACTACTCCTAACGAGGGGTCATAGGTCATCCTGGTGCTTTCTATGAAAGGTTTTCCTAGAATAACGTGGGACAAGCTAGAGTCTATGGCCGTGCTAATATCATCCACAATTATGAAGTCCGTAGGGAACGTGAAACTACCTACATGACGGGCAATCCCTTAACTCTACCAAGAAAATTGCACTTATCCCTAGGATTATCGGGTCTTGCCTAGTTGGGATAGGCTTCTTCATTATCCAATTGTAGTAGGTGCTAGTCATTATGTTGATTGGGGATTTACGATCAATGTAGGCCTTTGCCACAAAAAGGTGTCCTATGCAACATGGTATGTTAAGATTCTAAGGGTTCCCAAACTTGATTCTAGGGCTTTTCCTAACATACATGTGACGGAGGTCACGCACTAAGTGAGGGTGGCGAGATAGTTCTTCTTCCGTAGGAAATTTGTTGAAATACTCAATGTCTACTTCATCTACTTCCTCAGGTGTTTCATTATTCACAAGCGTATGGTCCTCTTCGTCATCTGTTCTATCAGGTTTCACTAAGGCGATGGTATTGACGAATTGAGCGTGCTTAGTTAGCTTGCTTGGATCCTTAATCTCTATACGAAGGTTCGGAAGTTGAGATAGCACTAACCTTCCTATCACTATTGGCTATGGCTTTCAAAGGTTGTCTATCTTCCTATCCATCTCGGCTTGTTGATGGTTAAAGCGGTCCGATAGCTTAGCGATTTGGGTTTCTTGGGATGCAACTAGGTTTTGCAACATCCCTTCGATGTTTTGTTGGTTAGGACCGTTAGGTGGGGCCATGAGAAATCATTAGAGGTGAATTCTTTGGTTTGTCCCGAGAAGTCGGGCTTGCTTTTCCATGCCTCACGGGTTTCATTGGAATTCCTAGGTCCGGGTGTTGTGGGAATCTTCCTCCGCTCCATTAATACGCGAGGATGCGTAGTCAGCGGAGCGTGTTCGGGATCGGTGCTAGTCGCGTGTTATGAGGATCACAAACGGCTCGCACGAGGAAGAAACTTTGTTCACATGGTGTGAAGACTTAGGATTTTCATAGGAACTCATGAGGAATTTAACTTGATCTTCAAGTTCGATCATCCTGGTCGGAAGGTTGTGAGTTGATGGAAGGCAAGGAGATTGCCTTGACGGTTTTAGGTAGCTCGCGGGGTCATCCCAACTTTCGTTATCGTGAGGGCAAGGTCCTCTATTATACCCCATGATTCTTCCATTGTGAGATCACTAAGTTTTCCACCGCCGCTTGGTCAATGGATCGCTTAGTGGGGAAGTTGACATGATCATAAAGATTTGGACTTGGAGCCAAAGATCAATGCCGTGATAAGGGACTTTATGAAGTAAGTCCTTGAATCGGGTCCATGCTTCAGAGAGATTCACCTTGACGTTGTTGGAACATCAAGATGTCATTCTAAGCTTAGTGGTTCTCCGGGTGGGAAAAATTGAGCAAGGAAGCGAGAGGTAAGATCATCCCAACTTGAGATGGAGCCGGCGGAAGTCGCTCAAGCCAATTACTAGCTTGGGTCCCGTAGAGAATTGGAAGAGACGCAGGTTGTGGTCTCCCGAGTAGTAGCATCAAGGTCGATGGAATCGACAATTTTGAGAAATCCTCGATCTTGATTTGGATCTTGAACGAAGTCCATGGAATGCACATCCGTTTTGCACCAACCGGATGGTGTCGGATCGCAGAGCCGTAGTTTGGGCTTGGTCGAGAAGCTCAATGGTGTTCCTATAGCCTAGGTGGCTTGGTCTTGAGTATTCACCAAGAGTACGGGCTCTTGGCGAGTCATTTGGTGGTGGGTTGATGAATGGTGGTTGGTTATCACCTTCCATGATGAAAAGTGATGGGTGTTACGAACAAAGGTCACGAAGAAGGGGGATAGACTAAGAGGAAGCTAAAAATGAGAAAAAATTTACTTGATAGGAATCAAGCAAAGAACCTAAATGAGGTGGACTACTAACTAGCTATTCTATTCCCGCCGCGCCAAAACTTGATACGCTTACGCAGGTGCTCGGGGTCAAAGGAACTTCCTTTCGTCAAGCAAGTTTTTCAACACCCCAAGCGGTGAAGCTAATCGTTGTAGTGTAGTATTAGGGTAAGCCACGGGTATTGATATCGTTCTCTGGGAATAGGAATGCTAGTGAGAAGTTACTACGCTAAGGTTAAGGTTGAGGAAGATTATTTTTATCTTTTTATGTTTTTAGGAAATTGAAAGGTACGAATCTCGGGTATTGGATTTGGGGGTTGGTATTTCTACCGATTACTCTACTATTATCTAATTATCTAAACTAAGGTGGTGGTAGTCTATGTCTAATTAATGTGTGCTCGTATGATAGTTTAAAGATGTGTTTACTTAGGTTTTACTACTCCTTAATTATCTCCTATTGATGGTTGAGTTGTCACTTCCTTATTCTTAGTTGCGTTGTGTGTCTAAGGTTGTAGGGTATGCGTTTCTCCCTAACTCTTTGAACTTACCAAAAGGGTCTCGTCTACAAAACCCACTAGGGATAATAAACTCTTACTCTAAGGCACTCTTTGGATGGTTTAGCTTACAACTACTCAGGTATTTATATTCTAAGGTTCACAAAGATGAATCAAGCATTAAGTACACAACGAATGACCAATCGCATTACTAGATCATTAATCAACTAAGATAAGAAACAACCAATCAATATTTAATAATTAAGTTTCATATTCCTAAGCAAAACACAAATAAATTAGCGGGACATGGAGAACATGCAAGCATACACACAAATAATCAAAGACATAATTGAATTGATGAAGTAAATACTTATCTTGATGTAAGATAGGGTTTGGAACCCTAAAATCTGTACAAGACACCCTTGGTTCGGTTTTAGGTTTTACTCCACAAAAGACTCTCCTAAAACTGAAAATTCGGATTCTATATATAATATTACATATGCGACGGCGTCACCTTATGTTTTGTGGCGCCGTGTCGCCGCCATTAGGGTTTCGTCTTGGCCACGTTAACCTTGCGACGGCGTCACCTTATGTCCGTGACGCCGTCCTCTTCGACTTCGGCGTCGTCGGGTCGCATCTAGGCCGTGCGAGTAGCAACGGCCTACTCTTTTTAAAGCCCGACGTCGTCACTTGAAAATAGGGTTTTGGCTCTTGTATCGTCACAAAAATCCTCCGACGGCGTTACAATTAACACCGACGCCGTCGCCTTACATTTCAAGCACTTTGAGTGTCTCGATTCGACTTTGGCCATTTTCTTCATATATCCGCGCCTTTTCGTTCAAATAAGTGCCATTCCAGCATTTTGCCTTCAAGAGACCTAAAAAGTGAAAAGGAACGATATTAAGTAATAACGGATACAAAAGTGATCAAATAAGGGTTAAAACGACCCCTCAAAATGGTACCTTTTAAAACCTTATCACTTTTCAAAGCACCTTTTTTTTTAACGGCACAAGATATAATAAAACACTAACAAGAAGCTAGAAAGTAAATTATGAAGGTGTTGATTACATCGCCGGTGAGTCACCAGCTCTTGTTCTTTTTATTTTTCCTTTAATTTTGCTGCCTTTTATCAAAAGTGTGTGGTAATTCACCTAGCGAATACCCCAATGTGGAGTTGAAAGTTGACCATTAGTTTATATATATATATATATATATATATATATATATATATATATATATATATATATATATATATATATATATATATATATATATATGTTAGCCTTAATAGTTTTTATTAGAAGTGATGGTCATTCACGTTTAGGAACTTTGTAAAATGTGTTAGATATCATGATAAATAGTCAACGGGCTCGTGGATTGGGCTAAGCTAAATGGCTATAAGTTAAGATAAGCTAGCCTTATATCAAATCCAAGTCCAATCCAATCCCACGAAGCCCATATACGTCCCATGGCCAAGCCTTAGGGCATCCTCTCTCTTGTACTATAAATGCCCCTCAAGTATGTCATTTGAAGGGTGTGCTTGAGTGTGTGTGTGTGTGTTTTCCTTTGAAGCAATATAACAACTTATTGTTTTCATCTTTCTTCTCTTTACCTCTCTAAACATATACACGAATTCTATCATTCAAGTCACCATCTAATCTTAATCTTTTCTTTTACGCATAAGTTTGTGTTTGGTTTGTTCGTGTTCTACGCGTAACTGTTGTTACGTGTGTTGGGTTTGCTTGTTAAAGTGATAAGGTTGATATATCTTTGGTCCTAACAATTGGTATCAATCGCCTAACAATGGTTTAGGAGTGTTTGTGTTTGTTTTGAAGGGTTACGCGTATAAGCTCACGTTTTCATATTTGAAACGATTAAAGCTTTCATTTTTTCACCAAAAAATTCAAGATTCTTGTGGTTTAAGGTTTATTTGGTGTTAAAGTTTTAGTTTTTCGCAAAAAGTTTCAAGCTTTACGGGTTTAGAGACGTTTTTAAACTCGTATTTGGTTCATTTGTCATTTCTACTCGTAACTTTTCTAAGCACTTTGGGTGAAAAAAAGTCAACATTTTGTGTTATTGGAGTGTTTTAAGGATATCGTGCAAGCGAGATCATTTGAATCGTTGGAAATTTCTTACGAGTAGAAGTCAAAAGTCAAAACCCTAGTTTTCTACTCAGAACTTTTCTAAGCACTTTGGGTGAAAAAGGTCAACATTTTGGGTTATTCGAGTGTTTTAAGGATATCATGCAAGAGAAATCGTTTGAATCATTGAAATTTTTTACGAGTAGGTCAAAACGCTAATTCTACTCGTAAGAAAGTCAACTACTCATAAGGTTCTACTCATAACTTTTGGTGAAGTTTCTTGAGCTATAACGGTGACTCGGTGCTTCCTCACTTGGATAAGTGTGTGGAACACTTCGACTTGTGGATATCCCTTACTGCCGTGACGGTGTAAAGGATTTTGGTTCTTAACCATAGTTTACGCATAAGCTAAAAGCTTACGAGTAACGCTACGCATAACTTCACAATTACGCGTAAGGTTTACGAGTAACTTTTTGTCTACGCATAAGCTTAAGGTTACGCGTAAGATACTTTCTACGCATAAGATCCTACACCTAAGGAATCCTACCCCTAAGCTTCCTACGCATAAGATCCTAAGCCTAAACCACATCCTACTCGTAACTACATCCTACTCGTAACTACATCCTACTCGTAACTATATCCTACTCGTAACTTCTTTGGTCTACGCCTAAGCTCTCTCTACGCATTAAGTTTTTTGGCAGGAAAACTTGAGTAAAATTTAATTTTTCGAGGAGACTAAACGTTCAATTTTTACGCGAAATTCAAATTTTGGTTTAACTGTGAAAATTTTGGTCAAAAATTCAAATTTTTGGGCCTAAATTCAAATTTTTCGGGTCAAATTTGGCGTCAAAATTGTCATAACTCAGATTTTTCATACGACCTTAGAATTGATTTTTATAGTGAATTTCAAATTTTGGGCTGATGAGTTTCCAAATACTCATCATTTTTACATAATCTAAACTGCAAAATCATCTGAAAACACTCAAAAACACATCAAAATGATCAAATTATCACAAATCAGTGTTTTATGTGTTTTAAATGCAAAATATCAAATTCGGATGAAAATGTATCAAGTTTGCAAAATTGGCGCTTTAGTCCCCGAGTTTTAAAGTTGTCAAATCTAGTCCTGAAATTCAAAATGTGAAATTTATCATTCAAGGTCCTCAAGTATTCTAAGTTGTTTAAAATGATCCTTGAATGATTCTTTGGTCAATTGGCAAGAAAAGTCCCTAAACTTTGAAAAATTGCAAAAATAGTCCTTGGACTTTAAAAATGGATTTTATGCAAAAAGGGCCCTTGTATTATCAATATATGGCAAATTTGGTCCTTGTGAGAAGTTTGGAATAATGGTACTTTTAGTCCTTGGAGTTTGGCAAAATTGCAATTTTGGTCCTTGTTTATCACTAAAACCAAACCGGATCCAATATTATTACTAGGCCCAAAATCCAAATCCAACCCAACTGCTAGCCCTTAGCCCAACATCATTTGACCTTGAGCCTTGACCCTCCACCACAACCTTTGGCCCCAACCACACCCATTTTGAACCCCGTTATTACTCGTGGTCAACCAAAGTCAAAACAGAAAAAGCAGCCAAACCGAAGCTCTGAGCTCTGCTCTCTCCCAACAGAATCACCAAAACCATGACTGGTTTCACCCATTTTTCTTACCACTCCCATACCATGTCCCTCCAACTCCTCTAAATTCCAAAATCCTTTAATTACCTCCACCAAATTCATTAATTGGAAAAAAAGCGCTAAGTGGAAAATTGGCCAAATCACAAATGAGCGGATAAGATTATTCTAGCCAATCCAATGGCTCAAGTTTGGTGGGAAACAATCAAGCATGTGGGAAGGTGGAAAAGTTTATAAAAGTGGAGAGAAGATACATTGTAATAGATATCTAGTGTAATATTTACTTTTCATGTCGTTTTAGTTAATTTCACTTTCGGTTCATGTTTTAAGCTTAAAAACTTTGTATTTCAAGTTATTCATTATAAGAAAGCTTTTGTGAAGATTTAATTCAAGTATCATATTGTGTTTCATCTTATGCAATTTTCCTCAAATTCACAAATCTCATGTTGTTTCAAATGGTGTTTCGGTTGTTAATATGGACTAGTATAAGTCACTTAAGCTCCTAGAAAGCTATTTCAAGCTTTTAGAAACTCTAAAATTCAATTTAGAAGAAAAATTAGAAAAATCACCAAAAATAGCAATTAAATAGTTAAAAATCAAAAATCATGTTGAAAGGTACAAGAAGGCTGGAGCAAGGTATATTTTGGATGGCCTTGGGCTAGTGAACCTGTGGGGGTTCTATAGGAAGTTCTACTTGGTCCTGGTTCTGAATATTAAGCTTGGAAGCTCTTGTAAGCTATTTTAGCCATTTTGGCATTTTACTATTGTAGTGGTTTATTAGCTAATATTTATGTTTCTTTGTGATATTTAGTCATAATTAAGTGTTTCTAAGTTTTAAAATCAGTAGCTAGTACTTTCCAATTTGTAGTTTACAAAAACTTGGGTTTAAACAGTTAAAATGAGATAATCATTAATTCAGAGTTTGAGGTTGTTTTGATTGTTAATTCAGGCTTCATAAGTCTTAATAAGTAACTATTAAAGGTCTGAAATCAAGCTTGTGGTTTAAAATTGTGTTTTACTCTCAAAAGCTTCATAACAGTCAACATAAGGTGTGTTTGGTTTAGTGTGTTCAAAGGTGTTTTAGTCTTTGGTTTTGTTGGAAATTTGTCTAAGTAGTTCTAAATAACCTATTTCAATCAAGAAATCAAGTTCTTCTTAGCAAAAAGTCAAAAAATCATATAATCTTGGTTTGAGCGATCCTTGTTGAGATTTAATAAGCCATTATCATTGATTTGTGTTCAAAAGTGGTTAATCTTGCTCAAGTTAGTTTCATTACACCTTTATACAACATCATCGATGCTCTAGATCGATTAAAATCCACTTTGGTCAACCTTTGGTTTTTCTCAAAAGTCAAATTGTCAAAAGGTCGTTTTGAATTAACTTGGGAATTTCACCTGGGTTTAATAGTGAGTTTGATTATAAGATTTGGAGGTATTGTAGTCTAGTTGGTGTAGAAAATACAAAATAATAGTTCTTGTTTTCTCACTTGTTTAAGTGCTTAATTCACTTTGCTTTTGTGGGTACTTTTGCTCGCAGTGCCCTGTGCACGTTTGATCCCAACTTGAAAAGCTTGCACTGAGCTTGTTACTTGTCCAAATCCTGTGTTCTTTGGTTCATTGGAAAGCCAACTTGGTCATCTTGAGGACCCAACTCTTGTTTTTCAATTTGGAGCTTGTTTGGTGGGGCTGCTAGTGGTCCTAAGTTTGTCTCATTTCCACAACAGTCAAAGAGCTTATTAGCTTATTTGAGCTTTTCAGTTGGCTTGTTTGTGTCTTTCAGTTTCAAGATAGTTGATCTAGCTTATTTTAATCTTAATATATCCTTTGTTTCATCTGTTTAGCTTATTTGAGCTTATTTCCACTAAACAAGCTCTTTTATCCAACTGTTGGACTTTTAAGTCTTCAAACTGCTTATTTGGCTTTTGTAAATTTCTTGTCTTTATTAAAGTTTCATAATATTAGTATATAAGTAGTTTTCAAAATAAAATCACAAAACATCAATATAAAAATAGTGATAGCGTTTATTTAAGATTTTTAGCTTTTTAATTTTTCTTTTCAACTTATTAATAAGCAAAACTTGTTTTTCTCTTTTCTTAGGTTTACATTATCACATAGGATTTTTAGAAAAGTTTGATTTTTCTTTATCTTTTAGTATTTATTAAAATTATAAATAGTTAATAAATAATAAATAAATAGTAATAAATAATTAAAAAGTCTAAAAAATATCTTTTCTGTTTTAAAATTAGTTTTATCATATTTTAGATTTTTCAAAGTTAAAATTTTATTTTTCCAAGTTTATTTTCTATTATTTAGTATTTAAGTGTATTTTAAATAATAATTAATTAGTAATAATTAGATAAAAAGTGTGAAAAATATATTTTTAGTTTTAAAATTAGTTTTATAGTATTTTAGATTTTTCAGAAGCATAAGTTTATTTTTCTAGCCTTATTTTGTATCTTCTTTCATTTTAGAGTATTTATTAAATAGTTAAAATAGTTTTTAATTAATAGTAATTAATTAAATAGTGTTAAAAATAATTTTCTTTTTCTAATAATTTTATTTTATTTTTAGGATTCCAAAAATGTTATTTTCATATTTTTAGGCCTTTTATTTCTTAGTTTTCACTTTTTATTTTGTGCGTCTGCGTAGTTTTTAAAACTTGCGTTTACGTTTCTTTGATCTGGTTGTTGTGCTTTCCAATTCTGTGTCCAATTCTATTCCAAATCAATCAGTAGTGTAATTTCGAATCATAACCTTCTGGATCACTATCCTTAGTGATCATCCCATCATCCGAATCGATGTTTAACACACCATTGAGTCTCCTTGGGACTAAATGACCCGGAATCCCATATTCTCCGATCTTAATTGTATTTGTGTTCGAGCGGTTTAAGTCTTTTGACTTGACTGTTTGGCGCGAATCAAATCTCGCGCCACTGCGGGGAGGCTTAAGCGTGTGTCTAGCCATTTCGATCCATTGTTGCACATACCCACCATTTGTAAAAGTTTTGTAAAGTTATAAGAAAATCAAAAAAAGTCATTAACACTTTTCCTAAAGTGTTAAAACACCAAAAATATAAAACAACAAAACAATCGGAACGTTTTCTATTTTGTATTCTCTTTAAGGTGATTCTTGAAGAGATACGATTTGGTTAAGCGGGACGATAACAAAAATATTGTCCAAAAGTTTTGAACCCATCTGCACAAATCTTACCTCGTCTTTTCGGTGGTACTTAATATACATAAAAATCAACCACCGCAAATCAAGGCGTTGCACTACCTAGCTGGGGTGCGACCATTAATAAGTTCCCGAACATCGATTTAAAACTTGCCTTTGTGTCACTTGTGATTTGGTGTACCTTTTCAAAGCCATTTCATCCGTGATTATTGGTTAAGTTCACTTGTGTTTTGCCTCATTTGTTTTGAAAATTGGTTTTATACATAGTGCATCTTTTCGTTCTTCGATTCTACAAGTCCACTTTCCGAACTTGGAAACATTCCTCGTGACGTGAGGACGTTCGGCTCCTTCACCGTGATCGAGGCGTCTACCACCACCTCCTCGCCGAAATGGCGGAAGACAAACCCATGAATGAGCTTCTCAAGCACCCATCGAGGGTTACGGAGATGCCATTGTTGTCCCACCATCGTGGTGACACTTTCGAGCTCAAAACGGGTTGCTCAATCTAGTAACCCAAAGCCAATTCTATGGTTTTGAGCGGGATGATCCTCATGCACACATTCGATGGTTTAACAAGATAGCATCTACCATCAAGTACAAGAATGTCCCATCCGGCTATCAAGCTTCTTCTTTCCCATTTTCTCTAGAGGACAAGCCGGAATTGGCTTGAGAAACAACCCCTCGTTCTATAGAGACATGGGAAGATCTTGTCACCAAGTTTGTTAACGAGTTCTATCCTCCATCCCGAACCACAAGTCTTAAGAATGAGATAATGAAATTTTCTCAAAGATTTGATGAATCATTTGGGAGGCATGGGATCGTTACAAAGAGTTGCTTCATAGTGTCCGCATCACGGTTTTACCGAATTAATGCAAATGGATACTTTCTACAATGGTCTCAATCGGGCCAATCAAGATTCTTTGAATGCCTCCGGAGGTAATTTCTGAGCAAGACCACCAAAGAGGCCTTGCAGATCATTGAGAACAAATCTCGGTCCGTCCTTTCGAGCTAAGACATATCGGTCTAATCTTGGACCTTCTTCTTCTTCATCCCGTGAGTACATCTAGCACCGATGCTAAGATTGATAAACTCACGAGACATTGTTCGAGCTTTGGTTCTTGCTAACCAAAAGAAAGTCTCCTTCACTCACCACCAACACATGTCAAGTGAAGAAAGTTGAAGTTTGTGTCACTTGTGGTGGTCCTCATGCTTACTACAATTGTATCGCCACCGATGGTAGTCCTTTTGAGGCCAATGCTTTAGCCGGTAGTTCACAACAAGGAGGTAATCAATACCGTCCTCAAATGAACCACACTACCGTGCTAACACTAATCGTGCACCACCGGTTTCAATCAAAATCATAACATGCAAAATCGAATCGAACCAACCAAGAATGAACCAAGGTTATCAAAACCAAGGTAATTTCTATCCTCGACCCAATCGGGGTTTCCATCATCAAGGAAACCCTCATCAAAACAATTTCAATCGAGGGAATCAATTTCATGGGAATATGAATCCTAATCAAGGAATTTTGGTCATAATCAAAACATACGACCTCAAATTGTCCCTCCAGCTCCTCCCGTCATTACTCCTCCAGGACCATCATCGATGAGTTCTCAAGCGCTTTATGAAATCCCAAGATGAAATGAACAGGTTGTTGGTCGGTCGATTCTTGATCCGAAGAAGTCTTTAAATGATCGACCCTCGGGCTGGTACTTTACCGAGCAACACGATCGCTAACCCGAGGGGCGATGCCAAGGCGATCACAACCAGTGGTGTTTCATACCTGGACCTCTTTGTTCCTACTACCTCTTCTTCCTCTTCTCTTCCTAAGGTAGTGGACGGTGAACCTCCAAAACATAATGGACCTCGACTCCAATGCCACCTCCACCAAAGCCAATGAGTCAAGTTACCAAGGAAACAACGGACAAAGTGCATAATTCAAGCTCACGGTACCGCACACGTCCTACCTTGGTAGTCCAACCTCAAGTTGTCCGAAACCCCGTCTAATCAAGGAGTTGTTTTGAACCTCCTATAGCTCTGTTGAGAATCAATCCAAATCTTCTATTCCTTACCCATCACGCTTGAACGAGCAAAACTCCGCGAAAGCTAGTCATCAAATGGATAAATTTTCCAAATTTTCCAAGAGTTACACTGACATAAGCTTTGCGGATGCTATCATCTTGATGCCCAAGTTCGCATCTACTCTCAAGCACATGTTAAGCAATAAGGAAAAGTCGTTTGAAATGGCTAAGACTCCTCTTAACGAGAACTCGCGAGCTTATTCCAAGAAGCTTCTGAAAAGCTTGGAGACCCCGGGAAATTTCTCTTACCTTGTGTATTCCGTGAATGGTTGAATGCTTTGCTCTAGCAGATCTTGGTGCAAGCATAAACCTTATGCCATATTCGGTGTGGAAGAAACTCTCTTCCGAAACTCACTCCTACTTGCATGACTCTCGAGCTTGTCGATCGTTCCATATCCCGTCCTCTTGGCATTCTTGAGGACGTATTTGTAAAGTAGGAAAGTTCCATTTCGGTGACTTCGTGGTTGTTGATTTTGATGCCGATCATCGGGTTCCTCTCATTGTTGGTCGAGGATTCACGAGAACGGGCTGCTCTCATAGATGTATTTGAGCAAGAAATCACATTGCGTGTTGGTAATGAAGTCACCTTCAATCTTGACCAAACTTGAGGTACTCCGCAAATTATGATTACGAATCGGTTAACCGAATAGATATCATTGATGTTGCTTCGACGAGTACTCTCAAGAAGTTCTTGGTTATTCTCATAATTCCGTGAGTGGGGATACCACCACATCTTCTCGACCTATCATAGCCAATTCTACTCCTTCTATCACTCCGTTTGAGGCGACTTCATCTTAGATGAGATTGAAGCATATTTGGCTAGTGATTACGCACCTTGGGAAATTGATCACGCTCGATTGATATTGAGGGGACATACTTCTTATTGAGAAGTTGCTCAATGATGATCCATCATCAACCCTCATCCTAGTGATTCAATCCCGGATGAGATTAACTGGAGGAGATATTCTTCTTAAGAAAGTGTCAAATCTGGATACTTCTCCTCCTCTCCTCCCATCAAACTTCATAACAAGGAAATCAAATCGGTTGAGAAAACGAAGAATTTCCCGAGGTTGAGCTAAGGACTTACCTCCTCATCTTGAGTATGCATTCCTTGAGGGTGATGATAAATTACCCGTCATTATTGCTCGAGATTTGAGTAAAGATGAAAAAGTCGCTCTAATTACAATCTTGAAGTCACACAAGCAAGCAATTGCTTGAAACTCTCCGACATCAAAGGTATAAACCCCGAGTTCGTACTCATAAAATCTTGATGGAGGATGATTTCAAACCCGCAGCTCAACATCGAGGCGAGTGAATCCAAAAATCCATGATGTTATCAAACAAGAGGTTATCAAACTTCTTGATGCGAGGATTGATTTACCCGATCTCGAACAGGTCCTTGGGTCAGCCCAATTCATTGTGTCCGAAAAGGGTGGCATTATGTTATCACAAATGAAGATAACGAGTTAATTCCAACTCGATTGGTTACGGATGGCGTGTTTGCATCGACTATCGTAAGTTGAATGACGCCACTCGTAAAGACCATTTTCCTCACCCTTCATGGACCGGATGCTTGAGAGATTAGCGGGGAATGAGTACTATTGCTTCCTTGATGGTTTCTCGGGTTACTTTCAGATCCCTATTGATCCACGGATCAAGAGAAGACCACATTCACTTGCCCATACGGAACTTTTGCCTACAAACGTATGCCTTTTGGCTTATGTAATGCTCCCGCACGTTCCAACGATGTATGATGGCCATATTCCACGACATGATCGGAAACAATGGAAGTGTTTATGGATGACTTCTCGGTCATTGGGGATTCTTTTCAATCATGTCTCCCATTTAGATAAAATGCTTCAAAGGTGTGAAGACACCAATCTATGTCTAAATTGGGAGAAGAGCCACTTTATGGTCAAAGAAGGCATTGTCCTTGGCCATAAGATTTCAAAGAACGGATTGAGGTAGATAGAGCAAAGTTGATGTCATTACTAAGTTACCTCATCCTACTACCGTCAAGGGTATTAGGAGTTTTTGGGTCATGCCGGTTTCTATCGTAGATTCATTCAAGATTTTTCCAAAATCGCCCGGCCTATGACCCATCTTCTTGAAAAGGATGCTCCTTTTATCTTCTCACCCGAGTGCATCGTAGCTTTTGAAACATTAAAGAAAAAGCTAATCAAGCACCCATTCTCGTTGCTCTGACCGGACTTGCCTTTTGAGCTCATGTGCGATGCAAGTGATTTTGCTATCGGTGCGGTCCTAGGGCAACGAAGAAATAAGCATTTTCAGCCTATTCACTACGCAAGCAAAACTATGACCGAGGCTCAAACTCATTACACCACCACGTAAAAAGAGCTATTAGCCGTGGTGTATGCTTTTGAGAAGTTTCGCCGTATCTTATCTTGACCAAATGCGTAGTGTATCACGGATCACTCGGCTCTTAAATATCTCTTTGCAAAACAAGATGCAAAGTCGAGATTGCTTCGTTGGATTCTCCTCCTCCGTGAATTTGATATCATTATACGTGATAAAAAGGAGCCGAGAATCTAGTCACGATCATCTGTCGCATTAAAAACCCTCACCAAGATGTTTTCGAGAAAAGGATATAAATGAAACATTTCCTCTCGAGACACTCAATGCGGTTTCTTTTCGTGGAAATTCTACCACCCCATGGTTTCTCGACTTTGCAAATTACCATGTGGTAACT